>JALAZF010000062.1:12515000-13115000 GCA_022829125.1 Lathyrus tuberosus | reverse complement strand
AGAGCTTGGAAGAATGTCTATGACTAGGGCATACGTGGCAGAGGTTCATGTCAAGAAGGAGCTAGAGCATCAAGATAAAATCAAAGAAGCTAGAGGACAAAAGGTTGTACAATGGGGACCACACCTGCAAAAGCGCATCCTGCACCCAGCCACCCGTCGTCTGCTCTGCGCCACTACCTGCTGTAGCAACCTACCAAATACGCCTTATCTCCCAATGCTAACTGTACCTGGTAACTTGTTCACGAAGGGAGAAGGGACAGCTGGAATTATTAGTGATTTGATATGGGATGAAATTTATTTCATCAAAAGCCCATGATCCATGACCCATCAACTTCCACTCTCATTCCCAAAGTCTATAAAAGCTAGCCACGGTCAGCAATGAAGAGAGAGACCATAAGCCAAAAATCACACACTCATATTTTCTGTTTTAGTTTAGTTTAGTTACTTTGAGGATTAAGACGATTAGAGAGTTTTTTTCTTCTCATCTAATCCTGTATTTCCTGCTTGGAACTGTCGTGACTGCGGAGGTCTGATGATGTTTACCCAATGCAAAGGATCTTCAAGTTATTACTAGTTTGTCATTTCTTTTACACATTTTGCTAAGAATATGTCATCTTTTAGTTCTAATCCAGTAGCTTGTACTCAGCTCATTATGAGCTAAACTCATATTTGATGAGTAAAGTAAAGTTAATATAAAGTTGTTTTTATGTTGAAATGATGTGTTGAAGAGTGTCTTATTTTTTATGTGTTTTTATTCTATACACATGCTTCTTAGAATGATTAACTTAGAAAAAGGTATAAGTATGTTGTTGAGAGAGATCCAATAACATGTTGATTTCATAACAAAACTGGTTAATAAAGTAGGATAGAGATATTCACTTAATTCAACTTGCTTAGAGATAAGAAGTTGAGACCATAAAGATTTTTCAGAATTAAAACCAGACACATTTAGGGTTATAAGTGAGGCTTAGAGATTTGTTCCCTTGCCCTAGTTATGCATGCTTAGATGTTGTAGAAATGCACCACTAGGTCACGTTCTGGCCTTTTGAGGCACGACACTTCACATCATGGATACATTCTAGCGACAATATATTAATGGATCCTAGCTTATCAATCACTCTCTTTGATATCTTATCCTTTCTTATTTAGTGTTTAGTTTGTAGTGTGAATTTCTTGTTGTTACCATTATTATTATTTTGTTACCTTGCTCATTCTAGTTTTAAACAAGAGTTGAATACTCTAAAGTTCAAAGCTACATCATAATCACTCCCTGTGGATACTATCTCTTATTTCATTACTTGCTGCAATCAAACATACATGTATACTTGCATGTGACATCTTTGCTTTAAAACAACTAACTTAGAGTAAACACTTAGAAAGCAGACAACAGCTGGTGCCTCCAAGATAGGGAGAACAACAGAAACAATAATGAAGGACCCCAAATAGGATAATGAGTCTGCTTAAAAATTTGAATACAACTCAGATGAATATCAAGACTATATTGACTTCCTCATAACTTACGATGAGGGTGCTAGCCAAGTATGAAGATTGTAACCTTTCATCATGCAACTGTTGTCTTTAGAAAATTGATTTTGAATCATGTACTCATTTACTTTAATCAATAAAGAAAATCCTTTTTCTCATAGCTTCATATAATAATGTTTGTTAGCCAGTAACAACCTTTGAGTTAACCACTTATATTGAGATTTCAAAGCAGTTTTCAACCATACCATCCACAAATGAAAAAAAAATTGACTAGGGAGAATCATGACATGATTTAGTTTTACTAGAATTAAACTACGAAGTCCCAGGAAATATAGCTCAAATATGAGCAGATAAACACAAACTGAAAAACTTAACAGATAAAAGACCAAGTCAAAATATTTCTCATATTTGTGACACACAAGTGGTCATAACAAAATTTCAACAAAAAAAAACAATTATATGCCATCAGAAGCAACCAACCTAGTTCTGAGCATCAGGGGCTGAGATGCTTCAGAAGCTGCCAAACATCAGAAGTTGATCAGAGCTTATGAACATAGTAGCTTCTAATCATAACAGACTCTAATGCATCATTCAGAAGTAAGCACTAATCTTCCACAAATTATATGTTCAGATTTTTAATGAATTCAAATCTTTCCATTGTAATAGACTTGGTAAATATATCATCCCATTGATGATCTGTATCAATGCACTGTATATCTATTACACCTTTCTAAATATGGTCTCTAATAAAATGATGTTTTGATTCTATGTCCTTGGTTTTAGAATGTTGAATTGGATTTTTAGTTAAACATATGGCACAAGTATTATCACAAAAGACGAGAATATTTTTCCTACAAATCTGATAATCTTCTAACTGATATTTCATCTAGAGGAGCTGTGTGTGGAACTTAGAAGCTGAAATGTATTGTTCTTCTGTTGTGGAAAAAACAATATATGCTTGTCTTTTACTAGCCCAGGATATTAGGTTTTCACCTATGATTTGACAGTTTCCACTAGTGGATTTTCTTTCAATTTTATCCCCAACATAGTCAGAATCATAGAATCCAACTAGCTTGTAATCTAGGGATTTTTTAAAACCCTAGATTAGTTGTTCCCTTCAGATACCTAAAGATTTTGTTAAGAGCAGTTAAGTGAGTTTCCCTAAGATCTAACAAGAATCTTGCTCACAAACACACACTAAAAAAATATCTGGCCTAGAAGCTATTAAGTAGAGTAAGGAACCATTCATATCTCTATACAACTTCTGATAGACTTTGGAGATTTCTTCTTCCTTGTTCAAATTGCATGTTGGATGAATATGAGTGTTCATGACTTTGCAGTCTTAAAGTTTGAACTTCTTCAGAAGCTCATTAGTATATTTAGACTGATGAACATATACTCCACTTTGCTTTGGTTGATCTGAAATCCAAGGAAGAACTTTAATTCCCCCATCAAGCTCATCTCAAATTGAACCTGCATAATCTCAGAAAATTCTTTGCAAAGAAATGCATTGGTAGAACAAAAAATTATGTCATCAACATAGACTTGAACAATTAAGATTTCCTTATTCAGAGTCTTTCTATGAAATGTAATTTCAACTTGACCCTTTTGAAATCCATTTTCTAATGGGAAATTACTCAGTATCTCATATGAAACTCTTAAAGCTTGTTTGAGTCCATAAAGTGATTTCTTAAGTTTAAAAAAAAATCTGGATAGACAGAGTCTTCAAACCCAAGGGGTAGTTTGACGTACACTTCTTCATAAATGACTCCATTTAAGAAATCACTCTTGAAATCCATTTGATATTAAACAATATCATGATTAATAGCATAAGAGAGAAGAAGTCTGATTGCCTCTAACCTTGCAACTGGTGCAAATGTTTTAGAGAAATATATACCTTCTTGCTGACACTAGTCTTGAGCTAATAGTCTAGATTTATTTCTTACCACATCCCCTTGCTTATTCAGCTTATTTCTGAACACCCATTTTGTTCCTATGATGTTCATCTAATAAGGTCTGGGAACCACACCCCATACATTATTTCTTTGAAACTGGTTCGGTTCTTCTTGCATTTCTACAATCCATCCATCATATAATAAGGCTTCATAAAAAAAAGTTGGTTCAATCAT
This sequence comes from Lathyrus tuberosus, assembly GCA_022829125.1. Taxonomy (NCBI): domain Eukaryota; kingdom Viridiplantae; phylum Streptophyta; class Magnoliopsida; order Fabales; family Fabaceae; genus Lathyrus; species Lathyrus tuberosus. The sequence goes on along the minus strand of JALAZF010000062.1, from coordinate 13,111,386 downwards.
GGAGATAAGCGCCAACATTGAATTCTCCTCTCTAAATGCAGATCTTGTTTTTAGAGAACTAGCTTTATTTCTAATGATTAACTCTTTTGGATGAGAAGACTTTTACTTGAAGGTCTTTTTGGATTTGGCAGCTTCTTGAGAATCATAGAGAGCTTCTTGAAAACTTGCTTCCTCTAGTTATGTTTTAGAAGTTGGATTTGGTTCTATACCATCAGCTTCTGAACATTTGGCTGTTGATCCTCTAGTTTTTTAACATTCAGTTTCAGAAGGAATTATGACCTATGATCCACCAGCTTGTGGAGAGACTTCTGATATGAACTTCTGAAAAGTTTTCAACTAGTTCTGACACTTTATTTTCAGGATCTTTGACATTAAATATGATATGTATAGACTCTTTAACCATTCAGGTTATACACCTTTGTGAAACTTCTGATTTGTTAATGAGATTGTTCTTTGAGCAAAAAACTTTGTTCCAACAATGCTCTTCTGAAAATCATATAAGCATTCTTCAGAGGCCATTTTAACTAGATAACCTTCAAAGGTTGGTTAAGCATGTGAAATACCATATTTTGATTGAGCAGCTTTAGTCTTCCTAACACAAGTAATCTTTCCTTACTAGTTTCTTCCAGATTTCACACTTTCTACCTTCTTATGAGTTAGGATTTGGCACATAGGCTTTCTTGTTATTATATTTTGTAAGATTCCGTTGTCTTGGAACTGAGATTGTTGCTTTGTTCTTTCCTTTCAGGATATCTACAGCAAAAATATTCTTACTCTTTGGTACCCATACTCTTATTGGTTCTTTGAGGTTAGCTTTACTAGGCTTCCTTTTATTTTGAGCCTTTGCTTTGAAATAAGGCTTTGGATTATTCAAGACTTTAGATTTAAAAGTTTGTTGTCTTGAATAAATCTTATCCTTAGGTTCTGGAGCTTTCAGAACCTTGTAACTTAATGTCTCAGGTTCTAATTTCTTCAAAACCTCTAACTTTACAGTTATAGGTTCTGATTGGTTTTAAACCTTAGCATTATTAGTAGACACAAAATGAGAGTACAACCCTTTTTAAGCACAACTTGAAGAAAAGGGATCTGATGGTTTCATCAAGGTTTCAGTCCTTGGATTAAAAGGCTTTTTTTTAGGATAACCAAAACCTTTTCCTTTGCTTCTGCTTACACCATAATCATGGATGCAAGTTTTGTTCTGTTAAAGCTAATTATGAAAAACTCTTGAAGAGCCAGTTCATACTCATTAAGAGGTTTGTCAGACATATTCTTTATTAAAGCAATTTGATATATTTCAAGTTTTTCAATCTTGTTTTTAGAGAAATTTAATTCATCTCTCTTAAGACCATATTCCTTCTTTATAATTTTCATATGTTTGGCTTTCACCTAACATCTATCCATAAGATCTTGACATAAAGTAATTAAATCAGATCTAGAAAGTTTAAAGAATACCTCGTCTATATCCTCTGAATCTGAGTCAGGACCAGCTTCTGATTCTGAGAATTTTGAAGCCACCAAATCTAGATTGGATTCTTCTTTATTTTTGTAAGCTTTTTCTTCATCATCAAGTTCATCCCATGTTTTTATGAGACTTTTCTTGAACTTGCTTCTGAAGTTATTGTTCTGGAAACTCTCCTTTTTGGCTTTGTCCTTCTGAAGCCCTGAACAATCTGCTATGAAATGATCAAGCTTTTGACAGTTGAAAGAACCTTTTTGACCATCTTTGTTATCTCTAGAGCTTCTTCCTATGAAGCCAGATCTTCTTCCAAAGAACCTCTTGTTCCTATTAGCCAGATGTTGAAACCTCTTGATGATAAAGACCATTTCCTCATTATCAGTGTCACTATTAGAATCATATTTTTAGTTTGCAAACTTTTGAGGATCTGACATCTTTATCATTAGATTTCTCCTATAACATAAGCTTATAGTTTTTCAAGTATTTGCCATTTACTCATAATAATCGACTGTCAAAACTTAACTCCTCGATTTCATAAGCATTATTCTAAAACACTTGGTTGATTTGAAATGGTCCTTCCCAATTTGGAGACCATTTCCCCAAGGCTTTATCTCTTTGTTCCGTAGGTAATATTACCTTTCACGTGTAATGTACGACTAAAAATACTTTTAACTTGACTTTCTTGTTATAAGCTTTGACTAATTGCTCTTTTTGTCTAATAAGAACATCTAATGCATTTAAACTTTCTTCATCTAATTCAACTAACTCATCCATCATTATGCTCCAGTAATAATTTGCAGGGATTTCTCATTGCCTTTGGATTCTCACTAACTGCACAAGTGTACTTCTGTAGGCAATAATCTGTCATGTCCAAAAGTTAGTCGAAAAGGCATAATGTTAGTTTCCTCTTTAGTGGATGTTCAACGGGCCCAAAGTGCTTGGTTTAATATCTTATGCCAAATTTTTGGCTTTTGGCCTACATGTTTTTTAATCAGGCTAATTATGAACTTGTTTGTAGCCTCGACTTAACCGTTTGCTTGAGCATAATAAGGAGTAGAGGTAAAAAAAAATTATTCTTGATTATGAGGCAAGCACAACCACCTTTTGTCCAATAAAAACTGACCCTTGATTTGTGGTTATGGTCTCAGGAATCTCAAATCTAGAGATTATGTGACTTTGGATGAAGTTAATTATACGTATTGGTCAACATATACCAAAGGTACAACTTTGACCCACTTGCTAAAATAGTCGAGGCCTACCAAAATGTATTTGTGACACTTGGATGACGTCGATGTAATCTCACCTTTCAAATATAAGGCCCAACCTCTAAATGGCCAAGGCTTGATTATTGTGTGCAGCTCGCTAGCTGGGACATGCTGGATCTCTGCGTGTTTTTTGCATTACTAGAACCCTTTGGAAAATTTTATGTAGTCTTTCAACATGGCTTTCCAGTATACCCCTTATTGAAATAACAACCACTTCATTTTGTGGCCTGTTCGATGGGTGCCATATGACCCACTGTGTGCACTGAATATTGCCAGGTAGGCTCCGCTTTCACTAACGCACTTAAGTAGAACTCCTTTAGGAGTATTTTTTAACAACTTGTTGCCAATGATGACATAACTTAATGCCTTATACTTAATCTTTCAATCTTTTTTTCCCATCGGGTTCTTCAGGAACTCTATCATTATTTTCCTCCAATCGTCGTTTGACAAATTGTCAATGGTGAAAGTTTCAAAAATTTTGGGATTTAGGTCTCCCAATTCTTCTACTCCCACTAGTTTCGTCTTTGATAATTCTGGAGCTAGGACATTGGTCGAAATTAATTTGTCCCTGACCTCAATCATGGCACATGTTTTATGTAGACCATGTTGAACTTCCTAAATAATGAATTTTCCTTGACAAAATACATTACTAAATTATCGTTAATGCATTTGTACTCTTTTATCAATTTTCTTACCACTAATTCTAATTCTGCCTTAACTTCGAATCTTGTTCCCCCCAGGTCTAACAAGATAGCAAGGCCTGTTATTAAGGTTTCATATTCAACCTCATTATTTGAGCAATAGTCGTTAATTTTAAATTTGTACTTAGTTGGAACTCCCTGAGCGGAGATAATTAGAGTCCCAACATTGGTTCCTTTGCTCGACATAGTTTTGCGATACTTCCGTTATTGTGTGATCCACTATGAAATCATCAACAATTTGTCATTTCATGGCCCTTAACGGTGTCTATGTGAAAGAATATTTTGTTTAGGGCTAGAGCCCATTTTCCTATTCTACTATGTAGAATTGGTTTCGACAACAGATGTTTTGTAATATCAAAGTGCGAATAGAAAAACACATCTGTCAATTTAATATAGTTTTTCAACTTCATACATGAAAAGTACAAAAACATGCACAGCTTTTCTATTAAGCTATAGCCAGTTTCTGCTTCGATTAATAATCGACTAAGATAATATATGGCCCTTTCGATGCCATCATCATCTTCATGGGCTAACATACTTGTTATTGTTGAATCCGATACATAAATATACAATTTCATGCTCTAATTTCTCATAGGATGTAATAACATATGAGGCTTCGACATATACTCTTTGATATCATCAAATGACTTTTGATGTTTTGGTTCCTATTTGAAACCTTCCCCATTCTTTAAGTGTAGCAATGGTGAGAATACCTTCGTCTTTCCGCTTAGATTCGATATAAACATTCTTAAGAAATTTATTTTCCCAAGTAAAGACTGGAGCTGCTTCTTGTTTGTCAGAGGAGTTGTGTTAAGTATAGCCTTCTTTTTGTTCTGATTTATCTTGATACCCTTCTTATGGCAGTGTTTTCAACCCTTTAGGTACTACTATTTGGCCATCACAAACTAGAAGATCGAAATTTTCGTCCCACTTAATTACATCGAACGTATAAGTCTTTGTGGCAAATTTCTCATTTTTAGGTTGAATGGGATTTTTCCAATTTGAAGGTTTCAATAATTTAAACACATAAAGAGGTCATGGCTTCAGTTCTGTCACATTGACCTCATTTTCTTCGACAAAATCATTGTCTGTGTCGGATAAGTTATCTATTTCATTTATCTCAACGTAAGCTACTTTTCCTTTTTATGGTACTTACTCGACATGGCCTTTTCAGTATTTAAACATTCGACTTGTTGAACCCTATCTTCCAGTCGGGCCATATCCCTTAGATATTAAGTGTCTAAAATTTTCCTAATTGAATAGTCTAAACCACTTGCTGCCAAATTGACCAACTCATGTTCAAAGACTTACGTAAAACACATTTCCTTGAGAATACTAAACATGTTCAAGTAGCCATCAATCGACTCAGGAAATTTATGCATAACTCTAGTCAGTTGCTTAAGGCTAATTTTTGAATGGCCCATGTAGAACTATTCATGTAACACTCTCTCTAGTTTACTCCAAATATCTATGTAATGTGAAGGGAGTATGGTAAACCATGTAAAGGCATTTTTTGTCAGAGAATTTGGAAAGTATTTCATCTTCAAATTCTCATTATTAGCTATATCCCCTACGTTAGTCTGATATCTGGCAACATGCTCGACTATGGACTCATTGGTCTCACCAGAAACCTTGGTGAATTTGGGGAATTTCCACCCCTTAGGGAGTTAGGTCTGTCAAACATATTTCAACAAAGGAGATGCGTAATTAGGCCTATGAAAACCAACGTTGAGGCCATTTTGGGCCAAAATATTTTCAACCACATTAGTTATATTATTCTTCCCTCAAAGTTGTTTTCTTGGACATTCCTAAGTACTTGGTTGGCATCCTGGTCTCTTGGCACAATAAATATTTCAGAACCATTATGGGCTTAGTTTCTTTCACCTATCTTAGGTGGGGGGATGTTCAGAGAGAACTTGATTAATAGGTGGTGGCACAACTGGTGTTAGAGGCGCCCCAAAAAAGTCAACAATTCTACCCATCTAATAGGCTAACTACTGGTAACTTCTGGTGGTGTTTTGAATCAAGGGATTAAACACCGCACCTATTTGTTGTGTAAAAATGTTCACCATTTCATGGTTACTCTCGTCCATTTATTGCATCATGGTCGCTAGAGAATTAGTAGTCAAGGTTGGCATATAGGAGGACCATATCGAAACCCCCCTTGTGGCTGGCCGATCCGGCCAGTGTTGCTTATGACAGATCATGACGCCAAATTTGGATTAAGGGGTGACAATATTATTACAGCATTATCCGCAAAGGTCAAAGTGTGACTTTGCAACCCCGTCGTCATGACAGTTGTCATACCATATGGGTAATCCCTCATAACTAAGGGCAAAGTAAAACTTGGGACATATGGGAGATTAGAGTCTGCCATAACTATCGAAGTAGGCCAAGAAGAGGCGGGTACGCTTGTTACCGATGATAAAGTAGCCACCACTCCTGGCATCAACGTCAAAGTCACCACCAGAGTTAGGATGGGTCATGTGACTCTGATAGTGTTTCTTGACCCTATTGTACAAATCGTCATGATAATCGTTGATTCATGGTCTTGTGCATTGTTTTCAGAACGAGAAATGTTCTTTGGGTTAACCATTTCTGCTTAGTTCCTACCACTCCTCAAATGCATATGACCCTAGACATTGAAAATATTTCAACAATAAAACAAAGTAAATAATACGACAGTTTCTTGTAAAAGAAATGTAAATTTTTGCGCAAAACGAGTCCCACTGGGCATGCCAATTTGTTCACAAGTAATTTTGGCGAACAATAACGAGTTTGAAATTCTTTGAGATTAACTAAAAAAATATCGGGAATCTCTTTGTGCAAACACATTTACAAGAAAGTATGTGTATGATGTGACTACGAATGTCTGGGTGCAGACAGTGCAAAATTGAACTTTAAAGACAATATAACTTGAATTAAAGTAAAAGAAGTTTAAAGTGAACAACATTAAATTAATGCGGTAAATGAAAAAATAAAAATATGTTTCAATTAAGGAAACATAATAAGCACAAAGACAAGGACACAGACTCACATATTACTCACAAACTGTTTCATACTTTGGCTTGGGTACTCCAGTTTTATAGAGAAAGTATATGAAATTTGCGACCTCGATTACAACATATGAGCCTGCTATATATAATAAACTAAAAACAACTATTTCCAACAATTTACTCTTAAAGAATTGGTAGGTCTTCAAATGCATGCAATTTATCGTCCAATGTACTGCCACGTTGTCAGCACTTTGAAATTGTTGAAAACTATTATCCCACGTTCTCTAATTGCCCTTAGTGACTAGTAAATTCCTGTTAATCGAAGGTAGTTGTTGATAGTGCTAAATCCCTTATGCCTTTGGTTTCCTCAATTTACTAAGTCTTTGATGCTTGTCAAAAGTCTTTTCCTCGACAAGGTGTCGAGTACTTACCCAGGTTTTTTCCTAAGACTCCTCAAAACCTTATTTCAAAATATGCCCTTGAGATTCTTCCAAACCATATCTCAAGATGTCAATGGGGAAGCATTAGTCCATGTATGCTTGCTATCGAATCTTGCTAATCAATTATTACACTTAGCATTTCACTAACGCAACATTCATTTTAGCATTCATTTGACTTTTCTACTAAGTAAAAAAATCTCAGGCTAATAGAACCTTACTACAACATCATCGAAAGCTCTATCAAAACCAAAGTTCATACCATTTATCCCACTATCTCTCAATACACGATTGTGTAACACCCAATATTGGTCCATGGAAGCCACAAAAGTGTATGAGAAATACTTTACTTTCAAATACAAACTTAATTCTCTAACTCTAATGGTAAAGAAACCACCCTTCATTGAAGGTCGCCGAAGAAAGGACATCCACCAACATCGATGTCTTCAGCCATCATTCATATCTCTTTATCAAACCAAATAATTATTTTCTCCATGTGGATCAACAAACATGTTCAGGCAAAAACATTTTGGTGATGCCCATACATGATCAAATTTGAATAAGCTCGCTCTATGTAATCCTTAATTGCGGGATAAGATGCATTAACTCAACAACTCAAACAAACCTCTTCTTGGGAAATCACTTAATTAAATCTACATCTCAACTAACAACCCCTTAAAGCAATTTTATCCCTAACATTGTCCTCCCAATGTACAAAGGGAACAATTCCCGAGAAAGCTAAATATCATCACATTAAGGTCAAAAAATATTTTTGTCTTACGAATATTCAATACAATGCCTAATCTTGGACCTGCCTCCCGAATAATATCAAGGACTTTAGCCACCTCCTCTAAATTCCCTATGATGGTCCCATCATCAAGATATCATGCATGAATAAGAAGCTTGCAATTGTCATTTATTTTATGAATAATATGGTGTAATTATTCATGCAGATTTCTTGCGAACAATCTTTAACCTCTTACTAAAAGTTACTTGCAGGATCAACTACAAAGTCCTAGACTTAGTGTTAAATATGGAATGGCTATTTAAGTGTTTGGATTTGAAATGGTAGATAAGGAATTAAATGAATCTGCTTTCGTGCAACAAAGAAAAATAAATGAGAAAAAAAAGACCAAAACTGGAAAGGAAAGTGAATTAAAAGAGAAAATTATAAAGTAAATTGCTTGAATATAAGTTAGACGCATGCATACATTTGTGTAGAAATAACTCGTTTCTTTTAGACGCTGGTACTTTGAGTGTTTTCTTTGTAATGTGACAAAATGCGACCTCTTGAATTGAAACTAAATTCTACTTAAATAGGCATAAAAAATAATTGTTGCTTTGTTGTCGACTATTCACAGCTTGCCACGCGTCCATCCATGCACACCCACTTTGTTTGTAACTTCCCTAGGTTTTCATCACTTGCTTTCAAAACTTGCCTATGTGAACTTGGCTTCGACTTTGATCTGTCTGTATAGTGGTCCGTCGAACTTGCTTCGACTGGGCCCATATGTCCCTTTTCTTGTCTTTCCCGTCGAACTTCTTCGGCAACGTCGACTTATCTCGACGCTTCTTTGTTTGTGAATCAAAGTTTGTCCCTTTGATTCACTTCTTTTCCCCTAGTAGAAATTTGCTAGCTAACAAATTACCCCCTAAAAGGCCAATTTCGACCGAGATTATCTTCGACTGAGAAATTTGGCATTTTATTCTTGCCAAATTTTGACTATATATCCAATCTGTTAACATTACGGGTAATGATAATAACTTTATGTGTCACGATTTTCAAGGAAACACTCCCTCACTTTTCATGATTTCGGTTATTCCCTAGGTCGTGGGTTGCTCAGTTACTCCCATTAGCTTTCCCACTAGGAACGGAATACTCACAAGCTTCCATCGACTGCCACTTGGTTATCATCAAAGTTTGAGTTTTACGCTTATAAATACTCTTTCCCCGTCTTTTGTTTCTTTCCTTCCTCTTATTCACGCCTATTTTCTGCAACTTTCAGAGAAACCCAACTTTCTTTGCTTTTCTTCTTTTCCCTATATTGCCATGGCTTCTACAACTCACTACACTGGTAAAAATCCTATAGCATTTGTCCTTACTGAAGAAGAAGGTCTAAAAACTATTCCTCAACCACTATCAATTGACAAATCTACGGTGGAGAATTGGCAGCGACAAATGCTTATTCCTTTCATTGTTGCTGAAAAACTTGTTTCCTTCCATGGGCCATATCCAGATGAAAGGGCACACTCAAAAAAGGTTCAAGAATACTTTCCTTGTTATACTTCCGCCGTTCTACCTGCTTTCGAAAAGAACTATTCTCTCGATTTAAAGTTCATGGATCCAAATTCCAGGGTTTTTTGGTCGATGCCTACTCTTTTCGACGTGGAAGCCATTACTAGCCTTTCACCTTTGAGCAAAAATTTTGACCCAATTCTTTTGACTGAGAACACTTTTTCTTTCAATCGTCCAAGTCTCAAACATTATATAGAAGATTGCCGTGTCCAAGATTATGAGGAAGTTTTCGACATGGAACACATTTCTTTTTTAACTCTTTGGATCTCCAACTATGTGTTCTGTCTTGGCCTTTTGCAGATAGCTAAGAGCTATATTAGTTTAGCGACCCAGATACATGAGGGTCGACAGGTTTCCTTGGGCAAACTTCTGCTGGCGTCCCTTTATCATTCTTTGGGTATTGCTTCTCTAAAGCTAAAACTCCTTCATGTATTTTGGTATCTTATGGTGTTCACTTCAACGGACCTCTTACGTCTCTTATTGCTTAGGTCTCTAAAGAGGCGCCATCTGTTGAAGGTGAAGCTTTTGATAAAAGCACTTACTCGCAAATATTTTCTTCTGTGAAGGCTTCGACGCCTACTAAGGCCACTCAAGCTAAGAAGAAAAGCAATATGTTTCTTAAGAAACCGGCTTCGAAAACCGTCTCTTCGAGTGCCAAACCCTCTGGCCCCAACAATCTCACTTCGGCCTCCAAATCTATTGTTCATGAAAATACAACTCCAACTTCTCCTCCCATACACACAACTCCTGAGGTATTGAACATTTTCGTTGTCTAACTTCATGAGTTATTCCTCGATATTGACTTTGAAATCTTTCTATAGGGACTACCTGTTGAGAATTTTACGGAGACTTCAAACCCCTTGAGTCCCCAAAAACATGATGATTTTCAAGGCTTTTTTACCTAAGATAATCTGGGTCCCAACACGCACAATGATGCAAATCAGGAGCCATCGACCGCTACTGCTGACAACATGCCTGGCGAAGGAAATATAAATCTACAAGCTTCTATAAAAGGTGCCCCCAACCCACTCTTGCAAGACACGAGTTCCAACAGCTCCCTTAGTCAAGAAGAAATTCTGGCTATAAAGCAAAAGAACCTAGCTGAGACTTCAAAGACTTCGAAAAGTGTCAGCTCGCACTCAGACCTCTGGCTCGACTCCCATTTCTATGCCAAAAATCGATGCTTTTGTTACCCTCAAAGTCCAGTAACTCAAAACATATATGTTTGAGGGTGAAATTTTGGCTGTTGTCGAAGAGGAAGCTGCTATGGGGCTGATGTTCTCAAACTTCTCGACGAAATCTCTCAATATGACATTCCTGATTCTTTGGCCCAATACCTGATTAAGTTTGAGTCCTTTTTCAATCAACTTGTCTAGGATCTCTCTCTTCGACGGAACACTGACTTTCTAATCAAGACAAAGTCAAACGAAATGAGATTGGAATGGGACTTCAGTGAAGCTTGTGAGAAAAAACTGAATGACTTTGAGGCCAAGCATCAGGAACTCCTCGACAAACATCTTGCCTTCGACTAGCAAATCTCAACTTATCAGGCTCAAATAGACGAACTTACCAAAAATATTGCTGAAGTCAAGCAATAAAAAGCTTCATTGGATTCGTCTGAAGACCTTCCAACTTAGGATTTTCTCGACCAGGAAATTATCAAGGGGATTTCTCATGGTGAGAAAGCCCTTAAAATTAAAGAAATAATTGATCACTTGGTGGGGAGGAACGCCTGTCTCGACAGCATGATTACTTATGAAAAGACTCTCTTTGAAGACTTTAAGTTTAGATTCCCTGCTTAGTTATTTTTAATGTCGAGACGATGTAATTCTTTTTGAATATTTTGACTGCCATTGTGGTTTTATTCCATTTTGGCCACCATTATTAATGATGTGTTTTATTCCCCTTTGATTTGAATATCTTGGAGCATGGTTTATAGTTTTTCAAATATTTCTCGTTTATCCTTAAGACTCGTCGATCAATATCTAGTTCTTGAATTTCATAGGCATTATTCGTAAATGTTTGGATCACTTGAAATGGTTCTTCCCATTTTGGTGACCATTTTCCTAAAGTTAGATCTCTTCGATCCATAGGTAGGATCACTTTCCAAACATAATAATTTACTGTGAAGGTTTTCACCTTAACCTTTGTATTATATGCTTTCGACACCCACACTTTTTGTCGCAATAACACGTCTAATGTAGCCAACTTTTCTTTGTCCAAATTGACTATTTCATCAAATATCATACTCCAATATTGCTCTAACAAAATTTTGTTTTGCCGTTGTATCCTAATTAATTGTAAACAAATTTCCACTGGCAACACAACACTATGACCAAATCTCAAATGAAAAGGCGTTGAATTTGTTGCCTCCTTAGGGGATGTTCGACAAGCCCATAGAATATGATCTAGTGTTTTGTGCCAATTCTTAGGTTTTTTGGCAACATGTTTCTTGATCAGCCCAATTATCACTTTGTTAGCTGCTTCGACTTGACCATTTGCTTAGGCGTAATAAGGTGTGGAAGTGATAAATTTAAACTCCGTTTCGGCTGCAAACTCTTGCATTTTTTGACCAACAAAAACTGATCCTTGGTCAATAGTAGTGGTTTTAAGAATTCCAAATCAATAAATAGTATATTTCTGAATGAATTCGATCACCGCCTCTTGATCTACTTTTACTAGAGGTACGACCTCTATCCACTTTGTGAAATAATCTATACCCACCAGGATAAATTTTTGTTGTTTTGACGAGGCTGGTCGAATTTCACCTATGCTGTCCAACGCCCACCCTCGAAAATGCCATGGTTTAATCCATTCAATTCACTGGCTAGAACATGCTAAATGTTTGCATGTCACTGACATTCCTAACACCCTGTGGCGAAGTTAATACAGTCTTTTAACATGCTTGGCCAATAGACACCTTGTCGAAATAGTAGCCACTTCATTTTATGGCCAGCTTGGTGAGCTCCACATGTTCCACTATGTACCTCCGATATTGCTAGGTACGCCTCCGTATCTCCAAGACACTTGAGTAATACACCTTTTGGAGTCTTTTTCAACAATTCATTGCCCATACGGACATAACTTAATGCTCTATATTTGACTTTATTGTCAGTGTTTCCAACTGGATTTTCCAAGTATTCTACGATTGGCCTTCGCCAATCTGACTTTGTCAAATTGTCAATGGCAACAACTTCAAAAAATTCAAAGGTCTCGTTCAGAGTTTCTGCCTCGTTAACTTTTGGGATTGACACATTTGGTGGCGGTAATACGTTCGACACTACCTTCTCTCTAACTTTAATAAAGTCTTCGAGCTCATCATTCGACACCTTATACCCATATGCAATATGCGTTAATTCATTAGCCTCTTGATTTTCTATTCTAGGCACATGTGTGATGCTGACTATCTCAAAGTACTCCAAAAATAGTTTTGCTATTGCGAAATACACTAAAAAATGCTCTTTAATGCATTTATATTCTCGTGTAACTTGCTTGATCACTAGCTCCGAATCACCCTTTATTTCAACCTTCTTTGCTCCTAAATATTTCAAGATTTTGAGGCCAGTGATTAAGGTTTCATATTCCGCTTCGTTATTTGAACATCTTACGTCTACTTGACACTTGAACTTCGTCGAAATTCCTTTTGGAGATAATATTAAGACTCCAACACCAGTTCCGTTTTTATGACTTGACCCGTCGAAGTACAACTTTCAAGGGTTAGTGTCAATCGTATTCAGTGACGGTAATTTGGCCTTTCATGGCCCTCAAAGGCATATATGTCAAAGAGAATTCAGTTAATGCAAGTGCTCATTTCCCAATTCGACTAGGTAAAATGGGTTTACACAACATATGTTTAATAACATCAAATGAGATGAAACATAAACATCAACTGGTTTTATATATTGCTTCAATTTCATACATGAGAAGTACAAGCACAGGCACATTTTTCAATCATATTGTACCTAGTTTCAACATCTATTAAGATACGACTGAGGTAGTAAATGGGTATTCTACTCCGCTATCATCCTCTTGTACTAACATACTTCCTATGGCCAAATCAGACGCAACAATATATAATTTCATATTCTTATTTCTACTAGGGGCAATAAAATGGGAGGCTTTGTGAGATATTCTTTAATGGCGTCGAAAGCCTCTTGTTGCTCTCGTCCCCAGTGAAAATCACTTTCTTTCTTGATTTTGAGTAATGGCGAGAAAACCTTTATCCTGCCACTTAGATTCGATATGAATCTTCTCAAGAAATTTATTTTCCCCAACAACGATTGTAGCTGCTTCTTTGTCGAAGGAGGCTGGAGATCCAAAATTGCCTTTGTTTTAGTTGATCTCGATGCCTTTTTTGTGCACTATGAAACCTAGAAAGTCTCCTGCATGTACACAGAAAGCACATTTTAGTGGATTCATTTTTAATCCATATTTTCTCATTCACTCGAAGGAGAGTTGAAGATGGTCCAAATGACTATTTTCGGATGAAGACTTTATCACAATGCCATCAATGTACACCTGTATAAACTTTTCTATGAAATCATAGAACATAACATTCATAGCTCTCTGATAGATTTCTCTGGCGGTTTTGAAACCAAACGACATCAGAACCCATTCGTATGTTCCCAAAGACCTCGGGCATCGAAATTCCGTTTTGGGTACATCATCTTCTACTATGAAAATCTGGTTATAACCAGAATACCCATCAAGCATACTGAAGTATTCGAAACATGCGGCTGAACCAACTAACATTTATGCCACTGGCATCGAATACTCATCTTTTGGAGTTTCCTTATTCACATCTCTAAATTCTTTACAAACCCGAAGTGTTCCATTTTTCTTAATGACAGGTACAATATTAGTTAACCACATGACATACCTTTCCGTTCTAATAAGTTGGCTCTTTAGCAGTCTTTCGATTTCTTGCTTAATCTTCATAGTGATTTTTGGAGCAAACCTTCGAGGATGTTGCTTTACTGGCCTTCTCCCTGGTTGAATAGGTAAGCGATGTTCCACCACGCTTCGACTCAAACCAGGCATCTCGCCATAATCCCAGGCAAATAAATATTTGTATTCTTTCAATAATTCGATCAACTTCACCTTCATTTTCGACCCAACTTTAGTGCTTATATAAGTTGGTCTTTTTGTGACTCCGTCTCCCAGATCTATTTCTTCGAGTGGATCTTGTGCTTGCATTTTCTAAAAAAAAATTCAATGGGTCTTTCTCAAACCGCAAAGGCTCATTGTTGTAGATACAATCTAGCCTCCGGCATTCTAAAGCTGTTGTTTAGACTTTTTTGACATCTTTAAGTTCTTCGACTTTGGCCTCGACAGCCAAATTTTGTAAATTCTCGGCTTCTAGTGCCAATTTTTTTAGTTTCATCCATATAGGCCAAAGTTTGAGCCAGAAGTTTTAACTCAGTGGTCATCTTCATCGACCTCAGGCCACCCCGTATGTGGATTCACCTCTTTAGGCTCTACTGCCTCTTCGGTATCCCAGACAAACCCATCGTTGGGATCTAGACTCAGGAAACAGTTTGTATTTTTGACATAGGTGTAAACTTCTGATTCGCCATCACAAGGTGCAACATTTGCTAAATGTTGGTCGAAGGATTTCTTCACGTCCTTTGCTTCGTCGATTCTATAGTAACTCTGATAAGCTTCGATATTCTCTACAATGCCATCTTTTCTCCAGATAATTAACCTTTGGTGTAAGGTTGATGGAACTTCCCCTATTCCATGGATCTATTCACGTCCTAACAGCAAATTGAAGTTTTCTTTGGAGTTTATCACCATGAACATCGTTGATCGGGTAATTGTACCTACAACCAGTTCGACTTGGATCACTCCTAGTATGTTACTGGTTTTTCCTTCATAGTTGGATAAAACCATATTGTGTTGTCGAAGATCGGCATCAGACTTTCCTATCTTTTTGAACAAGGTATGAGGCATTAAATTGACTGTTGCCCCTCCATCGACAAACACCTTGTTTACTGGCATCCCATCTACCTTTTCCCTTATGAATAATGGTTTCAGATGATACATCATTCTTGGACTAGGCTTCTCAAACATAACCTTTTGCTCCTCCACCACACCCCTATTCATAACATAGTAACGCAATGGTTTGTCTTCAATAGTTTCGTCTGCCATAAAGTTTTCGTCAGCTTCGAAAACTTCCGATACTCTGTCATATTTAGCAGGTAACACCGACACAATACCGTAGTTGATGATAAAGTCTTCACCATAATTGTCGTCGAACATCTCATCTTCTGGTGAAGGAGTATACTCAGGCTTTTCTTCATCCGAATGGGGAGTGTATTTAGGTTCTTCCTCATCCGACTGGGGAGAGTATTCAGGTTCTTTCTCCTCGATCAAGGGAGTGTACTCTGTGGTATGGGTTGATACTACCTCCTTTTCTCCCAACGGGTCAACATTCATGGGCAGCGTCTGATTCGTCACGATTCTTTCCCTCTTGACAAGCCTTCTTTTTGGATAGAGCCTTTTTTCCCTGGAGTTTTGGCAGGTTTCAGCTGTGATGATGAAGCCTCTCTCTCTCTCAGCTTTCTTATTCCTCTGATAAGGCTTCCATTGCGTTCTTGTCATGGGGTTTTTCCCTTTGTAATTAGGAGAAACCACATAACCTTTAGGTCCAATTCTTTTCTCTAGATTCCTCGCTTCTATCTCCAGATCAAGTACTCTCTATTTTGGCGTCTTGCCCCCTTTTTGATTCATTGGTTCCACCCACTTTTCTTTCGGGGTGTCCGATGGTGGACGAAAGGTCTTTGGTCACGGCTGTTGGAATTTCCTTCTGAACTCTTCATTTCATCAAGGGGCTCCCCTTTTGTCAAATAAAAATCTTGGAATGGGAGGTTTCTCTCCTTCCGGCACCTCTCCTTGTTTGCTTCATACTTTTCTGCATCTTTTTCATCAAAGACAACATTGCATCTTAGACATAGCACATCCTTCGACCCTCTTACTCTGCATTTTTCCTAGAAATCAGTCAAATCTTCTCCACATTAAGGATAGACTATCCTCAACTCATCTTCAGTTTTCATGTCGAAACCATTAGTAGTTTCGACCATCATGCACTCAAAAGGTTCACCATACAAGGCTTCGTCAAAACCATCAGTAGTTTCAACCATCATGCACTCAAAAGGTTCAGCATACAAGGCCTCCTCAACCTTCAAAGGATCTGTATCCATTTTCATCTTTGGCTTTTTTCCAAATTGAAGTCTGCCTTCTTTCAACGCCTTTTGCACCAAATCCCTGAAAATAACACATTGAGATGTTTTATGACCAAGAAAATTATGAAACTTACAGAATCCCCTTTTTTCTTTTGCTCTAATGGGGGATTTTTCAAGCCTTGAGTCACAATAATTTGACCATCCTTGACTAACAAATCAAATATTTCGTCACATTTAGATATATCGAAAGTATAAGTTTTTGCAACAAATTTATCTAATTTTTCAGTTTCGACGGGATTTTTCCCGTTTGATGGTTTCAATAATTTACATCGTAAGGGAGGTCCTAGCTTGAGCTCAGCCACACTGATCCCGCTTTCGTCAATGAGTTCTTCATCGTTAGAAGAGTATGTGTCTGCTGCTACATAAGACACTTTCTCTTTCTTATGGTATTTACCAGTTCTGTCCTTTTTAACTTTCAGTCGTTCGATTTGTCGAACTCTATCAGCCAGTTGTGCCATATCTCTAAGATATTGAACGTCTAACTTTTTCCTGATAGAATAATCTAACTCGTCTGCAGCTATCTCAACCAACTCGTGTTGAGGTAGTTGAGTAAAGCATCTTGATTTCAAAAGTTTAAACCTGTTGAGATATTGATCGACTGACTCAACAACCTTTCGTTTAACGCTGGCCAACTCTTTCAAACTTATCTTCGATTGTCCCATGTAGAATCGTTCATGGAACAATCTCTCCAACTATTTCCACGTATGGACAGACTTTGGGGGTAGCGTTGTGAACCAAGTGAACGCATTTTTTGTGTTAGAACTTGGGAAGTATTTCATTTTTAAATCCTCATTATTCGCTATGTCACTAACTTCGGTTTGATACCTGGAAACGTGTTTAACAGTGGACTCTTCGGCATCCCCAGCAAACTTGGTAAACTTCAAAACCTTCCATCCCCTAGGCAATTCTATTTGCACAACAAAATCCGGGAATGGGGACGAATACGTTGGCCTTTGAAGGCCAAGGTTCACACCATTCTGAACCATGATTCGCTCGACAATGATTTCTAGGTTTTGTTATCTATCCATTGCATCCTATCAAACTTTCCTGACCACGCGGTTGGGATCTTGGTTTCTATTAACTTACACGATGGGAGGACGTTGGGACACCCTAGGTATTGGTTCGACCACCTGGGGTTCTTGGTCAATTGTCTCGTCAAACCTCTCTTTGTTTCAAACTGGTACCTATGGTTAAGGTGGGGTCGTCTATCGAACTTATGCCCTATGAGCACCTAGTAAATCACCTATTTGATCCATCTGAGTTTCCAGTTGTTGGTAACTCTGAGTCGAATCTTGAATTAATGGCCTAAGTATGGTACCCATTTGCTGAGTTAGCATATGGACAATTTCGTGATTACTTTCGTTCATCTGCTGTCTCATAACTGTGACAGAACTTGAGGTGAAAGTTGGGATTGTCTGAGATGGAAATCCTAGCCCTGTGGTTCGACCGAATTGGTTTCTCATAGGTCCTAATCCATGGTAAGGTGAGAATTTTGAGGATGAATTCTCGTCAAACGTCGAACCGCTACTATGTATACCTGCAATCAATTCGGTTGGCATTCCAAAGCTCCGATCCCTACCACACATGGGCATTGTGAAACTGGGCATATATGGCCCTGAAGTTCCGGCCCCCTTCAGTCTTGGAGTTTCAGGCCGACACGGTGACAATATTGGTCCATTGTGGGCATTCGAAACCGCAGCCATTGTGTTAGAACCAATATCAGTTATTTGTGACATAATTGTACTTCCTCCTGAGAATTTCTCCTCGTTTGGACTGGTATTTCATGGATCTACCATTTTCTTACCACTATGCAATTGCATCTACTTAACACAACGAGTCCCACTGGGCGTGCCAATTTGTTCGCGCAGATTTCAGGCGAACAATCTCTAGCCTCTTATTAATGGTTACTTGCAGGATCGTCTACAAAATCCTAGACTTAGTGTTATATATGGAATGGCTATTTAAGTGTTTGGATTTGAAATGGTAGACAAGGAATTGAATTAATCTATTTTCGTGCAACTAAGATAAATAAATGAGAAAAACAAAACCAAAACTAGAAAGGAAAGTGAATTGAAAGAGAAACTTATAAAGTAAATTGCTTGAATATAAGTTGGACGCATGCATACATTTGTGTTGAAATAACTCGTTTCTCATGGACGCCGATACTTTGAGTGTTTTCTTTGTAATGTTATAAAATGCGACCTCTTGAAGTGAAACTAAATTCTACTTAAATAGGCATAAAAAGTAATTGTTGCTTTGCTGTCGACTATTCACAGCTTGCCACGCGTCCATCTATGCACACCCACTTTGTTTGTAACTTCCCCATGTTCTCATCACTTGCTTTCAAAACTTTCCCGTGTGAACTTGGCTTCGACTTTGATCTGTCTGTATAGTGGTCCATCAAACTTGCTTTGACTGGGCCCATATGTCTCTTTTACTGTCTTGCCCGTCGAATATCTTTGGCAACGCCGGCCTATCTCAACACTTCTTTGTTTGTGAATCAAAGTTTCTCCCTTTGATTCACTTCTTTTCCCCTAGTCGAAATTTTATAGCTAACAGTAACACAAGAGCTAAAAGGAGTAGCCTTAATGAGTAACCTTGTTGCACTCCAATGGTTTGCATAATATGTCAATCCCTAAGGTACAAACTTGTTGTAGGGCTAAACGGTACATCCAATGAACAATTTTCATGTTGTTTGCTCAATACCTTATTAGCATTGTGCATAATGGCCTCGACAACACACGATATCATAGCCCTAAACTAGAAGTCATTGAGATATTGTATCACATCTTTATCGACTTATTTCACTACAACCTTGAATACCAATCATCTTCGAATGGAACCTACAAGAATATGGTGTATCTCACCATTGGATTTCAATAATGGTGTCATAGGCGTTGATGCTATAAACTTTAACAAACTAATTGGATATCTTCCTCCTACCCATAAGTTAAAAATTAGATTGATTTCTTATGAAAAATCTCTTGTTATATAGCATCCAATATGTGTTTGACTTGTAAATAACTTCTACCACGAGATGTCTCTTAGAGAAACAATTTAGAGGTATAATTTGTTGTCCACTTTTCTTTTTCATTCATGTGTAATTCATATTTCTTACCTAGGGATGTCAGTTTTCATCTGTTAACGGGGATCCCCGCGGGAGTTGTTTTGTTCGGGGCCCCAAATATGGGGAATTTCGCCCCGCGGGGGCGGGGATGGGGAGAAAAATTCTCCCGAAAGCACTTCGGGGTCTGGGACGGAGAATACATCCCCCGCCCCGCAGGTCCCCCACCCCACCTATTTATTTTAGTATAGTTAATTTAATATATAATTTATATTTTACATTAGGGTTTTTTTTGTCATTTCCTTTATGTTTAAGTTAATATATGTTGTTGAATTTTGTAGTTATTTAGGAATACTATTTGATCTGAGGTGATCAGACTGGATCGTCGTGGCTGTCGCACCCTAATTTTTGACCCTAAGATCTCCGCTTTCCCTTTTGCATAACATCTTAGGCCAATCATTCGTGCATAACTAACCACTTTATCTAGCTTTTGGCTGTTTGTTTCATTTATGAAGACAGGTACTGCTGCAGAAGATTCAAGGTCTTAAAGGAGGTGCTGCATGTGTGTGTGTGTTTGTGGAGATTCTATGACCCTTTGCAAGTTGTGTTAAATTCCTGTAGAAGGGCAACCAAAATCAAGGTTAATTCAAAATGGACGTTGCTCACGCAAATAAGGCTCTAGCAAGAAGTTCTCAAAATGAAATTCAAGAATGATGCTCTTTACAAAATTGGTTCACTATTCTTTTTCACAAAGTGCAAACCCAAAATTATGGAGCATCTTTTACTTGTGCCATACGAGCCATATGCCGTGATTTCTTGGACATTTCTAAAGAATTATTAAAGAATTGTTACAGTTACGTCAGCAAGGAGACAAAAAGTGTATCAATACAATGATTCAAATAATAGTGAGAGATATAAGGTGATTTCTGAGATGTTGCCCCTCAAGACTTGATGCTTCATATTCTTAATTTGTTTCCTCCCAAATGCCTTGTTAATTCCGGGCCACCATTGTCCAAACCTTCCCTTTTGTACTCGAGGCAAGTTTCTTTTATTGATGAGCGTGGTATTGGTGAATTGCATTCATTAGGTTTGAAGCAATGTTTATGTTGTTACTGGGTAACTTCGTATGTGGGTTCCACGCTGATATGGAGTATGGGTGAAGTTATTCGGTAACATTCCTAAGTTGAATGTTGTTACAAAAGACTTGCTTAACAAAAGGCTGAAAAGAAATATTTGTTGCTTGGAACTGTATGGTAAGTGCTTATAATTAGTATGAGGCGTAATGAAGCGCTGTTTTCCTTTATGATATGCTGGCTAATAGAATTAGTTCTGATAAGGCTACCTTTGTGAGTGTGTTGGGTGTTTATGCCATCAGTGTGTTCGGTTTTGAGCAAAATAGTTCATGCACGTCTGTTGAAAAGTAATATCGCCATGTATGACCAAAATAGTGAACTAACAAGTGCACAAAAGGTTTAATAATAACGGAAAAGAAAACGTGATTACAAATCTAAACACAAGGTTTCAAAGGTCCCGATTCAAAATATTAAAGACCCCTAAAATCGAGGCGTCACACGTTTAAATACAAAACTCAAGTTACGATTACAAGATCAAGCATACTGGATTCTAAATTCGGTTACAAGAATGCCCGAAATGCCTTTACAAGAGGTCCACATGTTATAAACTCCTAAAAATTCCAAAATCACCAAAGTCACAAGGATACGCAAGAATAGTGGTTTGAGGAATATGCCGACGAGATAGTTTCCAACGACCGTGATGTAAGAGCTATTGTTGAGGGAGTTAACCTTGGATTCTCACTTGAATGGTGCGCTTACATAGATGTATGCTAAGAATGACTCGTCACTCGCCATGACTATTGCCAACTGGTGCCCCACACCTTCGTTAACTTGAGAAGTTACCATGAGAATTCCACAATTCCTAAAACCTGCAAAGAATTTCAAGAAAGCAGCTAAGAAGGGAGTCATTCCAAGTTTGTATAAACAAAAGTTTTTGAAGAGCATAACTTATCTTGAGCAGCTACCAAGTTTGGTAGAGGAGATTGGTCCTGCCTGGAAGAAAACTCAATCTATTCCTAAATTAAAAGAAGACAACCAATCAAGTTCTAATTGAGATGTAAAGAAAATCATGGTAAGGTCCAAACGGTGGAAAGTAACAGAAGTTGTAGCATTGTTTGAATGCGACTCGGAAGCCATACCTGATGGAGTTTGGAAATTATTCCAAGCGAGTCTAAGAGGATACCGACCAAGAAGCAATGGAAACCGAAACCTGCAGCAGGTCTCCTTATTGTGCCCCCTAACTCTGCAGTACTATCATCTCCGGTGTTCAACATATCAATACGCGGACATCTTCTGTCTGTTGCTTCACAAGACATTATGGAGAATGAGGAAACCAACGCAAGAGTAACATTGGAAGTTGTATATCATAACTGATTGTTCTAATTACCTGTAATATGGAAAATAAAAGTTGACATTAGAACTTACATTTGAATGTGAGCATATGGTGAACTCAAGCATAGGAGTTGTCCCTTAAATCTTCGGTGTTATGATGTACCTTGAAGCCCAATGCCAGGTTTTGGAAGAAATTACCACGGCTCCCAAACACAATCAGAACAGAAACTCGTTCCATTTTCACCTGCAAGAGGTCGACTGGAGTAAGGCCTCTAGCTTACCATAGTTGGCAATCTCAGAAAAATAATCAAATCAAACGTACGGATCCATCCAGCATTCAAAGAGGAAAATTAATTTGAATTAAAAGTGTGTTCCAACAGTTTTGAACCAAAGTGGAAATGACCTTCAGCCACAAGACATTATCAGAGACATAAAATCAGCAATGTTATTTCTTTCCAAAACACACTCAAACATGCTCACATAAAAGTGGAAAAGATTCATCACCACATCATAAATATTCCAAGCATTCCAAAACAAGCCATTGACAATTTTCTCCGACATTCAACCATCATAAATCACTGTCCAACGCAAGTTCAAATACTTTCCATAGCAGTATTCAACACAATCATGATTGCAATTCAATTCCATTAGGCTTATAAAGAAGGACATCACAGAAATGAGAGGGGGAGAGAACATTCGCAGAATATTTCATGGCAGCATCAAAATTCCAAATCAACAAGAATTCACAAAGCTTCATACCGTACTGCAAAATCACATACTCACACCAGAGAGAAATATACACAGATAGCCATCATACACACCAGAAAGAAGCATACAATCATTTAGAAACATACACACGATATTCAGAATATAGAGAGTTGAGAATTCATATACGATTCGCCAAGTTCAGAATTGAAAGTCACACAAAGAGAAGAGTATCAACAACAACGACAATACGCAGAACATAAGTTTCAATCACATACACTCCACGACGTTAACAAGCAATAACGAACGATCAAAGATGCTTACAGATTGAAAGGAACGAACCTTTGCAATACGAAGCCGATACCGCAACATAGTGAACCTTTCCCCGCCCTTACATTGACGTCGAGCTTTTTTATCCCCGGGAGTTGCGTAGGACGTCCTACCATCACGATTTCATCACGGACCATGACGCTCGAATCTCCGCACGCCGTTAAATGATTTCGCCGGAGTCGGAACTCGCCGGACTAGCTCCGGTTATGTAAGTTTTCTCGAAACTCCTCAGACTTTTGATACTGTTTCAATCCTTGTGTAGTGCTGATTAAAATTCACATGATATTTATTTGAGTGTATACCTCATGGATGTTTTAATTTCGCTCTAAAGCCATTAGGGTTCTTTGCGTAGATTTTGAAATTGAATGATATTTATGTGATGTTTGTGAGTTAGGGTTTCGGTTTTAGAAATTAGAGCTAGAATCAGGGTTTTTGTTCGGTTATTTTAGTGAGAAGCAAAGCTGTGCGAGAGAGGAGTGATCGGAGTCGGAGAAGAAAGGACATGGACGAAGGAGGAATGAAGGAGACGGAGGAGCTTATCCGAGAGAAAGAGAGAAAACGGAGGGACGCAGTGAGAGTGGGAGAGACGAGGAAAGAAACTGGGAAGGGTATTGAGAGCGTGTCGTTTGTTTTTGGGAGTTCATTGTGATTGATGGACGATATGTGTGCGCGCCTATCCTATTATCGTGCACCCTCCGCGTGTACCTTTGGATCGGAGTCAACGGTTGACTCCTGGCTAAATCAACGCTCCCTATTTGCTGGATCGGTCAACCTTAGTTGAGGGTCCATGGTGGACCCTCCGCCTTCTTCTTTCTTTTTTTTTTTATTTCATTTCTTTTTTT
Source organism: Lathyrus tuberosus (assembly GCA_022829125.1). Classification (NCBI taxonomy): domain Eukaryota; kingdom Viridiplantae; phylum Streptophyta; class Magnoliopsida; order Fabales; family Fabaceae; genus Lathyrus; species Lathyrus tuberosus. The sequence continues at coordinate 13,087,645 of JALAZF010000062.1, read as the reverse complement.
TTTTGTGTTTTATTATTTTGTTTTGCCCATTTTCACAATTTTTTTACATAAATACCCCTAATTTTGGAAAAAATTTCCTAAATAACCCATGTTTCAATAATATTTCCAAAATGCCCCATTAGGGTTTTGGTTTGAACTATGTCGCCAATGGAATTGGCGACTCCCTTGTAGAGGTTGAACCATGTCGCCAATTCAACTGGAGACACCCTTCCAAGTCGCCAGTGCAATTGGCGACACAGTGTAAAGCTTGAACCAAGTCGCCAATCCAAGTGGAGACACCCTTCAAACTGAAATTTTTCACTATAAATAGGGGTGTTAAGCTTGGTTTGTTCCACATCTCTTCTCACAACTTTGTTTTACTCATAAAATGTATCGTCGTCGTTGGGGTAAAGTTATTTTTTCGCGAGACAAGCCACCGATCGACATGATGTTTTGGAACATACAAGGTATCAATCAACTTATTGTTGTATGTTGTTTAAATTGTTATAACAAAGAGAAATGCATTAATGAAAACATTTAGTTACAACAAACGAAAAGATAAGATAAATTATGATGCAGATGTTCCTCCAACATTGGGACAATGTTTTTTGTTGTGGCCGGGCTGACGACATATACTGCATAGTCGTATCATTTTATCAGCGATATCCATTTCGGTTCTTATACGCTTGCTGTTTGGGCGCCCTTTTTTCTTTCTTCTCATTTCATCGTTGTGCCAAACTATTTCACCTTGGTATGTAGGCCAATAATCCTCCATTGGTAGCACTGCGAAGCCTTTGCTATATACATTCATAACATTAACCACCCTGTAAACATTAGATAGATAGCCATAAGCATCTTGACGAGCATGTGCGCATGCTGCAATGGCATGTGAGCAAGGTACACGGAGGGCCTGGAACTTGCCACAATCACACCAACCTCTGTTTAGCCTGACAGCATACGATAAATTGGGCCTCTCCTCATTAAAATCCATTGTTTCTTGTACACTGAATGATTGTCTATGTCGGTCAAAGATTGTAACTGCATGTGTGCTGGCTTTGATAGCATCCTCCTTCATCAATTTCATAACGCTCTCACTGTATAATTGACCAGATGCTAACACTGCACTCCATCTTTCGCCTCTTGTTGCGAAAAGTGATGCCAACCTATAATAGGTTGAACTCACCAAAGTAGTTATTGGAAGGTTTATTATTCCTTTGAATACCCCATTCATGGACTCCACAAGGTTTGTTGTCATGTGACCCCATCGACAGCCACCATCAAAAGATCTTGTCCACTTTTCCAGTGGAATGTTATCCAACCAGCTTCCGGCATCTGCATTTGACATCCTTATTTCGTTAAGGTAGTATTGAAATGTTGGTCGAGTTAGCGCATAACCAGCATTCATAACCTGTTTGCTAAGGTACTTGTCTTTGATTGCACGCATGAAGTTTTGTTGAATATGTCTAATGCAATATACATGAGTAGAAGGAGGATTGTGCCACCCGTTATCATGGTTATTGTAAGCACTCTCTATAGCAGCATGTCTGTCTGAAATCAAACAGAGGTTGGATTGTGGAACAACATGTGTTCTCAAATTCTTAAGGAAGAAACCCCAAGCAGAAGCGATTTCACCCTCAACTAAAGCAAATGCAATAGGAGATGCTGCATCGAGAGGCCAAAGTTTCTTCCTCTCGCAACTAAAAGCATGGTACGCCGGTTTTACTTTAACTGAAGAGTCTACAGAAGAAAGGAAGCTATAGAAAACCAGGTGTTACCTTATGCTTCTCATTGGTTTATTTTTATTTCCCGAGGGTACTGGTTCTTCTATGCACATTATGTACTTACCCTTATTGAGAGATCTAAATCAAACAAGACAGTATAGTTGGGGTTTCGCTTGTCTGTCTTATTTGTATAGCTCTTTGTGTAAGTGCGCCAAAAAAGATGCATATACTTTTTTTGGATGTGCTGTTTTGCTACAAGCTTGGGGCTGGTCTAGATTGACATCCCTAACGCCTGTCAACGACAACGACTTTTCCTTCCCGTTTGCACAAAAGTAAGTTATTAACTTAATTTTGTTTATCCTTAAAAATAATTGTGTCTAACATTCTCAACTAAAAAATTAGTTTTTTTTAGATGGTCGGCTAAGGGAATGAGTTACAATAGATGTCCCAAACATTGTATCATTCAATACCGTAATCTTTTGGATCACCTAACACCCGCAGATGTAAGTCCGCCTAAACATTTCACTTCTTTTATTTCATATATTTTACTATCTAATATTTTTCTATTCTGCAGTTCATATGGCGTCCATACCTAAGCATGGAAGACCTACATGAAGTCAGCGACGAAGATGCTGCCATTTGGACTGCATGTGTCCCGATCATCAGATTCACAACTGTGGAGCTGCACAACAGCTACCGTGTCAAACTGCAATTTGGAATGCATCAAGACATCCCAGATCTGCCTGCTGACATCAGTAAATGGCATCTAAAAAGAGTTAATGATCAATGGGAGTTTGACAGCTGGAAGGATTTTGCAAAGACTGACCGTCGTAAATGGATGCACCGCAGCAACTATGTCTTACGTGAGCCGGTGATGCCAACCCCATCTATACCAACAAATAATTACATGGCTTGGTACAGATCGGTTGCAACTGGGTTTGTCTCCGAAGACAGGTATTTATACGACCCGTGCCAGACCACCTTCACACAAGAAGCCTCAACTTCTAACCCACCTCCAAGGCCATGTTACTCACAACCCCCTACCCAGCAAAATTACCAACCCATTATCCATCCAAACATGCCATACACCCAACCACAATACCAAGAGCGTCCCCCATATCATCTTCAACAAAATGATTATTATCAAGAGACTCAATATGGCTATGCCCCCAACATGTCACAAAGATACAGCCAAAACGAGGGTACATCATACCATAGCCAAATTGGGCAAACATCTTTTCATAGCCCAAACGCCCAAACATCATACCCTAGCCAACCTTCTCAACATCCTTATGGCTTTCAAACACCATTTCAACCTTTCATCAACGAATCCTTCACACCAATATCTCCCTTCAATCGGGCTGCCCGCACACTAATCACCCCCTCAAACTATAATGGCATGGGTCGCACGCTCAGTTTCAGTCCCCAAGACTTCACGGGAATGCAAGACATCCTAAGGGAACCATCTAGGACTGCTCCTGAGACTTCGACCCCTCAAACACCGGGCGTAAATCAACAACAAGGGGAACAAGGGGGGCGAGTACAACGAGTACAACGGCTGCAACGAGTGCAACGAGTGAGGGTCCCTAGGGGATGTGGAACTGGTGGCCGGTTGGATGCACCCGGTCACGAAGATTAATTAATGTAATATTTTATTGAATTAATGAAAATTTTATATCATCGTGCAAACAAAATCAATATAATATTCCAATATTTAAAAAAAACACAAAACACACCATGTCTCCATTTGGATTGGCGACTTGGTTTAAGCTTTACACTGTGTCTCCACTTGGATTGGCGACTTGGTTCAAGCTTTACACTGTGTCGCCAATTGCACTGGCGACTTGGAAGGGTGTCTCCAGTTGAATTGGCGACATGGTTCAACCTCTACAAGGGAATCGCCAATTCCATTGGCGACATAGTTCAAACCAAAACCCTAATGGGGACATTTTGGAAATATTATTGAAACATGGGTTATTTAGGGAATTTTTTCCAAAATTAGGGGTATTTACGTAAAAAATTCCATTTTCACTTTCTATCCTATATTTCTTCAATATATATTAAAATAATAAAATACATTTATTTTATGGAATCAATAAAAATTTCTTATAAAATTTAGTAAAATCTTTTAAGATTAATAAAAACCCTTTTACTTATTTAAAATTAATAAAACTTTTTTAAAAAAACCTTGTATTTTTAATAAAAAATCAATAAAAATCTTAAAAATTAACATAACTTTTTAAATCTCTCTTTTAATTAATTAACCTTTTCTTTAAATTTAATAAAACCTTTTAGTTATAAATCGTTGCATTTATTTTATAATAAAAGTCTTTTTTCGCTAGAATGACATTAAGAACCTTTTAATTGGTTATGTACTTATAACTCTTTTTTTAGTGATCATTGTCTATTTTTAATCAAATAACTTGTACTAGTTTAAGATTAATGATTGTTCAATTCTATTAAATTAAAACTAGAAATCTAACCTCGATTCATATTAAGTCTTTCATGCCTATATGTGCTAATGTGGGCCTTCTTGGTTTTCATTTACGCTTGATGCGACATCTTGCCTTATAAGTTGATTGATCATTATAATGCATGTCTATTATGTCAATATTCATCCATGATTTTATATATATATATATATATATATATATATATATATATATATATATATATATATATATATATCTGCTTGCATTATATCAAAGGGAAAACCCCATGCATGATAATCATTTATCGTGCATGATGCATTTCATTTGCATTTCATCCTCCCCTTAGTGGTTGTAGGTATCCTTTTAAGATAAGCATTTTTTAGACAACTTAGGATAGATTCTCCTAAGTTAGTCCCCCGTAATCTTGATTAGACAATCAAACACTTTAGGTCACCTGATTCTCCACACAAGAGAATTATATGTGAATCATCTCAAAGAAGAGACATACAATCTCATACCCCATAATACAAACAAGATGTGGATTCCTTTTCCACTTAGGAGACGTATGAGGCACACTCGTTGATTATATATCCGAGTTGGAGCCCTTTCTCCTAAGATGAAGCAAAGGTCCATTCTCCTTAAAAAACTATGGTGGTCTAAAACACTCTTCTTAAGATGATGACTCATCTTTTCTCCCAAACCATTTTCAAATAAACTTTAGTATCCCTCATAGAGGAACTACAAGTGTTCTGATTCCACTTCTCGGCAGGATATGTAGGCACAAGATGCGATATCTTGTCGAGCACACTTAGGAATAGAACTTTAGGTCTTCTCCCCCATTACGCTTAGCAAACAGATAACAATTAATAGATAACATAAGTAAAACAAGAGGTTCCTGTAGAGTACTACAGATATCTCAGATGCTAACACCTTCCCTAGATATAACCAACCCCCGAACCTTAGACTCTTAGCTTTGCATTTGCATTGCATACTGTGGGACATTCGATCTTTCTCCCTTCCCTTAGATAAATCAAACACCGGTGGTGAAATAAACGATTTGCGATTCAAGTTAATCAATTATTTGATATCCAATTCTCACCGCGAGAGTGGCCTTCGAGTAGGACAGATGATGATGCTTGTGGGAGAGGAGGGGGTGTACCTACAAGGTACTCCGATGCCAAAGTGAGTATTTGGGCAAAAGAGAGAAAGCAAGCACAAAGTGGTAAGGTATAATTTTGAGTATTGAATAGTAATCAAACCTGACCCTCTCAAGTGAGAAGGTATTTATAGAAGTAACCCCCAGCGCGAGGCCAAGGTCTCTCATGTGGCCGAATTATCTGGTCGACCAATGGGAGACTTCCAGGTAGAGGGTCAGGCGCGTGACCTTTTGACCTGGTCTAACTGTTTCCATGAGTTTCGAGGAGACAGTTGGTCGCGTGAACTGACAAGTGAGTGAGGCGAACGCTCCTAACGGTCATATTGTGCCCAACGACTAGTTGTGCCCAATGGCTAGTTTCTGCCCAACGGCTAGGTTCTGGCTGTTGGGCCTTGCCAAGAGCTGGACTAGATTGGGCCTTGCCCTACTATGGGCCAAGCGTCTGCCCAATCCAGAACAGGAACCCCCAAGTCTTTCCTCTAAGGAAGAGTAATGGCTTGAAATAGCCTCGTGGATTGTAGCCCTTGAATGACAATGTTCGGGGACGTGTCCCTCACCTGTTCGGTGGTTAATGTGGTCGACATTTGTTGCTTACTAGCCCGACGAGCCTTTCACTTGCGAGGACATGCTCGCAGAAATGGCATTTTTATGTCGACTAGGTTAAGAGAATATGCCAGTGAAAACAACGTTTTTATGTCAAGGAGCCTTGACGAGGACACGAGTTGCATGTACTGTCGAGGCAGATATGTTCGCAGGGCTGCTGGAGACTTGGTGGATGTAACGTCTAGCTTTGGGAATGCCAAACGAAGATTCCCCTTTTTGACACGTGGTGGTGCATTTAATTTCTGTCAGGCCTAGGAGTCTAGGCAATGATGGCCTTTGCGCTTCCCAAGCGAGCAAATGTTTATAAAAAGGGGGAGAGGATTCATTAGCACACTTCACGCAAATTCTTCTCCCCAATCCTCTTTGCTATGCAACTTGTGATCTCGTAGGAGTTTCTGTGCCACCGTCTATCTTCATCTCCTACCTCTCTACTTATCAAGTAAGTTCTTCGTCTCCATTTAGGATTTCTATGGTGTTCTTCATTTCTGGAAATCTTCATGAATTTTTCGGTGAGTTATGAACTTTCTGGTTGAATGTTCATGTGTTCTTCGATGAACACATGAATTTATGGAAAATTCATGAAGAATATGAAGAACATGGGAACATAGGATGAATGTCCACGAATATGACGTATGATTATGTAGATCTTCCTAGATTCTGGTTAGGATTAGTTTTAGGTTTGTAGTCGGGCATTAGGCCTGTTCGACGCGAAACTTGGCTTTCATGCGACAAGTTTATTCTGTCGAGTAAGCTCCTCCTCACGGAGTCTTCTCCTTTGGTCGCGGTGACTTGTCCCCGTTGTATGGGGAAAATAAAGGCGCCATACTCTGTCATGATCGACTAGAGCTCGAGGTTGTCCTCGACTTATCCCTTGCCCTTTCACTTGATTAGTGGTGGAAGAGTGGATTTGATCTTTGTCGTGGAATTCACTTTTCTTCCTCTGCTTTTCAGGTGAAATGGCTGATCGACAGGAGGGGGTTGTCCCCAATGCCAGGGTTGCGCACGAAGAGGCGGAGTATCCCGTCGAACATGCAAACGTCCAAATAGCTGAGGGGGACATCAAGTGGATCGCTCAAGAGCCTATGTCGACGAGATCGACATTTACTGAAGAAGAAGGTCGGGAATTTCCCTATCTTGAAGACTAGGCCGAAGACGCGCCCGTGCATTGGAGGGCTATCTGCCCCACGGAGAACGACCGGATCTGTTTGGTCTATCCAGGGATGCGATTCCCTATGCATGAGTTTGCCTTCGTGGAGGCGAAGTATCGTCTGCCTTTCACCGACTTCTAAGAGGCCGTCTTTTGCCATCTGGAACTGTGCCCGACTCAACTCCATTCCAATGTACCGACGTTCATCAGGGCCTTCGAGCTAGTCTGCCGTTATCTGCAAGTCAGGGCGAATGTTGACATTTTCTTCTGCATCTTTCACATCCAACGGAGTACAGCGGGCCCGAAGCAAAGCTGGGTGTCTTTCAAGCAGTAGAGCAGGTTCTTCTGGTCGTATTCGGAGTCAGTTCGAAACTTCAAGGACAGGTTCCTGGTTATGAAACCTGTTTCTAAGGCGGCTAAGAGGTCTATATCTACCCTGGAGACCGTGGAAGTTGATGGTCGGGAGGTGGTGAAGGCGGTGTCGAAGTTTCCGCTGGAGTGGGTGTATCCCTATTTCAGATACAGAATATATCACTTCCTTGTTAAGAGCAGCTCAGCGACGGGGACAAGGAATCTTTTCGGGCATTGCATGCCTATGTTGAGAGTTTCAGTCCTGCCTTCGTGGTCGACAGGGATGACAACGAGTTGCTCAGGGAGGATGGAGAGCCTGCTCGGGCGGCTCGTTATATTAATATCTGGGCTCTCCTCAAATGCGAGACCGATGATATTGCGTTTGAGCTCCTCGGTATAGATTACTTCTTCGCCTGTTTTTAATCTTTGTTCTGTCATCATCCCCGAACTTGATGCATCGGTCATCCTATCCGCCGACCCTTAGGTGCGGAGGAAGTCGCTATTCCAGGACGCGGCCGCCATGATCAGAGTGCTGGAGGCGGCGCTAGCCCTCGGGGATACGAAGATAGTTCCGCTGGCAGGTCTTAAGAGGGCATGAGCTAAGATCTCCGACCTGGAGCTGGAGAACGCGGAAATTCACAACGACCTGAAAAAGCTTCAAGGCAACCTGGAGGCCAAGATCGAACTTCAGAAGGAGGTGACGCAGATGAAGGGGGAAGTGACCAGAGTGAATGAAGAGAATGCTCGTCTAAAGGGGAGGATAGCTGAGCTGGAGGGCTCATCGGCGGTTGGTCAAGATGAGACCGAAGACGAGAAGGCCTTGAAGAATAGGGGGGCCTGATTGGGAGGATTCGTCTCCTCGAGCAGGATAATTTGGGGGCAGCTGAATTTGGTTTCAATGCTACCGTGGAGTTGATGAAAGCCCTCAACTCCGATGTCCAGCTGCTAACCGAGGGAATGGGAGTTCTCAACATGGTCGTCAATGGCGAGGTGGTTCCTCCAGAAGTTCTCGGCGATGCTTAGTTATAAGAATTTGTACTTTATATTTTGCGGGCCTGCGTGCCCTTTGGTTGTAACCTTTCGTTGGGCATGGCCCGCATTTTGTAACATTAACTATTATGGCCTTCGGGCCATATTTATATAAATATCTTATGTTTAGCACTATGCACGTTGCATTTATTTATGTATGCTTTTAACGTTTGAATTCCAACTATGGACGTTTTTCTTGACTTGTTCTTGTTATGCTCGACAGCTTAAGAGACTTGTCGAGGAGGCGAAGCAGTTTCGCCTGTGATGGGACTAGGATCTCGATTGAGGTACTAATCCCACAGGCTTGGACTATTTCCATTCCGAGCTAGGAGTCCTGCCTTGTTGGTGTGGCAACGACGGAGCTCGATCGAGGTATCCCCGTTGTGCGCAGAGTCTACTCATTCCATAAGCAGAAACTGGCCGGCATTGTAAGGTGAAGGATCGTGCTTGCACCGGGGCACGATCCTGTAGCCGAGTCGTCTCCCTGTAACACCCCATTTTCTACCCGATAATTCTATTAAAATCAGAGTTATAAAATTTTCAACATAAAACGGGATATCACAATTTCAACTTTAAAATCAATCACATAATAGTTAATCATGAAAGATACATAACAATTCAAGGGAACATAAACCAACAAATAATCTCCAAAAATATTCAACTTATCAAATGCAACGCAGCGGATTCATAATCATCGTAATAGCATCTTTATCCAACATAAAACGACTTTAAATTAAACAACAAGGTATCTTTCAGCAATTTCACTAAAAATTCAGCATGTAAACAAATAAACAAAAGACATGCGTCATCCCCCCGAGTGCTACGTATCAGAGCGACAACCACCGACTCGAACTAAGGTAACCGACTACTCCTTTTGATTACCTACACGTTGCCAACATATGGACAACATTCAAACAGAAGGGGTGAGATATCAAATTTTATAAACGAAGTATGATAAACAATACATAGATAGGAATCATACAAATATCATCACTTCACATCAACAACCAACAAAATCGACAACAACTTGAAAAATGCAACTTTAATGCGACTCGACTATGTTATGCATGTGGTACCATCGGAGTAAAACTCCCAACTTAAAATTGCCAGTTTATCGAGGCATCAAGGCATAAGCCTTCAACTTTCAACTTTCAACTTTCAACTTGTGCCAATCCAGGCCAACGTGGTGTGAGCATCGGCTTCGACATAATAATGCAAGTATGCTATATGGCATGTACGACTCAACAACATAAACAACACAACAACATCAACAACATAAGCAACTTATACAACATGAACAACTTAGTCAACTTTGGCTATTAAGCCTTCAACTTAAAATTTGTCCGTATATCGGAACGAAACAACACAATCAGCTGTACCTGCAAACCAACTTTTCCGACATAATTTCAACAAAACAATTCAACAAAAATCACCTATTAAATTACCCGACTTACCCCGACAATTTTCGTTAAATTCCGGGCAACTAAATTTTTCGCCTAAATCGGCTAGACCGACTAAAACTGTACTATTTTAACTTCTGCAATTAATACGAACTTATTGTAAAATTCTGTTTTCTATTACTACTACTATTACAATAATTTCCAACCTTCTGTCATGAATTTTTTCTCAGTTCAGTTTCTGTTAAAAATCATACTGTTTCTATAAAAAAAAAACCTGCAATTCATGAGTAACTGATATACTGATATATTGCTTCATATTCCTACTAGTGTTTTATGAGTTCATTATGTGACTAGTATTTATTTATTCCTACTTAGAATACCAAAACATTATATGAGAAAAAGTGGTTATGAGTTTTCATTAAAAGCCAAGGCAGAGTATAATTGATACAAAAGAAAAATAGTTAATACCCACCTCTGATGGGTTAAAAGGAGGAGGGGTGGTATGAGTCCAATACTACTACATTTCGTTAATTAATGTGGGCCACATCTTGTATTATATTAGCATTTACTGGTAATGAGAAAAGGTGCTACAGCACAAGTATCTGTATCGTTTCCATTCTTAATGCCTCTCTACAAGACATTATGTACTAGGAAAAGGATTTACATTAAATACTCTAGTTTTCTTGTTTCGCTACCGTGTATTTATATACATGGTGTCGCTACAGCATTAATAATATGCATATATATTATCACTTTCTGGTTTGCTACAGGAGCACAAATATCAAAGCAACACTATTATCTCGCTACAGTAGCTAGTGAAATAAAGGGTACATTCAATGTTATCATTTTTCTTTACTTCGCTATAGCAAATAGAGGATGAGGAGAAAAGACCACTTTCATACTTAATTATTGCGCTACTGCTCAGCAAATATATACATATTCCAAATCTAAATGGGTACTCCAAATATCAAATGGGTCTCTAAAAATATCATCAACAACCACACAAAACTACTCGATCCCAATTCCTCAGTATCAATCATCATAACCCGATTATAAAAGTCGAACCCCACCCTTACCTTGGATTAAAGGCAGCTCGACAATCGATCGAATTCCGAGAATTTTGGCACCGGTAGCAGTTTTCTCTCGGTCTCTCCTTCTCACGTTCTGCTCTTCTTTCCTCTACTGATACAAACCTAACTTCCTCTTCTCATATCTTGTTTTATTAAAATACTAATATTCTAATATAATATCTAATGGGCCTACTTCTTACACCCCCTAATTTACTACTTCCACTTAATTCTAAGCCCATTTAATCAAACACTCTCCCACAACTAAAATATAAATTCTAATATTATTTCTACGACTCACCGACTTAAAAATTCCGACTTAACGACTTAATTCACCGCAACACCAAAATCAACCGAATAATTCACAAATAATTAATTAAATATTCAATTAAATAAATAATTAATATTTGGGCGTTACAACTCTCCCCCACTTAGAATATTTTCGTCCTCGAAAATTTACCTGATTTAAATAACTCGGGATAGGAGTCTCGCATCTTGCTCTCCAATTCCCAGGTCATGCTTTCTCCAGTAGCTCCCAACCAGACAACCTTCACCAACACGATCTCTTTCCCTCGTAGAGTCTTCATTTCACGATCCATGACTCGCACAAGCTTAGTCTCCACCGTAAGATTATCCCGTACTTGCACATCATCCATACTAACCACATGAGACGGATCTGAAATGTACTTCCGAAGTTGCGACACATGAAACACATCATGCAGATTCGAAAGATTTGGCGGTAATGCCATTCGGTAAGCAAATTTCCCAACTCTGTCCAAAATCTGATACGGACCAATAAAATGAGGAGTGAGCTTCTTAGACCTCAAGGCTCTCCCAACACCAGTCACAAGCGTGACTCTCAAAAACACATGATCACCCGCTTGAAATTCCAAATCATTCTTCCGCTTGTCATGGTAACTTTTCTGTCTACTTTGAGAAGCTTTCATTTTCTCTCTAATCAACTTCACTTTCTCGGTAGTCTCTCGAACTAATTCCGGTCCAAGTACTACACTTTCACCAGATTCATGCCAACACAACGGAGTTCTACACCTCCGACCATACAGCGCTTCAAAAGGTGCCATTCCGATACTAGAATGGTGACTATTATTATAAGTGAACTCGATCAACGGAATATAAGTATCCCACAAACCTCCCTGCTCAAGAACACAAGCTCTTAACAAATCCTCCAACGATTGAATAGTCCTCTCAGTTTGACCATCTGTCTGAGGATTATATGCCGAACTCAACCTCAGCTTAGAACCCAACGCTTCTTGTAGACTCTTCCAAAACTCCGACGTAAACCTCGGATCTCTATCCGACACGATACACAAAGGGACGCCATGAAACTTCACAATTACTCGGATATAAATCTCTGCCAACTTCGCAATTGGATATGTGATGTTAATAGGTATAAAATGGGCCGACTTCGTAAGCCTATCAACAATCACCCAAATAGAATCATGTCCTCTTGAAGTAATTGGCAACCCTGTCACAAAGTCCATAGAAATGCTATCCCATTTCCATTCTAGAACTTCTAACGGTTGCATCAACCCAGCAGGCTTCTGGTGTTTGATTTTTGACTTCTGACAAGTCAAACATGCATACACAAATCATGCCACATCTTCTTTCATTCCGGACCACCAAAATATCTTCTTCAAGTCTTGATACATTTTAGTAGCTCCCGGGTGAATACTCAGATTACTTCTATGACCCTCTTCAAGAATCTTCTTTTTCATATCTGCATCATCTGGTATACAAATTCGATCATGCAGTCTCAACACACCTCGTGCATCAATCTTAAAGTCACTCTTATCCGATTGACCACAACTATTCATGATGTCCACTAGTTTCACATCCAACTTCTGCGCCTCTCGAATACTGTCCAGAAAATCATTGTTAATCTTCAACATACCCAGCATAACACTCTGCGGTGTCACTTTGCAAACCAAACTCATATCTCGAAACTGCTCAATTAATTCCAATTCCTTAATCATCATTGCTGACATATGCAAGGTCTTTCGGCTTAAAGCATCAGCCACAACATTAGCTTTTCCCGGATGATAATTCAGACCGAAATCATAATCTTTCAGCAATTCTAACCACCTTCGTTGTCTCATATTCAGCTCCTTCTGGTCAAACAAGTACTTTAGGCTCTTGTGGTCACTATAAACTTCGAACCTAGAACCATAAAGATAATGCCTCCAAATCTTCAGCACAAAAACCACTGCAGCAAGTTCCAGATCATGCGTAGGATAGTTCTTTTCATGAGTCCTCAACTGTCGCGACGCATAAGCAATTACCTTATTGTTCTGCATAAGCACACCTCCTAAACCCATCAACGAAGCATCACAATAAACCACAAACAGTTCTCCTGGATTCGGTAATGTCAACACCGGGGCTGACGTCAACCTCTTCTTCAGTTCGGTAAAACTTTCTTCGCACTGAACATCCCACACGAAAGCTTTACTTTTACAAGTCAACTTAGTTAACGGAAGTGCCAACTTCGAAAATCCTTCGATAAACCTCCTATAATAACCAGCTAGTCCTAGAAAGCTTCTAATCTCAGTAGCCGACCTTGGAGTTTCCCATTGCAACACAGCATCTGTCATACCCCAAATTTTGACCACTAAGATTTCCCATCATTGTGCAAATCATCATCACAATATGGATGAACCATCATGCCTCACCAAATGCCTCAAGGGTTGTTGAGCATTCACTACAATCAAAATTAGGGTTTCAAGCCCTCTCTAAGTGCTTAGACAAAGGATCAATCAAGGAATGACATGATCTTCAACTTTTCTAGCCTCTCAAACATCCACAATGGATCAAAAGGACTCCACTTCAAGGATTAAGCACAAGGTTGCTCCCTTCTAGGTGGATTAAGTCTCAAGATTGACAGTGTCACCAAATTAGGGTTTTGGTCGACCAGGGCCTCCAGATGGAAAATTTTCATCTGGGCACAAGCCAATGATCCAAAACATAACCTAATATACTCCATGGAACCTCATGGACCCAAGCATCAAGTCAATTTGACCTCAGGGAATGCATACATCAAGAATCAGGAATTAGGGTTTCTTGACCTAATTCACCCCTAAGTTGACTTTTGGGACAAATCAAGAGCCAAGACCTCAAGACATGATTTTAGGGTCTCTAATGAACTATATTGATCCATTTGGAACAATGGATTAATCCAAGAAGCTTGAGCAACAAGTCTCATTTTCATCTGCACCACAATTAGGGTTTCGCGAGGAAAGTCAACTGTAACTTTGACTTTTGACCAGGACATGCTCCCAAACCCTAGGACATGCCTCAATATACCCTATGACACCCATGGAACATGTTCATCAAGTTTGATTTAGGTCAAGGACATGATTTCCTGAAGAATTGCATAGTTTGGAATTCATCTGATAAAAAGTCAACTGTGCACAAAAGTCAACTTTGACTTTTTGAGATTTTTCACCAAAATGGATTTTTAACCCTAAAATGATGTTAATGTATGATTTGAATCATCATTCATTAAGAAAAACCAAAGAAAGTGGGATAACTTGTAAAAGGGGTAACCATAAAACTTAGAAATTTTTCTAAGTTATGGAAAAAGTACCACTAATACACTAACTTTGGAGGGTCATGACTCCTAAACCACATGGCCATTTTTTCTCATCCAAAGATGTATTTGTAGCCCTCATTACCCTATACAAAAACTTCAACTAGACCTAAGTCCAATTCATTAAGGATTTTGAGTTATGGAGTGATCAAAATCAAGAAATCACACTTTGTTCCAACACTTAGTGAAAATTTCACTAAGTCAGATTTTGCTTCACTTTTTGCCAAATGTAGAAGGATTTTTCACTTGGAATCAAAAGAGATCAAAACAAAACTTGTTCAAACAGTTGTTATATCATGTAAGGGCTTTCCAAAGTGGCAAAGAACATTGCCAAATTCAACTTATCCCATGAGATATGACATTGTCAAGTTACCTTGCTGAAATCTGTCAAAGGCAAGGCAGATTTTGCATTTTGGCTCGATTTGCCAAAATCAGCCAAATTCAAATACTCCTATCCACTTGGACACATCTGAGGATTGAATCTAAAGGGGACAATCACTGAGCCAAGCCTCCAAAGTCCATGGAACAAGAAATAGCATGTTGAACCTAGAATGGCCAAAATAGGGACAAGACTCCAAATTTGGATTGAAGCATTCAATGGAAGCATCAAGGTGGCATGGACTGAGCCATTCTCATCTGAAATCAGTCAAGACTTATCCAAGACCAAGGGAACCAAAGCTCGGTGCCCTAACCTCTAGTCAATGGCTAGAGGAGACTTGGATTTCCATTGGACAACATTGGCCAAACCTACTTACCAGCTGCCATTCACTATTCCTTGCAAAACAAACTTGCTCTACTATAAATAGAGCTCAATTGTGATCAGTTTGAGTACACCAAAGCCATCTAACAGATGCTTTCCTCAAAATCTCTTTCTCTTGGCAAAAATGCCTTTCTTAGCAAGATAGCTATCGGGTTTTGAGTTTGAGAGCAATTCCAATCAAACCAATCACTCACACACCTCATATACATCACATATGAGCTGATCAAACACTTAGATCACTTCTGAAACACCAATTTCACAAAATCACCAGCTGGTTGCTCAAATTTTCAATCAAGTTGCAGCTGAGGTACCACAAATTGATCCAGCCAATTTCAATTAAGTCCAACCATTCAAACACACTCCATAGGCTGTAGGGAAGCTGTTCAGATCATCACCACTCATCTGTAACACCTCCAAATCAAAAATCACATTGCACTTGCTGTCACGGCTTGGAGGTAAGCATATACTTGGTCATCTCTCAATCCATGCATATTTCCTCGCACAATAATTTGGCCATATGTTCATAATCATGCATGGAATGTTTTCCCTCAATTAATTGCATTGTTTGAATCGTGTATAAAAAATCCTAGCCTTCATGCAGAAATTAGGGTTCTTGAGGTTTCTTCGTGATTTCATGTTTTATGTTTAATTTAAATGAAATTAAGTGTTATAAACATGACCATGAGGTTGAGACGAGCATAATGATATGTGGATTGCATGATATGATTACGTATTCAGTGAGATTGGTTTTATGTTGAATTTTGTGATTTTGTTTAATTGATTCAAAAATTAATTTCTCTCTGAGTTTTAATGATTTTGAGTTGATTCTTTTTTTAATAATTCACAAAAATGTTAAAATATTTTATTTTATCAAAAAATCCCAAAAATATTATTTATTTCATATAATTGATATTGTTGCAAAGAATTAATATTTTAATTGTTTTTGACATATTAAATATTTTTTCTACATTGATTTTGCAACTTTTAATGCTTTCTAATTATTTTGTAGGTCAATACTTAATTTTTGAAGCATTAATCCAAGATCACAATTTGTTTTTCACATGTTAAACAATTTTGATCATTTTAATTGAATTTTTATTCAATTAAATACATTTTTGAACACAAATTAGGGTTTTTGGATTAATTCAACCCTCATAAATCATTTTCAAAACATTTTGGGTCTCTAATAGAGTGTAAGACCCAATCCTTTCTTGACCAAAACATTTTGGGCCTCAGTGTATTGTATAAGTCCCGATACCGTAAAAAACAAACGACGCGATCGTCGCCTTTTGAAAAATAACCTTTTGGGCCTCTCCTCGAGCTATAAGACCCATTCAAAACCTTTTGGGCCTCTAATAGAGTGTAAGACCCAACCCCCTTTTAACCAAAATCATTTGGGCCTCAGATATTGTATAAGCCCCTTTCGCGTTAAAAGAAAACCTCGGCGCGGTCGCCATTTCAAACGAAAAACCAACTGGGCCTACCCTCGTGTTATAAGCCCCACTCTTTTTCTTTAAACATTTTGGGCCTCTTGAGAGAGTGTAAGACCCATCCCTTTGTACAGAAAACATTTTGGGCCACAGTCACTTGTATAAGTCCATCTGTACAAATTCAAACAGTGCGCTCACTGATAAAACCTTGGGCCTCTCCTTGAGCTGTAAGCCCCAAAACTTTCTTTTTTCAAAGCACTTTCTCCTTTGATTTTGAATATACTGTTGTTTTCAATCTTTCTTTGTTGAACAACTAACCAAACAACATGGAAGCTCTACAAGCGAGTAAGTGGTTATTGCTTTCATTTGCCGCTTACATATACATATAAACTGTATTGTGGGGTTGTTTCACTGTAAGTCTTCTTTCATAAACTCATATCAACTGTGTAATAATAGTATAGATATTTCGAGTTTCCCCGGCAACTACGTCTAGAACTAGGTGACGCCGTTTTGTTCATAGAAATAGACACCTAGATCCCCAAATAGGATCACCAGATACAGTCTTCTCTTCGGCTGTCCTCATTAGGAATTGTCAAGAAACTCTACTCCCAGAGATGAATGTCTTCTCTGTGAATGGCATCTTTGAGTTTCTTCCAAATTCTCGAACTTTCCTGACTTTGATCTATTCTCGGTGAATAGCATTGCCTTGAATTTCTCGGGGTTTGGGGACCCACGAGCTTCTTAAAAGCATCGGCCTCCTCTTGGGCATCGTACAAGGACCCACAGGCTTCCTAAAAGCAACCCCGCCTCCTCTTGGGCTTCGTACAAGGACCCGTCGGCTTCTTAGAAGTATCCACAGCCTCCTCTTAGGCTTCGTATAATGATCTCTTCCTCCGGGAATGATAGCCTTCTCTTGGGCTTCGTACAAGGACCTATCGGCTTCTTAAAAGTTTCTAGCCTCCTCTTGGGCTTCGTACAAATTGTCCCGACGACCTCCTACAGGTATAGGAATAGAACCTAGTCATCTTCATAGAACAGTCCTTTCATAGAGTCTACTACTGTTTCTCAAAACATAGTACAAAAGGTGAAACTCTAGACTTGGACAGTCTAATCTCCTTGAGTCTCAAAGACATTCTCAAGTGACCCTTTCGTTAAATAGGAAGGAAACCCGTAGACTCGGATAGTCTCAATACCCTTCGAATTTCCCGCTTCCTTAAAGAACAGGAAATATCCCTGACCCTCGAATCAAATCCTCGAGTACAGTGTTGCTCATATAAGAACTGATTTTCTCTTTAAAATCAGTATACTGGACCTGTCACTCAACTGAAATAGTAACCATAGCCTCCTCTTGGGCTTTATACAATGATTCTCCCCAGCGGAGTCAAACAACGTTTAGCCTCTTTCTCGGGCTTTGTACGAGACACATAAGAGACTCCCTCGTTGAGTCGATCACTATTTCGCCTCCATCTCAGGCTTTATACGAGATACAAAAAGGTTCTTATTGAGCCAAACAAAATACAGGCTCCATCTCGGGCTTTGTACGAGATACAAAAAACTCTCTTGTTGGGTCAGACAGCCTCCATCTCGGGCTTTATACGAGATACCAAAAGATTCCCTCGTTGGGTCAAAACCTTTTAACCTCTCTCTTGCACTTTGTGCGAGACACATACTAGCCTCCTCTTAGGCTTTGTATAAGAAAACCACTGGTTAATCCAATTAACCTTTTAGCATCAAAGCTGTGCCTCGTTCACAGTACACACACATCAACAACTATTTTCCTTTCATCTAATCGCTGTAAGCGGCAAGCCTCTGGATCATCTATATCCATGCCACTGTCCCTCCTTTAGCATGAGAAATTCATAAGGAAAGATGGCATTGCTCTACACTGAGTTAAAGTCTTCTCCTTCAGGTTGAAAAAACCCCTTCTAAGGAAATTATGGCATTGCTAGGATTCACACATCCCGGTTAAAGTAATTCTCCTTTACAAACAGACAAACCCCCCTTTAGAGATGACAAATTCTCTCTAAAGCCGAGACCTTCAGCTTCACTTCTTGGGCTTCGAACAAGATACAAATCACCTTTCGCTTCACGTCTTGGGCTTTGAACAAGACACCAAAACAACCATTTCCTCCCATAGAATAGGAGGAACTACGAACGCTCTGATTTCCCTGTTTTGGATAAACGGGAATACGTAGGCATAAGATTGAAAGAAAAATCTTAGCGAGCACACTAAACAAAAACCCAAAATCCCATATCAAAAGCAGTAATTCAAAAGCATCAGTCATAACATCCTAATCCTTGTTCCCCGCCAGAAACCTTCTGTCTAGAGAGAAAACCGTATTGGCGAAAATACAAATAACCAGTACAAAGGCCCCCCCACATTGATAGCATCCGTAACCTAACAGACCGCTGTTTAAACTCAGTATGCAAAGCAGGGTTAATTGGAGACATCTATTTCCCTTTCTTCATCAGCTTCAATAGGATAAAAAATGAATCGACCTGTAGTTTAAGCTAAAACCGCAGAGAGTGACCAGCGCTTAAGAACCGCGTCCAAAATCGCTCGCTACAGTAAAAATGGCGCCCACCGTGGGGCCCTCCTCTATTTTTCTCTTTTCCTTTTCTTCTCTTATGAGAATACCACAGATTGGGGCTTCCGCCGGGGAACCCATTTTCTGTCAGGAACTTAGGATTCTTAGCTTTATAGGTCTAGGATGATTAGGACAAATATATATACTGCTTTTCCTAATTGTTATACATGTTTATTTTTCTGCTAATGGGAATGCGGGTGGTCGACCATCAACCTCAGTAGAGGCTGACCAACCCAACCCATTCTCTCACCTAGACAATGGGCTGGTTGTTAAGTCTGAGAAGCTGAGGAGCCAAACCCTTTCGTAGTGCGAAAACTATCGGAAATAGTTGTTACGCGATACTACCCTCATTTGAGGCTGGTGATCTATTCTCGGTGAATGGAACTTACTCTAAGATTGCCTTACAACTCGCTGGCGATCCGCTTGTTGTTTTGCTTTCCTGGGAGGAGCTGATGATAATGAGTACAGGTACAAAAATCACCCTAGTATAAACCTTTGGGGGATGGGTAGAGCTTTGACTTCATGACAACGACCCTTTGACCCCATGTTTTTTCTATGTTTTTGTGTGCTGCATTCATGCATTCATTTAATAAAACATTAAAACATTCAAAAAATCTTCTCTTCTAGTCTCTCTGTTCTTTCAAAATAAACTAAGACTGTGATTGCAAATATCAGAGAAGAGGATTACGCTAATGGATTTTGGTAGAAGGAGAACTCATAAGTACACCTTCAAGGTTCCAAAACTTGAGGATTTGAGAAGGTTAGCGAGGATGATCACTAACCAAGAAGCTTTCAGAGCCAAGCACGGAGGTTTGCTACCACTATTAAGAGTCCATGTGATTAAGGGAATCATGGATGCGCTCATTCAGTTTTATGATCTAGTTTATCACTGTTTCACATTCCCGGATTACCAGCTTGCACCAACGCTGGAGGAGTATTCTCACCTGATCGATCTACACATTACAGATCGAGCTCCATTTTTTGGACTGGAAGAAATTCCAAAGAATCAGACTATTGCAAGAGCAATTCATT
This sequence comes from Lathyrus tuberosus, assembly GCA_022829125.1. NCBI lineage: Eukaryota > Viridiplantae > Streptophyta > Magnoliopsida > Fabales > Fabaceae > Lathyrus > Lathyrus tuberosus. Next base: position 13,067,346 of record JALAZF010000062.1, on the reverse strand, counting down.
TGGACGAGTATGAAAACCCTGTGCCGACTTTGTTCGCAGATGCGTATCATTCTGTACACCTGGGAAATTTGTACAGCGGAGGGGAGATCACATGTTGTGTACCTTTGCTTTACAAATGGTTTATCTCTCACTTGCCCAAGTCTGCTGCTTTTTGGGATTGCAAGAGTGTCTTACGTTGGTCGCAGAAGATCATGTCTCTTACCAACTCTGATATAGATTGGTGTAATAGGATTTATGAGGGAATCAAAATCATTGATCGTTGCGGAAACTTCCCCAACGTACCCCTTATAGGAACTAAAGGAGGAATCAACTACCACCCGGTATTGGTTCGCCGTCAATTTGGATACCCGATGAGACACATCCCGCTGGGTGTTCATCTAGAAGGTCTTTTCTTCAAAGAAGGAGAAAATGAGAGAGCACTAAAGATGGAAATAGTGCACGCTTGGAAGCATGTTCATAAGAAAGGACGAGAGTCTCTGGGAAAACCGGACTGTGTCTCGGTGGAGCCTTATCTCCATTGGGTAGAAACTAGAGCTCTCAAGCTAAAAATGCCTTATCCTCATTATGGAATTCTTTCGCCGAGGGAATCTGTCATGTACTTCATGACGGAAACTGAAAAGCTTCAGGTTACTCTCAACAAAGTTCAAAAGGAGAGAAGGTCTTGGAAGAACAAGTACCGCACCCTCGACGTAGAGTGCATCAAAATACAGCAATTACTGAAAGAAAAAGATGCTCTGATTGAAATTTTGGAGCAACATGCTGTAGAGAATCAAGATGACCAAAGGAATTTGCTCGCTCCTTTCACCTGGCAAAGGAACGACAACCCGACAACGGCCCAAGAGCCCCGGTCAAAGAAAAGGAAGATACCGGAATCAACACCTGATTTCTCTTCAGAGAGGACTCAGGACCCATTAGTTTAGGTTTCCTGTTTCTGCACTTTGTAATCTACTGTATTTCCATTTCTGTAATCCTTTGAATTTCAATAAAAAGGGGTTTCCCCACCGTTTGATATTTGCAATCTAATTGTCGAAGTTTATTTTGCTTAAACCATTAAACAATTAATATAATCATTGCATTCATCATTCTCACATCGCGTATTCTTCTTCCCTACGAATCTCACGTTTGTGTCTTGATTCTAGAGTCAAACTGTCTCATTCGTATAATACTCGGACCAATCGTCAGAAAAAGATGGATGATCTTGAGGAAGAAAACAGAGAGTTGAAAGAAAAGATCGACGCTCTGAGAGAGGATATGAGAAAGCTTCGTAACGACATGCAAGCCATGGCAGAAGCTCAGCTACAACGAACTGTGATCTCAGAGATCACCTCAACGCCCATTGTAACGCCCCGAATTTAATTAATTAGTTAATTAAATTAGTGAAGGGTTTTATTATTGGATTTAGACGAAGTTTGAGAATTAATCGAGTAATTGGGTGTTATCGGTATTATTTTAAGAGGCTAATTGGTTTGATATGTCGATCGGAATTATTAAGTTAAAGTCGGATTAATAGTCGGTTAATCGAAAAATTAATAAGTTGATTATGCTGAAGGAGTAATATTAGTAATAATATTATTATTTATTTGGGTTAGTTGTGGTGTGGTATGTGGCAATGTGGAGGTGTGGATTAGTTGGCCCATTAAATCAAATAATAGTATTATTAGTTATTATTAGATTATTTGGAAAATAAAAGAAAAGAAGTAGCAGTAAGGTGAGAAAAGGAAATGCAGAACGAGGGTTTTGCGTGGAGAAAGAGATAGGCAGTTACGAAGGAAAACGGGAAAAAGGGAACAAAGATGTCGTACGAGGAGAAGTTGCAGAGCACATATTTGAAGCTATAGTGAACAAGGATTCAACCGGTGGGTTAGAGCGGTCTCCAATCCAAGGTAAGGGTGGGTTCGATTATTATAACTGGGTTATGATGATTGATATGTAGGATTGGGGCTATATGGATTTCTACTATCTGTGTTGAATTTGTGGTGTTGATCCTGATAAAACTTACAGTGGCCTTTGGTGAAATCGTGTTGAATATAAATTGTGTATATTACTGTTGTTGATATTGTGTCGCTTGGGATTTAATAGTTGGTGTATGGTGTGATTGGGTTATTGAATCGAGGCATGCATTTTTGTTTAGAAAGTGAAGTAATCTGGGTAGAAAAAAATATAGCAGGTATGAATGTATGAAGGAGGCTGGGACGGGCGTCCTATGTCTTGCAAAGAAAATATATATGTATATGTGCTAGGGGGCGGACGTCCCATAAGTGGGGGTGGGCGTCCTATGCCTTGGAAAAGAAAAAATGTATACATATAGGTTTGAGGCGGGGGCCTCACGAGGTGGGGGTGGGCGCCTCCAATGGCTTTTTGGGATTCTTTGGATTTTTGCTGGCACGTATACACATATATTGAACCATTTTACAATATATATATATATATATATATATATATATATATATATATATATATATATATATATAATATTAATTATGATAGTAAAAATGGTTAATGGATAATTTAGTAACAGAGTTGTTGGTATTTGTATCTAACAGACTAATTAGTAGCAGCATACGATTACTAGAGATAAAACAGTTAATTAATTTCAGTATGGGTTTATAGCAGGAGCAGAATCAATTAGCAGTATGTGTGGTTATGTTGTAGTAGCAAATAGCAGGTTCGATGATTAAGTTGTTGAGGTCTGGTATACAATTGATATACTTATATGAGTAGCAGAATTAATATTTGTAGCAGGTTTGGTTAAATGGCAGAAGAAACTCAAATAGCAGCACATTGAAGTTAGCAGTATAGTAAATAACAGAGTGTTGTAAATAAATAGCCGGAACACAACGTAGTATTAGCAGCAGATTTTAAGGAAGTAGCAGACCTTGGTATTATAAAGCAGTGTCGGAATGTTGTTGACAGCAAAGGTTAAGTAGCAGAAAAATAAACTGGCCGCAGAATTGGGACAGAAGATAGTGTCGAGAGCAAAATTAAGCGGTATATTTAGTTGCCCGGAATCGAATGAAAATTTATGGGAAGGTTTGTAATAATTAGTAGGTAGTGTGGTTGATTTATTTTGTTGAAAAGATGCTGGGAGTTGAAAACAGTAGGAATTTTAGTCGCCCGGTAGAATTAAGCGGAAAAATTAGTTGTCCGAAATTTAACGAAAATTGTCGAGGTAGTTCGTAATAATTAGTAGGTGATTTTAGTCGGTTTGTTTTGTTGAATTAAGTTGAACGCGTGGAATTGCAGGTACAGTTGGATAAGTTGTATTGTCCCTATTTACGGGCGAAGTATTTAAGTTGCAGGTCTTATGACCAATGTTGTTTGAGTTGTGTTGTTGTTGATTAAGTTTTAGGTCGAATGACCAATGTTGTTTGAGTTGTGTTGTTGTTGATTAAGTTGTAGGTCGAATGACCAATGTTGGATTAAGTTGATGCTATTGATGCATGTTTGAGTTGTTGTTTTCGTTGTTGCTGTTCTGGTTGTTCTTGTTGATGATGTAGTTGATTGTATGCCTTTGATAATTGTCGCATACATTGCATTCATGAGTCGGGGCTGTATGCTCACACCACGTTGGCCTTGATGGCATTGATTAAGTTGGCCTTGATGGCATTGATTAAGTTGGCCTTGATGGCACCACGTTGAAGGTTTATGCCTTGTTGAAATGCCTCGATAACCTGGCATATGTTTAAGTTGGGAGTTTTACTCCGATGGTACCACATGCATGTGCATAGTTGTGTCACATTTTGAGTCGTTGTGAAGTTGCTGTTGTTCTTGATTCGTTGTTGTTGTGAAGTTGTCGTTGTTGTGAAGTTGTTGCTTGTTATAAGTTGTTATTGCTATGTCTTGTTGCTTGATATAAATTACTAATGTCGTGAGCTGTTGTTATATATGTTGTTCTTACTATAATTTGCATCTTTTATATAAGTTGTTGTTATATGTTGTTATTACTATAAGTTGCTGTCGATACAAGTTGTGGTTATGAGTTGCTGGGTGTTATAAGTGGTGGTTGCTATTAAGTTGTTTATTTCTAGTTGTTGCATGACTGTCGTATGAAGCGGTGAAATTTATATGATTCTAATCTAGCATATTAATTATCATATTTTGTTTATAATATTCGATATCTCACCCCTTATGTAATGATGTTACCTATTATGGGTAACTGAGCAGGTACTCAAGGATAGCTGCAGAAGTTGAGGTATAATGTGAAGTCTTAGATGCTGTTAGCTCGAGTTGGTCTTGCTCTGATACGTAGCACTCGGGGGGGGGGGGGACGTTTTGTTTATGTTGTTGTTTCTAATTGTTGTTACTACTAATTGTTGAATAGTATAAATTGCACAATATTTAGTTGAATAAAGTTGTTGACCGGTTTATGATTTAAAAGTTGTGACAACCGATTAAAGATATGAATGAAGTTTAAGTTGAATTTGGTTTCCGAATGCTATGTATCCATGTGAATGAATTACAGATTCTAACGATGTTGGTTAAGTTGCAAATGTGACATCTCATCCGTTTTATGTTTGAAAATTTTTGCACTCTGATTTCAATAAACGTTGGGTAGAAAATGGGGTGTTACAAAAAGTGGTATCAGAGCAGGTCGGTCTGTCCGGCCAATGTTGTCTAATGTTGTTTCTTCCTTAGTACTCGACATGTGTGTGGAACACTGTCGGTGCTTGTTTGTTAGTAGTTGCTAGTAGTTGTCTACAAGGTTGTTTTGAATTAAGTGGGGGAGATGTTTGCTCCCGTACGTGTTGTTGGTATGTAGAAGTTGTTTCAAGGTGATGTTGCTTGCAAGAGTGCATATGTTGGAGCGATGTTATTGCGGACCAGCGAGAGTTTGGACTCGTGAATCCGTATCAGTCAAGTTGGAGATGCGCGTAGAGTCTGGACGGTGAATCGAAGATGATTGAAATTAAGGAATTATTCCGAATGGAATGATAAGTTGGTGGATTAATTCGGTAAGTTGTATATCTTGAGTATAGTTGGATTAAAGTTGAGTGATTTTCGTAGTTGGATGAAAGGAAAGGGTTGTTGGTAGATTTTGGAGCAAGTGGGAGAGAAATGGAACTTATGTTCATCGACCTCAAATTCTGGTTTTTGTGATTTTGGAGCAGCTGTCAGTAAACGAGGTATAACTTTCGACTCGTGATTCGGATGGAAGCGGTTCTGGACATTTTGGAAAGCTTACGAAATTCCCTACAGTTTTCATATAAGATTTGTCTTCAGGAAGTTTGTGAAGAGGGAGAAAGGTGCGTTTTAATATTTGGGTCTGTTGCTGATTTTTTTTGGAAAATTCTGCATACGGAAATTCTGGACCAGTCCCGTTGTGTAGCTGATAACTCTTTACTCGTAAGTCGGATTTGAGCGATTCTTGAAGTTATGAAATCTACACAAAATTCTCTTCATTTTGGAATATGATTTTGTGATTGAGAGATCTGTATTGAAGGAGATATATATGGTTGAAGTTGAGCGACATTTGCTGAAAAATTTGGAAGGATGAAAACAAGTGTGGAATATTATTAAGAATAAAATGTTCGTATTTGTAAGATGTGACTGTATCGGAGAATGCTTGGAGATGCAACTTATGTTGAATGAGGATGATTAAGACGATGATGCTAAGTAAACGTAATGTTGAGAGAAATGTGAAAGTTGATTTGTGTTGCTAAGAATTTTCACCTTGGTTGAAAGTTGTAATTGGAGCAAACTGAATTGGATCGTTCTCAATGTTGTAGCGACTTCGGTATTGGAAAAATATTTAAAGTCGTGTTGTACTATGAACGTGCATAAGAGGATGCGTAATGGATTTTGAATGTTTTTGTATCGTTGACGAAGTTGAAACTAAAGAAACTAAGAGTGGCATTGGTAAGCCTTAGAAAGTTGGCGGAGCGTTATGCTTACGGACTTTGGGCACAAGTTGAAGTACGCTATTGTGTTGGGTACTGATGATTTATTTCACCGTTATGGTTGTCGACTGTCTATTGACAAATTGAGGAACTGATCACCCTTAATCCATTGTTGATAGTAGACGGAGTCATAATTGATGGATAGATGTGTCGTGCCAACTAGTATAGTATGTACGTTGAATTGGTCGAAGTCAAGCCAAGTGCTTGAAGGTTGTTTGTTTTGCTGATACAAGTTCATATGTTAGAATATTAGTTGAATTTAAGGATGACGGAACGAAGCTGTGTTTGATTGATGAGTAGTATGGAAAATTTTAGTTGAGACTGGAGAATCTGAGGGTTGAGTTACAGGTAGAACAAGAAGTTAAATTATAAGTTGAATTGTAAAAGTGGACTCAGGTGTCAAATGTTGTTGTAATGTTGTTATGCGCCTAAGGTGATTTTGGGAACTATGTTGATAAAAGATAGTAAAGTTGTAATTTATGTGTGGTGTTAACGGGGAGATCCCGAAGAGTTAAGTCGAAAGCCTTGGTATTATGTCGATTTTGATGATTGGAAGTTGGAGGTCAACTGAGTAGAGTTAGTACCTTGAAAGTAATCAGAGTGCGCAGCGAACGCGTAGTGTATTGCGGTTGTTCAGACGTGAATTATACCGATGTTGATATTTGGTTACGTTGATGTTGTGTTTAAGTTGGTATTCTTAAGTTGTTGTGTTCTGGTTCTTAAACCGGTAAATTCTTAAGTTGGTTACTTCTTGTGTTGCGATGTTAGTTGTCAATTGCATCACTTGGGTAGTATTCGCGTTGTTGTCGCCGTTGTTTATGTTATACGTGGGTTTCCTTCAGAGTATGGAGATAAGGATCGTATATGTGTTTTGGTGTTGTTTACGTTGCTGCGGTAATGATGCGATGTTGTATAGTCGAGTATAGGCAAGTGAAGGTTGTTACTATGTTGTAAGGTGATTGTTTCCAAGGTATTACTAGAATGGTTGGCGAATAATAACGGTTATGCTGCAAGAGTAATTGAAGTATCGGAGTATACGTATTGGGTTTAAACCGTGATTGAGTTGTTGTTAAATCGAAAGATTAAAATACGAATGTTGTGTTAAGGATGGTTGTGTCGGATAGATTTTTAAGGACGAAAATGTCCTAAGTGGGGGAGAGTTGTAACGCCCCGAATTTAATTAATTAGTTAATTAAATTAGTGAAGGGTTTTATTATTGGATTTAGACGAAATTTGAGAATTAATCGAGTAATTGGGTGTTATCGGTATTATTTTAAGAGGCTAATTAGTTTGATATGTCGATCGGAATTATTAAGTTAAAGTCGGATTAATAGTCGGTTAATTGAAAAATTAATAAGTTGATTATGCTGAAGGAGTAATATTAGTAATACTATTATTATTTATTTGGGTTAGTTGTGGTGTGGTATGTGGCAATGTGGAGGTGTGGATTAGTTGGCCCATTAAATCAAATAATAGTATTATTAGTTATTATTAGATTATTTGGAAAATAAAAGAAAAGAAGTAGCAGTAAGGTGAGAAAAGGAAATGCAGAACGAGGGTTTTGTGTGGAGAAAGAGATAGGCAGTTACGAAGGAAAACGGGAAAAAGGGAACAAAGATGCCGTACGAGGAGAAGTTGCAGAGCACATATTTGAAGCTATAGTGAACAAGGATTCAACCGGTGGGTTAGAGCGGTCTCCAATCCAAGGTAAGGGTGGGTTCGATTATTATAACTGGGTTATGATGATTGATATGTAGGATTGGGGCTATATGGATTTCTACTATCTGTGTTGAATTTGTGGTGTTGATCCTGATAAAACTTACAGTGGCCTTTGGTGAAATCGTGTTGAATATAAATTGTGTATATTACTGTTGTTGATATTGTGTCGCTTGGGATTTAATAGTTGGTGTATGGTGTGATTGGGTTATTGAATCGAGGCATGCATTTTTGTTTAGAAAGTGAAGTAATCTGGGTAGAAAAAAATATAGCAGGTATGAATGTATGAAGGAGGCTGGGACGGGCGTCCTATGTCTTGCAAAGAAAATATATATGTATATGTGCTAGGGGGCGGACGTCCCATAAGTGGGGGTGGGCGTCCTATGCCTTGGAAAAGAAAAAATGTATACATATAGGTTTGAGGCGGGGGCCTCACGAGGTGGGGGTGGGCGCCTCCAATGGCTTTTTGGGATTCTTTGGATTTTTACTGGCACGTATACACATATATTGAACCATTTTACAATATATATATATATATATATATATATATATATATATATATATATATATATATATATATATAATATTAATTATGATAGTAATAATGGTTAATGGATAATTTAGTAACAGAGTTGTTGGTATTTGTATCTAACAGACTAATTAGTAGCAGCATACGATTACTAGAGATAAAACAGTTAATTAATTTCAGTATGGGTTTATAGCAGGAGCAGAATCAATTAGCAGTATGTGTGGTTATGTTGTAGTAGCAAATACCAGGTTCGATGATTAAGTTGTAGAGGTCTGGTATACAATTGATATACTTATATGAGTAGCAGAATTAATATTTGTAGCAGGTTTGGTTAAATGGCAGAAGAAACTCAAATAGCAGCACATTGAAGTTAGCAGTATAGTAAATAACAGAGTGTTGTAAATAAATAGCAGGAACACAACGTAGTATTAGCAGCAGATTTTAAGGAAGTAGCAGACCTTGGTATTATAAAGCAGTGTTGGAATGTTGTTGACAGCAAAGGTTAAGTAGCAGAAAAATAAACTGGCCGCAGAATTGGGACAGAAGACAGTGCCGAGAGCAAAATTAAGCGGTATATTTAGTTGCCCGGAATCGAATGAAAATTTATGGGAAGGTTTGTAATAATTAGTAGGTAGTGTGGTTGATTTATTTTGTTGAAAAGATGCTGGGAGTTGAAAACAGTAGGAATTTTAGTCGCCCGGTAGAATTAAGCAGAAAAATTAGTTGTCCGGAATTTAACGAAAATTGTCGAGGTAGTTCGTAATAATTAGTAGGTGATTTTAGTCGGTTTGTTTTGTTGAATTAAGTTGAACGCGTGGAATTGCAGGTACAGTTGGATAAGTTGTATTGTCCCGATTTACGGGCGAAGTATTTAAGTTGCAGGTCTTATGACCAATGTTGTTTGAGTTGTGTTGTTGTTGATTAAGTTGTAGGTCGAATGACCAATGTTGTTTGAGTTGTGTTGTTGTTGATTAAGTTGTAGGTCGAATGACCAATGTTGGATTAAGTTGATGCTATTGATGCATGTTTGAGTTGTTGTTTTCGTTGTTGCTGTTCTGGTTGTTCTTGTTGATGATGTAGTTGATTGTATGCCTTTGATAATTGTCGCATACATTGCATTCATGAGTCGGGGCTGTATGCTCACACCACGTTGGCCTTGATGGCATTGATTAAGTTGGCATTGATTAAGTTGGCCTTAATGGCACCACGTTGAAGGCTTATGCCTTGTTGAAATGCCTCGATAACCTGGCATATGTTTAAGTTGGGAGTTTTACTCCGATGGTACCACATGCATGTGCATAGTTGTGTCACATTTTGAGTCGTTGTGAAGTTGCTGTTGTTCTTGATTCGTTGTTGTTGTGAAGTTGTCGTTGTTGTGAAGTTGTTGCTTGTTATAAGTTGTTATTGCTATGTCTTGTTGCTTGATATAAATTACTAATGTCGTGAGCTGTTGTTATATATGTTGTTCTTACTATAATTTGCATCTTTTATATAAGTTGTTGTTATATGTTGTTATTACTATAAGTTGCTGTCGATACAAGTTGTGGTTATGAGTTGTTGGGTGTTATAAGTGGTGGTTGCTATTAAGTTGTTTATTTCTAGTTGTTGCATGACTGTCGTATGAAGCGGTGAAATTTATATGATTTTAATCTAGCATATTAATTATCATATTTTGTTTATAATATTCGATATCTCACCCCTTCTGTAATGATGTTACCTATTATGGGTAACTGAGCAGGTACTCAAGGATAGCTGCAGAAGTTGAGGTATAATGTGAAGTCTTAGATGCTGTTAGCTCGAGTTGGTCTTGCTCTGATACGTAGCACTCGAGGGGGGGGACGTTTTGTTTATGTTGTTGTTTCTAATTGTTGTTACTACTAATTGTTGAATAGTATAAATTGCACAATATTTAGTTGAATAAAGTTGTTGACCGGTTTATGATTTAAAAGTTGTGACAACCGATTAAAGATATGAATGAAGTTTAAGTTGAATTTGGTTTCCGAATGCTATGTATCCATGTGAATGAATTACAGATTCTAACGATGTTGGTTAAGTTGCAAATGTGACATCTCATCCGTTTTATGTTTGAAAAATTTTGCACTCTGATTTCAATAAACGTTGGGTAGAAAATGGGGTGTTACACCCATAGTGGAGAGGTATGATTCTAGGTATCAGATACCGAAAGATCGTCCTTGGGGCATGCCTGTTAACTATATCCCGAGAGGATATGTTTCGTCGATCACTGAGGATCAGGGAATCACAACAGAAGCCGCTGGGCCTGAAGGTTACAAACTTCGGGAAAGCGAAGATGTCAGGGGCATGTTGAAAACTCCTGAAGGTTACAAACTTCGGGAAACGCCAAGACTCACTGCCGTAGTCACGGTACCACCCTCTGTGGTGCACACTGTCCCGGAAGGACAGATTCCATAGACACCTTCTGGTAAGAAGGAAACTATGTTTGACCGAATGGATGAATTCCAGGAACAGTTCTTGGAAATGCAGAGGGAACTGCAGGCCATTCGCGGTCAGGATTTATTTGGAAAGGACGCCGCTGACCTCTGCTTGGTCCCAAATGTGAAAGTTCCGCACAAATTTCAAGTGCCCGACTTTGAAAAATATAAGGGTAACTCTTGCCCTCAAAGCCATCTGGTGATGTACGCTCGGCGGATGTCAGCCCAGACGGAGAATCAGGACCTACTGATTCACTACTTCCAGGATAGTTTAACCGGTGCCGCACTCAAATGGTACATGGGTTTAAACCGTGCTACGATTAGCACATTCAGAGATCTTGGTACTGCCTTCGTCCAGCAATACAAATACAATTTGGACATGGCACCCGACAGAGATCAACTCAGATCAATGTCGCAAAAGGACAAGGAAACCTTTAAGGAGTATGCTCAAAGGTGGCGTGAAATTGCTGCTCAAATTTGTCCACCTCTTGAGGAAAAAGAGATGACAAAGATCTTCTTAAAGACCTTAAGCTCATTTTACTATGACTGAATGGTTGCCAGTGCGCCCAGTGATTTCACTGAAATGGTCGGCATGGGTGTACGTCTTGAGGAAGCCGTCCAGAAGGACGTTTGGTAAAAGACACTGGATCAACGAGCGGTACTAAAAAATACGGTAGTGCTCTCCCTAAGAAAAAAGAGCAAGATATTGGGAATATCTCTCTCGGAAAGCAAAGGCGACGTTATCAACCGGTAGCAGCTGTAACTCCTGCTATCAGCCCAGCGCCTATTCCTACGTATCAACCTCAGGTTGCGCAGAGCCAACCTGACCAGCAAAGGACACAACAGCCTCTTCAGCAGGCTCGTCCTCCATATAACAACAACCGTACAACACTGCCACCAGGATTTGATCCTATACCCATGACGTACGAAGAACTGTTTCCGTTACTACTGGCTAAGGGGCACATCCAGACTAAGTTTCCTCTTACAGTACCGAAAAATCCTCCTTTTTGGTTTAAGGTGGATCAGACATGCCCATATCATCAAGGAGGTTCAGGGCATAACATTAAGAACTGTCTTAATTTCAAGTCTGACGTGCAAAAGCTTGTTAGGAGCGGGCTCTTATCTTTCAAAGATACGAATCCCAATGTTCTTACGAACCCGCTGCCTCAACACGAGAAAGCTGCAGTCAACCTGATCGAGAAAGAGTCTAACAATGTCTATCAAATTCACGATGTACTCTTATTGAGGGCCAATCTGGTCAAGATGCATTGTAGACAGAGTGGATATGGTCATGTGCCACCTCATAACTATCATCAGTGTGATATCTGCTCTAAAGACAACCAGGGATGTTCTGTAGTGCAAGCAGCTCTACAGGAACAAATGGATCTCGGATGGGTCCAAGAGCACCGAGTTCGTGGAGTTAACATGGTTTACACGAATTCTAACGTCATTCAGAACCACGACATCCGTACAATGAATGTCAACTTGGTGGCAATGCACTCAAGGCAAAGCCAGTATCATAATCTGCCGCGGCACGATTACGGTTCTTGTCCGATTTGCTCGGTAAATAAACAGGGATGCTCTTTTGTACAAGAGGCCCTCCAGCGTCAGATGGATCTTGGATGGATCCAAGACTACCATGATAGGAATCCCTATCAGATCAATATGGTTCAGATCTTCGATATTCGCGTAATGAATATCAACCTGGTAGAGTTACATGATGAGCAGGTCCGACTCGGATTCTTAATATCACATGACTATCAAAGCTGTAAAGCGGGTTGCGAAAACGATCGAGGTTGTACCCTTGTCCAGGAAGCACTTCAGCACTTGTTAAATCATTGGTGGATGCCAATATACATGGATGAAGATACTCAGCAGATTAGTATCAGTAATAGAAACCCCACTCGGCGTCAGAGTCAGGATGTCCGATCAGTGGAAGCTAACCTAGTGAGGATACATTGTATTCAAAGTGGGCGTGGCCAGGTACCACCACACAACTATGACAGTTGTAGCGTCTGTTCGGAAAGTAACCAAGGGTGTTACCTTATGAGAGCAGCTCTTCAGGGTCAGGTCGATCGTGGAGAAATTCGTCCCTACTCGGGTTCTGGACCCATCAGCTGGACGCCGAACTACCTTGCCGGGCAAGTTGAGGATGTTGTCACGATCTCTGGTCATCACAGGACCAGGGATGTTTTCGCCATTATTCCTCTGCTTGACGAATCTAAGGTTCCCAACCGGGAACGAATCGAGATCACTTATGATGGTCAGAAAAATCAGAAGGCTCATGTAGTCATCTATCTACCAGGACCGCTACCGTATGAATCAACTAAGGCTATCCCTTACAAATACGGTGCAACAACAATTGAGAATGGAAAGGAAATTCCATTACCCTCCGTCGTGAATATTGCAGACATCAGTCGAGTAACACGGAGCAGTCGAATCTTCAACCGAGGAGTTGGAGAACTTAACAAGGAAAAGGAACTTCAGGCAGAAGCTCCCGATCCACCAGTCGGTCAATCCAATAATCCCGACCTGTTGAAAAATAATGATGAGATGCTGAAGCTCATCCAAAGGAGCGAATATAACATTGTTGATCAGCTGTTACTGACTCCTTCAAAGATCTCGGTATTATCACTGTTACTCAATTCAGAAGCCCACAGGGAGGGTCTACAGAAAGTCTTGCAGCAAGCCTTTGTGGAACAGGATGTAACAATCAGACAGTTCGATAGCATTGCCTCTAACATCACTTCCTGCAATAATTTGGGATTTAGTGATGAAGAATTACCCGAAGAGGGTCGCCGTCATAACATGGCGCTCAACATTACAGTTAACTGCCAGGACGATGCTTTAGCCAGCGTACTGGTAGACACAGGGTCAACCCTGAATGTTATGCCGAAGTCCACTTTGATGCAATTATCATTCAAAGGACCCCCGATGAGAATCAGCGAGGTCGTCGTCAAAGCGTTCGACGGATCCAGAAAAACAGTTATCGGCGAAGTTGATCTTCCCATAACTATTGGTCCTCATACTTTCCAAGTCACTTTCCAGGTCATAGACATCCGGGCAACATACAGTTGTTTATTAGGAAGACCTTGGATACACCAGGCTGGAGCGGTCACCTCGACCCTCCACCAAAAGCTAAAGTTTGTCAAGAACGATCAACTTGTCACGGTTTATGGGGAACAAGCCTTGCTTGTGAGTAACTTGTCATCATCTACCGGAATAGAACCCGAGGAAGTTATTAGAACTCAGTTCCAAGCACTATCGATGAGCGAGAACAATCAATTCAGAGGAGGAACCTCGATTTCCTCATACAACGATGCTATCAAAGCGGTCGAGAGTACCGATACAACAGGATGGGGACAGCTTGTCATTCCTACTAACAATGCAACAAAGAAGGGTCTTGGTTTTTCTGCAACCTGTACCCGGACAGCTGCCAGCGATGAAAGTCTTCATCCCATTCAGGATTTCTTCCACAGTGGAGGTTTCCTTCACCCAGTGTCTTAAGCAGTTCATGCTATCAATGAGGAAGATCCCTCTGACACAGATGAAGAATGGAAGTCCTACCTTAACAAGGACGGTTATATGTCTCAGGAAGAGGTTCCTATGCCTTTTTGCTTTCTTACAGAAAGTCCGAGATTTATACCAAGATCAGATATCGAAATGATCTATGGAGATTGTGATCCAGAAGGATGTCGTGCTCCGCCAAATTCATTAGAGGAAGACACTCCGATGAAAGACAATTTTGACTACACCTACTATGGCCCAATGGATGGTCTGCCAATGTAGCAACCTTACCTAGGAAACTTGGGGCAAGAAAGTCAGCCGAGTAATGAAACTCAGCTGAGCAGCATTGAACAAAATACCTGTGTCCCCACCATGTCATGGGATCAACACTCAGGTCAGTCAGAAACTACTCAACATGAACATGAATTTGCAACGTTTGCAGGACTTGAATTCATCAACTATGCTTTTCCCGAGGTCAACGTCATCGAGAGAGATGACTCCTCCAGTTCCAAAGAAGTATGGGACACTCTGGGAGAACCAAGTGGAAAATACGACTATATGGTCAAGTACACCGCTCCCGAAAGCTCTCGTATCAGGCTCGAAGATATCCAGCCAACTGGATGGGGAGATACAGCTGAGAGCCCAAATACTATGCAAAATGCGACAGAGGAATTCTCCTACGACAATTCTGCCTGGGAGACAGATTCCAATGATCCCGCTCCACCAGAAATCAGCGTCATTTCTGAAGACAAATCAAGGAAGGTGCCAGACTTTGTGATTCACCGAGGAGTTCACCGCCAATGGGTTGCTGTCAATGTTCCGAAGGCCGTTCACCAGTCAAAGTAATTGCCGTCTTTTAACCTTTCACCCTGCCCAGGTGAAACCGATGTTTTGATAGGGCTCGCTTTCTGTAAATTTTCCCTCTTCGCTTTGTCCAAAGCGACAGAGTTTTGTTTTATAGGGATGTAGTTTCAAGATTCGACTTGTTCATTAATAAAATAACGTCGTTCTGTAATTTTCGCATTAATTGTTGTTTTCTCTTTTTGCTTTTTCAGAAAATGGTAATCCTAAAAAACAATTCAAAAATAAAAACAAGCAGTAAAATAAATACACTGCACACACTTGCACTTTCTCTATCTCTTCTAAACATGAATCATCACGTTATGAAGATTACTTGTTTTACACCCAGTTGAAACATACGATCCGATGCCTTATCCCAACTTTGAGTTCCCGGTATTTGGGGCTGAAGAAGAAAATGACAACGAAATTCCAGAAGAGATCTCTCGACTACTCAGACGAGAGGAAAGGTCCCTTGAACCTCACGAAGAACCGTTGGAAACGGTAAACTTGGGTTCAGAGCAAGAGAGAAAAGAAATCAGGATTGGGTCACTGCTCAGTCCAACTGCCAAAGAGAGTTTGATAAAGCTTCTCAGAGAATTCCCCGATGTGTTCGCTTGGTCCTATCAGGATATGCCAGGGTTGGATACCAGCATCGTGGAACATCACTTACCGTTAAGATTGGAATGTCCGCCCGTAAAGCAAAGGTTGAGACGCACTCATTCGGACATGGCCATCAAAATCAAAGAGGAGGTACAAAAATAGATCGACGCAGGTTTCCTCGCTACATCTGAATATCCTCAATGGTTAGCCAACATCGTAACCGTTCCCAAAAAGGACTGAAAGGTCAGAATGTGTGTAGATTACAGAGACCTGAACAAGGCTAGTCCAAAGGACGACTTTCCTTTACCACACATTGACATGCTGGTAGACAGTACAACAAAGTTCAAAGTCTTCTCCTTCATGGATGGATTCTCGGGCTATAATCAAATCAAAATGGCGCCGAAATACATGGAGAAAACTTCGTTCATTACCCCATGGGGTACCTTTTGTTACAACGTAATGCCGTTCGGTTTGAAGAACACCGGGGCAACCTATCAAAGGGCCATGACTACTCTGTTTCATGACATGATACACAAAGAAATCGAGGTATATGTCGATGATATGATTGCAAAATCAAAAACAGAGAGTGAGCACGTTGAGCATCTGTCAAAATTGTTCGAACGTCTAAGAAAATTCAAGCTCCGCTTGAATCCCAACAAGTGCACCTTCGGTGTCCGTTCAGGGAAACTACTAGGGTTCATCGTCATCCAGAAAGGAATTGAGGTTGATCCTGACAAGGTCAAGGCCATTTAAGAAATGCCTTCTCCGAAAACTGAAAAACAAGTCAGAGGATTCTTGGGACGTTTGAACTACATCTCCAGATTCATATTCCTTATGACCGCGACATGTGCGCCGATCTTCAAATTACTCAAAAAGAACCAGGATTACGTTTGGTCAGAAGATTACCAAACCGCCTTCGACAGTATTAAGGAATACCTGTTGAATCCTCCGATTCTATTACCTCCAGTGGAAGGAAGACCACTGATCATTTACCTCACAGTCCTAGAGGACTCAATGGGACGTGTACTTGGCCAACAAGACGAAACTAAAAGGAAAGAGTCTGCCATTTACTATCTGAGCAAGAAATTCACCGACTGCGAAACTCGGTACACGATGCTCGAGAAAACTTGTTGTGCTTTGGCTTGGGCAGCCAAACGTCTTCGCCAGTACATGATTTGCCACACTACTTGGTTGATCTCAGAAATGGATCCAATCAAGTATGTTTTTGAAAAACCTGCTCTCACGGGAAGGATTGCCCGTTGGCAGATGTTATTATCAGAATATGACATAGAGTATCACGCTCAGAAAGCCGTTAAGGGAAGTATTTTAGCCGATCATTTGGCTCATCAACCGATTGACGATCAAGAATCAATCGGGTTTGACTTCCCAGACGAAGATGTCATGTATCTAAAAATGAAAGATTGCGATGAACCGTTACCCAGTGAAGGGCCAGAACCAGGTTCCCAATGGAGACTTATCTTTGACGGAGCAGTTAATCATTATGGAAACGGAATTGGGGCAATCATTGTTACCCCTCAGGGTACCCACATTCCTTTCACCTCTCGACTTACGTTCAAATGTACGAACAACGAGGCCGAATACGAAGCATGTATCATGGGTCTCGAGGAAGCGATTGATTTAAGGATCAAAAACTTGGACGTATACGGCGACTCAGCCCTGGTTATCAATCAGATAAAGGGAGATTGGATCACATACCAATCAGGACTGATTCCTTACAAAGACTATGCAAGAAGGTTGCTACCTTTCTTCGACCGAGTTGAGTTTCATTATATCCCTCGTGATGAGAATCACATGGCTGATGCTTTAGCCACTATCTCTTCCATGATTAGAGTAGGTCAATGGAATGACATACCTAAGATCGACATAATGCGCCTTGAACGGCCCGCTTACGTCTTCACGATTGAAGCAGTCATAGACGACAAACCTTGGTATCACGATATCAAATGCTTCCTTCAGAAACAAGAGTACCCATCTGGGGCGCTCAAAAAGGACAGAAAGACCCTCAGAAGATTGGCTGGAAACTCCTTCCTGAGCGGTGACACTCTCTATAAGAGAAATTTTGACATGGTCTTGCTCCGATGCGTAGACAGACCAGAAGCAGAAATGTTGATGAAAGAAATTCATGAAGGATCCTTTGGCACTTATGCCAACGGACACACAATGGCGAGAAAAATTTTAAGAGCAGGGTACTACTGGTTGACCATGGAATCCGACTGCTACAAGTACATGAGGAGGTGTCACAAGTGTCAGATATACTCCGACAAAATTCATGTACTGCCATCACATCTCAAAGTTCTTTCTTCCCCGTGGCCTTTTTCCATATGGGGAATCGACATGATTGGTTTGATTAAACCTAAGGCTTCAAACAGACATCGGTTCATCCTGGTAGCCATTGATTACTTCACCAAGTGGGTCGAAGCAGCGTCAGTCGCCAATGTAACCCGACAAGTGGTGGTCCGATTTATCAAAAACAATATCATCTGCCATTATGGTGTTCCAAGCGAGATCATTACTGACAATGGATCTAACTTGAACAACAAGATGATGAAGGAGTTGTGTGCAGAGTTTAGGATCGAACACCATAACTCATCTCCCTATCGACACAAGATGAACGGAGCGGTAGAAGCGGCTAACAAGAACATCAAGAAGATTGTTCAAAAGATGGTTTTAACCTACAAAGACTGGCACGAGATGCTACCCTTTGCTCTTCATGGTTATCGCACATCTGTCCGTACTTCAACAGGGGCTACCCCTTTCTCTCTAGTATATGGCATGGAGGCAGTGCTCCCTATAGAAGTAGAGATCCCATCAATCAGGGTATTGATGGAAGCTAAGCTCACCGAAACTGAATGGTGTCAAAGCCGACATGACGAATTGAATCTGATCGAAGAAAAGAGAATAATGGCACTATGCCACGGTCAGTTGTATCAACAGAGAATGAAGAAGGCATTCGACAAAAAGGTCCGACCTCGTGTCTTCAGAAAAGGAGACCTCGTGCTCAAGAAGATACAATCATTTCTCACTGATTCCCGGGGCAAGTGGACTCCGAATTATGATGGCCCCTATGTGGTCACGAAAGCTTTCTCAGGCGGCGCCTTGAGACTTGCAACCATGGACGGAGAGGAATTTGCCTACCCCACGAATGTTGATGTAGTCAAAAAATACTTCGCCTAAACTAAAAAAAAAACGTCTCGGTGGATTGAAAACCCGAAAGGGCGGTCTAGGCAAAAGTTAGAGACATGAAAAAAATTATCCTGGTGGATTGGAAATCTCATAGTACAATCCAGGCAAAAATTAGGGATAATGGCAAGTAACTATGTTCAACAGAGGCAAGTCCCTCAACAGCAGCAGTTACATCATCGGAGGAAAACTCCAGTCAAGGTCATCTTCGACAGAAGCTCAGGATGTCCCGAATTCAAAGTTGGTAGAAGGATAGTGGTCGTTATATTTCAACGTAGCCCTTTTCCCTGTAAATTACCATTTTCTTACTTTGTATATACTCTGTGGAATCACGCGTTTGGCTGATCTCCATCCTATCAATCAAATTTGAGCCCTTGTGCTTTTGTTTGTATTTCTTATTTGTTTTAGCTTTACAGAATGACGTTTTTTTAACATGATTAACGATTCTTGAAATAAAACAAAAATGAATTTACTTGTTAAAACTTCTTCTGCTTTAAAATAAAGATGGCAATTTCTTTTGACTGTTGAACATCGAAAGAACATCAATCGCTTCTCCAGAAGTAAGCGAACTTCAAAGTGCATAATCAAAGTGCTCCTTCTAAACCAGTTCGCCTGAATGAAGGGATCAACTGTGTCAGAGACCTTGTTTCGTCTGACACGCTTCAGCCGAGTTCTCATCTCCTAAGCCCGATCAACGGTATTCCCCGCGAGGACTACTTCTCCTAAGCAAGGTGGAAATGCTATCTTGAACCAGCGATATCTCTATACGCCCCGCGATGGCTGAGTATCCAGTCATGTTCATCTTTTAGTTTGTGTGTTGCGTCAGTTTTGTCAGCATATACATACATACATCATGCATTATTGATTTGCATTTACATTTCATATTGCATCGCTATAACTCTAGTCGGTCTTATCCCCTAGTGATAAAAGTCCTCTCAATCGAGTTGTCAGACCTTTCCTCATTGGGAAGAGAATCATCTAAAGCAATCTCTCTAGATCAGAGTCGGCACTAGACCACTTTGATAACTTGAACCTCTGAAAGGCCAGAGAACCTTCAACAGATGTCACTCTTCGCCATTGAAGATGATATCCTTGCTTTCCCGGATTAAAGAAAATCCCCAAAGAAAGCCTCTTAAGCAAATATTCGGCAGTACAGCAGTGTTTCTCCGAAAAACCGCTGATGAAAGGGTCATCGGCACCTCAAAATTGGACCCCATCATATGGCATCTCTCCGAGAAGATCCCGAGAAAAGTATGATGTAAGATCCCAAGTGGAAACAGTCTCTCAAGAGACTCGCTTTCCCCCAGTAGAATCGACAAATGGCGTCTCCAACAGAGAAGTCTGTGCACCTCTACAACTCAGACGACTGGGTTCCCCCAGCAAGTCTAACCTCATACCTTTTTCCGTCAAATGGCATCTCCCCAGGAAAATTCGGCGAGAAGTTTGAAGGAAAGCCACTACGAATAGCGTCCCTTGTCAGTAAAATTTATTGACAAAAGAAACTAAGACCAGTTCCTTGGTAGGAAACCAGGATTGAGGGGGAGTTTAAATCAGAAACTAAGACCAGTTCCTTGGTAGGAAACCAGGATCGAGGGGGAGTTTAAATCAGAAACTAAGACCAGTTCCTTGGTAGGAAACCAGGATCGAGGGGAAGTTTAAATCAGAAACTAAGACCAGTTCCTTGGTAGGAAACCAGGATCGAGGGGAAGTTCATTTCGGCAACTTAGACCAGTTCCTTGGTAGACAACCAGGATCGAGGGGAAGTTTACCTTTTCTAAGCATCACCGCTTAGCTAAAGAAGATGAATGCGTAAGCTACCATTCATAACCACCATCAAAATTTCGGGTATTCCGATATTTAATCCTCTTGTACCCCGAATGCCCGAATACCTTCGTCATTCACACCTTCGGGTCCAAGAAGATTAAATAGGGGCATCTGTCATACCCCAAATTTTGACCACTAAGATTTCCCATCATTGTGCAAATCATCATCACAATATGGATGAACCATCATGCCTCACCAAATGCCTCAAGGGTTGTTGAGCATTCACTACAATCAAAATTAGGGTTTCAAGCCCTCTCTAAGTGCTTAGACAAAGGATCAATCAAGGAATGACATGATCTTCAACTTGTCTAGCCTCTCAAACATCCACAATGGATCAAAAGGACTCCCACTTCAAGGATTAAGCACAAGGTTGCTCCCTTCTAGGTGGATTAAGTCTCAAGATTGACAGTGTCACCAAATTAGGGTTTTGGTCGACCAGGGCCTCCAGATGGAAAATTTTCATCTGGGCACAAGCCAATGATCCAAAACATAACCTAATATACTCCATAGAACCTCATGGACCCAAGCATCAAGTCAATTTGACCTCAGGAGATGCATACATCAAGAATCAGGAATTAGGGTTTCTTGACCTAATTCACCCCTAAGTTGACTTTTGGGACAAATCAAGAGCCAAGACCTCAAGACATGATTTTAGGGTCTCTAATGAACTATATTGATCCGTTTGGAACAATGGATTAATCCAAGAAGCTTGAGCAACAAGTCTCATTTTCATCTGCACCACAATTAGGGTTTCGCGAGGAAAGTCAACTGTAACTCTGACTTTTGACCAAGACATGCTCCCAAACCCTAGGACATGCCTCAATATACCCTATGACACCCATGGAACATGTTCATCAAGTTTGATTTAGGTCAAGGACATGATTTCCTGAAGAATTGCACAGTTTGGAACTCATCTGATAAAAAGTCAACTGTGCACAAAAGTCAACTTTGACTTTTTGAGATTTTTCACCAAAATGGATTTTTAACCCTAAAATGATGTTAATGTATGATTTGAATCATCATTCATCAAGAAAAACCAAAGAAAGTGGGATAACTTGTAAAAGGGGTAACCATAAAACTTAGAAATTTTTCTAAGTTATGGAAAAAGTACCACTAATACACTAACTTTGGAGGGTCATAACTCCTAAACCACATGGCCATTTTTTCTCATCGAAAGATGGATTTGTAGCCCTCATTACCCTCTACAAAAACTTCAACTAGACCTAAGTCCAATTCATTAAGGATTTTGAGTTATGGAGTGATCAAAATCAAGAAATCACACTTTGTTCCAACACTTAGTGAAAATTTCACTAAGTCAGATTTTGCTTCACTTTTTGCCAAATGTAGAAGGATTTTTCACTTGGAATCAAAAGAGATCAAAACCAAACTTGTTCAAACAGTTGTTATATCATGTAAGGGCTTTCCAAAGTGGCCAAGAACATTTCCAAATTCAACTTATCCCATGAGATATGACATTGTCAAGTTACCTTGCTGAAATCTGTCAAAGGCAAGGCAGATTTTGCATTTTGGCTCGATTTGCCAAAATCAGCCAAATTCAAATACTCCTATCCACTTGGACACATCTGAGGATTGAATCTAAAGGGGACAATCACTGAGCCAAGCCTCCAAAGTCCATGGAACAAGAAATAGCATGTTGAACCTAGAATGGCCAAAATAGGGACAAGACTCCAAATTTGGATTGAAGCATTCAATGGAAGCATCAAGGTGGCATGGACTGAGCCATTCTCATCTGAAATCAGTCAAGACTTATCCAAGACCAAGGGAACCAAAGCTCTGTGCCCTAACCTCTAGTCAATGGCTAGAGGAGACTTGGATTTCCATTGGACAACATTGGCCAAACCTACTTACCAGCTGCCATTCACTATTCCTTGCAAAACAAACTTGCTCTACTATAAATAAAGCTCAACTATGATCAGTTTGAGTACACCAAAGCCATCTAACAGATGCTTTCCTCAAAATCTCTTTCTCTTGGCAAAAATGCCTTTCTTAGCAAGGTAGCTATCGGGTTTTGAGTTTGAGAGCAATTCCAATCAAACCAATCACTCACACACCTCATATACATCACATATGAGCTGATCAAACACTTAGATCACTTCTGAAACACCAATTTCACAAAATCACCAGCTGGTTGCTCAAATTTTCAATCAAGTTGCAGCTGAGGTACCACAAATTGATCCAGCCAATTTCAATCAAGTCCAACCATTCAAACACACTCCATAGGCTGTAGGGAAGCTGTTCAGATCATCACCACTCATCTGTAACACCTCCAAATCAAAAATCACATTGCACTTGCTGTCACGGCTTGGAGGTAAGCATATACTTGGTCATCTCTCAATCCATGCATATTTCCTCGCACAATAATTTGGCCATATGTTCATAATCATGCATGGAATGTTTTCCCTCAATTAATTGCATTGTTTGAATCGTGTATCAAAAATCCTAGCCTTCATGCAGAAATTAGGGTTCTTGAGGTTTCTTCGTGATTTCATGTTTTATGTTTAATTTAAATGAAATTAAGTGTTATAAACATGATCGTGAGGTTGAGACGAGCATAATGATATGTGGATTGCATGATATGATTACGTATTCAGTGAGATTGGATGGAAAATGCAAATCAGCCAAACCCAGAAAAACGCGCGTGTTCTTGCTTGTGTTCTTTGCGCCTTTTTCACAAATTCAAATATTTGAATTTTGTGATTTTGTTTAATTGATTCAAAAATTAATTTCTCTCTGAGTTTTAATGATTTTGAGTTGATTCTTTTTTTAATAATTCACAAAAATGTTAAAATATTTTATTTTATCAAAAAATCCCAAAAATATTATTTATTTCATATAATTGATACTTTTGCAAAGAATTAATATTTTAATTGTTTTTGACATATTAAATATTTTTTCTACATTGATTTTGCAACTTTTAATGCTTTCTAATTATTTTGTAGGTCAATACTTAATTTTTGAAGCATTAATCCAAGATCACAATTTGTTTTTCACATGTTAAACAATTTTGATCATTTTAATTGAATTTTTATTCAATTAAATACATTTTTGAACACAAATTAGGGTTTTTGGATTAATTCAACCCTCATAAATCATTTTCAAAACATTTTGGGCCTCTAATAGAGTGTAAGACCCAATCCTTTCTTGACCAAAACATTTTGGGCCTCAGTGTATTGTATAAGTCCCGATACCATAAAAAACAAACGGCGCGATCGTCGCCTTTTGAAAAATAACCTTTTGGGCCTCTCCTCGAGCTATAAGACCCATTCAAAACCTTTTGGGCCTCTAATAGAGTGTAAGACCCAACCCCCTTTTAACCAAAATCATTTGGGCCTCAGATATTGTATAAGCCCCTTCGCGTTAAAAGAAAACCTCGGCGCGGTCGCCATTTCAAACGAAAAACCAACTGGGCCTACCCTCGTGTTATAAGCCCCACTCTTTTTCTTTAAACATTTTGGGCCTCTTGAGAGAGTGTAAGACCCATCCCTTTGTACAGAAAGCATTTTGGGCCACAGTCACTTGTATAAGTCCATCTGTACAAATTCAAACAGTGCGCTCACTGATAAAACCTTGGGCCTCTCCTTGAGCTGTAAGCCCCAAAACTTTCTTTTTTCAAAGCACTTTCTCCTTTGATTTTGAATATACTGTTGTTTTCAATATTTCTTTGTTGAACAACTAACCAAACAGCATGGAAGCTCTACAACCGAGTAAGTGGTTATTGCTTTCATTTACCGCTTTCATATACATATAAACTGTATTGTGGGGCTGTTTCACTGTAAGTCTTCTTTCATAAACTCATATCAACTGTGTAATAATAGTATAGATATTTCGAGTTTCCTCGGCAACTACGTCTAGAACTAGGTGACGCCGTTTTGTTCATAGAAATAGACACCTAGATCCCCAAATAGGATCACCAGATACAGTCTTCTCTTCGGCTGTCCTCATTAGGAATTGTCAAGAAAATCTACTCCCAGAGATGAATGTCTTCTCCGTGAATGGCATCTTTGAGTTTCTTCCAAATTCTCGAACTTTCCTGACTTTGATCTATTCTCGGTGAATAGCATTGCCTTGAATTTCTCGGGGTTTGGGGACCCACGGGCTTCTTAAAAGCATCGGCCTCCTCTTGGGCATCGTACAAGGACCCACAAGCTTCCTAAAAGCAACCCCGCCTCCTCTTGGGCTTCGTACAAGGACCCGTCGGCTTCTTAGAAGTATCCACAGCCTCCTCTTAGGCTTCGTATAATGATCTCTTCCTCCGGGAATGATAGCCTTCTCTTGGGCTTCGTACAAGGACCTATCGGCTTCTTAAAAGTTTCCAGCCTCCTCTTGGGCTTCGTACAAATTGTCCCGACGACCTCCTAGAGGTATAGGAATAGAACCTAGTCATCTTCATAGAACAGTCCTTTCATAGAGTCTACTACTGTTTCTCAAAACATAGTACAAAAGGTGAAACTCTAGACTTGGACAGTCTAATCTCCTTGAGTCTCAAAGACATTCTCAAGTGACCCTTTCGTTAAATAAGAAGGAAACCCGTAGACTCGGATAGTCTCAATACCCTTCGAATTTCCCGCTTCCTTAAAGAACAGGAAATATCCCTGACCCTCGAATCAAATCCTCGAGTACAGTGTTGCTCATATAAGAACTGATTTTCTCTTTAAAATCAGTATACTGGACCTGTCACTCAACTGAAACAGTAACCATAGCCTCCTCTTGGGCTTTATACAATGATTCTCCCCAGCGGAGTCAAACAACGTTTAGCCTCTTTCTCGGGCTTTGTACGAGACACATAAGAGACTCCCTCGTTGAGTCGATCACTCTTTCGCCTCCATCTCGGGCTTTATACGAGATACAAAAAGGTTCTTATTAAGCCAAACAAAATACAGCCTCCATCTCGGGCTTCGTACGAGATACAAAAAACTCTCTTGTTGGGTCAGACAGCCTCCATCTCGGGCTTTATACGAGATACCAAAAGATTCCCTCGTTGGGTCAAAACCTTTTAGCCTCTCTCTTGGGCTTTGTGCGAGACACATACTAGCCTCCTCTTAGGCTCTGTATAAGAAAACCACTGGTTAATCCAATTAACCTTTTAGCATCAAAGCTGTGCCTCGTTCACAGTACACAAACATCAACAACTCTTTTCCTTTCATCTAATCGCTGTAAGCGGCAAGCCTCTGGATCATCTATATCCATGCCACTGTCCCTCCTTTAGCATGAGAAATTCCTAAGGAAAGATGGCATTGCTCTACACTGAGTTAAAGTCTTCTCCTTCAGGTTGAAAAAACCCCTTCTAAGGAAATTATGGCATTGCTAGGATTCACACATCCCGGTTAAAGTAATTCTCCTTTACAAACAGACAAACCCCCCTTTAGAGATGACAAATTCTCTCTAAAGCCGAGACCTTCAGCTTCACATCTTGGGCTTCAAACAATATACAAATCACCTTTCGCTTCACGTCTTGGGCTTTGAACAAGACACCAAAACAACCATTTCCTTCCATAGAATAGGAGGAACTACGAACGCTCTGATTTCCCTGTTTTGGATAAACGGGAATACGTAGGCATAAGATTGAAAGAAAAATCTTAGCGAGCACACTAAACAAAAACCCAAAATCCCATATCAAAAGCAGTAATTCAAAAGCATCAGTCATAACATCCTAATCCTTGTTCCCCGCCAGAAACCTTCTGTCTAGAGAGAAAACCGTATTGGCGAAAATACAAATAACCAGTACAAAGGCCCCCCCACATTGATAGCATCCGTAACCTAACAGACCGCTGTTTAAACTCAGTATGCAAAGCAGGGTTAATTAGAGACATCTATTTCCCTTCCTTCATCAGCTTCAATAGGATAAAAAATGAATCGACCTTTAGTTTAAGCTCAAACCGCAGAGAGTGACCAGCGCTTAAGAACCGCGTCCAAAATTGCTCGCTACAGTAAAAATGGCGCCCACCGTGGGGCCCTCCTCTATTTTTCTCTTTTCCTTTCCTTCTCTTATGAGAATACCACAGATTGGGGCTTCCGCCGGGGAATCCATTTTCTGTCAGGAACTTAGGATTCTTAGCTTTATAGGTCTAGGATGATTAGGACAAATATATATACTGCTTTTCCTAATTGCTATACATGTTTATTTTTCTGCTAATGGGAATGCGGGTGATTCCGTATGTGGAAAGATTGAGTATACACTTAAGATAAGTGACGACGACGGGGTCGACCATCAACCTCAGTAGAGGCTGACCAACGCAACCCATTCTCTCACCTAGACAATGGGCCGGTTGTTAAGTCTGAGAAGAAGAGGAGCCAAACCCTTTCGTAGTGCGAAAACTATCGGAAATAGTTGTTACGCGATACTACCCTCATTTGAGGTTGGTGATCTATTCTCGGTGAATGGCACTTACTCTAAGATTGCCTTACAACTCGCTGGCGATCTGCTTGTTGTTTTGCTTTCCTGGGAGGAACTGATGATAATGAGTACAGGTACAAAAATCACCCTAGTATAAACCTTTGGGGGATGGGTAGAGCTTTGACTTCATGACAACGACCCTTTGACCCCATGTTTTTTCTATGTTTTTGTGTGCTGCATTCATGCATTCATTTAATAAAACATTAAAACATTCAAAAAATCTTCTCTTCTAGTCTCTCTGTTCTTTCAAAATAAACTAAGACTGTGATTGCAAATATCAGAGAAGAGGATTACGCTAATGGATTTCAGTAGAAGGAGAACTCATAAGTACACCTTCATGGTTCCAAAACTTGAGGATTTGAGAAGGTTAGCGAGGATGATCACTAACCAAGAGGCTTTCAGAGCCAAGCACGGAGGTTTGCTACCACTATTAAGAGTCCATGTGATTGAGGGAATCATGGATGCGCTCATTCAGTTTTATGATCCAGTTTATCACTGTTTCACATTCCCGGATTACCAGCTTGCACCAACGCTGGAGGAGTATTCTCACTTGATCGATCTACACATTACAGATCGAGCTCCATTTTCTGGACTGGAAGAAATTCCAAAGAATCAGACTATTACAAGAGAAATTCATTTGGACGAGTCTGAAGTTAGGACTCACCTAACCGATAAGGGTGGCATCCAAGGTTTGCCAGCCCAGTTCTTGACAAAGAAGGCCCTGTATTTCGCCAGTATAGGAAACGTGACTGCTTTTGAAAGCATCTTTGTCTTGCTTACCTACGGGTTATTTTTGTTTCCCAACATCAATAACTTCATTGATATTAACGCTATTAAGGTTTTTCTCATTGAAAACCCTGTGCCGACTTTGTTCGCAGATGCGTATCATTCTGTACACCTGGGAAATTTGTACAGCGGAGGGGAGATCACATGTTGTGTACCTTTGCTTTACAAATGGTTTATCTCTCACTTGCCCAAGTCTGCTGCTTTTTGGGATTGCAAGAGTGTCTTACGTTGGTCGCAGAAGATCATGTCTCTTACCAACTCTGATATAGATCGGTGTAATAGGATTTATGAGGGAATCAGAATCATTGATCGTTGCGGAAACTTCCCCAACATACCCCTTATAGGAACTAAAGGAGGAATCAACTACCACCCGGTATTAGTTCGCCGTTAATTTGGATACCCGATGAGACACATTCCGCTGGGTGTTCATCTGGAAGGTCTTTTCTTCAAAGTAGGGGAAAATGACAGAGCACTAAAGATGGAAATAGTGCACGCTTGGAAGCATGTTCATAAGAAAGGAAGAGAGTCTCTGGGAAAACCGGACTGTGTCTCGGTGGAGCATTATCTCCATTCGGTACAAACTAGAGCTCTCAAGCTAAAAATGCCTTATCCTCGTTACAGAATTCTTCCGCCGAGGGAATCTGTCATGTACTTCATGACGGAAACTGAAAAGCTTCAGGTTACTCCCAACAAAGTTCAAAAGGAGAGAAGGTCTTGGAAGAACAAGTATCGCACCCTCGACGTAGAGTGCATCAAAATACAGCAATTACTGAAAGAAAAAGATGCTCTGATTGAAATTTTGGAGCAACATGCTGTAGAGAATCAAGATGACCAAAGGAATTTGCTCGCTCCTTTCACCTGGCAAAGGAACGACAACCCGACAACGGCCCAAGAGCCCTGGTCAAAGAAAAGGAAGATACCAGAATCAACACCTGATTTCTCTTCAGAGAGGACTCAGGACCCATTAGTTTAGGTTTCCTGTTTCTGCACTTAGTAATCTACTGTATTTCCATTTCTGTAATCCTTTGAATTTCAATAAAAAGGGGTTTCCCCACCGTTTGATATTTGCAATCTAATTGTCGAAGTTTATTTTGCTTAAACCATTAAACAATTAATATAATCATTGAATTCATCATTCTCACATCGCGTATTCTTCTTCCCTACGAATCTCATGTTTGTGTCTCGATTCTAGAGTCAAACTGTCTCATTCGTATAATACTCGGGCCAATCGTCAGAAAAAGATGGATGATCTTGAGGAAGAATCCTCGTCGATAGAGCTTGTCTTCGACCAGCACGTATGAGCAGGCTCTTTGTTTAGTCACGCTGGCCTCCTTGCTGTCCTCAGACAACTCCCCCGTGGTGAGGTAATTATATACTGGGGTCATCCAGCAGCTGCTGTCTCCAATGGCGTTAATGTCGAGCAACCCTGATGACTTCTCAATGCTTGGTCGGGATAGTACCTCCTGTATGACAGATTTATTACCACCCTTCTTTCTGGTGCTATCCAGTTTTGACAGGACATCTGCTCGGGAGTTTCGTTTGCGAGGGATGTGTTGGAATTCCCATGTGTCGAACTTAGCTATCCTCTCTTTCACCAGCGTCAAGTACTCGACCAGGTGGTCATTTTTGGCCTGGTATTCTCCTCGTACCTGGGATGCCACGAGTTGGGAATCTGTGACGATCTTTACCTCCCTGGCACCCAAGTCCTCGGCCAGCCGTAAGCCCGCGAGGAATGCCTCGTACTCGGCTTGATTGTTTAATATGGGGAAAGACAGGACCAGAGATACTTCAATCAGTTTTCCCTCTTCGTTTTCAAGTTTGATACATGCGCCGCTACCCGTGGAGTTGGATGCTTCGTCGACGAAGATGGTCTATTTGTGTTCCCCGCTAGGCGGGGACGCTGGAGGCGTCATTTCTGCCACAAATTCGGTCAGGACCTGCGCCTCGAGGGCTTTCCTTTCTTCGTAGTGGATGTCAAATTCTGAGAGCTCCAAAGACCACTTGAGCATTCTACCGGCCATGTCTAGTCGGCTAAGTAGCTGTCTTATGGGCTGGTTTGTTCATACCATTATCGTGTGGGCCAGGAAGTAATGCCTTAGTCTTCTTGCTGCATTGATGAGGGCGAGGGCGACCTTCTTGATTTGCTGGTACCTGAGCTCTGGCCCTTGCAACGCCTTGCTCGTGAAATATATGGGTTTCTGCCCATCAATCGTTTCGCGAATGAGGCCAGCACTATTTGCTTCGCTAGTGACGGATAGATACAGGTACATCGTCTCCCCGCAATCTGGTCGTGACAGAACGCGAGGGGGGGGGGGTCAGACAAGGCTCGAACGTGGCTTCTTTTCGCAGAAGTTTAAAGAAGGGTAGAGCGTGTTGGGCGGACTTGGCTACGAAGCGAGAAAGTGAAGTGAGCATCTCGTTGAGGGATTGTATGGATTTCTTCGACCTGGGTGTGTGGAATTCAACGAATGCCCGAAATTTGTCAGGGTTGGCCTATATCTCCCTCTCGGTGAGGTAGAATCCGAGGAATTTCCCTGCTCGCACGCCGAAGGTGCATTTTTCTGGGTTAAAACACATTTTGAATTTTCTCGCTTGGTTGAAGACCTTTTGCAAGTGGATTATGTGATCGGATTCCTCTTGGGACTTCACGATAATATCGTCCATGTATACTTCGAGCATGTCTCCTATTTCTGATCGGAAGACCTTGTTCATCATACGCTGGTACGTGGCCCCAGCGTTCTTTAGACCGAAGGCCATTACGTTATAGTAATAGTTCCCTGATGCGGTCATGAATACGGTTTACTTCTTGTCCTTTTCGGCCATGGGAATTTGGTTGTATCCCGAATAGGCATCCATGTAGGACAAGAGCTTGAAACCTGAAGAATTGTCTACGAGCTTATCTATGCTGGGCAGAGGATAAGCGTCCTTCGGGCAAGCCCGGTTAAGATCAGTATAATCAATGCATACACGCCAGTTTCCATTATGTTTCTTGACAAGTACAATATTGGACAGCCAGGTTGTATACCTGGCATCCGAAATAAATTTTGCCTCTAAGAGGTCTTGTACAAGTTTTTCGGCAACCTGTGCCTTTTTGTCGGATTGCTTGCGTCTGCGCTGTGCGACGGATCGAGTAGCTGGGTTAATGGTCAGTTGATGGCAAGCAGTCTCAGGGTCGAGGCCGGGCATATCCGCGACACTCCAGGCGCACAGGTCGGCATTGTCTTCCAAGCATGTTTTCAGCTGCTGCTTTACCTCCTCGAGCAGCCCTGCTCCTATTTTTGCCCCTCTGTTTGGGTTGTTTCCGAAGGTGATCACCTCGAACTCCCCATCTGGTACAGGAAGCATGATAGCTGATGCGGAGGAGCCGCCTGATTTTGCCGACGTGCTTTCACCATTGTCTTCCTCGCCTTCTTCAGAAATCCGACTGTCGAGGTCGATTGTGTGCACAAGGAGAGCTGGCTTCTTGTCAGGCTGGCTTTCTTCACTGGGATGGTCTTCATCCCTTGCCCGCTTAGCGGCCTTGGATGTTGTACCGATCGAGCTCTGTCCCCGAGTTGTTGCTTCAAAGCATCTCCTTACAGCTTCTGTATCCCCGTGCAAGGTTGTGACGTGGACCTTCTCCGTATAGCACTTCATCTTGAGATGAACAGTTGAAGGGACGACGATCAGCTCCGCTAGGGTTGGTCTGCCCAGGATACATTGATACAACGATGGACAGTCAATTACCAGAAATTGGGTCTTGATCGATTTTGATGCCTCCTCTTCCACGAACGTAACTGAAAGCTCCACTTATACCCAAGGTCTAGCAGTGGCTCCTTTAAAGCCTTGCAGGTCGGATCCTACATAGGGGGGCAGGTTCTTCTGGTCTAACTTCAGGGCTCTGAACAAACCGGTGTACATGATGTCCACCGAACTGCCCTAGTCGACCAAGATCCTTCGGACATCGGTGTTGGCCAGCTTTGCTCTGATGAGCAGAGGAATGTATGGGTTCGGGGAACCCCAAGGCAGCTCCTCGCGGTAGAATGTGATTGGTTGAGAACGCCCCCGAACTTTCTCGAGTGTGGATAGCCGATCAGGATTGCAGTCGATGAGATGGTCGAATTTTCTCTTGACCGACCCCACCGCGAGCTTGTTGTATCCTCCACACGAAATGACCATTGCCGTGGGAAAAGTCTCCCAAGTGCTGTGCGCGGATATCTGGGGAGGATCCTCGAGGTAGTCGGGTATGACAAAGTCCTCTGGCCGTGTGATTGACATGGCAATATGCGGGGGAGGACTGGGCGGAGAAGACTCTGTTTCCTTCTTGGTCTCTAACGTCTCTCGTCGAGAGGATTCACCCTTTTTCGTATATTGCTTCAGGTGACCCTCCTTGATGAGGATTTCAATAGCGTCCTTCATGTGCACGTAGTCTTCGGTCACGTGGTCGTGGTTGCGATGGAAGCGGCAGTATTTACTCTTGTCCGTGTTGCCCTTTGACGATGTTGACTTGGGGAGCCAGACATCTCCCTGCTTGAACTCCGCATTGATGCATTCGGAGAGGATACGCTCACGGGGAGCTATCAGCAGAGTATATTTTGTGAATCGACCAGCAGGTCCCTTGCCTTCACGAGGACGATTGTCTCGTCGTCTCTCTTTATCGCGCCTGGGGGCCTCCGATTCATCTTATTTTATTGCTCGGGAACTCTCTTGATCCCTAGAGTCCCGGGCCTTGTATGCGGCCTCTTTCTCCTCGTATTGTATATACGCTTGAGCTTTGTGGAGTAATTCGGCCAAGGTGCGAGGCGTCTCTATGCCCACCGGCTTACGGAATTCGCTCTTCGGTCTCAACCCCTTTTCGAGGAGGTATTTCTTCATATGGTCTGTGGTGTGGATCTCCACAACCTCCTTGTTAAAACGCTCGATGTATGCATGTAAGGGCTCATCCTTGCCCTGTATAATGGCTTCGAGTGTGGCCTCCGACTTGGGATGATGCCGAGAGGCAATAAAATGCCGTGAAAACTGGTTCTTTAGGTCCCTCCAGGACGTGATCGAACCCCGGGGAAGTCGCTTGTACCAGGCCATGGCCCCCTTCCTGAGAGTGATGAGGAATAACCTGCACTTGATAGCCCCGCTCACGTTGTGATAGTGGAGCATGGCTTCAATGTTTTCTATATGCTCGCCCGGGTCGGTGGTCCCGTCATAAGTGGCCAGAGGAGGTGGCCTTTCTAGTCCATGATGAATACGAGTGTCCATGATCTCCTGAGATAGGGGTCCATGGACATCATCGTCGCTGCTAGCGTTGGATGATCGATAAGGAGAATGGTTGCGTCCGTGACTTCTGCTACGTCGAGGAGAATGTTTGCACGACCTGCGGTGCTCACGATGGTTCCTTGAAGGTCTGGTCCTCTTCGGGGTAGGAGAACGCCTAGATCTCCGCATAGGAGATCGGTGTCGTCTTCTGGCAACTTCTGAATCAGGTTCCTCCAACCTTGAACGTCTTCGGACGGGAGAAAGGCTCCTGGACCTGTCCCGCCGACGTTTCTGAGGTGGAGACTGTGGGCGTGGAGAGGGGCTTCCAGGCTTCTGCGAGGGATGTTGTTCTTGGAAGGCGTGCTCGAGCATGCTGATCTTCTCGCCCTATTGGAAGATCAGGAAGTTGGACCTGTTGAGGGAGGCAATGAGGGCAGCAGTGATGGGGTCAGCGTTTTGAGGGACTGGGATAGGCTCAAAGACGAGACCAGCGGCCGGTGCACGAGGCTTGACATCGTCGGAGAACGGGGATGCAGTCTTCTCATCACGGTGATCGTGCCCGTGACAGCAGCTCCGAGTATGAGGCGGTCGGCATTGTCTTGCACAATGGCGACAGCAGGATCTTGATGGGCATCGTCATTTCTGACGGAGGCCATGATGATCAAATGAGTTTTGGAGAGAAAGCTTTGGTCGTTTGGGTGAAAAAGATGAAGAATCTTGAATCAAAAAGACGGAGAAGCAGTGATTCCCACAGACGACGCCACTGATCTGAGGTGATCAGACTGGATCGTAGTGACTTTCGAGTAGGGCAGATGATGTTGCTTGTGGGAGAGGACGGGGGTGTACCTACAAGGTACTCCGATGCCAAAGTGAGTATTTGGGCAAAAGAGAGAAAGCAAGCACAAAGTGGTAATATATGATTTTAAGTTTTTAATAGTGATCAAACCTGACCCTCTCAAGTGAGAAGGTATTTATAGAAGTAACATCCAGCGCGGGGCCAAGGTCTCTCACGTGGCCAAATTATCTGTTCGACCAATGGGAGACTGCCAGGTGGAGGGTCAGGCGCGTGACCCTTTGACCTGGTCCAACTGTTTCCATGAGTTTCGGGGAGACAGTTGGTCGCGTGAATTGACAAGTGAGTGAGGGGGACGCTCCCAACGGTCATATTGTACCCAACGGCTAGTTGTGCCCAATGGCTAGTTTCAAGCTATTGGGCCTTGCCAAGAGCTGGACTGGATTGGGCATTGCCTTACTGTGAGCCAAGAGTCTGCCCAGTCCAGAACACTATTACTTAAAAAAAAGTATTATAATTTACGTTATTGAATTTTATACCATTTTATATAATTTTATAAAAAAAGTATTATTATTTTGTGTCACATTAGTATTTTTAATAAAAAAAATTAATAGATGTGAAATACTAGTATTTTTTAATAACAAAATAAGTATGTGAAATACTTGTGTTTTAATTTTTATAAAGAATATAGATATTTTAAAAAATAAAATGTTAATGAATAAATATAAGATCCGCGAGAATTCTTGAGAAGCAAGGATCTGCGGAGAATGGAGATGGGGATAGAAACTCCCCCATAACAGAGATCGGAAACGGAGACGGAAAAAAAATTGATGCCGGAGACAAAGACAATGAAGTGTCCCGTGTCCTGTCCCACCCCATTGACATCTCTATTCTTATCATTTGATTTAACATGATCCAAAATGTTATTGTCACAAAATAAAAAGAATTTTTTTAATGACAGTAGTGACCCGTGAATTTTTCTTTTGAATTGTGAATTTAAATTAATGTTAAAGTTTAATTTTAGATAGAACATTCAAATATAATATGTTGCATTCAAATATAAATAGTAAGTTTTTAAATTTTGAAAATACTCCTCCAATAATTGTTTGTTTTGTTACCAACTTTTTTGTGATGGGTAGAAATTTTTCATTATTATATTTGTATTTGAAATCAATGTAGTTGCCTTTTAAATATGTTGAAAATACTAATTTTATTTTGTGATATAAAAATATTCCTTGTTGACTAGTAGTACACCAAGTTGGAATGATTTATGGGTGTATGAATCTGTTCATAATTTCGTAGAAGAATTTTGAAAAACTATTTACAGTACATGTTCTATTTTTGTTTTGGTTCTTCACAAGGTCTCTCTTTTTTTATAGAGCGTATGTATTATTTTGAAAATTTTCATACGAGGATGCTAATTTTTCTTAATTAAATTAAAAGTTTGAATTGGAAAATTTTACTTCATACCCCGACATTTGTTCCTCTACCCTTACATTGAACTTTTTTTTATCAAAATGCCCTCATATAAAACGTTAATTTGTTTTATTTTTTCACTTTTTCATTATTTATTTTTTCAACTTTCCATCACTTATTTTTCACCTTTTTAAAACAATTATCATACAGGAACACTTTTTAAAAGTGTTTCCGTTAGATATATTATTAAGACACCGAAACACTTTTTGAAAGTGTTCTGATTAAAAAAAAATTGCTAAATGAGTTTCTGCAACAGTTCAAAACCGTGGCATAAAGTAACGAAAAAATTATCATACCGGAACACTTTTTGAAAGTGTTCCGGTTGAATGTATAAGTAACACCGGAACACTTTTTGAAAGTGTTCTGGTTAAAAAAATTGCAAAATGAGTTTCAGCAACAGTTCAAAACCGTGGCTTAAAGTAAAGAAAAAATTATCATACCGGAACACTTTTTGAAAGTGTTCCGGTTAGATGTATTAATAACACCGAAACACTTTTTTAAAGTCTTCCGGTTTAAAAAATTGCTAAATGCGTTTCTGCAACAGTTCAAAACCGTGGCCTAAAGTAACGAAAAATTATCATACTGGAACACTTTTTAAAAGTGTTCCGGTTGGATTTATTAATAACACCGGAACACTTTTTGAAAGTGTTCCGGTTCAAAAAATTGCAAAATGAGTTTCAGCAACACTTTTCAAATGTTGTCTATTTACTTTAGGCAACGGTTTTAACCTGGTGCCGAAACTAATTTAGTAAGAAAAATTCTATCAAGAACACGTTTATAATGATGTCCGGGTTTTATAATATACTCAACTGGAACACTCTTAAAAGGTGTTCCGGTATGACTTTTTTTTTTAATTTTTGAAAGATTTTCAACTGGAACACTTTTTTCCGGTATTAATTTTTTTTGAAATTTTTTAAAACACGAATATTATTTAAGCGGAACACTTTCATAAAGTGTTACAGTATGATAACTTTTTTCTGTATGGAAATTTAGAAACATAAATGATGGAAAGGTGAAAAAATAAAACAAATTAATTTTATATGAGGGCATTTTGGTTCAAAAAAATTTAATGTAGGGGTAGAGGGATAAGTGTGGGGGTATGGGCTAAAATTTTCTTCGAATTGTACGTTGATCACTTAAACAACTTATTTATGTTTTATTTGAACATATTGATGTATTTTGTGTATATTTAAATTATTTTATTAGCATTAATTTGAGTGCAACTATGAAAAGGAGGGTAACTTCGAATAAGATGGCATCAGCGACCAAGATAACAACAATACTTCGAAAAATATATTAAAAAATAAAGATATATGATATTTAAAAGAATAAACATGATGTACAAGAACCAAAATTTATGTATAACAAATTTATTTGAACTTAAATTAGATAGATAACGTCTATTTTTTTTCCGAAAAGCCAATCAGATTAAAAGAATACCAGGGGTATTCGCCCCGTAGAGAATACAACAGAGAGAATAAAATTCCCGAACCAACTCCACTCTACAACCTAAGCTCCAAGAGGGTTCATGGAGAAAGCAAAGAAATTAGAGTTGGGATGAGAAATTTCTGACAAAACCGACCACTTCCAAACTAGAAACTTAATCTCCCAACAGATGTTATTGAAACTAATCTTTTCATTCCTAAATATAAAATCGTTTCTAGCCTTCCACAAACACCAAACTATAGCTATCCAAAAAGAACCTAGTCTACCCGACTCGAAATTATTTGTGCCCTCTCCTATCCGACTCGAAATTATTTGTGCCCTCTCCTATCCAGCGCACAAAAAAGTTCCACCGACAACGTCTATTGTGGTTAAAATTATTGTTAAAATTATTTCAAGTAAAGTTGAAAACATTATCCCATTAAATATAACTACGAGAGAAGATGTCAATACATTACAAGTGTAGTTGTAAGAAATACAATGTTGATGACCTTGTTTATGTGTATGATCGCAAGAAAGTTTTTGTATGTTGATTATGTGAAATTAGTGAATGATTTCTCCAACTTTTGAGGTTAAGATATTCATAGATCGAATAGTTAGTCGAATTATGGGAATAAAGCGGTTTTCCCCCAACTTCTCGACAAGTACATAAGAGTAGGGGAGAGACAGTTCTTCCTCCTATATTAGTGGAACAAATTTCTTCTTTGCATGTATGACCAAAATTGTCCCTTTAAAGAACACATTGTCTGCCATGTATTGGAGAGATGGGCTAGCAATGACATGTATCCGGTTGGGCGACCAAGCCATAATCGGGCGACTCAGGCTCACACCCACCTAATTGCTCTACTCACTATTTCATAACTCATTGGGTTGATTAAATCACAGGTTGCTTCCCTTTAAAGCCCAATAAAAGTTATCTCAGCCCACAGATCCTCAGCATGACGCTTGGAAATGGCGAAGTGATTAAATTTGATACATGATGGCCTCTCTGAAAATCTAGGGATGTGAGTCACTCAAACGAGGCTTGGAGGGAGGCTCCCTTCAGCGACACAGGGAGGGTGATTCCCTCAAGCGTCATACGTGTGGAGCGCGTGAAGCATAAATGCTATTTAATAATGAGTTTGTCTTGGGAAGGTACAAACGTTGTGAGCCTTTGATCTAATTGCATGCATCAAAACTACGTCCTTGATGCTTTTTCCCACTAGCTATTGGTGTGTACCTATGATCAGACAACGATAGCCTACATGACCTAGGTATTTTGGCTTTATAATCATGAATTTCTTATCACTTTATTCTACACTCTTTCTCCATTTTCTCAGTGAAAATTTCTTCCTTGGTTCTTCCCTTCAAAGTTCAACTCCATCATCAATCCATCATTATCCCCAGGTGTAGGTATTAAATCTTTCGCTTTTTGTTTCCTTTCATATTTTTTTTCTTTCTAAAATGGAAATTATTAGAGATTTAGATGAGAATGACAATGTGATAGAGCCTTCTACTCACGTGGAGTAAATAGAGATGTGTAAGTATTTTGCTAGAAACACAAGGCATTCAACTGGGAGAATTGATTACAAAAAGTTTGAATTATAAATGTTTGGAAGTTATGATAATGGTTCTTATTTTAGTAGTGATAGTAACCCATTTTTTCCTATTCTTTCCCATGAAAATAAGGACTATTGATGGCATCCATCTCTTTAAAATGTTTGGGAGTTGAATATTAAGAGACTATTTAAACTACCTCGTGGAAAATGGATTCCTTTCGTAAGAGTGTAAATTTTTCTGGCTCGAGGGACGAAGAAGACGTCCTTATAGAACCGTGTTATGAAGATAAAAGGATCAACATGGAATCCCATGCTGACTCTGAGGACGGATTCTTCTACATGCACCTCATTGTCATCTAGGACTTGGGGTGTTGGTCCCCATGACAATGTTCGAGCTTGAGGTTCTTAGAGCCATCAATGTCACTCCTTCTTAGGTGTCGACTAATGGATGTGCTTTCATTAGGGAATTTGAGATCTTTTGAAGAAACATAAAAGTATCTTCTAGTGTGAGTTTCTTCTTCTCCTTCTCTGGTACCAAGATTGCAAGCAAGGCGGTTGGGTTACTCTAGTCCCCCTGCTTGGGAGGATCCTCTTCACTCGTCACTCGAACAATTACAAGAACTTGAAATAGAGGTTCTTTAGAGTGAGTGGGAAAAATCATTCCACGGTGTTGTTCGAGGAGATCGATGAAGTCTGATTTCCATTTTACTGGATTGCAAAACATGTGGTGATAAATGGTTTCAATTTGATAGAACGAAAATGAAGGTCCTTTTATCTTGGACAAATTCTGTATCATGAGCTCTAGGAAATGGTGGAATTTGCTAAGGGTGATGACAAAGATAAGGAAATTGGCAATTATCTATGTAATTTAATATTTATTTGGCCATTGATAATTTAAATACTGCTTTTGATTAACATTTTCTCCTTTGTTTGTAGGAAGGATGATGCCAATGACTATTGAAAAGAAAAAGGCCCTTCACACCCAGAAAAAGGTTGGTTGGGGTGAGAAGTCGTCTGAAGATCCCCACATCCATTCTGGCAGCTTATTAGGAAAGGGGAATAGGAAGAATGGCGATGGCGGAACCATCATCTTCATTTGAACCTTGAAGAATATAAAGCATTCTTTGGCTAGAAATAAGGGATCTCCTTCTCGAGGTCACCATCCCAAGGATGCCTAACTTAAGCGCCATATTGACTTAAGATTCTATAAAAAGGAACATTATTTCCTACCCCTTCAAAAATCAAGGTGTTGTCCCTCCAAGATGATGACCTCAATGCCAAGAACTATGTGTGGATGTGTTGTAATTTCCCTGTTGTCTTCACCAATGACTACGAAATGGCGACTCATCTGAGATTAAGATATATGTCAAATTTCAATAGAGACCCATTTTCTAAGAGGGCTCTTGCTAAAGCATGTGATATTAGACGCCTATATACTCAGTCAATCATATTATTTGTTAATCTCAAGACCAAATTGAACATCCAACGGGAGAAGAATATTTGGACTCAAAATTCTTTGAAGTTCTTTTATGAAGAGCTTGACCAGTAGAAAGAGTCACAGGGAACCAAAGATGAGGTCTCTAAGAAGCTTAAGGAGGAAGAGCTCTTGTAAAGGCAAAGATGGAAGAGCTAAAGCAGCCCACCAAGGCCGAGACTCTTCTTAATACAAATCTGGAGGAAGATATGGGATATGCGTAAAATGATATGGATGATGTTGAAGACAATGCCTTTAAAAAAGATAAATCTCAAGTGTCTCGTCTCTACCCAATTCTTGATCTAAGCAAACTCAGCCTCTTAAAGGTCATAAAAATGGCCAGCTGGCAGAAGAGATAGATGAGTCAATCATTAAGAAATGGTTCTCTCCACCCCCACTTGCATATGGAGTAGTCTACATTATCTTCTTGTCTTCCTCTATTTAAGGATATTACATAGCTGAAAGCTTCGAATGATGACCCAAAAGAGCTTTGACAAATTTAGCATCTTACATTTAAAACTGCTCCACCATTTTATTCAATTAACTAGATTAATATAAGAATAATTCACTTTTCTTGTGGATTCTCATGATATTCTCCCCATTATTTATTTAGATTCTCCAAGATCTTTTATCTCAAATTTACCACTCAAGATCTCCTAGAGCTTACAGATCTTATCTTGCTAGAGTTTGCCATTGAAATATATTCAACATCTAAAAGAAGGTAGAAAATGACATTCTTATTCCTCTTCAATATGTATACACAACTTTCAAATTTACTTCTTATAAAACCATGTTTAAGAAGAAATTTATCAATCTGACGATACTACTGTCTTGGATTTAATTTAACCCCAACAAAGATTTATTCAATAGAAATATCTTAGCATTATCTTCTTCAAAACCTTCAAGTTGGTCCATATAGATTGTCTCTCAAGGTATCCATGTGAGAAATATGTTTTGACATCCATGTGTTCCAACTCAAGATTGATTGATTCATAATAGCCATAAGTACACATATAAAACAATTTTCTACCGCTGGTGAAAATATATCATGGGTTGCTAAATCATGGATTTAATCCCATCTACCCGAGTAAAATCCTTTGCTACAAGTATTTACTCAAACCTTGGTTCTTCAATTTCTAGAATACCTTCCTTCTTCTTGAAGATCGACTTGTATCCAACTACTCTTTTTCCTAGGTAGTCTCACAAGCTCCCAAGTATGGTTTTTTTTTATCAATGAAGGCATCTCATCATTCAGCACCCTCAATCATATTTGACTATATTTTCTTTTGATTTCTTCTCTGAAGATCTTTAGTTGTGAGTCTTGCAAGTCTTCAGCGACATTCAAAACATAACAATAAGATTATCATAACCATGCCTCTAAGGTGGCATAATCTCTTTTTTAACACTATCATGAACCAACTGATAATTAGGAGCCATTATAATAATGGAAACACGAGTCTTTACTACTTCTTCATCTCTAGTCTAACTAGTAAGGACCTTTACTTGAAATTGTGTCTTCTTCACCATATTTTCAGATTCATTAAGCTCTAAGTCTTTGCACTTGATCACCATATGATTCTCATCAAAAGTAAAATCTCTGCTTATGATAAACTTTGATCCTCTGGGATCAATTTTTCACACTTTTTAACTCTTCACCCCTTCAGAATAACCAATAAAAACACACTTCACAACCATAGCTTCAAGTTTGTCTTACTTGATATGTGTAAACACTAATGCTCCAAAAATAATCACATTTGAGTAGTATATGAGTTTCCTGTAACACCCCGGTTTTTATTATAATATTTTATTAGTTATTATAATAATTTTTATTTAATTTTAGAATGTCTTTAAGGGAATAATGAATACTATATGGGTTAATGAGTTGTTGCGTAGAATTTACTTATATTTTTATTAATTAAATTATGTACAAATAAAGAATATTGATTTTAGTATTAAATTAGAATTTTTTAAATAAAAATTGAGGGGAATTGGTAGAATTTATTTAATAAATTTAATAAATTAATTGGTAGAAATTGAGAGAATTTGTGAGATAGAGTTTCAAATAAAAATAAATAATTGGGTAGAATTATGAGGAATTAAGGGAATTAATGTAATTAATGAAATAAAAATAAATAGGATTTTCTATTTAAGTAGAAGGGAGAATAGAAAAAAGGGAGTACATAGAAGTTTTGAGAAATAAGTTGTAAGAAGAGAGTGGAGGCAACCCTAAGAGAGAAAGTGAAGAAGAAAACCTCCATAGTCAAAGTTCAAAGTTTTTCTGCCAATTCTAGGTGGGGGAGAATTATTCAATATATGGGTATTAAGTACGAGGGATAGTGGGGAGTCCATATCCTCCTTCCCTTTTTCTCTTTTATGTTTCCTCTATTGATGAATGAATTTAACCTTGAAGGGGTTTGTGCAAAACCTCTTAAGGTTATTGTTGTTAATCCTAATTTTCGTGCTTTGTTGATTGCTGAAATCATATCATATTTGTTAAAATGTTATGATTGATTCCATAGAGTTCTCTATTGATATAAACGTTATTAATTGACATGATATGTGTTGAGATTTTGTGATTGATGAGTTCTGAGTTGTGATGAGCAACATTTTTGTTGATGAGCAAATGTTGATTTATGAGTTTGAACTGCCATGAGAATGAAAATATAAAAGTTTGAAACTGTTGCAGAGAGAAAAATCAAAGATAGACATAAAAGAGGATTGATTCTTTTGTTTCATGCGTAACTTGAGTTTCGTAAGTCCTTTACAAGCGCGGTCGGTTGCATTAGAAAGCTAACACGATAATATTTTTATTGAAGTGGGGAAATTGGGTCGGGGAGCAATACAACTATAGCAGTTTCTAGTTTTTAAACCAAAAGCATGGTCAAATTTTAGTCCTGCATTAGTCATCTTGTTTCACGCGTAACTAGAGTTTCATAACTCTAATTGAGATGCAATTAATTAAGTTTAAAAGAGGGTTTAAAGAGCCTTTAAACTGGAGATTTTCATAATTTTATCATAAGCTATAATATTTGGCAATAGTGTGAAGTTAGACATTCTGTTTTAGAGTTTATGCAGAAAATATTGTGATATGGTTGAACTGAAATGAATAGAACTAGTGTTATAATACTCCGATCGAGATGCAATCAATTGCGTTTGAAAGTGGATTTAAAGAACCTTTAGACTGAAGCGTTTCATAATTGTATAAGTCTATACTATTTGATGTTATCGTGAAGTTAAACATTCTGTTTTAGAGTTAACTCAAGGGTTTAGGGACCCTAAGGGTAAACTTAGAGGGGCAGGGATTTTGGGAAACCTTTGGAGCGATTTAAGGAATTTGAATACATTTATAAATAATTTGGATTTGAGTTATTGCTATGTTTAGAGTTGAGTTTGATAAATAATTGAGTCGTTTGACTCGATTGTTTTTTAGTGGTTTTCTGTCTCTTCCAACTTTTTGATTATGTTTGATGAGCATTGATGAGAAATTATATATATCTTTAATTGTGATGTTAAGTTTATGATAAATACATCATAAATAGGAATAATATTGAGTAATGCTGAGATGTTTCAGTTTAGTGGAAGCATTGATACGGCCTTGCATTGGCGATGATTTATGCTGAGTTTTAGGTTCAAGAGGAACGAATGACGAGTATTGAAGTTGGAGGTTAAGATGATTATTGAATATATTTGTGTAGCATTCATGCATCATATATATTCGAGATAGGTAGGACTTGAGTCCACTGACGAGTTAGGACTTCAGTCCGGTGACGAGTAGGACTTCGGTCAAATAATGAGTAGGACTTCGGTCCAGTGACAAGTTGGATATTTCAGTAACACACCTCTGAATATCTGAATTTTGGTACCACATACATTGGAGTAGAGGAGATGAATACATTGCATACATAATTGTATTTGTTGATTAATTATTCTGTTGTTGAATTTGTATGATTGATTTAACTGTGATATTACTACCCTTGCTATTTATATGTTGCTAATATATGAAATGTATTTCTCACCTCTTTTCTGTTTGTTTTTGTGTTGTTCTTTATGCATGTGGTGCAAATACTCAGGTAGAGACTGATGAGCTTTAGTTGGTGCTTGTATTGGAGGATGACATAGTTGGACTTCTTCGTTGTTTATATTTTTACATTATTTAGTTTTCTGCGTGTCAATTTGATAGTGTAACAATGGGTTCAGAATAATTTATTTTCTTTTTTTTCTTCTGCGAGATGTTGAATTAACTATTTTATGATTAATTGAAGTTGATATTCTAGTTATGAGACAAATTGAAATGCTATGCTGAGAAATGTGACACCCTTAGTATTCTTTTATTCTGCATGTTTTATAAATAATGTGTTGGGGTTTAAGGTGTTACTTTTCTACTACAAACATCCATAGAAGTCTTGAAGTTTATTCC
The DNA here is from genome assembly GCA_022829125.1 of Lathyrus tuberosus. Lineage (NCBI taxonomy): Eukaryota > Viridiplantae > Streptophyta > Magnoliopsida > Fabales > Fabaceae > Lathyrus > Lathyrus tuberosus. The sequence continues at coordinate 13,023,211 of JALAZF010000062.1, read as the reverse complement.
AGTGGATGGACATTTATTGATCATATAAGCTATTGTAGCAACTGTAATATCCCATATTCACTTAAATGCTCAATTGGGTGTCAGTTGAGATCAACTGAGTTCCTATGTACTCTATTTTGTCAGTTAGAACAATTAGAGCTCCTTAGTGCTCTACATGTTATCAGTTGGGACCAATAGAGTAAATGGTGAACTGTAAAGAGACTAACTATTAATAAAAGAGACAGTCAAATATTAATAAGCATGTGAGGAGATATTTTGGTAACATTAATAATTGGTCAATTGGTGTTAGATGACAAAATATCAAATGGAGATAATTTATATCATTATATAATATATGTATTATATTTAAAAATGGGTGGAAAGAAAAAGAAGAAGAAAAGAAAGTTATGAAGAAGAAAGAAATAAAAGAGAAGAGAAGAAGAGAAGAGAAAAGGGGAAGAAGAGGAAGCTATGGATTCATCATCATCTTCAACTCCATCTCATTTTCTTCATCTCCAAGGTGAGTTCTATTAGATAGTGTAGCCTTTGGGGGGGGGGGGGGGGTGGAAATATGAGAACATTGGTGGGTTAGGTTTTTTTGTTGAAATTGGATTGATGTAGTTTCCATGTTGTAATTGATGAATTGAATGCTTAATGATGTTATAACATGATTAATTAAGTGTTTGAATGTTGTGTGAACATGTGGGTTTGAGATTTTGGCCATGTTTACCTTCATTTCGCGTTCTGCAGAATCTGAGTTTCGCTTGAGTCGTCGGGCGAGCTCTGGCGAGCTCGAGGCAAGATGAATCTTGTCATCATCTTCAGGCGAGCTTTGGCGACCTGTTTTCTGCTAGCGTCATCGGGTGAGCCTTCGCAAACAAAAGGCAAGCTACCTCACTACCTGCTCGCCTGAAGACCATGATGCAATTTTGGTCATGTCTGGGCTTCGCCGGGTGAGGCATCCTCCTTGGCTACTCGCTGAGCAACCATGACAGTATACTGAATTTTAGTTTCTTATTTTCCCCATATCTTGAGAACCGTAACTCCGATTGGCGCACGACCAGAAGCATTTGAAAGTTATTCCAATGCTCTACATGCTAATTTATCGAAGTGAGAATTTTGATTGAACGAGGTTAGTTTTCTTGGTTATGTTATTTCCGATGATGGTATTGTTATGGATCCATCGGCAGTAGATGCAGTTCGACAATGAGAGGCTCCGAAGTCGGTTAAGGTGATTAGAAGCTTTTTAGACTTTAGTTGATTATTACCGGAGGTTATGGACGGATTTTCCAAGTCAGCATTTTCGTTACTTCAGTTGACTTGCAAAGGGTAAGTCGTTTGCGTTGGATGTTCATTGTGAGGAAAGTTTGAGAGGGCTAAAGTAGAATTTGTCTACAGCTCCAGTTTTGATTCTGCGTGATCCTGATAAATCATTTGTGAGGTATTGGGATGCGTCTATGATGAGTTTAGTCAGTGTGTTAATGCAAGATGGTAAAGTCGTGGCTTATGCTTTACGACAATTGAGGATTCATGATTTCAAGATGGTTGCGGTCACTTTTGTGTTGGGAATCTGGAGGTATTATTTTTATGGGTTGGAGTTCGAAGTGTTTAGTAATCACAAGAATATTGAGTACCTGTTTGGTCGGAAATAATAGAGTATGAGACAACGAGGATGGTTGGAATTCCTGATTAGTTATGACCTTGGCTCGAATTATCCTATTGGTAAAGATAATGTCGTGCCTGATGAGTTAAGTCGAAAGTTTTTACATATGTCTGCTTTGATGGTTAAAAAGTGGGAACTTTTGGAAGAATTTAGAGATTTGAGTTTGGTGTGTGAATTGACATCTGATAGCGTGAGGCTTGGTATGTTAAAGGTCACTAATAATTTTCCGTTGATCGTTAGCAAGAAACAGAGGCTGGATGTGAAATTTGTTGATTTGATGACGGTTGGAGATAAAGGTGTGAATGGTGACTTTGAAGTGGATGATCAGGGTGTTTTGAGATTCCGTGGTAGAATTTGTATTCCTGATGGTTCGGAATTGAAACAGATGATTTTAGAGGAAGGACACCGGAGTAGTTTGAGTATACATCAGGGAGCTAATAAAATGTATCAAGATTTGAAGAAGATCTTGTGATGGCCAGAGAATTAGAGTTGGTTGAGAAGTTCAGAGACTTGTGTCTGGTGTGTAAGCTAATACAGCAGAGTGTGAGGGTGGGTATATTAAAGGTGAACATTGATTTATGGTGAATATGAGAAAGAGTTAGACTTTGGACGTGGGATTGATAGTTTTGATGGTTACGAGTAACCAGAGTGTGCAACGGAAGCGTGATGTGACACAATTCATATATGCGTGTGTGACTGGTAAGAGTTCATAGGTTGAACATTATGAACATGTAGGATGATGAGACCATTGGACGTTTCAGAATGGAAGTGTTAGGTGAAAGGTTTAAATATTATTCATGGGCTACTATGTAGATGAATGTTTTGGTTATATGTTCGATTGGTGAATCGTAGCATTGGTGTAATAATGTTGTGCGACAAGGATGCTGGTATTGTGGTTATGTAGAGGTTGTTGAAACGATGTTGGGTCGTGGAACTTTATGTTCTTGTTTGTGTTGTTGCCTCGTTTCCATCGTGATGGTTCGAGTGCGAGTAGCTAATTCCTTGTGGGGAATTAGGGGAGTGTTACCTATGGTGAGGGTAACCATCTTGTTGTGTTTCGGTTCAAGAGTAAACCTGTGTGTTCGTAACTTGGGTATTCTTTGAGTTGTGAGTTGGTCGTTAAGTGCATTGTATGGGTATTGCATCTTGTCGTTATCGTTATTATCGTTGTCGTGTCGTTGTAGTAGTTGCTGTTAGCAAGGTGGGTTATTAGTGGTGTTATTCTTGGTGTTGCCTTTAATGGCATGAGAGTGGGTTAGTCGGATACGAGAGTCATATCCGGAGTTGTTTGCACCAAGTATATTTTCGAGGACGAAAATGTCTAAATGGGGGAGAATTGTAACGCCCCATTTTGTCCGATTTATTTAATCGAGTCGATTTAATTATTTTTCATTTTTATATTATTTTATTCTTGACTTTTATTTGACAATATATTATTTTTCATCGTTATTATGTTTTATCGCGTTTTGAGAGCGTTTGCGAGATATTTGAGCTGAGGGGTAAAATGGTCATTTTGAGGGGTTATATATTTTAGAAAAATTAGATATTTTTATAAATAGAGATTTGAGAGAAAAAGAGAGAAAAGAAAGAGAAAGGAAAGAAAGGAAGAGGAGAGAAAGAGATGAGAAGAGGAAATCTTCAATACTCCGTTTCAAGCGCGATTAATCGGGTAAGGGTGAGAAGTTTCGATTATATCTTGCTTGTATATGTATATGTATGTATTTGTTTGAATGTTTGGTTGAAAAATATATGTTTTCCACTTGATTGGAATTGTGATCATTTCAATAGAATTGATGTTTTCACGGTTGGAAATAGATATGAATCACGTAGTATGATCGTATTATATGTATGAAGATTGTTGATACTTGTTTTGATTGATTGAAAACGTTTTGGTTGGAGAAAGTTGGATTTTGGGGTTTGGAACCGTGTAACCCGCAGCAGAAAAATTCTGGTTCTGATGCGATTCGCCAGGCGAATTAGGATTCTCCAGGCGAATTAGGTCTCACCACTAGTTCGCAAGGCGAAGTGCTGGCGAAGAGGGATTCGCCAGGCGAAATCATAAGTCGCCAGGCGAAAACGGGTAGACAGAAATGTGTTAGCTACTGGAACTCTTGGGTTTTTTTATAAAATTGTGGTTCGCCACTAGTTCGCCAGGCGAAGTGCTGGCGAAGGGGGGATTCGCCAGGTGGAATCCTAAGTCGCCAGGCGAATCTGGCTGTTTCTCAATAAATTCTTTTCTTTGAAAATTCATAACTTTTGATCCGTAACCCGGATCGAGACGTTCTTAGTACCGTTGGAAAACTAGTGAGATGTTCTTTCTTATAAAAATGGTTTGGTGGGCAGTAGATGATTTATTTAATTCATGGTTGTGTAAAATTGTTGGGTTGTCGGGTTTTTATCGCGTTAAATGCGTGCGGTCCGTGTTTTACAGTGTGTTGTGCTATTGTTATATGACGTGGAGCTTTTATGTGGTTTATATGATGTTGAAGCATATGATAAGTTGTTGTAATTGTTGTGGCCTTATGGCAAAATACTTTGTTGAATTGAATACAAATGTATGGTATTAATGTATGTTGTTGTGGGTAGCCTTCGTGGCGTGAATCCTAGTGTTGTGAGTATCATTGTATGATTTCAGGATTGTTGTGGTTGATGGTGAGTAATTCTTGATGTGAATTGATATGAGTGTATATGCTAAAATGCTAATTATTGTGGTTTGTGGATTATGATGAAATGGATTGTTTATGTGAAATTCAATGTGTGTTATTTGGTGGCCTTATGGCAAGTAAAGGCATTGTTAGAATTGATTTCCAATGCATGAATAATGGCGATGAGATAATTCATATTGTTGATTTGTGAATATGCATTTGATTGTCATGAGTCATTGGTATGCCATGCATCATGATATGCATCTTGTGATGTCGTGTGCCCTTGTGGGGTATGAGCGACGAAACAATTCCAGATGGAATCTGCTGTAACGGTCGTGTGCCTTATACAAAGAGGACCTAAAGCGACGTTATAGAGGATCGTGTGCCTTATACAAAGAGGACCTAAAGCGATCAGATCGTGTGCCTTATACAAAGAGGACCTAAATCGATCCATAAACGTCGTGTGCCTTATACAAAGAGGACCTAAAGCGACGAGGAACATCGTTTGCCCGACGGGGAGTTACACTAAGTAACAAACGATGATTCCAATCATTCCTGAGTGAATTAATAATGATGAGAATGATGGATGGAATGGTACCGCATGCATAGAGTCATTGTGTCAGTCTCTGTGCATTTGCATAAATCATGAATGGATTGATTATGTGTGGGAAATCATGAATGGATTGATTATGTGTTGAGCTCGTGATAGCATTGGTAATTTGATATGCATTGGTTATGGATGATATGTTTTATGTATAGACATATGCTATGTTTTGTGGGGATGTTGTACATTATAATGATTGTATTAATTATCTATGATATGCTATATATGAATATATGTGATGTGGTGGTGTGTCCATATGTCATAACTTTGGTATGCCTTATGTGTGAATATGTGATTATGTTGGTATAATTGATATATGCGATGTGGTTGGATTATTAGAAATATCTTATGTATCTGTGGCAGGCTATCTGTATTAGTATGTGATGCTTGTGGTGAGAATGATTATGCATGTGAATTTATATGTGTTTGCAAATTATTATGCAATCTTGATTTAGTTGTTATTTCTCACCCTTCTGCTGTGGTTTGTTGCCCTATGAGGCAATTGCAGATTAGTATCTTGGAGGCTTTTTGTGAAGATTAGTTATCCATCCTTTTGTCGGCCTGTCTGCTCTGATACGTAACACGGGAGTCGGGGAACGCTTTTGTTATATATGTATACATTTGTTGGACCTATTTTGTATTACCTTTGTATGAATAGTTTGATGTTATAAAACAAGTCAGTTATGGATCTTTCCGCTTTATTCCACAATTGAACGTTCCTTTTGTTGGAAAAAGTTTCCCTTTTATGTTTATTCCATTTTGTGTTATGTATCAAATGTATGAGCAGGGATTGTGTTTTCTTTCTTTAAATGTGGCATTCTTGTTTCTGTCTAAGAATAAATTTTTATTCACTCTAATTCATTTATGTATTATTTATCCGCGATGGGAATTGGGCTTAGTCCTAAAGGCGGTGGATCTCATGGTGGGTAAAAATCCCATATGAGTAAAAGGCTTGAAACTGGTTATGAGTCCCATAGGAAGCGACAATTCTTAAGGTTGGGGAGTCCCTTAGATTCCGAAGTCCATGCATATGTCAAAGTATGATACAAGGATCCGTGAACTGTGTCGATAACTCTAGACGTAGGGTTGGCCGGGGAAAGATGACTTGGTACAGTTTCTGAGCTAGTGATTGTTTGAGTTGATGAACTCAAGAGACATGTTTCCATACATTGTGAGTTTCGTGAACTCAAGTCTTATTTCATTTCCCCCTTGACTTGAGTTAGAATTTGATTAGAACCCTGAAGAGCCGAGTGAATCTATAGGATAAGGGAACTCACTGAGATTATCATCTCACCCCTATATTATTGTTATTTTTCAGGTGTTATTTGCAGGTTTAGTACACATGAAGAGTTGTGCATGGATGTTTCAAGGGAAACTTATATTGCGATTGTTTTCTGCTGTGTATTATGTACAATGAAGGATATTGTACTTAGATATTAGATTTTTATTTTGACACTTTTCATATCTTGTACCACATGTTGTTTCTTTTATGTTTTGTAAAATGGTCAAGTATGTCAATGATACCAATAAGAACTTATGACTGTGTCAGTACCAAATAATGACACTTGTATGATATTATTCTAGATATATATTATATGGGTCGTTACAGCAACGACTTCACCCTAGAAATTCTTTGATAACTTTATTACCAAGAACACGTATCTTACCTTCTCAAAAATAGTCTTATTCCTGAATTATGCTAGGTCATTTTGTCGAGATGTGCCGAAATGGTTTTATTCCTCTTGATACTATGTTTCCTAGAAAAACTCATTAAAATGCTCTGAAGCAAACTACAGGCTATTGTCAGTTCTTAATACATTTAGTTTAGTTTTTAATTGATTTAATATAGGAGTATATCAACCATTAAACCTTTTAAATGTTCCACTTTACTTTTCAAAATGTAGACATATACTCTTCTAGACAAATCAACAATAATAAAATGGAGGTAGAATCTACCCTCATGAATTGTCATCCCTTTACTGACCTCTATAGATTTTAGTGAACATACTCAAAAGGTCTACGAGAATTGTGGATACCTCTCCTAAACTCCCCTATGTGCTGTTTTCATAGTAAGAGATTATCACAAATTTACATTTTATTCAATTTCTCACTCCCTATAAATTCTTATTCAATAAGTTCAACTAAACCTCTTTCATTGATATGTCGTAATCTCAAATGTCATAGATTCGTGTTGTTATATAATTTTTGTCTAGCTAATGATACGTCACAAATAATAGTGGAACCATACAAAATATACAATCCATGCATTTTGGACCATTTTGTCACTATCAATGCATCATGAAAAATTGTAAACACCACACTGTCAATTCAAGTGTGGCAACCTTGATCATAAAACATGCTTATGGACAAAAAAATCACTTAAGTTTGGAAACATACCTCACATTACGTAGAAGAAACTCACAATCATCGAACATTTTGAGTTTGACTGTACTAATACCATGAACTTTGCATGCCTTGTTATTTCCCAGTCAAAAGACTACACCTTCTTTGAGCTCCAAAGTCTTAAAATATTGTTTCCTTGGACACATATGATAAGAGCATTCTGAGTTCATAACTTAAATCTTATAAGTTTACAAACTTGTTCCTATTAGTGCACATGACTTTCATAACCATCTTCAATTGAGGAAACTGCAATAAGAAAAGAATAACTCTTTTTCCCTCTTTTCGGACAATCCTTCTTAGAGTGACTGGTTTTGTGACAAGTAAAATATTTAAAATTTGACTTATAAAAAACCATGGACTTAGATTTTGAATTTTACATGGATTTCTTTTCCTTCTGGTTTCTTTTACTCTCATTTCTTCCTCTTGAAACACTTATCGTTAGTCTTCAAATCTTTAATATTAGATAACTCTTTTGATCATACGTGTAACACCCCATTTAAATATTTAGTCATTTGTGATTTTATTAGTATAATTATTTTAGCATTGGTTTGGTTGAGGGCGTGTGTGTAAAGGGGAGTGTGAGAGCTTAGTGTAATGGATTAATTAATAATTAAATATTAGAATAATATTGTAATAATAATGATATAAATTATGAGATATTCCATTATTATTATTATTAATGTTATTATTATTATTATTAGGATAATTATTATTAAAATTAGATAAAATAAACCATAATTAGAGAGAAGTGGGGAAATAAGAGTTAGGATATCAGTTACATGTGAAAAGAGAAAGGAGAGAAGGAAGAAGCAGACCTAGGGCAAGAGAGAAGATCAAGGTTCCACCATTGTTAGAGAGTTCAAGTTTGGAATCAAGGTAAGGGGGAGAATGGTTCACTAATGGTGTTTAGAACATGAGAGGGTAGTAAGGGTTCCTTTCCCTCTAGGAGTTTATGTGTATTTCCATGTGCATTCTTCTTCTTTCTTGTTTGATTCCATGCTTGTGTAATTGCTGTTGTGAAATCGAGTTTTGTGTACTGTTATGATGTGAAAATTCGTATAATCCGTGACGGAGATTAGGAATTTCTTGGTTTTAGCAGGTTATTACTGCAGGTTTATCGAATGGTTTTCTAATTTGGCCCTTCCACTGACTCAGTTGACTAGAAAAGATCAAGCCTTTGTGTGGGATATCTTGTGTGAAGAGTGTTTTCGAGAATTAAAGAAGAAGTTGACTACAGCGCCAGCATTGATTCTACCAAATCCAAATGAACCCTTTGTGGTATATTTCGATGCGTCTAAGATGGGGTTAGGTGGAGTATTGATGTAGGATTGTAAGGTCGAGGCTTATGCCTCACGACAATTGAAGACACATGAACAACATTATCCTACTCATGATCTTGAGTTGGCTGCAGTGGTTTTTGTGTTGAAAATTTGGAGACATTACTTGTACAGATCAAGGTTTGAAGTGTTCAGCGATCATAAGAGTCTGAAATATTTATTCGACCAGAAAGAATTGAATATGAGACCGAGAAGATGGTTGGAGTTTTTGAAGGACTATAATTTTAGCTTAAGTTACCATTCAAGTAAAGCTAATTTCGTAGCGGAGGCTTTATGTCGGAAAACGATTCACATGTTGACCCTACTGATTAAGGAGTTGGACTTAATTGAACAGTTTAGAGACTTGAGTATGGTTTGTGAACTGGCTCCTGAGAGTGTGATGTTGGGTATACTGAAGGCTAATAATGAGTTCCTTAATGAAGTTAGAGAGAGTCAAAAACTTGATTTGAAGCTGGTGGATTTGATGACCGCAAGAGGGTCAGATACAGAAGGTGACTTTAAGGTAGATGATTTTGGTGTGTTGAGGTTTCGAGGAAGAATTTGTGTGCTGAATAATCCTGAGCTGAGGAAAATGATCTTAGAGGAGAGCCACATGAGTAGCTTGAGTATTCATCCAGGAGCTATGAAAATGTATCTGGACCTTAAGAAGTTATTTTGGTGGCCAGGTATGATGAAAGATGTAGCTCGGTTTGTGTATCTCATTTGAATTTCCAGAAGTCAAAAGTGGAACATCAGAAGCCTTTTGGTTTGATGCAACCAATGGAAATACTAGAGTGGAAGTAGGATAGTATTGTGATGGAATTTGTGACTAGTTTACCGAATACGGCGATAGGCTTTGATGCTATTTGGGTGATTATGGATAGATTGACAAAATCTACACATTTTTTACCGATTAACATCAATTTTCCTTTGTCAGAATTATTAGAGATTTATATTAGAATAATAGTGAAGTTGCACGGGGTTCTGTCGAGCATAGTGTCTGAAAGAGACCCGAGGTTTACTTTGAGATTTTGGAAGAGATTGTAGGAGGCTTTGGGTTCTAGTTTGAAATTGAGTTCTGCTTATCATCCGCAGACAGATGGGCAATCTGAGAGGACTATTCAGTCATTGGAAGACTTGTTGATGGCTTGCATACTCAAGCAGGGAGGTGCTTGGGATAACCATTTATCGTTGATTAAATTTACATACAATAACAGTTACCATTCTAGTATCGGGATTGCGCCTTTTGAAGTGATGGTAGGAGGTGTAGGACACCTCTATGCTGGTATGAGTCGGGTGAGAGCACGATACTTCGACCCAAAATTATGCAGCAGACTACTGAGATAATCCAGATGATTAGGGAGAAGATGAAATAATCCTAGAGTAGACAGAAAAGCTATCTGAAATTCTGGCATGCAGATCACAGATGTCCTATTAGATTTCGAGACATTGATCTCTGCTAAAACTGAACAAGGACAGAAAGAAGAACCTTCAATAAAACTGCATATTCATAAAACAATGTCGTGACAGATGTTTCAACTTCAGTCTAGACATAAACTTTTGATCAAGAGAGCAAACTGAATTGAACATAACAAAAAGATAAATAACACAAAGATATGATGACCCAATTTGGTGAACAACACCACCTACATCTGGGGGTTACCAAGCTAGGAATGAATTCACTATCAGTAGTATTAATTTAGAGCTAAACTCCCCTGTTTACAACCCCTCACTTAATCCCTACCCAGTGCAATGCTATCTAAAAACCTATCTAGATAAGAGAAACCTATCTTAATCTCTAAATCACCTCAGTGATATCTAACAGTTAAAACCTCCGGCAATTGTATCAATCTGTTCAATTAAAAGACACTCCTTCCAATACAATATTTAGTGAAGACTCTTGGCTAACAAACAATGCTTGGATTTGATTCAAATCTTCATCCAAGAACAATACATATATCATTACCTACAGGTTTCTAAATCTGTAAAACTATGTCTACCACAATGTATCAAACGATACAAAGGGTGACTTACAACACAAGAAAGTACACGACTCTCAAAACCCTAAATCCTTATCTTCTACTTTTACAAAAGTCTTAATATGATTTATTATTCTACCCTAGGTCTTGGTCTTCCTTTTATAATCTTCAGCTATCCATGGGCTTCGAAATATCTGTTGATTTATTCCTTGATCCATGTTCTGATTGCTCCTTAAATCTTGGACCAGATCTGCAACAACTTGTTATAACAGACCAAGATGTCGAGTCCACAAGCTAGGACATCTTATCTATCATGTCTTCTTCCAGCAGACTTCATCATGTTGGAACATCTTGTTTAACACTATGTTTTACCAAAATTTAGTCATATATTTTAGAGCCTTCAATCTCCTCCTTTTGAATTTTTTTGGCTAAAACACCTTTTGCACAATAAACCCAGCATGATATGGAGAGAGGGAGTAGAAAGTCCTAAAGTCATTTCAGGAAGCTTTCATTCTTCCTGTCCAGCTGTATGGCTGGTTTACACGGCGTTCCCCACCTGTTGAATGTCGTGTACCCTTTGACTTGGTGTACATGAAGAAGAAGATGCACACAACTCACCCTCAAACCCAGAACCAAAGACGTTTCCACGGAGCAACCAAACACCAACCTGAATTATCCCGATGAGGACTCAGTGGAGTAGCCTGCTACTCTGGGTAACTCAGAACATAAGACACAGTTGTGTTCTTAACTCAAATCACAAGACACAAAAGAAAGACTCAGAAAAGAAACCGAGACACAGATAGGATGTTAAAACATCCCATCCAACATCCTTGCAAAACAACTGCAAGAATGGGCTCCACAACAAAAAGGATACCAGTTATGTGTTGTAAGGACCAACACACAACCTAGATGAATACACACCCATTTTCCCCCTTTTTAGCCAAAAATTGGCAAAAATAGCCAACACAGTTCCAGACCCACGTGTGTCGCTCCCGGGATTTTCATCCAAGTACAAACGCGAAAGTGGCACCGAACAGAGTCGCCAGCAATGTGTATTTATCCCAAGAGAGGGAAAGGAAACACCGCGTAAACCTGAGGGAAAGGAAAAGCATGGTCTTACGACCAAGAGAAGTGGGTAAGGGAGTCGGTTACGCGAGAGGAAGGTATTAGCACCCCCTCACGTCCATCGTACCCGATGGGATCCACGCTTGCTTGTCTCGATCAAAGGGTGTAAAGAAAGGAATACTGAGAAAGAACTGAAAAAGGAAAGGAGAAAGAGAAACAAATGTAGGGAAAATAAAAGAAGTGCTCGAATGGGCCCTACCCCACTGCCTACGTATCTCATCGGGAACATGAGAATCAGAGCGACGTAGTTCCCCTCACTAGGGATGAATTGTTTGTGTTTTTTAAAGAACGGCTGACGTTCTAGCTCAGGTGTTGCAGGCTCGCTGGTCCGAGTGCGTTACCATCTTGCAAGAGAACGAGTAGAAGCGCGTTCGTGCGTTAAGAGTGAATGAGGTGAGAAAAGAATTCCCGAAGGAAAGACGTTATTGTTTGTTTTTGTCTTTTAAGAGTTTTTTCATTTGTTTGCATATGATAGTGTATCTGAATCTTAGTCATTGGAATGTGTACATCCTCACATTCCAAGATGGAATGGGTAAGAAAGCACACTAAGAGTGAAGAAGACCCCCACACTTAGTTCCAATTGTCAAGGTTCAAACACACTAGCATACTTGTGTTTATTAAGTGTTTTGTTGATTAAGAAATGAAGAAGTGTTTTTTATTATTTGCACCTTCAACAAGTATTGCATTTAAGTCCCTCATATAAGATCAAATGTTTAACACATTGACCCAAGATGGGCTATATGCTATACATTCTAAGATTATAAGAGAAGACCCCTTATAACCTTTTCTTTATATGAAAGGCCTAAATGCAATAAATGCCTACCTTTATTATATGTTTTGAATTTTCTTTGAGATGAGAAAAGAGACTCAAGGGAGGATAAAGGTAAAAATCTATATGGACTAAGACTCAATCCTAATTGATTAGTTAAGGGAGTGATCCTAAGGTTTGTGAGGTTTCAACCTAACGTCTAAAGAAAGAATGAATTAAACAATTCACTTCTAAAGTAGAAGATGAATTGTAATTCACAAAGGGCAAGTGATGAGTTATTAAAAGAAAGCACATAAGTGCTTAACAAAACATGGAATTGTAAAAGAGAAAGGATAGAAGTTGAATGTGGATTCCTTATCCACACTCAATTGAAACTTACCAAAACCCCTACATGGTTAGCACAATCACTTACAAGTAAAGCAAGAAAATATAATGAACAAATCAAATTCAAACAAGTTGACAAACAAGGTGAAATGAGATTGAATGCTATACATGCTTCCAAGTCAGAATGTAACTCATATTTACACAACCTAATGTTATCCTAAATGGGCATACTAAATCATGCAAACAAAATCTCAATCCAACAAGAAGCAAAGAAGAAAAGGTGAAGTGATGTGAATGTGGTTCATACTTGTGAAACAAGTGACTTAAGGTGCAAGATAAACATCAAACATGCAAAGATGAAACCCAAATGTCACAATCAGAAGTCAATTAACATGCTATACATCCTCAAACAAAACCACAACTCATGGCACAAGTGCCTTCATGATCAAGCAAACCAAACATGAGGCATGCATTCACAAAATGAACAAGTTAAACTTCATGCTTCAAACAAATAGCAAACATGCTTCAAAAATTATGACTTTCACCAATCAAACACCTTGAACACATGCCATTAACATATCAAGTCCACAAGCAATGAATCAGAACCAAAGTCACTCAACAATTAGGTCAAAGTCTCATGGAAGTTTCATGTATTCATGCTCAAAGCAACACATCAAAAGTCATCCAAAAAAGACTTAAAAATCATCTCATAAATCTCAAACATACCTCAACATATTGTGACCACAATGCAAAAAGAAAGGCATCAAAATCATTTTTTATGATCAAGAACAAAAATGCACAAAATCATATGTCACATTAAGTATGCATGCAAATGGAAATTCAAAAGAAATAATGGAACAGGGGCAAAATGGTCATAAAATCAGAAAATAAAATCATGAAAAATTTCCTAAATGTTTTAAGAATACACATGAATTTTTGTAGAATTTTCCAATATCATTTGATATTTTTAAAAATCAATTATGAAACGTGTAGCAAAAATGAAAATAAAATATGAAATGCAATATGAATGGGGGTGCAACCATAGCAAATCCATAGTTCAATTTAATTGGGCTTGAAAACATGGGAGGTGTGGATATCAATCTGACTAAGTCCATTACAAGCGCAACCCACAATAACTACCATGCTCTTCAGTCAACAATGGTCAAAACCACACAAGCCATTGGATCAAGTCACAGTCAACATCCAGTCAAAGTAAACAACATCAACGCGCACATGTGAATGTCCACACTCCCTATCGTGTACCATGCCACACGCTGTTTAAGTGGATTCAGAAAATACACATGTGACAAGCACATGCCTTTTAATGTGCTGTCACCATTCAAGCCACACGATCGCGCAAAATGAACGGACCCGATTAAAACGTGAGAAAACCCTAGCATTCAAAGGTACCGGCCGGAGATGACTTCCGGTCACCTTCTCCGGCCAACAGCCACCGCCTGCAATTTTCGCCTCTCACCAAAACACACAATCCGCATACCAAAATGAAGAGGAAATTATGGAGATCAAGGATTCAGCCTTATTTTTCACATACCACACATACGCAGAGAGAACAGAGAAGATTAAAGTAAGCCCTAGGTTTTGCAACTAAACCTTTAGGAGGCCTATCAACTAGCCGGTTTGAGCAGAGCTTCTAGCAAGCTTAAAACGCAAAAAAAACAAGTAAAAATAGACAGAGATCGTGCAAGGTAAATTCAAGAGTTCAAACCTGAATGATGATGAAACTTGGAATGCACAAGAATACCAGAAGGAGATGCTTCTTCCTTGAGCTTCACTTGGCCAAATAAAGGCTTGAGAGCTTGAATTCGTGCAAAGAATCAACCAGAATTTCAACTCTCTTGATCCTGAACTTCTTTAACTGAACCTATGCACTCTTGTTCTTAATCTCCAAAGTAGAATCAAGATGAAGATGGAGATGAAATGTAGGAGATGATGATGAAATTCGTGTACAGCGAGGGAGAAAAATCAGAGAATGTGGAAAGAATTTGAAGTGTTTTTGAGAGCATGTGGCTGGGAATGAAATTTGAGTGTGAGTTTTCTATTTATAGTATGAACTAACCATGGTTTAATGAGTGGAGTTAACTGAGTTGGATGAGTTAAAGTGAGTGCACCCTAACTAACTGAGTCAAGTTAGTTAGGGGCGAGTTATTGAGGCTGAGTTATGGTGAGGTCAAGCTCATGACAGTTGTGGTGGAAGGGAGAAAAGGAGAGTGAAGCTGCCAATCTGTGCATCAGAAACTTGCTAAGCAAGTTTGTTCCTTCTATTCTCATGTATGGCACGTGACAGTGTGCATTATGTAAGTAACTTGTGCTTGGTTGAAAGAGGAAACAAAAGTGAGGAGGTGTTTGTGGTGTGACTGAACCAAATCATGCAGCATGCCATCAATGTATCAGTGTCAACATATGGTGGTTTATGGAGGTTTTTCTCTCTACTCAATGACTGCCTTAGGGAGTTTATGGGTTCATTTGAAAGAGGGTACATTGGGGAACAATATTGGTTTGAAAATTGAAGTGAAATGAGGTCTCAAACATGTCTAAAAATAGCTATGAACACAATGGTTCACAACTGGTTGGTGGGCGTGGCAAAAGGTTGGCTGGCAAGGCAATTGGGCACACAAAATTTCAGCACAAACAACATGACTTTGAACCCTCCAAACTATCTCATAACTTGGTTAAATCAAAATTTTCACAACATCAACATTGAAGAGGACACTACAATGAACAACTTTGATGTTGAAAAGTTTTTCATTTGAGGCCTTTAACCATGAGAAAAATGAGTGGACATTTGGCCCACCAACTGTTTGTTAAAATGATTGCGCGCGTGACCTGAAAATCTTGGTCATGACCTAGTTTTGAACCTACTTTCCTCCAACTTTGATCAATCATATCTCTCTCAATTTTTATCCAATGGAGATGTTCTACACATGGATTTGAAGCTTAAAACAAGATCTTTCATTGAGGCAGAGTGGATTTTTCATTTGGTGCTCCAAATTTAAATGGCCTTGGTTCAAATTCTGATGCAAAATGGCCAAAACTTGCTATTTTTAGTAACCCTTCTTCATCCAAAAATGGCAACTTTCCACATCTTGATTTTTTCATGATTCCTTTGGAGTTTCTTGATCAAACTTTGTACATTGGACATATGTAACATGAATTTCATGAATTTGGCCTCAAAAAGTCAAGAGTTGACTTTTTCCTCTGATTATTTGACTTTGCCCCAATTTCTCTGATTCTTGATCTTTCTTCCAATTGAACCACTTCTAAAACCAATTGAGATGCAATCTTCCACACATATACACTTAAGAACATGTAGAATACCATGACAACAAGCTTTGTCCAAAAAATCAAAGATTCCCTGATTTAATGGGAAACCCTAGTTTTGACCCCCTTTGGTTAGGAGGAAATTGCACATCTTCCAAATCCAAATTCCTCAGAGTATGTTGTGTATCCTCTTAAAGGATGATGAGAAATGCCACTTGAGAATGATTTTGAATCAATGAGCTATCTCTTTTGAGGGTTTTCCTTCAATTTTTGAATCTCTTGCATAGTGAAAGATGTAGTGCTTCAATCTTCCATTGAATCTCACTTCCTTGAGGTTTTGGAAGATCAATTGAGATAGTATGAGACATGAGAGACCTCTTGGCTTGCCTAGAGCCAACTTGATTGACCTTTTTGTGCTTTGAATGATCCCTTGATTGTCCACCTTCCACCCGATCACATGCCCTGATGGTAAGAAGGATGCCATGCTTCATTTTTCTATGTTAAATGCAATGCAATGCTAATGAGATGGATATGATATGATAAATGATAATGCCATGCTATGATGCCAAAAGGGAAGAGCAAATTTTGGGGTATTACAGCTGCCCCTATTCAAGCGCTGTAGACCTGAATGCCTGAAAGCAATTGCTTTCGGACTTTCAAGGTATATAGTGATTGAATACCAAATATAACCAAAAATTTGCTCTGGATGATGAAGAATAACAGGGATATAAACCCAACGAGACTGCTGGATTGAGTCCTCGATGAAACGTCGGAGAGATCTGTCTTTTGAACGATGCCAGACGACTACTGGCTTGCCACGCTACTGGTGGACTTTAATACTGTCTTTTTGAACGACGCCAGACGACTACTGGCTTGCCACACTACTGGTGGACTTTAATAATGTCTTTTATGCAACTCCAGACGACTACTGGCCTGCCACGCTACTGGTGGACTTTAATAATGTCTTTTATGCAACTCCAGACGACTACTGGCCTGCCACACTACTGGTGGACTTTGCAGCTTCGTGCCACCCGAAGATGGACTTTTGCCAATCCACTGTTGGACTTTTACCACCCGAAGACGGACTTTTGCCAATCCACTGTTGGACTTTTGCCACCCGAAGACGGACTTTTGCCAATCCACTGTTGGACTTTTGCCACCCGAAGACGGACTTTTTCCAATCCACTGTTGGACCTTTGCCACCCGAAGACGGACTTTTGCCAATCCACTGTTGGACTTTTGCCAATCCACTGTTGGACTTTTGCCAATCCACTGTTGGACTTTTGCCAATCCACTGTTGGACTTTTGCCACCCGAAGACGGACTTTTGCCAATCCACTGTTGGACTTTTGCCACCCGAAGACGGACTTTTGCCAATCCACTGTTGGACTTTTAGCTTCTTTGCCACCCGAAGATGGACTTTTGCCAATCCACTGTTGGACTTTTAGAATATGCCACCCTTAGATGGACCTTTCGCCAATCCACTGTTGGACTTTTGCCACCCGAAGACGGACTTTTGCCAATCCACTGTTGGACTTTTGGAATTTTAAAATCGAATTACTCTCTGCCTCTGCGCCAGACATCTCTGCCGACTCTGCTGAGGAACCACAATCAATGATTTAATCTCGGAGACTCCTGAAAGGATAATATCTCTGCTGGCGAATGGATGAACAATCCGTCTGCTTCGAATTGTCAAGCTTGCCAAAAATAAATTGGACTTTAAGATATGAGGGAATGACGACTCTGGCAGGAATTATTCCATCTGTTTGGGGAATAAATTCTGGTCACAGCGATTCCGCTGGGGATGAGAATTTCTTTGCATGGCGTCTTGCTAGGGGAGAAAAGTCATAAAAATTCTGCTTGGGGATCTATCCAATCCAAGACCCTTTGTAGGGGTTATCCACCTTTTGACCCGGCTGGGGAAAGACTGTACCATCCTTGTTGAGGAATAGATTCTGCCGATCTTATAAACCTCTGCGGGGAGAACAACAACTCAGCTGGGGAGTATTGCTGACAAGATTCGATGCTGACCTCTGTGGGGGATCATTACCAGAGACACAATCTTGCTGGGGATCAGGGCTACTCTGCCAGGGATATGCGAATCCTGGTTAGAACATTCCCCTGCAACTTGCTAGGAAAGAGTCCTTAGAGATCTGTTGGGGAAACCCAAAGCAAATCCACAGTAGTCTGCTGAAGAATATGACTGTCAAGCTTAGGATAAGTACCACAATGCCCCATGTTAGGCGAGCTTTCCCTTTGGACAATTCCGTTGGGGATGACGAGTTTATAACAAACTCTGCTGGAGAAAACTGCTTTAAAGCGTCTCGTGTTGGGGAATGCCTTTCGAGAGGATTTTACAGAAGACCAACTGTCCTCAAACTCTACTGGGGATGATCAACACTTCATGCTGGGGAAACAAACATGCCCCATGCTTGGACAAACCAACAATTTGTCCCCGAAGAAGATGTCAAAAGAGGATTTTACAGAAGATTTAGCCTCTTCAAACTCCTGCGACTTCGCTGGGGATAATGACCATCAAACTCTACTGGGGGGTGATTAACACTTCATGCTGGGGAAACAACATGCCCCATGCTTAAGAAAACCAACAATTTGTCCCCGGAGAGGATGTCATAAGAGGATTTTACAGAAGATCTAGCCTCTTCAAACTCTTGTGACTTCAACGGGGATTGACCATCAACTTCGGTGTCTGCGAAGCAACTTTATTGGGGAATTCGCAACCATCATCGACACAGAAAAGCTTGTAGCTGTTGGAATTACTGAATGAGAGAATCGACTTAATAAGATGCAACGGTACCCAGCTGAACTTAATTCACTGATATCGACCCGTTATACACAATCGTCGACCGAACGATGAACGCCGATCTCCTTACCCATAATTGCCCCAGTCTTTTGCGTGGGGTGATTTATTGCTGGTCTTGTGCTTAAAATCATCTGCACCTGCTACCTGCAACAAAAGAATATGCCCACATGCCCCGAATATTGCATGGCTAGAATCCACCATCCGGGAGTATTCAACATTCGAAGTAATTTCAAATATTTTTTCTGTGCATGTTATTGCAAGGCTGCCATGTTTTCAAATGCAATGTTTTATCAACAATTAGGACGTTTTTGCAAACAAAGCAATAAAACAAAAATAGAAAGCTTTTTACTGAAATTCAATTTATTGACTGAGAGCCCAGAATAGGCAATTACATCTGGAAGCAATCCCTAGAAAGAGGTGATCGCTGAAAATTGAGAAAAGAAACTATCCTAATGGCAATGTGAAAACGGAATTCCACTGAGTTTCCATTCTGTTATGACCAGTATGTCTTCAAAACTCCCCGACCTTGCCTTCTGAGGAATGATCAGACCGATTCCTATCCTTCAGAACGTCAGTTGTTCAAACGGTGATAGGGTACATATAACTCAAACCGTAGTCATTCGCTTAAATCCCTCTTTTGTGTGGACCGCCCTTTCAGGTTTTCGATCCACCAGGATACCCTTTTTTGCCTAAGTTGCCCTTTCGGGTTTTCAACTTACCGGGTGTACAAAATTTTTCAATTATATCCCTAATTTTTGCCCGAACCTTATTCTGTTTTTGGTTCGCCGGGATGCCCTTTTTTGCCTGGATTTTTTTTATTTTTATTATCCAGCGGGTCTATTCATGCGAAGTATTTTTTGACTACGTCCGAGTTGACAGGGGATGAAAAGTCTTCGCCATCCATGGTTGTAAGCAATAAAGCTCCGCCCGAAAAGACCTTTTTAATCACGAATGGACCTTCATAATTAGGAGTCCATTTGCCCCTGTGATCTGTATTGGGAGGAAGGATCCTTTTGAGTACCACATCTCCGACTTTATAAACCCGAGGACGCACCTTTTGGTCAAATGCCTGTTTCATTCTGCGCTGATATAGTTGCCCATGACATACAGCCGCCAATCGCTTTTCCTCAATAAGGCTCAGCTGATCAAATCTGGCTCGTACCCATTCAGCTTCATCTAGCTTAACATCCATCATAACTCTGAGGGACGGAATCTCTACTTCAACCGGTAGCACTGCCTCCATACCATATACAAGTGAGAATGGGGTTGCCCCAGTGGACGTGCGTACCGACGTTCGATACCCATGCAAAGCAAATGGTAACATCTCATGCCAATCTTTGTACGTGACAACCATCTTCTGTACAATCTTCTTGATATTTTTGTTGGCCGCTTCGACCGCGCCATTCATCTTTGGGCGGTACGGAGAAGAATTGTGATGCTCGATTTTGAAGTCCCGGCATAACTCAGCCATCATCTTATTGTTCAAATTAGAACCATTATCAGTAATGATTCTTTCGGGAACTCCATATCGGCAAATGATATCCCGTTTTAAGAAACGAGCGACCACTTGTTTTGTAACATTGGCATAGGATGCGGCTTCAACCCATTTGGTGAAGTAATCAATTGCCACCAAGATGAAACGATGACCATTGGAAGCTGTAGGCTCAATCTTTCCGATCATATCAATGCCCCACATGGCAAACGGCCAAGGCGACGACATGATGCTCAACGGATTTGGAGGCACATGCACCTTGTCTGCATAGATCTGGCATTTATGGCATTTGCGGGCATATTTACAACAATCTGACTCCATAGTCAACCAATAATATCCCGATCTTAACAACTTTTTAGCCATTGCATGCCCTCCGGCGTGAGTACCGAAAGAGCCTTCGTGCACTTCAATCATCAACAAGTCTGCTTCATGTCTATCCACACATCTAAGCAGGACCGTGTCAAAATTTCTTTTATACAGCACGCCATCTTTGTTCAAGAAGAAACTACCAGCTAACCTTCTCAACGTCTTCCTGTCTTTGGACGATGCCCCTGACGGGTACTCTTGACTTTTCAAGAAACACTTAATATCATGAAACCATGGCTTGTCATCAGACGTTGCATCGACCGCAAACACAAATGCTGGTCTGTCAAGGCGGGATACCTCAATCTTAGGTACATGGTTCCATCCTTGCACTTTGATCATGGAAGACAGAGTGGCCAAGGCATCAGCGAACCTATTCTCATCTCGAGGAATGTGGTACAGTTTCACTGTTGTGAAAAATGTCAGCAATCTCCTCGTATAATCTCTATACGGCACTAGATTTGCTTGGTGCGTGTACCAACTCCCTTTCACTTGATTGATTACCAAAGCTGAATCACCGAATATATCAAGGGTTTTAATCCGTAGATTAATCGCCTCCTCGATCCCCATTATACAAGCTTCGTACTCTGCTTCATTGTTGGTGCATCCGAAAGTTATTCGGGCAGTGAACGGCATATGAACACCTTCCGGCGTGATAAGAACTGCTCCAACTCCGCACCCATTCATATTGACAGCCCCATCAAACATCAGACTCCATTTGGATTCAGGGTCTGGCCCCTCCTCCGGAAGTGGTTCCTCGCAGTCTTTAACTTTGAGAAACATGATGTCTTCATCAGGGAAGTCAAATTTCATGGGTTGGTAATCATCAATCGGCTGTTGCGCAAGATAATCAGACAAGATACTTCCTTTGATGGCCTTTTGTGAAGTGTACTGAATGTCATACTCTGTCAAGACCATTTGCCACCGTGCAACTCTGCCTGTCAATGCTGGTTTCTCAAAAATATACTTGATAGGATCCATTTTTGAAATCAACAAGGTCGTGTGCCTAACCATATATTGCCTCAATCGCTTAGCGGCCCATGCAAGCGCACAGCATGTCTTTTCAAGCATTGAGTATCGAGACTCACAATCATTGAACTTTTTGCTCAGGTAGTAAATAGCATGCTCCTTCCTACCTGTCTCGTCATGTTGACCGAGAACACAACCCATGGAACCTTCAAGCACTGTCAGATACATTATCAGCGGTCTCCCTTCAACTGGAGGCATTAGAATCGGAGGTTCCTGCAAGTATTCTTTTATCTTATCGAATGCCAATTGGCAATCGTCATTCCACCTGACCGTTTGATCTTTCCTTAACAATTTAAATATTGGTTCACACGTGGCTGTTAGGTGAGATATGAACCTCGCAATGTAGTTCAATCTACCCAAGAAACCACGAACCTCTTTTTTTGTTCTCGGTTCAGGCATTTCTTGTATTGCTTTCACCTTAGCAGGATCAACCTCAATTCCTCTTTCGCTCACAATGAAACCCAGCAACTTTCCAGAACGCACCCCAAACGTGCACTTGTTTGGATTTAATCTCAGACGGAACTTTCTCAACCTTTCAAACAGCTTTTTCAGATTAACCAGATGTTCCTCTTCTGTTTTCGACTTGGCAATCATATCATCTACATAACATTCGATCTCCTTATGAATCAAGTCATGAAACAATGTCACCATCGCCCGCTGGTACGTTGCCCCTGCGTTTTTCAACCCAAAAGGCATTACTTTATAACAATATGTACCCCACGGAGTAATGAACGTGGTCTTCTCCATATCTTCAGGTGCCATCTTGATCTGGTTGTACCCGGAGAAACCGTCCATAAATGAGAACACTGAAAATTGAGCTGTATTATCGACCAGCACATCAATATGAGGTAGTGGAAAATCATCTTTCGGGCTAGCTTTATTGAGATCTCGATAATCCACACACATTCTCACTTTTCCATCTTTCTTCGGTACTGGCACGATGTTGGCTACCCATGGAGGATACTTTGTCACAGCAAGAAAACCAGCGTCCCACTGCTTCTGGACTTCCTCCTTAATCTTTAAGGCCATGTCGGGGTGAGTCCGACGAAGTTTCTGCTTGACTGGCGGACATTCTTCTCTCAATGGTAGCCTGTGCACGACAATATCTGTATCCAACCCCGGCATGTCTTGATACGACCAGGCGAAGATGTCAACATACTCGCGCAACATTTCCGTCAAAGTTTGCTTCACATCTGCTTGCAAGCTGGCACCAATCCTGATCTCTTTCTTGGCGTCCTTGGTACCAATATTGATGATTTCTACAGTCTCCTGATGAGGCTGGATGACCCTTTCCTCTTGTTTCAACAATCTGGCCAGTTCTTCAGAAAGTTCACAATCTTTCCCATCCCCTTCTTCGGCTTGATAAATCGGATTGTCAAAGTCATACATGGCCATATCAAAATCGTTATCAGTGGTATCCGGAGGATCAAGTCTGCATGAACGGGTTCATGCCTTATTTTAGAATTTATTTTTAAGCAAAACAAAAGAAAATGAAACATTGCCATTTTATATTTTTTGTGCAAAAATAAAAACTGAAAGACAGAGAACAAAATTTGATTGCAAAACGTCCTTTATTAATGATTAAACATTGCAAATGCAACCATGGTGGCCCTACAAATGAATCTATACGCCTTGGGCAGAGCGCAAGATTTTGTCATGCATTATGGTTAGAAAAAACAAAGAAAAATTACTCTGTCTGAAGAGTAACCCGGATGACTTCTTCAACGAACCAGTTCTGCACTTGTTGTCCCGAAGCATGAGGGCGTACCCAGTTGTCCAGGTCACAATTACTGTCAACACTATCCTCCGTGGCTGCACAAGACTGGTCCATGTAGATAATTCCCCCACTATTGAAAGTAATGGGTCCCCTGCTCCCCGCATCTGAAGTTGTAGAGGGATGATAACCAATACCAAATTTGTCTTCCTTCATTGGGGTCTCTATCAACCTGCCCCAACCTTGGGCGTTGCCTGCCCTGACGACCTCGACAGCTTGTTTGTAAGATGAAATGGAGGTACCAGCCCCAACTGGTACAGAAGAAGACTCAGGTGCATCGTCAATATTGACTGCTTCGAATGATTGGCACAGCATCTCATGAATTTCCCCATCCATTTCAATGTACTTGAACGTGGACAAGTGACTCACAAAGATGTCTTCTTCCCCACACACTGTCACAACCTGCCCTTCAAACTCATACTTCAGCTTTTGATGTAGAGTAGAAGTAACAGCCCCGGCTCCGTGAATCCAAGGGCGTCCCAATAGGCAGCTATATGCAGGTTGTATGTCCATTACATGGAACGTGGATTTGAATACCTGTGGTCCAATTTGTACGGGCAATTCCACCTCACCAAACACAGATCGTCGGGTCCCATCGAATGCTCTGACCACCAATTCACTAGGCCTTAAGATCAAACCATCAACTTCCAGCTTCATCAATGCCTTCTTGGGCAAGACATTGAGTGACGAACCAGTGTCTACCAGTACATGAGATAACACTGCGCCCTTACACTCCATCGTGATATGCAAAGCCTTATTATGGTTTCTTCCTTCAACAGTCAAATCTCTACTTGTAAAGCCCAAGCCATGGCTGACATTAACATTGGAGATTACGCCCTCGAGCTGATTAACAGTAATTTCTTGTGGCACGTACGCACTCTTCAACACTCTCAACAACGCCTGTCGGTGCGCATCAGAGCACAACAATAGTGACAGGATTGAAATCTTTGAAGGGGTCTGATTCAGTTGGTCCACAATCTTATAATCGCTTTTCTTGATTATCTTCATAAATTCTTCCATTTCCTTATCAAAAGTAATCTTTGTCTCTGCTTCAGGTGTAGGTGCACTTTCAA
Source organism: Lathyrus tuberosus (assembly GCA_022829125.1). Classification (NCBI taxonomy): domain Eukaryota; kingdom Viridiplantae; phylum Streptophyta; class Magnoliopsida; order Fabales; family Fabaceae; genus Lathyrus; species Lathyrus tuberosus. The sequence goes on along the minus strand of JALAZF010000062.1, from coordinate 12,998,574 downwards.
CCACCTGTTTACCCTTATCCTTTGCTGCAGCTTCTACCTCCTTATCACTTCTCAAGGTTGGGGGAGCGAACAACCTTCCACTCCTTGTAAAGCCCCCTACACCCCCTACATTATCAATATTTGGGCTGACTGACGGCTCAACTTCCTGCTTTTTACCTTCGTAATATACATCTGCCCCATAGTGCCATGGGATAGCTTTCGTGGATGTGAACGGGATCGGTCCTGGCACCGTGATAGTGACAGGACTGGGCCTTTCTGGCGCAACACTCGCCACGGGAACTGCATTGACCGGCATTTGAATCTCAGCGGGAGTGTAATAGATGGTCACGGTTGATATCTCATCAGTGTCTTTCACAACTCTATCGAACTGTAGACATCCTTCATCGATCAGATTCTGTAAACCCATCTTCAACTTATCACAGCCGTTCTCCTGATTCACACACTCAGAGCAATCTTGATTACAGCCCGGGAACACCTGTCCCTTCAATAAACGATCTTTTACAACCAACAAAGAAGTTTTCACTTGACGGATATCTGTCACCAGATTCAATCTCCTCCCATCTTCAATAGCGTACACATTTGCTGCGCTATGATCAGGCATGGGATGCTGAGTAATATTAGGAGCGGGAGAGAAATTGATGGCTTTAGCATCAATCAAATCTTGTACTTTATGATGGAAAGCCCAGCATTTTTCAATGGAGTGCCCCTGAGCACCTGAGTGGAACTCACAACGAGCATTAGCATCGAAGTTAGGTGGCAGGTTTCCAGCAACCGGAGCTTTCATAGTACGGAGTTCTACCAACTTTAACTCGAGTAGCCGGGGCAACAGCGCGGCATAAGTCATAGGGAGAGGATCCATCTTGCGATCCCTCTGTCTAGACCTTTGCTGGAAAAAAGGTTGTTGCTGTTGAACTTGTTGTTGGGGTTGTTGTTTCTGAACAGACGGTGTGGGGATTGTCACAGCATCTACCTGATAATAAGCTCGAGAACGCCCTCTGCCTCGTCCTCTAAACACAGCATTCGTATCACCTTCTCTTCTTTTCTGGTTACTAGCAAACGGTTTCTTCGTCCCCGAAGAGCCAGCCCCATTCACATCCTGGATCTTTCCAAGCTTTAACAGACTTTCTATTCTTTCTCCCGCAATCACAATATCAGCAAATCCAGTCGACGGACAAGCAGCTAATCTGTCAAGATAGGCCCCTTGCAAGGTGCCCATGAACATATCTGCCATTTCTCTGTCTGACAAGGGAGGTTGGACCTGGGCAGCCATTTCCCTCCACCTCTGTGCATATTCTTTGAACCTCTCCTTGGCATTTTGTGACAATCCCTGCAATTGGGTGCGGTTGGGCGCCATGTCAATATTATATTGGTATTGCTTCAGGAACGCTTCTGCCAGATCTTTCCAATTCTTCACAGCAGCTCTATTCAACTTCATATACCAGGTCAAGGACGCCCCAGCCAGACTGTCCTGAAAATAGTGCATCCATAGCTTCTCGTCATCCGTATGGGCTGAAATCTTCCCAAAGTAAGCTTGAAGATGCGTTTGGGGACACGCATTGCCGTGATACTTATCGAAAGTGGGAGGCTTGAATTTAGGGGGAATTCTGACTCCTGAGACCAGCCCCAAGCTGGTAACATCAATACCCATAGAGTTCTTGCATTCTATGGCCCTGATCTTCTCTGCTAACTCATCATACCTTCGATCACCTTGATTACCCACATCAGCATCCAACAGAGTAAATTGGTCTTCCAGAGTATCCTCAAGAGTAACACCAGCATGCCTACCATTTCCATTACCCCGATTGTTACCACCAGGAGGAGGGTTACCACCGGGGGGAGGAATGCCATGTCCCTGTGAATTGTCATGATGATCACCTTCGGGCCCATTGTCGGGACGCTCTACCAGAAGCCTCAGTCTCTCCTGATTTTGCGCCATGCCAGTCATGAGGGTCATGAACTGGTCCATACGCGCCCTCATTTCAGCCAAATCACTTTGCACTTGATCCATGATTCTTACTTGATTCCTTCGCGTCGAATATCGGTGAATATGACTCTCCGCTATACTGCCTGAAACCAAATAAAGGTTAGAGACCCTGCAACGAGTACCTGAAAAGCAAGTAACAAAAATGCAAAATGATATGCAATGCCATGCAATGCCATGTTTGTCATTTCCGAGGTGCTTTATACCCTGATTCCAATCCCACCACAGAAATCTGAAGACCAGAAATTGTGATATAAAGAGACGTGTCGTGGTCATGTGCTTGTGTGCAGCTATCTGATAAGGAATAATTCTGAATAAAACTGCTCATACTCATTCAACAAAGTATTCCAGTACATTTAAGAAAGGCTCATCCGCAAATGCAATACAAGGAAAAATGGATCCATCAACAAGCCTGATGGTAACCATTAATAACAAAATATAAGGAAAAGAACATCAGTCTGACAATTCCACACCCTTCAGCTTATCACTTGAGTATTTGATCTCCTCAAAAAGTATACGGGTACGCTGGTGATTCGGCTTTTCAATCATTTCTTTGATCAAGACATCCCTTTTCTCAAGAGCTTCAGTTAAAGAACCCATGTGCAGCATCAGAGCCTCGTCATCACACACTCCTTTGTGTCTCTTTATGCCAGCTTGCGTCTTGAGTATCTCCCTTTCTATCATGACTTCTTCAAGCTCTTTCTTGGTATTCTTCAACTGGCTTCTAGCTTCTTCTAACTGTTCTTGACTTTTATCGAGACTTTCCCGATACTTTCTCCTCTGCTCATGTGCCTTTTTAAGCTCCTCGTCTTTAGTCTTCGACTGATCCTTTAACTCGGCATTTTCAATTCTGACTTCATCCCAAGCTTGACGAAGTTGAGCTAATGAATCCTTGCTTCGGGCTAAAGCCTGTTTTGTAATCTTGTGAGCCTGACTAGTGTCATCTGCTCCCAGAGTAAGTTTCCGAAAGTACCGAGCTCGGTCATCAAAATCTTCCTCTTTGTCAGCCAAGGTTTTTTCCGCTTTCAAGGCTCTCTTTTCCAACTCTTTGTTGTCAGCTAGAGCTTTCTGAAGGCATCTGCTCATTCCAGAATTTTCTATCTGCAGCTCTCTGACCATTTTCTTCCACTTCTCACATTCTTCAATAGCCACCATAGTGGGTTGTTCTGGCTGTGCTGAACATAAAAGAGGTCCCCTTGAAAAGGGTAAAAGCAATTCCTTTACTTTCGTCTCAATCCACCTGTCATATTCAGGATAAGATCTACAATCTCCTTTTCCAAAAACTGCTTTTCCAATTTTGTGCTTATCTTTCCAAGCATTCACTACTTCTACCACCTTTGCATCTTTAGTTCCTGTAAAGAATAAAGATTCTTCCACATCTTGCTCTGTAGGAGGATATCTGGAAGCATACCCAAACTGTCGGATGGCCAAAACTGGATTATAATTAATCCCTCCTTTTCTGCCAATCAGAGGCACATTTGGAAAATTTCCGCATCTTGTGACAAGCTCTATTCTCAACAACCGGTGATCAAACCATACAATGTTATCAGCAGTTAAACTCATCAATCGTTTAGACCATTTCGCCACATCTTTGGTTTCCACAAAGGCACCTGTCTGAGGCAAATGTTTGAAAAACCAATGACTCAGCAGTGGAGTGCAACAACTAACAGATCCTCCCCTCCTTTTCTCATTCTTGTAATGCACGGAATGATAAAAATCTCCTAACAAAGTAGGGACTGGATTTTTAAGGACAAAAACTCTCGTTGCTTGCATATCCACAAAGTCTTGCTGATTGGGAAAGAAAACTAGGCCATATATGCAGAGAGCCAGAATGGAATTGTAAACCGTCCAATTTTTAGCACTTGCAGCCTCTTGGGCCTGTCCAGCCAGAAATTCTAAATGAAATCCGCTAACTCCATTTTTACTGCTCACACCGCTCTTTATCAATGTCTGATCCATTTGTAAAGCAGCAGCAATTTCTTTTACGCTGGGAGAACTACCAGAGAAGAATGGTATTGCCGACGTGATCGGAATTCCCAAAATAAATGAGAATTCTTCCAGTGTTGGCATCAAAATGTAATTTGAAAAAAGAAAGCACCTCAACGAAGGCTCGTAGAACTGCAGCAGAGTGTGTAAAGCATCATGCTCATACTTGGTGATTGTACGGACCATCCCAACCAAATTCCCGTAGCTCTTCTGAAACCTATCAAGAATACCCGGACCAGCCATATCTATAACTTTGAGCAATGAATCCAAGACAGGATCTGGAAACTTGTAAGACACATTGTTCTTTCTCTCGGCGACGATCTCTGTTGAACCCATGGATTGGAATCAGAAATGTATTATGCACCTGAAAATGACAAACATAACTGTTATGATATGATAATGCAATGCAAAAGGGCATGTGATCAGGTAATCAAGTGTCGGTGTCTGTATTGAACTGTGTGCACTGTGTCTCTGTACTGAGTCTGGCAATATCTGAGATGAACACTTAAATCACTGTCATAGGATACAATGTCTGAAATCATCATAGAATCACAAGTAAGGTAGGTAGGAGGCTGGGTTTCCTGCAAACCTGTAAACATCCCGCCCATACTCGCATGTGGTTCTTAGAAAATAAGGCTTGTCAGCTTCGGAGGTTTGAGAAGCAATAGCACATTCAGCCCGTAGGATACAATGCTATGCCAATCAAAGAGGTCGTCCACTGACTCCCCTTAGAAAATAAAAGTCATCCTATGCAAGTTCCAAAGTGGGCCCTCGGGTGCGAATGGGTTTGCCACAGAATGTGGTCTGCCATTGTCACCACTAAAAAGGGATATCTCCACTAAGGTCCTCATGATCGGTCACTAGAGTCGACAGCTCTCTAGATCTACATCCTGGAATACGCAAGATGCGCATGCCACGACGTGTCCCAAGATAGCCTCGTCTAGCTGTGAATTTCGTGAACACCCAACGCACTCCAAACGGCACGTAGGTCCCACTACTCTCCACTCTAATTCTAAGTGTATACTCAAGCCTGTGTAATGGGCTTATCTCTCAGAAATCCCATCCCGCCAAACAGAAAATAGCACAGTCCAGTATAGCATAATATATCATATGAAATGAAACTGCTAAAATACGGTAAATACAGTAATGTACAGTAAAGCAGTAAATAACCATACAATAAAACAGTAAATACAACACAACAGTAAACACCCAATGAAAGAAAAACAGACAAGCGCTAGGATTGACTCGCTTAGGGATGGACCAGCAATAGGTCAACCGCAATACTCCCCAGCAGAGTCGCCAGCTGTCGCTCCCGGGATTTTCATCCAAGTACAAACGCGAAAGTGGCACCGAACAGAGTCGCCAGCAATGTGTATTTATCCCAAGAGAGGGAAAGGAAACACCGCGTAAACCTGAGGGAAAGGAAAAGCATGGTCTTACGACCAAGAGAAGTGGGTAAGGGAGTCGGTTACGCGAGAGGAAGGTATTAGCACCCCCTCACGTCCATCGTACCCGATGGGATCCACGCTTGCTTGTCTCGATCAAAGGGTGTAAAGAAAGGAATACTGAGAAAGAACTGAAAAAGGAAAGGAGAAAGAGAAACAAATGTAGGGAAAATAAAAGAAGTGCTCGAATGGGCCCTACCCCACTGCCTACGTATCTCATCGGGAACATGAGAATCAGAGCGACGTAGTTCCCCTCACTAGGGATGAATTGTTTGTGTTTTTTAAAGAACGGCTGACGTTCTAGCTCAGGTGTTGCAGGCTCGCTGGTCCGAGTGCGTTACCATCTTGCAAGAGAACGAGTAGAAGCGCGTTCGTGCGTTAAGAGTGAATGAGGTGAGAAAAGAATTCCCGAAGGAAAGACGTTATTGTTTGTTTTTGTCTTTTAAGAGTTTTTTCATTTGTTTGCATATGATAGTGTATCTGAATCTTAGTCATTGGAATGTGTACATCCTCACATTCCAAGATGGAATGGGTAAGAAAGCACACTAAGAGTGAAGAAGACCCCCACACTTAGTTCCAATTGTCAAGGTTCAAACACACTAGCATACTTGTGTTTATTAAGTGTTTTGTTGATTAAGAAATGAAGAAGTGTTTTTTATTATTTGCACCTTCAACAAGTATTGCATTTAAGTCCCTCATACAAGATCAAATGTTTAACACATTGACCCAAGATGGGCTATATGCTATACATTCTAAGATTATAAGAGAAGACCCCTTATAACCTTTTCTTTATATGAAAGGCCTAAATGCAATAAATGCCTACCTTTATTATATGTTTTGAATTTTCTTTGAGATGAGAAAAGAGACTCAAGGGAGGATAAAGGTAAAAATCTATATGGACTAAGACTCAATCCTAATTGATTAGTTAAGGGAGTGATCCTAAGGTTTGTGAGGTTTCAACCTAACGTCTAAAGAAAGAATGAATTAAACAATTCACTTCTAAAGTAGAAGATGAATTGTAATTCACAAAGGGCAAGTGATGAGTTATTAAAAGAAAGCACATAAGTGCTTAACAAAACATGGAATTGTAAAAGAGAAAGGATAGAAGTTGAATGTGGATTCCTTATCCACACTCAATTGAAACTTACCAAAACCCCTACATGGTTAGCACAATCACTTACAAGTAAAGCAAGAAAATATAATGAACAAATCAAATTCAAACAAGTTGACAAACAAGGTGAAATGAGATTGAATGCTATACATGCTTCCAAGTCAGAATGTAACTCATATTTACACAACCTAATGTTATCCTAAATGGGCATACTAAATCATGCAAACAAAATCTCAATCCAACAAGAAGCAAAGAAGAAAAGGTGAAGTGATGTGAATGTGGTTCATACTTGTGAAACAAGTGACTTAAGGTGCAAGATAAACATCAAACATGCAAAGATGAAACCCAAATGTCACAATCAGAAGTCAATTAACATGCTATACATCCTCAAACAAAACCACAACTCATGGCACAAGTGCCTTCATGATCAAGCAAACCAAACATGAGGCATGCATTCACAAAATGAACAAGTTAAACTTCATGCTTCAAACAAATAGCAAACATGCTTCAAAAATTATGACTTTCACCAATCAAACACCTTGAACACATGCCATTAACATATCAAGTCCACAAGCAATGAATCAGAACCAAAGTCACTCAACAATTAGGTCAAAGTCTCATGGAAGTTTCATGTATTCATGCTCAAAGCAACACATCAAAAGTCATCCAAAAAAGACTTAAAAATCATCTCATAAATCTCAAACATACCTCAACATATTGTGACCACAATGCAAAAAGAAAGGCATCAAAATCATTTTTTATGATCAAGAACAAAAATGCACAAAATCATATGTCACATTAAGTATGCATGCAAATGGAAATTCAAAAGAAATAATGGAACAGGGGCAAAATGGTCATAAAATCAGAAAATAAAATCATGAAAAATTTCCTAAATGTTTTAAGAATACACATGAATTTTTGTAGAATTTTCCAATATCATTTGATATTTTTAAAAATCAATTATGAAACGTGTAGCAAAAATGAAAATAAAATATGAAATGCAATATGAATGGGGGTGCAACCATAGCAAATCCATAGTTCAATTTAATTGGGCTTGAAAACATGGGAGGTGTGGATATCAATCTGACTAAGTCCATTACAAGCGCAACCCACAATAACTACCATGCTCTTCAGTCAACAATGGTCAAAACCACACAAGCCATTGGATCAAGTCACAGTCAACATCCAGTCAAAGTAAACAACATCAACGCGCACATGTGAATGTCCACACTCCCTATCGTGTACCATGCCACACGCTGTTTAAGTGGATTCAGAAAATACACATGTGACAAGCACATGCCTTTTAATGTGCTGTCACCATTCAAGCCACACGATCGCGCAAAATGAACGGACCCGATTAAAACGTGAGAAAACCCTAGCATTCAAAGGTACCGGCCGGAGATGACTTCCGGTCACCTTCTCCGGCCAACAGCCACCGCCTGCAATTTTCGCCTCTCACCAAAACACACAATCCGCATACCAAAATGAAGAGGAAATTATGGAGATCAAGGATTCAGCCTTATTTTTCACATACCACACATACGCAGAGAGAACAGAGAAGATTAAAGTAAGCCCTAGGTTTTGCAACTAAACCTTTAGGAGGCCTATCAACTAGCCGGTTTGAGCAGAGCTTCTAGCAAGCTTAAAACGCAAAAAAAACAAGTAAAAATAGACAGAGATCGTGCAAGGTAAATTCAAGAGTTCAAACCTGAATGATGATGAAACTTGGAATGCACAAGAATACCAGAAGGAGATGCTTCTTCCTTGAGCTTCACTTGGCCAAATAAAGGCTTGAGAGCTTGAATTCGTGCAAAGAATCAACCAGAATTTCAACTCTCTTGATCCTGAACTTCTTTAACTGAACCTATGCACTCTTGTTCTTAATCTCCAAAGTAGAATCAAGATGAAGATGGAGATGAAATGTAGGAGATGATGATGAAATTCGTGTACAGCGAGGGAGAAAAATCAGAGAATGTGGAAAGAATTTGAAGTGTTTTTGAGAGCATGTGGCTGGGAATGAAATTTGAGTGTGAGTTTTCTATTTATAGTATGAACTAACCATGGTTTAATGAGTGGAGTTAACTGAGTTGGATGAGTTAAAGTGAGTGCACCCTAACTAACTGAGTCAAGTTAGTTAGGGGCGAGTTATTGAGGCTGAGTTATGGTGAGGTCAAGCTCATGACAGTTGTGGTGGAAGGGAGAAAAGGAGAGTGAAGCTGCCAATTTGTGCATCAGAAACTTGCTAAGCAAGTTTGTTCCTTCTATTCTCATGTATGGCACGTGACAGTGTGCATTATGTAAGTAACTTGTGCTTGGTTGAAAGAGGAAACAAAAGTGAGGAGGTGTTTGTGGTGTGACTGAACCAAATCATGCAGCATGCCATCAATGTATCAGTGTCAACATATGGTGGTTTATGGAGGTTTTTCTCTCTACTCAATGACTGCCTTAGGGAGTTTATGGGTTCATTTGAAAGAGGGTACATTGGGGAACAATATTGGTTTGAAAATTGAAGTGAAATGAGGTCTCAAACATGTCTAAAAATAGCTATGAACACAATGGTTCACAACTGGTTGGTGGGCGTGGCAAAAGGTTGGCTGGCAAGGCAATTGGGCACACAAAATTTCAGCACAAACAACATGACTTTGAACCCTCCAAACTATCTCATAACTTGGTTAAATCAAAATTTTCACAACATCAACATTGAAGAGGACACTACAATGAACAACTTTGATGTTGAAAAGTTTTTCATTTGAGGCCTTTAACCATGAGAAAAATGAGTGGACATTTGGCCCACCAACTGTTTGTTAAAATGATTGCGCGCGTGACCTGAAAATCTTGGTCATGACCTAGTTTTGAACCTACTTTCCTCCAACTTTGATCAATCATATCTCTCTCAATTTTTATCCAATGGAGATGTTCTACACATGGATTTGAAGCTTAAAACAAGATCTTTCATTGAGGCAGAGTGGATTTTTCATTTGGTGCTCCAAATTTAAATGGCCTTGGTTCAAATTCTGATGCAAAATGGCCAAAACTTGCTATTTTTAGTAACCCTTCTTCATCCAAAAATGGCAACTTTCCACATCTTGATTTTTTCATGATTCCTTTGGAGTTTCTTGATCAAACTTTGTACATTGGACATATGTAACATGAATTTCATGAATTTGGCCTCAAAAAGTCAAGAGTTGACTTTTTCCTCTGATTATTTGACTTTGCCCCAATTTCTCTGATTCTTGATCTTTCTTCCAATTGAACCACTTCTAAAACCAATTGAGATGCAATCTTCCACACATATACACTTAAGAACATGTAGAATACCATGACAACAAGCTTTGTCCAAAAAATCAAAGATTCCCTGATTTAATGGGAAACCCTAGTTTTGACCCCCTTTGGTTAGGAGGAAATTGCACATCTTCCAAATCCAAATTCCTCAGAGTATGTTGTGTATCCTCTTAAAGGATGATGAGAAATGCCACTTGAGAATGATTTTGAATCAATGAGCTATCTCTTTTGAGGGTTTTCCTTCAATTTTTGAATCTCTTGCATAGTGAAAGATGTAGTGCTTCAATCTTCCATTGAATCTCACTTCCTTGAGGTTTTGGAAGATCAATTGAGATAGTATGAGACATGAGAGACCTCTTGGCTTGCCTAGAGCCAACTTGATTGACCTTTTTGTGCTTTGAATGATCCCTTGATTGTCCACCTTCCACCCGATCACATGCCCTGATGGTAAGAAGGATGCCATGCTTCATTTTTCTATGTTAAATGCAATGCAATGCTAATGAGATGGATATGATATGATAAATGATAATGCCATGCTATGATGCCAAAAGGGAAGAGCAAATTTTGGGGTATTACAACGTGGTACTTACCCAAACCCAAACAAAAGCCACGAAGACACAACACAGAAAAGAAACACAACCTGGAGAACTAAGAAGCAGCGACCCCCTATAAATACCCAAGCAGTTTTTCTAGCAATTAATGGTCCATAGAAGTTACCGAAGAATAATTCAATGAAGAAATAAATCTGGGTAGGTAACTTCAACATAAATGACTGTGCACCGCCCAACTAGGATTTGATTGTTTCAATTTTAGGGTAAACCGTCCAAAGAATGTGCATGTATCAAGACACATGTTTAACACGCCTTCTCTTATGACCACTATCCACCATCTAAGGAACACGTCCAAAAAATGTAACTTGGAGACAACCACAAGTCCTAAACAATGTCTTGACACCTGGTCAGACTTTGTCCATTCCATCTTGTAAACTCTCAAGCATAGTCACAATGCCTTCCAATGAGCCCCAAGAATACTCCTTTCAACCAGAAGTAAAAGCAACTGACCAAGATGTTAAGACATTCCTTCAAACATATCCCAGTTAACAACAAAGACTCCCATAAGCCTTATCTCATTCTGCAGAGAAAAATAAATTCTCCCAAACAATATCCAATCTTATTTCTTAGGTCTCTCCTAAGAATTAAGAATAAAGTTGATATAAATCAATAGCCTTAAGAGATCATACTCTCAAGCAGAACTGCCAAAACCACAAAATCAACACACCATGATGTCAAGACATCTTGCCTGACATCAGAATCTCACATGAATCCTCTGAACATCTTCATGTTCATAAGTGAGTAAAAATACCAGGACCACACTCCTTATATCATAACCAAAGAGTTTTAGGTTGAGACTAGATAAAACCATTGATCACTCTCCCCCTGAACACATCCATACACTGTTCAAATTCCTCTTGAATTTTACAGCCATAGATAACCCTGTTCCTTGAGAATGAATCCAATCAAACCTGGACTCCTCACATCCCTGAAATAGACATACAAAATCTCTTACTCCTTGGTTAGCCAAGATGTCATCCACATCTGGAGGACATCAAGCACATTCATCATAACCTTCTCCCTATCACCAGAATCCACACAGTCTTGACCAGAAGCTCTACACTATTCTTAACCATGAATAAATATAGCTCCAAGACTGAAAGTCAACCTCAGTCATTCTTCAAGAATAACTAGTACCAGGAATAATGTTGCAACATCATTAAGGACATCAGAATTGCACCATGTCACAGCTGCAGTAGATCATAGACCATCACAGAAGACAGAATACCATAGAGAGAAATGAACTCTCACCAGCCTCAAGAAGCTTCAACCCAGAAGCTTAATGTTCAAACATCCCAATCTACATAGACTCCTCAGCAAGGTATGCTTACCCTCTGCCCTACAGTCTCGTTTCCTACAAAACCCCACCTTGCATAGTCCAAGACACAGTACATCAGTACCAGCAAGGACTAATGATTCAGCAGGCGATGACATCATAAGCGTAGAGCAACAGGCTTGAGCATATTGTTTCTTGAGTCACACTCAAAAACCACCTTCCTCCATAAGTGACAATCAGAATACCTTCCACCATGTCCTTGATCATGAGGAAACATAGCTGAAACTTCCGGTACTAACATCTCCCTACCCTAGACAGAACTCTGGAACACTTACATCCAACATCTTAGATGAAACTTCAAGAAGAGGATATAAAAACACCAAACATTCAGCAACTCCCTTGATCCAAAGAGGTTGAGATAGACTTTGGAGATAACCTTATAGATGGAGAATAACCACTCCTAAAGATACCAGCTCAAAGGACCACAACAAGAGCATCCTGATGTTCACTCAAATGTCAGAACATTGTATAACTGACTTGACTAGCCAAATAATGAAACCACACAGGCCTGAGACAGTCTTGAAGATATAGCCATTAGACTTACAAATAATATCCCATCTTGAGTGGCCTTTCTATCATAACAGAACAAGAGTTCCATGTTCTCATAGACTTGGTCATGAAATCAAGTTTGAGTAAACAACCTCCATCCTGAACATAAGAAAGAAAACCAACAACTAGTCCTCTCAAGGAATGAACAAACACCTTGATGACAACCTCTTTCAAGCAAACTTCCCCAAGCGAATCATCCACACGTGATTAGATTCCACGCCAGAACCAACCCAGATAGTCACGATTATTTGCATGATCATTCAGATTCAGCTTTGAAAGACCAAAAAAGTCTCCAAGATGTAAGGGGAGATGTCCTAGACATGTTTCCTTAACTTCTGCACAGAATCTGGTAGAGATGTCTTTACAGTCCTCTAATAGTAGTTTGAACCCAAACTCCTATACAGGAACATAACTTCTGCATCCCTATACGATTAGATAAAAAAACTGACCCAAGGTATGTTCTTCAAGACAAACTTCTCTTCCACGATAGTAAGTTTCTAGAATAGAAACTTACTAGACTACATACCAACTGACTCTTCAAGTCCAATCAAAAGAAGATTCCAAACAAATTTAGTCATCACACATTTGTTCAGCAACCAGAGCATATGCCACAATACTCCTTTGTCAACGCAGTTCACTCCTTGGATCAACAACATTCTGCACACACTCTTCTGGAGAGATGTCCCAACATCTGGTTGAACATCAATTCCTTTTCAAGCGAACAGATTATTGAAATTGGTTATGAGATCTTGCAACCATATGAAGCTACGCCTTCTGGTGTGACAATTTGATATCATCTTTGTTGAACACCAGGCACTAGGATAATCAATTAAATACTTGCTAAGGCCACAAGTAGCAATTGATCTTAAATCCTAATTCTGCATTCTTCAGACACCAAGTGTCATTAGACTCCCTTTTAGCTAGAGAATCCTGATGATTATTACAATGTTGAGTAATTAGAATTAACATCCATTACCCAACTTGCTTCTTGAAACACAATCTCTTGACAGTTCAGTGTTCTCTTTGGTGTTCATCCTAGGAAAACCATATCCTCCGGAATCTTCCAAAAGATCTTCACTAGAGAGTCCTTCACAGACTCCTATATCTTCAGGTTGACACCCCTTCTTACTCCAGCTACAAGATAAGGAATAAGACATCCAGCACAACCTAGGAAGAAATCTTCAAGGAAGACCATCTTCAGATAAACCAGTAGAGTCCTTGGATAATCAGTATCACCTTCCAAGAGTTAGAAACTTCAACCAAATTCAAACTCTTATAGGGATGGGAGTAAAAATAAATTGCTCATTTCTTCCTTCAAAAAGTACACATGGATCTTCTTCTTGACATTCTTCTCTTCACATTCAGAAGTACCTTTCTGAGTGGACTTGACAGAAAACTCAAATATCTTGGGCTACTTTAAACAGGACATAGAATGTTTATCAAATCCATAAGATACACAAGACCTCAACTCAACCTTTTTCCTGGTTGAAACTATCTTCCAAGCAACATCCAGGAATCCTTCAGAGGAACCTAAGTCACAGTGCTTTATCCTGTCTATTACTGGTAACTATAAGAGACAAGAACAACGATAGAAACTGATACCATCTTCAACATGCACCAGGTAAGATGTCAGAACATCTTATAAGGCACCATGCATAACAGTAGCATCATTAACAACAACAGCAGTAGAAACTTCATAGAATATCAGTTAGCCATCAGTAGTTGTTTGTCTGGAACAACCTATCCAACAACACCAAAAGATGGAGTGATCATGCAACCACCTACCTTATTCAAAGACCACAAAGTATCTTCCCTAGACCTCATCCAGAAACAAACCATGATGCTTGCTCTGATACCAATTGAAATTGAAATTCTGGCATGCAGATCACATATGTCCTAATAAATGTTGAGACATTTATGTCTGCTAAAAACTAAACAAGAACAAAACAGAAACATTCAAAAGACACTACAGGTTTATTAGAACAAGATTTGGTTCTGCAAGAAATCTCTAAGTTTTGATAATAACAAAGTTGTATTTGTGTGAGAACAATTTTGGTACTCTAACGTTTGTTTTCTAAAGTATTGACAAACAGGTTCTGACTCTGATAAAGATAGCTCTGACTCTGATAGAGATCATATGGAACGTCACTCTCAATTGATCAAAAGTCGCTTCTACGTCAAAGAAGTGAGTTTGCTTCTGACCTGCTTCAGAAAGATTCTAAGAAAACAATATGTTGTTGCTGCAATGTTCTCTTGGATTTTGGATCTGAATATAACTCTGATATTTATTTTCTGAAGACTAAGTGCTAAAGACTCTGAAGACAAGGTTCTGATGAACTACGTTTTGAAGACTTTGAAGACTTAAGTTTCTGAAAACTAAGTGTTGAAGACTCTGAAGACAAGGTTCGGCTAAACAACGTTCTGAAGACTCTGAAGACTAAAGTTTCTGATAACCAAGGGTTCTGAAGAAGGAGTGATGAAGACTCTGAAGACAAGGTTCTACTGAACAAGTTCTGAAGACTCTGAAGACTCAAGACTCTGAAGACCTAGTGATCAATTCTTCTGATCATGCTTCAACCATATCTATTCAGAAGCCTCTGATAAATAGAAGAAGATGAAACATTTGTGAGGGAAAATAATACATAGTACAAATCAAACACGTTCTTTTCCAATACCATTCCACTACCCTGATTTGGTGGTACTAAGGACAACTTCAGTGTACGATTTTCATCCTAGCATAACGACATTATTTCAAGTCGCCAGCAATTTTACTGATATTCCTGATCTGCCCTTCAACGGATCTTTTTTTCTGGCTATATAAGGACTTGATCACTCAAAGAAGAAAAAAAGATTGATACATACTGAGACACTGATTCATACAAGAAAGAAACACAGAAATTCAAGTAAGAGAAATCCATGAGTGAACAGTAAAGCACTACAATAAAAAGAAGAAGTATTGTTCATACTGTATAGATTTTCTCTAAGTTAGTTTGAGCTAGAAATTGTGTTTATATAAGCTTGTGTAGAAGAATTTCATTGTAAACATCATATTTGATCAAACAGTTGTTTGTATTTCTTAAGGGACCAATTGGGTCAGAATCCTTAAGAAGAGATGGTTAGTCTGTGTATGTTAGTCACCAGCAGTTGCTAGTGCAGTGTAATCAGTTTGGTTATAGTGGATTAAGTCCTTGTGTATAAGGCGAAATCACCTTGGCGGGTGCACTGGATTAACTTTATAGTTTTCAAGTGAACCAGGATATATCATGCGTCTTTCTCCATTGCTAGTTTATTTGTGATCTTTTTTTTAGTTTCACAAAAAGCTTTCATTTTGAAAACTCAATTCAAACCCAACTTTCTTGTGTTTTCTCACACGTTCAATTGGCATCAGAGCTCCGGTTCTGATTGTGATAAAAAGATTTATCAACACTTCACCGTGTTCAGTACCGATCCAGTATTTGTGTGAGATATCATGGCTACAGCTAATGTTAATCCTATTGTGGAAGAGAAAGATCATTACAGTGCCAAACCACCAGTCTTTGATGGTGAAAAGTTTGACTACTGGAAGGATAGAATTGAAAGTTTCTTTCTTGGTCATGATGTAGATCTTTGGGATCTTGTAGTTGATGGCTACACTCACCCAGTTGATGCTAGAGGTATTAAAGTGTCTAGGAGTGCTATGAGCAACCAACAAAAGAAAGATTACAAGAATCATCACAAGGCAAGAACCATATTGCTAAATGCCATCTCTTATACTGAGTATGAGAAGATAACAAAGAGAGAAACTGCCAAATCCATTTTTGATTCTCTGAGAATGACTCATGAAGGAAATGCTTAAGTTAAGGAGACAAAGGCGCTGGCCCTAATCCAGAAATATGAGGCATTCTGAATGGAGGATGATGAAATAGTTGAGAGTATGTTTTCAAGGTTTCAAATTCTAGTCGCAGGACTTAAAGTTCTGGACAAAGGTTACTCATCTGCTGATCATGTTAAAAAGATCATCAGAAGTCTTCCCAAGAAATAGAGACCTGTGGTAACAGCTCTAAAGCTATCCAAGGATCTTAACAACATAAGTCTTGAAGAACTTGTTAGTTCTTTAAGAAGTCATGAGATAGAGTTGGAAGAAGATGAACCTCAGAAGAAAAGTAAATCTATTGCTCTTAAGTCTAAACTTGAAAAGGCTAAGGCTTATCAAGCTGAGGAAGAATCAGAAGATTCTGATGAAGAATTAGAAGATTCTGATGAAGAATCAGAAGATGAGTTGTCACTTATCTCTAGAAGGATCAACAAACTCTGGAAGCATAGGCAAGGAAACTTCAGAGGATCAAGAAGAAACAAAGGTCGTTCTGAGTCATCATCCGAAAAAAAGAAGCAGAACTCTGGAAAAGAAGTCATCTGCTATGAGTGTAATGAGCCAGGTCATTACAAGAACGAGTGTCCAAAGCTTAAGAAAGACAAGAAGCCTAAGAAGAACTTCTCTAAAGGGAATAAGGGACTAATGGCAACTTGGGATGACTTTGATTCTAAAGAAGAAGATTCTGATGAAGAAAAAGCAAACGTTGCGCTAGTAGCAACAATTGATGCTGGAGTTTCTGGAGACCCAGACTCTGACTCAAAGGTTATCTAAACTCTCTCATTGTGAATTAGAGACATGTCTTTCATAAATGCTGGAAAAGTATCAAACTCTTCAGAGTAAATACAAGGATCTTAAAAGATCACATGTAATTGCTTATGAGGAAAAAGATAAGCTTGAGCAGAATAATTCTTCTCTAAATAAAACAAAATTTCCTTAAAAAACAGTAATTGTGCTTTGAAAAGCAAAATTTCTAAATTAGAAGAAGAATTAATCTCCAATGTCTCTTACACAAGCTGTATCAACAAGTATGATAGAGCATTACAATATTTTCTAGCTAAAATCATAGATAGAAGCATAATAGCTTCCTTGATCTATGGAGTTAGCAGAAATGGTAAGAAAGGTTTGGGGTGTACAAAAACATTTAAAATTGACGAAGGTCAGCCTGTTAGACCAAAACCTCTCTATGACCATTTTGTGCCTTTTAGCACTGAGCTTGTTTGCTCTGAGCTTGCACAAAAACCCCCACCGACACATAAATCTATTTCTAAAGTCAAATATCATGCACAAATTCCACTTGATTATCCTGTTGCACATAAGCCCAAAGTTATTAAACACTCTGGGAAAACTAACAAGAGAGGACCCAGAAAGTGGGTACCTAAGGACAAGATAATCTATGTTGCAGATATCCTTAGCAGCTCAGTTGAAACACCAATCATGGTACCTGAACAGTGGTTGCTCGCGACACATGATGGGAAGAAGGCATATGTTCCAAAGTCTGGAACTTAAGCCTGGAGGCTTCGTTGGTTTCAGAGGAAACTAGAAAGGAAAAATCATTGGTTGTGGAACTGTTGGTAATGGTAACCTTTCTTCTATTACTGATGTTCTTCTGGTCGATGGTTTGATGCATAACTTATTGTCAATTAGTCAACTTAGTGACAATGGTTATTATATCATCTTTAATTAAAAGTCATGTAAGGCTGTAAGTCAGAAAGATGGCTCAATCCTGTTTGTCGAAAAGAGGAAAAACAACATTTATAAAATTAGACTTTCTGATCTCCGTGAACAGAATGTCAAATGCTTAATTTCTGTTAATGAGGAGCAATGGGTATGGCATAGACGTTTAGGCCATATTAGCATGAGGAGGATTTCTCAACTAAATAAGCTTGAACTTGTCAGAGGCTTGCCAAATCTGAAGTATTCTTCAGATGATCTTTGTGAAGCATGTCAGAAAGGAAAGTTCTCTAAAACTTCCTTTAAAGCAAAAAAATGTTGTGTCCACCTCTAGACCGTTAGAACTTCTACACATTGATTTGTTTGGACCAATGAAAACGGCTTCAATCAGTGGAAAGAAGTATGGATTAGTTATCGTTGATAATTATAGTCGTTGGACATGGGTAAAATTCTTGAAACACAAGGATGAGTCACATTCTGTGTTCTCTACCTTTTGCTCTCAAGTGCAAACAGAGGAGGATTGCAAAATAGTCAAAGTTAGAAGTGATCATGGCGGAGAATTTGAAACAGATACTTTGAGAATCTTTTTGATTCCCATGGCATTTCCCATGATTTCTCCAGTCCTAGAACTCCAGAACAAAATGGAGTAGTGGAAAGCAAGAATATGACTTTGCAAGAAATGGCTCGTACCATGATCCAAGAAACTGACATGGCTAAGCACTTCTGGGCAGAGGCAGTAAATACAACATGTTATATTCAGAATAGGATTTCAATTAGACCTATTCTGGGTAAGACTCGTTATGAATTGTGGAAGAACAGAAAACCCAACATTTCATATTTTCATCCTTTTGGCTGTATTTGTTTTATGTTGAACACTAAAGAGAATCTTGGTAAGTTTGATTCCAAAGCTCAAAAGTGTTTACTGTTAGGATACTCTAAACGCTCTAAAGGCTACAGAATCTATAACACAGAAACACGAATTATTGAGGAATCAATTCATGTCAGATTCAATGATAAGCTTGACCCTGAAAAGTCAAAGCTAGTTGAAAAGTTTGCAGATCTGAAGATTAACTTATCAGAATCCAAAGAAGAAGATTCAAAAGAAGGAGACAAAGATGCAGACTCTCCGGATTCAGATACAACCTTACTAGAAACTGGAAATAGTCCATCTCATCGGAAGAAGAATAGACTAAAGACTTCTCATTCTGAAGAATTGATTATGGGAGACAAAGCGGATCCATTCAGAACCCGTTCATCATTCAAACCTTCTGAAGAAACTCTTCTGGGTTTGGTGTCTCTCATAGAGCCAACATCGGTTGATGAAGCTCTTAGGGAAAATGAGTGGATTCTGGCCATGCAAGAAGAGTTGAATCAATTCACCAGAAATGATGTCTGGGATCTTGTTCAGAAACCCAAAGGTGTCCACGTCATTGGAACAAAGTGGGTATTCAGAAACAAGTTAGATGAGAAAGGTGAGGTCGTAATAAACAAAGCACGACTGGTTGCACAAGGTTATTGTCAGCAAGAAGGGATAGACTATACAGAAACCTTTTCACCAGTTGCCAGGTTAGAATCAATTCGTATTTTAATTTCATTTGCTGTGAATCATGACATTACTGTATATCATATGGATGTAAAGAGTGCATTTTTAAATGGGTATATTTCTGAAGAAGTGTATGTGCACCAACCTCCTGGTTTTGAGAGTTCTGAAAACCCAGATTTTGTTTTCAAACTTAAAAAATCGTTATATGGTCTGAAACAGGCTCCCAGAGCTTGGTATGAAAGGCTACATAACTTTCTTTTGGAAAATGACTTTACCAGAGGAAAAGTGGATACAACACTCTTTTGTAAAACCTTTAAAAATGGCATTCTGGTTGTTCAAATCTACGTTGATGATATTATATTTGGTTCTGCTAATATTTCCTTGTGCAAGGAATTCTCTAAGTTAATGCAGGCTGAATTTGAAATGATTCTGATGGGACAACTCAGATTCTTTCTGGGAATTCAGATTGATCAACGTTCAGAAGAAACGTACATTCATCAGAGCAAGTATGCAAAAGAACTTCTGAAGAAGTTCAATATGTCAGAAAGTAAACCTGCTAAGACTCTTATGCATACGACATGCATTCTGGAGAAAGAAGAAGTAAGTAAAAAGGTTTGTCAGAAGCTCTATCGTGGTATGATAGGCTCTCTTCTGTACTTGACTGCTTCTCGTCCAGATATTCTGTTCAGTGTATATCTTTATGCTCATTTCCAATCAAATCTAAGGGAAACTCACTTAATTGCTGTTAAAAGAATCCTAAGGTATCTAAAAGGAACAACTAACATTGGCTTGATGTATAAGAAAACATCAGAGTACAAGCTTTCTAGTTACTGTGATGCAGATTATGCTGGAGACAGATTGGAAAGGAAAAGTACTTCTGGAAACTGTCAGTTTCTGGGAAGTAACCTTGTCTCTTAAGCAAGCAAAAGACAATCAACAATTGCTCTTTCAACTGCAGAAGCAGAATATATCTCAGCATCACTGTGCAATACTCAGATATTCTGGATGAAGAATCAACTTGAAGATGATCAGATACATGAGTGTAACATTCGTATCTTCTGTGATAATACTTCTGCCATTTGTTTATCTAAGAATCCTATTCTACATTCTAGGGCAAAACATATTGAAATAAAACATCACTTTTTACGTGACTATGTTCAGAAGGGTACTTTTCAGTTAAAATTTGTGGATACAGATCACCAGTGGACTGATATTTTCACAAAACCCCTTGCTGAAGATAGATTCGTATTTATTTTGGAAAATCTATTTATTAAACCTTGTCCAGAATGAGTAGATGATATTTTGATGTGTCAAGTCACCAGAACTTCTGATATAAGATTCTGATGTTAAGCAAAGTGTTTTATTATGACTTTCTGATTAATGATACTTCTACAAGTTAGAAGATGTCCTGATCAGAAACTAGTCCAGTCAAATACCTCTTGGTATTCTTGACTTTGGGAATATCAAACGTGCTCTCTTGAAAAACAAACGGTTATGATTATTTCTGATACCTGTCCAAAATCAAATCATACCTACTATTGAAGAGACACCTTGAGCGTTGTGATTTTGTGAGACAAGGTTTCAAGTAATTATTTCCTATTACTCCCACCTTGTCATAATCATAATTTTTGTTATAAATACGCACTCTCTCACTTTCACACACTACGCTACTCTCACTTCCCACACTTTCTCTTAGAAACCCTAAAACCCTCTTTGTGCTATGTAACTTCATCATCTTCTTCAAATGGATCCTCAACAACAAAGCGTTTTTGAATTTTCTCAACAACATCAACAAGCAGATTCGACCTCAATGGCTTCATCAACAACTGCTCAAACAGAATCAACTTCACTTCATCAATCACTATCCACTTTTCAGAAACCAATTGTAGTTCATATCGTGGATCGCCCTACTCATGTTCATCTGGCTACTCCCTTCTCAGAACTAGAGGTTCTAAGTGAATGGCTAGTAGACTTTGATAACCTGACGGAAAATGGAATATACTTGTCTGAGAATCTAAATGCTTAAGGTTGGAAAACCTATTTTGATCGTCTCTACGGTCCCATTTATTCAAATCTTGTCAAGGAATTCTAGAGATTTGATGACACTGATGAACACTTCATTGTGTCACATGTTCTAGGAAACAAGTTCATCATTACTGAGAAATCCATAGCCACGCTACTTGGAATGGAAATATATGGTGGAAAGCGAATTTACAAGATGAACTCTAAATCAAAGTTTCTCTCTGATGTGGTCAACCCAACAATTTTCACTCAATCGTCCAATGGAAAACCACCTTTCAAGACTCAAGATTTATCAAAGGAGCTTCGTGTCTGGCTAAAAATTATTCTGGGATGCATCTATCACAGACCAAATTCAAGTTCTTCTGATTTTCTTAATACCGATCAGAAATTCATGCTTTACTATCTGATGAAAGGAGAGAAAATATGCCTCCCCTCAGTTCTATTCAGATACCTCAGAGACTCAGTAAGAGAAACAAGATATCAATCAAAGAAATCTAAGAACTACATTCCTTTCGGTTGATTGATCTCAGATATTCTGGTTGAGAGTGGAATGATTGACCATCTGTAAAAAATGCCAGTCACAAATGAATTAGACATCATAACTGGAACTCCCCTGAACTGCAAAAATCTGAAGAGAATGCAGATTATTAATGAAATCATAATTGAACCGAGTATGGAAACAAATTGGGAGAGTCTGAAGTAAAAAAGAATGATGTTAGATAGATATCCTCTGTTCACCAAACATGATAATCCAGAGGTTATAGAAGCATATATACAGCTTCAAGAAGCTGAAGGCTATGCTTTATCTAACGTCAGCATTAAAGATCTGATGGATCATCCTCTAGATATGATGAAGAAGAAGAGGCTCTACTCTAACACAACTCCTTATATGAAATCTGCAAAGAAGCAAAAGAAAAATCTCGGTGAAGCCAGCACAAGGAACATCTCACTGGCATCATATCCAGAACAGAAGAGTAAGTCTTCTGAATCTCCCTCTGTAACTGCACCTGTTATTATTAACAAAAATTTATCTTCATATTTTCCCACATCATCTCCACCTCTTATAACTCAACCATTATTCTCCACTCCTCCACCAATATTTTCTACTATTGTCACCACCTCTCCAACACCCATTTTTTGAATCACCTACTGAAATAATCCCATCTTCTGCACCATCTATATAGTTTTCACCAACAATAATAGAAATGATATCAACTTAACCATCTTCCACCATATCCATACAACCAAACCCCATCATTACTGCATAATCATTTCCAACCATTTCCCTTCCATTAACCACTCAATCTCTTTTTGAAGAATTTCCCACTAAACTTCTTCAAACAACCAACTCTCCATCAACCACTCCATTGATCGCTCCACAAATCATACCAGAAGTCATAATAAACAATCCTGAACCTTCTTCAAACAATGATAGCACCAATCTTGGTGATTCTATTGAAGAAAATCAACCTTTACCTGATAATCAACCCTCTGACCTTCCTCCTAACCTAGATGAAGTAATCTCCGTTTTTAAGGACAGTGCGGTTATGAGATTCAAGAAACACTCTGATGAATCAAATTTTAGCGAAGACCCTTCTACTGTGGGTGCTCCGTGGGATCAATTCAATCAGTGGATGTATGAGGAATTTCATAAGATTCAAAATCTTTCTGTTCAGACAAAGGATTATTTTGTTCAGCAAGTTGAAAAGAGGTTGAAAGAAAAGAAGGAAGCTGAAGCTAAGCTAGCTGCTGAAAGGGAATTAGCTGAGAGATTAGCCAAGGAAGCTCTAGATAGAGAGGCTGAAAGGTTGGCTAAGGAAGCTAAAGATCAAGCTGAGAGAGAAGCTCCTGAAAACTCTTCCTCTGATCCAGTGTTGAAAACTTTGACAACCATTCAGAAACAACAAGAGTTGTTCAGAATAAGAATGGACAAGCAAGATAAAGTCACTGTCAACATTCATAATGCACTTGCTCAGATCCTTCAGAGGCTCCCTCCTTCTTCTCAACCTTAGGCACATTTTTTAGGCTACCCCGTAGTTTGTCCTTGACTGTTTGTTTATCCTATGTTGTACTTTGAATTATATTTTTGATTACCCTTTTTGATTATGACAAAAAGGGGGAGTAGTTAAATGGAAAGTTATTTTGATAAATATCTTGTCTCTGAATCATAGCTCTAACATTCTAACACTTTAATTGCAAGATTTTCTTAGAATGCTTTTCAGGAACAATATTTATATTGGCAATATGACTCTGATATCAATCAGGCTCTGCTTTAACTAATCAAGCTATGTTATCATAACGCATTACCACTATAATCAAGCTCTGATATTTTGGATCTGACTAGATCCTTACAATCAGGCTCTGGTATCCCAAATCTGATAAGATTTTTTAAGTCTTAGATTCAGGGGGAGCTTGATAAAGGGAAGTTTACTTTGAAATTATCTGAGTCAATTCTTATTAATTATCTTCGTACAAAATTGTGTTATCAAAATACATTGTTTTGTCATTATCAAAAAGGGGGAGATTGTTAGAACAAGATTTGGTTCTGCAAGAAATCTCTAAGTTTTGATAATAACAAAGTTGTATTTGTGTGAGAACAATTTTGACACTCTAACGTTTGTTTTCGAAAGTGTTGACAAACAGGTTTTGACTCTGATAAAGATAGCTCTGACTCTTATAGATATCATGTGGAATGTCACTCTCAATTAATCAAAAGTCGCTTATGCGTCAAAGAAGACAGTTTGCTTCTGATCTGCTTCAGAAAGATTCTAAGAAAACAATATGTTGCTGCTGCAATGTTCTCATGGAATCTGGCTCTGAATATAACTCTGATACTTATCTTCTGAAGACTAAGTGTTAAAGATTCTGAAGACAAGGTTCTGATGAACAACGTTCTAAAGACTCTGAAAACTAAGTGCTGAAGACTCTGAAGACAAGGTTCTGCTGAACAACGTTCTGAAGACTTTAAAGACTTAAGTTTCTGATAACCAAGGGTTCTGAAGAAATAGTGCTGAAGACTCTGAAGACAAGGTTCTTCTGAACAAGTTCTGAAGACTCTGAAGACTCAAAACTCTAAAGACCCAGTGATCAATTCTTTTGACATGCTTCAACCATATCTATTCAGAAGCCTCTGATAAATAGAAGAAGATGAAATGTTTGTGAGGGAAAATAGTACATAGTACAGATCAAACACGTTCTTTTCCACTACCATTCCACTACCCTGATTTGGTGGTACAAAGAACAGCTTCAGTGTACGATTTTCATCCTAGCATAATGACATTATTTCAAGTCGCCAGAAATTTTACTGATATTCCTGATCTGCCCTTCAGCGAATTTTTTTTCTGGCTATATAAGGACTTGATCACTCGAAGAAGAAAAAGAGATTGATACATAATAAGACACTGATTCATACGAGAAAGAAACACAGAAATTCAAATAAGAGAAATCCATGAGTGAACAGTAAAACACTACAATAAAAAGAAGAAATAATGTTCATACTGTATAGATTTTCTCTAAGTTAGTTTGAGCTAGAAATTGTGTTTATATCAGCTTGTGTAGAAGCATATCATTGTAAACATCATATTTGATCAAACAGTTGTTTGTATTTCATAAGGGACCAGTTAGGTCAGAATCCTTAAAAAGAGACAGTTAGTCTATGTATGTTAGTCACCAGCAGTTGCTAGTGCAGTGTAATCAGTTTGGTTATAGTGGATTAAGTCCTTGTGTATAAGGCGAAATCACCTAGGCGGGTGGACTGGATTAACTTGATAGTTTTCAAGTGAACCAGGATATATCGTGCATCTTTCTCTATTGCTAGTTTATTTGTGATCTTTGTTTAAGTTTCACAAAAAGCTTTCATTTTGAAAACCCAATTCAAACCCCCCTTTCTTGTGTTTTCTCACACCTTCAAGGTTAAAAACAATGTCATGACAGATGTTCCAACATCAGTCAAGACATACACTTCTGAGCAAGAGATCATACTGAATAAAACATAACAGAATGTTAAATAACACAGAGATATGATGACCCAGTTCGGTCCAATTCACCTACATCTAGGGGCTACCAAGCCAGGAATGAAATCCACTAATAGTACTAGTTCAAAGCTAAACACCCCCATTTACAACCTTTCACCTAATCACTACCCGTGCAAACTTCTACCTAAGACACTCTTAGATATGAGAAATCACCATCTCAATTCCTAAATCACCTCAGTGATATCTAACAGTTACAACCTTTGGTAACTACATCAATCTACTCAATTAAAAGACACTCCTACCAATACAATATTCAGTCAAGACTCTTGACTAACAAATAATGTTTGGATTTGCTTCAAAGCTTAATCCATGAACAATACATAATTCATTACCTACAAGTTTTCTGAATCTGTAAAACTATGTCTACCACAATGTATCAACTGATACAAAGGGTGACTCACAACACAAGAAAGTACACGACTCTCAAAACCCTAAATCCTTATTTTCTACTTTACAAAAATCTTATAAGAATTATTATTCTTCCCTAGGTCTTGATCTTCCTTTTATAATATTCAGTTGTCCATGGGCTTCGAAATATCTATTTATTTATTCCTTGATCCATGTTCTGATTTCTCCTTAAATATTGGACCAGATTTGCAACAACCTATTATATCATACCAAGATGTCGAGTACACAAGCTAGGACATCTTATCTGACATGTCTTTTTCCAGTAGATTTCATCATGTTGGAACATCTTGTTCAACACTTTGTTTTACCAAAATTTAGTCAAATATTTTAGAGCCTTCAATTTCCCCCTTTTGACAAATTTTGGCTAAAACACATTTTGCACAATAAACCCAAGGTGCTAGGATGAGGGGAGTAGAAAGTCCTGAAGTCATTTCAGCCAGATGACTCCTGGAAGCTTTCATCCTTCCTGGTGTACATGAAGAAGAAGATGCACACAACTCCCCCTCAAACCCAGAACCAAAGACATTTCCCTGGAGCAACCAAACACCAACTTGAATTATCCCTATGGGGACTCAGGGGAGCAGACTGCTACTCCGGGTAACTCAGAACACAAGACACAATTGTGTTTTTATCTCAGATCACAAGACACAAAAGAAAGACTCAAAGAAGAAATTGAGACTCATACAGGATGTTAAAACATCCCATCCAACATCCTTGCAAAATAACTGCAAGAATGGACTCGACACCAAAAAGGATATCAGTAGTGTGTTGTAAGGACCAACACACAACCGAGATGAATACACACCCATTCTCCCCCTTTTAGCCATAAATTGGCAAAAATAGCCAACACAGTTCCAGACCCACGTGGTACTTACCCAAACCCGGACAAAAGCCATAAAGACACAACACATAAAAGGAAACACAACCTGAGAACCAAGAAGCAGCAACCCCCTTTAAATACCCAAGTAGTTTCTCTAGGAATTAACGGTCAATAGAAGTTACCGAAGAATAATTCAATGGAGAAATAAATTTAGGTAGGTAACTTTAACATCCAAAGAATGCACATTCACCGAGACACATGTTGAACACGCCTACACCTTCCACCGTCCAAGGAAGTAACTTGGAAACAACCATAAGACCTAAGCAATGTCCTAACACCTGGCCAAACTTTGTCTATTCCATCTTGAAAACTCTGAAGCATAGTCACAATGCCTTTCAATGAGCCTCAAGAATACTCCTTTCAACCAGAAGTAAAAGTAACTGACCAAGATGTTAATATATTTCTTCAAACATCTCCTAGTTAACAACGAAGACTCCCATGAGCCTTATCTCATTCTGGAGAGAAAAATAAATTCTCCCAGACAATATCCAATCTTATTTCTCAGGTCACACCCAAGAACTAAGAATAAAGTTGATATAAGTCAGTAGCCTTAATAGATCAAACTCCCAAGCAGAGCTGATAAAGCCACAACATCAACACACTATAATGTCAAGACATTTTTCCTGACATCACATCTTCACAAGAATCACAGAAGCATCTTCATGCTCATACGTGAAAACAAACACCAGTATCACACTCCTTGTATCATAACCAACGGACTCTTGAATTGAGACCAGATAACACCATTGATCACTTCCCCCGAACATATCCACACCCTGTACAAATTCATCTTGAATCTTACAGCCACGGACACCCTTGTTCTTTGAGAATGAATCCAATCAAATCTGGAATGCTCACACCATAAAAGAGACATACACATTCTCTTAGCTTCTTGGTTAGGCAGTATGTCATCAACTCTTGGAAGACACCATAACCCTTCCCCACATGAAGAGTGATACACCTTCAGCCTGATACAATCTTTTCAAGTGATACTACCAGCAGAACCTATCACCAGAATCCACACAGTGTTGCCTTTAGTTCTACACCATACTCAACCATGAATAGATATAGCTCCAAGACTGAAAATCAAACAAGTTATCCTCCAAGAATAACCAGTAGCAGGAATGATGTTCTAAAATCATTTAGGACATCAGAATCTCACCATGTCCCAGCTGCAGTAGATCATAAACCATCACAGAAGATATAATACGACAAAGAGAAATAAACTCTCATGAGCCTCAAGAAGCTTCAACCCAGAAGCTCAAAAGTCAGACATCCCAATCTAAACAGACTCCTCAGCTTACCCTCTGCCCTTCAGTCTTCATTCATCCAACATCTTAGATGAGACTTCAAGAAGATATGAAGACACCAAGAAATCAGCAACTCCCCTAATCCAAAGAGGTTGAGATAAACTTTGGCAACAACCTTATAGTTGGAGAGCAACCACTCCTAAGGATACCAGCCTATACAAGATGATGTAGCTCCAAGGCACTCAAAGGACCACAACATGAGCATCCTGATGTTCAGTCCAATGTCAAAACATTGTATAACTGACTTGACTAGCCAACTGATGAAACCACATATGCCCGAGACAGTCTTGAAGTTCTAACCCTTAGACTTCTAGAAAATATCTCACCTTGAGTGGCCTTTCCACCATAACAGAACAAGAGTTCCATGTTCTCAAAGACTTGATTATGAAATCAAGTTTGAGTAAATAACCTCCATCGTGAACATAAGAAAGAAAACCAACAACCAGTCCTTTTTAGGATAACTCAAGTGAAGGAACAGATACCCTGTTGACAACCTCCTTCAAGCACAATTCTCCATGATTCCCACCAGAACTAGTCCAAATAGTCACAACTATCTGCAAGATCATTCAGATTCAGCTTTGAAAATCCAGAAAAGCCTCCAAGATGTGAGGGAAAGTGTCTGAGACATGTTTCCTTAACTTCCATATGCACAAAATCTGGTAGAGATGTCTTTATAGTCCTCCACTAGTAGTTTGACCCCAAACTCCTATACAGGAACATAGCTTCTGCATCCCTATATGCTTAGAACTGACCCAACGAATGTTCATCAAGACGATCATGTGATAATCTTCACTTCCACCATCCTGCCTATCCATACCAAGATGATTGGATAGAGCCTTCCTAGGCTGCATACCAAATGTCTCTTCAAGACAAATCTGAAAGAAATTCCAAATATGGTCGTCACGCATTTGTTTAGCACCCAGAACATATGCCACAATGCTCCTTTGTCCACGCAGCTCACTCCTTGGACCAGCAGAATTCTGCACACAATCTTCTGGAAAGATGTCACAACACCTAGTTGAACAATAGTTCCTTTTCTAGTGAACAGACCATTGAAATTATTTCTGAGACTTTGCAACCATCAAAAGCTACACCTTCTGGTGTGACAATTTGACATCATCTTTCTTGCATACCAATCAATAGGATAATTAATTGAATACTTGCTAAGGCCACAAGTATAAATTAATCTTAAATCCCAATTTTGTATTCTTCAGATTTGCATTCCTCCTTATTCTAGCTACAACACCAGAAATAAGTCAACCAGCACAACCTAGGAAGAAATCTTCGAAGCATAAATGTTCCGTAGAAGACCATCTTCATCATATCAGTAACATCCTTGGACAAATAGAATCACTTCCTAAGGCAAAGATCCAATATCTTCACACTCATGAGACTGTTTGAACATTGATCAGCAATCACTCCAGTTTTAACCTAACTGAATGTCAGAACACTTGTGCAGTTCTTCCTATATACTTCTATCCAAGAGATCTGATAGGATATTCTCAAGTAAAGACAGTTTCTTGTAGGGTTGGAAGCAAAAATAAATTTCTTTAGGCTTTTTTCACACGGGTCTTCCTCTTGACATTCTTCTCTTCACATTCAGAAGTACCATTATGAGTGGACTTGAGAGAAAACTTAAGTATTTTTGGCTACTTTAAACATGACATAGAATGTTAATTAAATCCATAGGACAAACAAGACCTCAGCTCAACCTTTTTCCTCTTATTTCCCTTCATGTTAACTGATTGAAACTATCTTTCAAACAACATAGAAAGATCCTTCAGAGGGCTCTAGGCCACAGTGCTCCCTCCTGTCTATTACTCCCAGCTAGAGAAAGTAAGAACACATAGAGAAAACAACCCATACTCAACATGCACCAGGTAAGATGTCACAACATCTTATCAGGCACCATGCTTAACAATATCATCATTATCAGCAGCAGCAGAGAATCTTCACAAAGTATCAGACAACCATCAGTAGTTGTTTGTTTGGAACAACCTATCCCACAACACCAAAGAATAGCCTGATCATGCAACCTCCTTCCTTGTTCAAAAACCAGAAAGTATCTTCCCTATAACTCATCAAGAAACACCCCAGGATGCCTGCTCTGATACCAGTTGAAATTCTGGCATGCAGATTATAAATGTCCTAACAGATGTCGAGACATTTATGTATGCTGAAAACTGAACAAGAACAGAACAGAAACATTCAAAAAACACTATAGGTTAAAAACAATGTCATGACAGATGTTCCAACATCAATCAAGACATACACTTCTGAGCAAGAGATCAGACTGAATAAAACATAACAAAATGTTAAATAACACAGAGATATGATAACCCAGTTCGGTGCAATTCACCTACATCTGGGGGCTACCAAGCCAGGAATGAAATCCACTAATAGTATTAGTTCAAATCTAAACTCCCCCATTTACAACCTTTCACCTAATCACTACCCGTGCAAACATCTACCTAAGACACTCTTAGATATGAGAAATCACCATCTCAATTCCTAAATCACCTCAGTGATATCTAACAATTATAACCTCTAGTAACTACATCAATCTGCTCAATTAAAAGACACTCCTTCCAATACAATATTCAGTTAAGACTCTTGACTAACAAACAATGTTTGGATTTTCTTCAAAGCTTAATCCAAGAAAAATATATAATTCATTACCTACAGGTTTATGAATATGTAAAACTATGTCTACCACAATGTATCAATCGATACAAAGGGTGACTTACAACACAAGAAAGTACACGACTCTCAAAACCCTAAATCCTTATTTTCTACTTTACAAAAGTCTTAATAGGAATTCTTATTCTACCCTAGGTCGTGGTCTTCCTTTTATAATCTTCACCTGTCCATGGGCTTTGAAATATCTGTTTATTTATTCCTTGATCCATGTTCTGATTGCTCCTTAAATCTTGGACCAGATCTGCAACAACCTGTTATATCAGACCAAGATGTCGAGTACACAAGCTAGGACATCTTGTCTGACATGTCTTCTTCCAGCAGATTTCTTCATGTTGGAACATCTTGCCCAACACTTTGTTTTACCAAAATTTAGTCAAATTTTTTAGAGCCTTCAAAAATTTTGGCATGCAGATCACAGATGTCCAATAAGATGTCGAGACATTGATCTCTGCTAAAACTGAAGAAGGACAGAAACAAGAACCTTTAATAAAACTGTATATTCATAAAACAATGTCGTGACAGATGCTATAACATCAGTCAAGACATAAATTTCTGATCAAGAGAGCATACTGAATTGAACAAAACAGAAAGATAAATAACACAAAGATATGATGACCCAGTTCGGTGAACAACAACACCTACATCTGGGGACTACCAAGCCAGGAATGAATTCACTATCAATAGTATTAATTTAGTGCTAAACTCCCATGTTTCAACTCCTCACTTAATCCCTACCCAGTGCAATTCTATCTAGAAACCTATCTAGATAAGAGAAACCTATCGCAATCCCTACATCACCTCAGTGATATCTAACAGTTACAACCTCTGACAACTGTATCAATCTGTTCAATTGAAAGACACTTATTCCAATACAATATTCAGTCAGGACTATTGACTAACAAACAATGCTTGGATTTGCTTCAAAGCTTCATCCAAGAACAATACATAATTCATTACCAGCAAGTTTCTGAATCTGTAAAACTATGTCTACCACAATGTATCAAACGATACAAAGGGTGACTTACAACACAAGAAAGTACACGACTCTCAAAACCCTAAATCCTTATCTTCTACTTTTACAAAAGTCTTAATAAGAATTCTTATTCTACCCTAGGTCTTGGTCTTCCTTTTATAATCTTCAGCTATCCATGGGCTTCGAAATATCTGTTGATTTATTCCTTGATCCACGTTCTGATTGCTCCTTAAATCTTGGACCAGATCTGCAATAACCTATTATAACAGACCAAGATGTCGAGTCCACAAGCTAGGAAATCTTGTCTGACATGTCTTCTTCCAGCAGACTTTATCATGTGGGAACATCTTGTTCAACACTATGTTTTACCAAAATTTAGTCAAATCTTTTAGATCCTTAACTATCATGATAATAGAGGGACAACTTTGGAATTCAGTGAGGGCGACCATGTGTTTCTAAGGGTCAATCCTATAACCGGTGTTGGTCGTGCGCTGAAATCGAAGAAGCTGGATCCTAAGTTCATTGGACCGTATCACATTTTGAAGAGAATTGGAGTTATTGCGTATAGAGTGGTGTTGCCACCCGAACTTTCGAATTTACATGACGTGTCCTACGTGTCGCGACTTCGGAAGTACATTCCTGATCCATCCCATGTTCTTCAGAGGGATAAAGTGCAGATTCAGGATAATCTTACCTTGGAGACGATGCCGATAAGGATGGAGGATCACAAGATGAAACAGTTAAGAGGAAAGGACATTCCTTTGGTGAGAGTAGCTTGTGGAGGAGCTGCTGGAGGAAGTGTGACCTGGGAATTAGAGAGCAAGATGCGAGAGTCGTATTAGGAATTGTTCTCATCAGGTATATTTTCGAGGACGAAAATATTCTAAGTGGGGGAGGGTTGTAACACCCCATTTAAATATTTAGTCATTTGTGATTTTATTAGTATAATTATTTTGGCATTGGTTTGGTTGAGGGTATGTGTGTAAGGGGGAGTGTGAGAGCTTAGTGTAATGGATTAATTAATAATTAAATCTTAGAATAATATTGTAATAATAAGGATATAAATGATGAGATATTCCATTATTATTATTATTATTATTATTATTATTAATGTTATTATTATTATTATTAGGATTATTATTATTATTAAAATTAGAGAAAATAAACCATAATTAGAGAGAAGTGGGAAAATAGGAGTTAGGATATCAGTTACACGTGAAAAGAGAAAGGGGAGAAGAAAGAAGCAGAGTTTGGGCAAGAGAGAAGATCAAGGTTCCACCATTGTTTGAGAGCTCAAGTTTGGAATCAAGGTAAGGGGGAGAATGGGTTGAGTAACGGTGTTTAGAACATGAGAGGGTAGTGAGGGTTCCTTTCCCTCTAGGAATTTATGTGTATTTCCATGTGCATTCTTCTTCTTTCTTGTTTGATTCCATGCTTGTGTAATTGTTGTTGTGAAATCGAGTTTTGTGCACTGTTCTGATGTGAAAATTTGTACAATCTGTGTGTTGTTGCTGTGTTTTACCATAAGAACAGATCTGGAAATTATGGATTTTTGGGGTTAACAAAAATGGATTTCAAACTGTAGAAAACTTTGATAAAATAAGAGAATAATGGAGTGGAGTAGAGACTTTAGGAGTATACTCGTATTAAGGTTGTTTTGGGTTAGAAATATGAGCTTGAAAGTGCTCAAATGGGTGAAAAATCGCACTGATGTGAAAACAAGTTTTTCTCTGTGCAGACTGGCCATACGCGTATGCCAAGGCGACAATACGCGTATGAGGGACGTTCCTAGGGGCTTACAAGTGCGATACGTGCCCTGTCCCCGTGGCCAGCACGACCCTTTGCTAATACACGTATGGGACGCGTATGGAAGTTGGCAGTATGCGTATGGGGTAGCCAATATGCTTATGGGATGTTCTTGGGAGGGTTTTAAGGGGAAAACGCCTCTCCTCATACGTGTAGGGCATGTGGAAATACGCGTATGAGGCATGGCATCTGAGGCCCTACGCGTAGCATACGCAGGGCTGGGGCGAGGAGATGAGGCCATACGCGTATGGAGCAGGGTCATACGCGTATGGGCAGGCCCATGTTGGAATTTTTCCGTTTTCGCGAATTCTTTTTCGATTTCGCGTGCGATGCAATTCCTATTAGTTCATAAGACTAAAATGACATAACTGGACATAGGGGAACTGGTAACAATAGTAAATATGGTAAAACATGGAATTTCTGTGTGTTTTCTTTATGAGGTGTGATCGATGCTTGTTTTACCAAGATTGTTATTATGTGGACAGTCTGGGGCAAAGGTGGTAATTCCAAAAAGAATTACGGTGAGCATGTGGCTCACGTGTGATCATTATGGATCGTGTGTTATGCATTAATGATATTTGTATTATGCATAATTGTATGTCATGCATTCATGTTGTGTCATGTGGAGATGAGCCTAGGTGGGAATCCATGATGGGTGCCTTGTCTCGTCCGGACTCCATGTGGGATTCGAGTGGAGATAAGTTGTAGTTTAGAGGAACGTATACGACTTATTCAGATTCCGACGAGAATCAGGTTCAAAGGGTGAATCGTACGGATTGTGTTGGTACCTCATGCATGGTGTCGTGTCAGTAGAGTCACATTGCATATATGTATGATTGAATGTGGGTTGAACATGCTGAATGTTGATGTGGCACTTGTATGTACGTTATGATTGTTTGATTAGTGTGAATTGTGTGAATATTACTCCTTAGAATGTGAGTTCACCATATAATTATTGAATGTAATTCTCACCCCTTTTCCGTTGTTGTGTCTGTCCTCCTTAGGGAGTACCGATAATCAGGTACATGAGTAGTGTTTTGAGCATCTGTTGCTATTGATCGAGTCTTAGGAGTCTCTCTGATATGTAACACGGGAAGGATGGGGATTTGCTATTTATTTATGTTGTTTTCCATTTGTTACGTGTCTTGATTTTGTTTAATGATGTTGAACCACGAATTTTGTGGAGCTTATTGTATTTGGAGCCTTAGTGCTGAACTATTTTATGAGGAACAAAGAGATGAAGTGAGTTGATACTTTATGAGATTTTACGAGATGTGACATCCTACTTGTGTAACTCTGATTTTTTCCGCAAACTATTTCTTTATTTTTATTTATTAAATAAATAGGGAGAGTAGGTTATTACAATACGTCCATTTGGAATTCATCCAAAGTTATAGTACCTTGCTTATAATAGATAAAGGCGATCTTAAAGTGCTTAACAGATATGAATAATAAGCTTAGTAATAGTAGAGACTTGTCCCCATCATCAAGTTTTACCTCAATATTTTACAAACCATCAATGATCCTGTGAAATCATTTCTATTGCTAAAAAATAAATTTCTTCTCCACCATAAGGTCTTCTTTCTTGCAACTTTCCTGAGAAATTTATCTTTGAGGGTCATACCCTAATTTCTACCCCTAAGATCCCACCTCATTTGCATCTTTGAAATGCATCAAGATCACAAACTTGGTTGTCTCCTAACCCTCTCATCTTTGGGTTTGCCTTCACAGAAATCATCAAGCACCTCTTTGTGTTTCTTTTATCATTTTTTGTACTTACATGCATTATAATTCACTAACCATTAATCAAAATACAAAAACATGCCTTGTCCCTTTTGTTTCTTTTGCAAGGTAAGGTTTGGAATGAATGGCCTCAAGGGTTTGAGTTCCTCAAGTCAAAGTGTGGTCAACCTTTGATTCTCAAAGGCTATTCATCAAAGCACGGCCTCTAATCTCAAATCATGGAGTCTCAAGCATTATTCAACTTCATTTGATCAAAGATATTTCAAAGTTTGATAGCTTTCTTCTCAAAAAATTTCAAAGGTTCACGAGTTTATTTCCATACCTTCATCAACAGGTTTCCTCAAGCCATTGCAAGATTCATCAAGGGACAATCAAGAGTACATCATTTTAAGTTCATATGATCATCAATGTGCCTTGAAATGCAAGGAAAAGTCCACGGTTGAAAGCTTGTCCAAAGAGGTTTGACCAAAAAGTCAAGTATTTCAAGTCCAAGTTCAAGACATCATAACTTCTTCATACTTCAACATTTTTTATTGCTTCTTTGGGAAAATTAATCTTCTTGACATCCCCTCCAACTTCTCTTTTCAAGTCAAGAGCCAATTGTGCTTGGAAGGCCATCAAAAGTTTGGAAACATTATAGGTCATTTTGTGGACTTAGTGAAATTGGGCCTAAACTTAAATATGGCATGCCTATGTTCCAAAGATCATAACTTCTTCAATTTTCAACTTTTATGAGAGCTTATTTTTGCAAAATATCCTCCTTGATGTCCTTTACAACTTTGATTTAGAGGTGAAACATCAATTCATGCTCCAAGGACCTCAAATCTTGAAGGCCATTTGTGCACAAAACTAGGTCATGACCTGTTTGACCTAATGCCAGACCTAATTTTCAGTGGTTTTTCCTCAACTTTCCAAGCTTGCTATTTTGTCATCAGATATCCAACTGAGTTGATTCTCTTTGCATTGTCTTTCTTGCCATGAAAGGAACAT
Organism: Lathyrus tuberosus; assembly: GCA_022829125.1. Lineage (NCBI taxonomy): Eukaryota > Viridiplantae > Streptophyta > Magnoliopsida > Fabales > Fabaceae > Lathyrus > Lathyrus tuberosus. Next base: position 12,962,340 of record JALAZF010000062.1, on the reverse strand, counting down.
TTGTCTCAAGAAAAATAAAAAAACACGCGAAGGAATTTCATTTGGCCTTAGTTGGAACAAGGTGACCTGAACTCTATTTTGACTGTGACCTACAATTTTAGAAGTGACCTAAAATTCAACTTAGTTACCACAACACATGTGCAAACTCGTTTGTAATTGCAAAATGTGTAACACCCCCAATCTATACCCCTAATTAATTAAAACGATAACAGATAATTAGAGTATAATTAAAACATTCATGGCATAGACGGGAGCGTCACATCAAAATGATGAAATAAAATAACCTGCTCAAATAGATATGCAACAATCAGGTAGCAACATAAACAGAGGAACTCGGTTCCTAACACCCACAATTCAGATACAGAATAAAAGCGGAAAATTTGCAACTAAAATCTCATATATATAAACATAAAAGTTTGTCTGTCTTATACAGAGTCATACATGTCAAATCCAAAAAGAAATATATACATAATGTCACATAACGATCTCCCCGACTACCCGGTACTACATATCAGAGCCGACCGACAAAAGAATGAAGACAGAATCTTCACAAAAAGACCTCCAGCATCTAATCTGCAATGCCTCATAGAGCATTCAAAACAGCAGAAGGGTGAGAAACACAATTATAATATAGTTGCATATAATTATGTAATAACAGGAAATACGCACACAACAACATTCTCACCACAACATACAACATAATTCAAACACAAACAACACGATTCTTATCTCATACATCCATCACAAAAGCATATCGATCATGCTCAATACATTTATCACCAACATGTGTATATATCAACTCATCAATTCCATTCACAATTCCACACATAATCAATCCATTCATGATTAATGCAAATGCACAGAGACCAGCGCAACGACTCTATGCAATGCAATGCGGTACTGTTCTATCCATCATCTCATCATTAATTCACTCAGGAATTATTGGAATCATCGCTTGTTACTTAGTGTAACTCCCCGTCGGGCAAACGATGTTCTCCCATCGGTCACACCTCTTTGTATAAGGCACACGATGTTTATGGATCGCTCACACCTCTTTGTATAAGGCACATGACCCGATCGCTTTCGGTCCTCTTTGTATAAGGCACACGATCGTCCATAACGTCGCTTTCAGTCCTCTTTGTATAAGGCACATGACCATTACAGCAGATCCCCTCGGGAATCGTTTCGTTGCTCACACCCACTAGGGCACACGACATCACAAGAATGCATATCATGATGCTTGGCATACAATGACTCATGACAATCAAATGCATCTACATATACAACCATGTAAACCATTCCAACATCCATAATCACGCTTATACAATCAAACATAACACAATGCATTTACTTGCCCTTAGGCCACAAACCATCATCACAACATTTCATCACATGCATTCACATCATATAACAGCACACAAGTCATACGTTATATATCAAAAGCATATCGCATGATAACACATCAATTACACACAATTATGACGGTAAAAGTCGACAAAATTACACATTTCCAAATTCCCGACACAATTAAATCGGCCAACCATCCCAAAACCATTCCTATAAGAAAGAACATCTCATTAGCTTCCTAACGCATCCAACCGCGCCTCAATCCGACTTACGGATCAAAAGTTATGAAGAAAACAAAACGGAACAATCTGTCATGTTCGCTATGCGAATCTCCTAGCTAGCATTCATTTTCCTCATTCGCCGTGCGAAGTTCCAGCGAACCGTGGCAGAGAAAAAATAGCATAAAGTTTGCTTTGCGAACTGCTGGCGAGCATTCGCCCACCCATTTGCACTGCGAAGCTCTGGCGAGCCTTCACTTTCCTCTTCGCTGCTTGTTCGCAATGCGAGCCTGCGAATTCTGGGATTCGCAGCAGCGCTGTTACTCACCCCAAATCACCATTTTCCCCACCAAAACATATCCAAACCATATCATAACAACCAGAACATTTTACAATCATAACAATAAGTATTCTTTCGCATTTATACCGATTTTCAACCGCTAAAACATCGATTCCTATCGTTTCCTCTCAATCGACCTAAAATTGAAAAGCTAGGAAAAAACCAACAAACACATACATGATCATACACAAACATAGCATAACCGAGTTTCGCACCCTTACCCGATTAATCGTGCTAAGAAATATCGGTTGATTCGATTACTTAAACTCCACGTTTTTCCTTTTTTTATTCTTCTCACTCTCCTTTTCTCTTCTCTTCTTTTTCTTTCTATTTTTCTCTCTTTTCTTTCTATGTTTCTATTATAAATGAAAAACAATATCTACCCAAGCCAAAAAGACCAAAATACCCCTACACTCATTTTTCTCGCAAACGTTCTCAAAACGCGATAAAACATAATAACCGAGAATAAAATAATATAAAGACCAAAAATAATTAAATCGACTCGATTAAATACATCTAACAAAAACCGGGGCGTTACAACTCTCCCCCACTCAGAAATTTTCATCCTCGAAAATGTTACCTGAGATAAACAACTTCGGATACGACTCCCGCATCCGACTCTCCAACTCCCAAGTCAAATTTCCCTCAGCAGCGCCTCCCCACGCTACTTTCACAAGCGCAATATCCTTGCCTCTTAACCGCTTCAACTCGCGATCCAAAACTCTCACCGGTAATGCCTCAACCGTAAGGTTCTCCCTTACCTCAACCTCATCCATTGGAATCACATGTGACGGATCCGGAACATACTTCCGAAGCTGTGAAACATGGAACACATCATGAAAATTCAAAAGATTCGGCGGCAATGCCACCTGATAAGCCACAGCACCCACTCTCGTGGATATCTGATAAGGACCAATAAGTCGTGAAGTAAGTTTCTTCGACTTCAATGCACGACCAACACCCGTCACCGGTGTAACTCTAAAAAATACATGATCGCCTTCTTGAAACTCGAGATCTTTCCTCCTTCGATCATGATAACTCTTCTGCCTACTCTGAGAAGCCTTCATCTTCTCATGAATAAGTTTCACCTTTTTCGTAGTTTGTTGAATTAACTCCGGTCCAACCACAGAACTCTCACCAGATTCATGCCAACACAATGGCGTTCGACATCTTCTTCCATACAACGCTTTAAAAGGTGCCATTCCAATACTCGAATGGAAACTGTTGTTATACGTGAATTCCACCAATGAAATATAACTATCCCAAACACCACCTTGCTCAAGAACACAAGCTCGTAACAAATCTTTCAAAGGCTGAATAGTTCTCTCGGTCTGACCATCCGTCTGAGGATGATAAGCAGAACTCAATCTCAACTTGGAACCTAACGCCTTTTGCAAACTTTCCCAAAATCTGGAAGTAAACCTCGGATCTCGATCTGAAATAATACACAACGGAACTCCATGTAGCTTCACAATCACACGGATATAAATCTCAGCCAACCTCTCTAAAGAAAAACTGATGTCAATCTGAATGAAATGCGCCGATTTAGTCAGTCTATCCACAACCACCCAAATGGCATTATGTCCCCTCAGAGTATTCGGCAACCCTGTCACAAAATCCATAGAAATATTGTCCCATTTCCACTCGGGAATATCCAACGGTTGCAATAATCCACTAGGCTTCTGATGCTCTACTTCTGACTTCTGACACGTCAAACATGCATAAACAAACTGAGCCACATCCCTCTTCAATCCGGACCACCAAAATATCTTCTTCAAATCTTGATACATTTTATTAGCTCCCGGATGTATACTCAAACTACTCCAGTATCCTTACTCTAAAATCATCTTTTTCAAGTCCGAATCATCAGGAATACAAATTCTACCTCGGAATCTCAAAACACCCTTATCATCTACTATAAAGTCACCATTCACACCTTTATCTCCAACCGTCATCAAATCAACAAATTTCACATCCAGCTTCTGTTTCTCGCTAACGGTCAACAGAAACTCATTAGTAACCTTTAACATACCAAGCCTCACGCCATCAGATGTCAATTCACACACCAAACTCAAATATCTAAATGCTTCCAAAAGTTCCCACTCTTTAACCATCAAAGCGGACATATGCAAGGATTTCCGGCTTAACGCATCGGCTACCACATTAGCTTTACCAGGATGGTAATTCAAGCTAAAATCGTAGTCCTTCAAAAATTCCAACCATCTCCGTTGCCTCATATTCAACTCTTTCTGATCAAACAAGTATTTCAAACTCTTATGATCACTAAAGACTTCGAATCTTGCACCGTAGAGATAATGCCTCCAAAATTTCAACACGAAAACCATTGTCGCTAATTCCAAATCATGAGTAGGGTAGTTTTTCTCATGATCCCTTAATTGCCTTGAAGCATAAGCCACAACCTTACCTTCTTGCATCAACACTCCACCTAAACCAATCAAAGACGCATCGTAATACACCACAAACGGTTCACTAGGATTCGGCAAGATCGAAATCGGAGCTGTAGTCAATCTTCTCTTCAGCTCACTAAAACTTTCCTCACACTGAATATCCCAAATGAACGCTTTACCTTTACAAGTCAGTTGGGTCAATGGAAGTGCTAACTTGGAAAAACCTTCAATGAATCTTCGATAATATCCAGCTAAACCCAAAAAGCTTCTAATTTCAGTAACAGATCTAGGAGCCTTCCATTGTAGAACTGCATCTACTTTGGATGGATCCACAACAATACCATTACCGGAAATCACATGCCCAAGAAAACTCACTTCTGACAACCAGAACTCACACTTGGACAACTTGGCATAAAGTCTCCTCTCCTTCAAAATTTGCAATACAATACGCAAATGCTCCGCATGTTCCTCCCGAGACTTAGAATAAATCAAGATGTCATCGATAAACACAACAACAAATTGATCCAAATGCTCATGGAAAATGCGATTCATATACTCCATAAACACTCCAGGAGCATTAGAAACCCCGAACGGCATCACGGAATATTCGTAATGTCCGTATCGTGTCCTAAAAGCCGTCTTCTGAATATCTTCCTCTTTCACTCTAATCTGATGATAACCTGACCTCAAATCAATTTTACTAAACACACACGCACCTACCAACTGGTCCATCAAATCATCAATTCTCGGAAGAGGATACTTATTCTTAATCGTCACCTTATTCAGCTGGCGATAATCAATACACAATCGCATACTTCCATCTTTCTTTTTCACCAATAAAACTGGAGCACCCCAAGGCGATACACTCGGCCTCACAAACCTCTTCTCTAACAATTCATTCAACTGTTTCTTCAACTCAACCAACTTAGATGCCGACATACGATATGGTTCCATAGATACAGGTCTAGTACCAGGAACTAGATCTATAGAAAACTCCACCTCTCTCTCTGGCGGCACATCTGAAATATCCTCCAGAAACACCTCTGGAAAATCACACACGACTGGAAACACACCAATTGCAACTTGACTATCCACGGTCAACGATGCAAATAACCCGAACAACTGAGCTTCATCCGCCAAAAGTTTCTTAAACTCTTTGGTAGATAAGAAACTCGATTCCTCGTCTTCTTCACGAGAAGGAAATCTCACCAACTTATGATAACAGTCAATATGAACTTGATTGAACTGCAACCAATTCATTCCCAGAACCACGTCTAAACCCTCCAACGGCAGGTACACCAAATCCATATCAAAATCCTTACCGTAAATGGTCAAAGGACAACTTAAACAAACCAAAGAAGTAGTTACCGACCCCATTGCTGGAGTATCGATAACTATCTCTCCATCCATCGAAGACAACAAAAGATTCAAACGCTGTGCACACTCAGACGAAATAAACGAACGAGTCGCTCCGGTATCAATAATAGCAACTAAAGGCATACTATTAATAAAACAAGTATCTCTGATCAGACGATCTGCATTAGTAGTCTGAGTTCCAGCCAATGCAAATACTTTCCCTCCAGCTTGAGCTTGCTTTGGTTTCGGAAACTTCGCACTAACATGACCAGGTTCACCACAGTTGAAACACTTCACCACATTCCTCTTGCAATCAGTTGCGACATGTCCTATACCTCCACAATTGGAACACTTCCTCATATCATTTCTATATTCAAACTGACGATGTCCTAAGTCACCACACCTATAACATCTCAGAGGATTATACGTACCTCCCCCACTTGGCCTTTTATCAAAATTAGCCCTTTGCTTACCCTTGTCAGCTGGTGACACATAAGGACCACCACGAAACGGTTGCTTTTCTTTCCTTTCATTCACACTCTTATAATGAGTAGAACAAGCTTTGCTATCCTCTTCAAAAATTCTACAAAAATCCACCAAATTCGAAAACCTCCTAATTCTTTGATAACCAATTGCCTGCTTGATCTCAGGACGCAACCCGTTCTCAAACTTCACACATTTGGAAAACTCCGCAGTTGCTTCAGCATAATGTGGATAAAACTGAACAAGCTCCACAAACTTAGCAGTGTAATCAATAACAGACATGTAACCCTGTTTCAACTCCAAAAGCTCTATTTCCTTCTTTCCTCTAACATCTTCAGGAAAATACTTCCTCAAAAACTCACGACTAAACAAAGCCCAAGTGACCTCTTCACCTGCAGCTTCCCACACATGACGCGCACTAACCCACCAATCATCAGCCTCCTCCTGCAACATGTGAGTACCCAATCTCACCTTATGTTCCTCAGCACAGTCCATCACTCGAAAGATTCTTTCAATCTCCTTAAGCCAAATCTGTGCACCATCAGGATCATGCCTTCCTTTGAAGATAGGCGGTTTGTTTTTCTTGAACTCATCATTCCCACCAGCATTAGGTGCACCCCGCACAGCCTGAGCCATAGCTTGCATAGCAGCAGCAAGAGCAGCATCATTCCTTCCAGTCATATTCTGTTCATATCCAATAATAGTAACTATGGTTAAATAATCAGCTCTTCAGAACACAACTGACGCACAACAAACAACTTGGCCAAAACGACCGACACGGACTGGCACGGACTGACACAAACTGGCACAAACTGACACAAACTGGCACAAACTGACACAAACTGGCTCTGATACCACTTAATGTAACACCCCTAATCTATACCCCCAATTAATTAAAGCGATAACAGATAATCAGAGTATAATTAAAACATTCATGGCATAGACGGGAGCGTCACATCAAAATGATGAAATAAAATAACCTGCTCAAATAGATATGCAACAATCAGGTAGCAACATAAACAAAGGAACGCAGTTCCTAACACCCACAATTCAGATATAGAATAAAAGTGGAAAATCTGCAACTGAAATCTCATATATATAAACATAAAAGTTTGTCTGTCTTAAACAGAGTCATACATGTCAAATCCAAAAAGAAATATATACATAATGTCACATAACGATATCCCCGACTACCCGGTGCTACATATCAGAGTCGACCGACAAAATAATGAAGACATAATCTTCACAAAAAGACCTCCAGCATCTAATCTACAATGCCTCATAGAGCATTCAAAACAGCAGAAGGGTGAGAAACACAATTATAATATAGTTGCATACAATTATTTAATAACAGGAAATACGCACACAACAACATTCTCACCACAACATACAACATAATTCAAACACAAACAACACGATTCTTATCTCATACATCCACCACAAAAGCATATCAATCATGCTCAATACATTTATCACCAACATGTGTATATATCAACTCATCAATTTCATTCACAATTCCACACATAATCAATCCATTCATGATTAATGCAAATGCACAGAGACCGACACAACGACTCTATGCAATGCAATACGGTACCGTTCCATCCATCATCTCATCATTAATTCACTCGGGAATTATTGGAATCATTGCTTGTTACTTAGTGTAACTCCCCGTCGGGAAAACTATGTTCTCCCGTCGCTCACACCTCTTTGTATAAGGCACACAACATTTATGGATCGCTCACACCTCTTTTTATAAGGCACACGACCCGATCTCTTTCGGTCATCTTTGTATAAGGCACACGATCGTCCATAACGTCGCTTTCGGTCCTCTTTGTATAAGGCACACGACCGTTACAGTAGATCCCCTCGGGAATTGTTTCGTTGCTCACACCCACTAGGGTACACGACATCACAAGAATGCATATCATGATGCTTGGCATACAATGACTCATGACAATCAAATGCATCCACATATACAACCATGTAAACCATTCCAACATCCATAATCATGCATATACAATCAAACATAACACAATGCATTTACTTTCCCTTAGGCAACAAACCATCATCACAACATTTCATCACATGCATTCACATCATATAACAGCACACAAGTCATACGTTATATATTAAAAGCATATCGCATAATAACACATCAATTACACACAATTATGACGGTAAAAGTCAACAAAATGACACATTTCCAAATTCCCGACACAATTAAATCGGCCAACCATCCCAAAACCATTCCTATAAGAAAGAACATCTCATTAGCTTCCTAACGCATCCAACCGCGCCTCAATCCGACTTACGGATCAAAAGTTATGAAGAAAACAAAACGGAACAATCTGTCATGTTCGCTATGCGAATCTCCTAACGAGCATTCACTTTCCTCATTTTCCGTGCGAAGCTCCAGCGAACTGTGGCAGAGAAAAAACAGCATAAAGTTTTCTTTGCGAACTGCTGGCGAGCATTCGCCCACCCATTCGCACTGCGAAGCTCTGGCGAGCCTTCGCTTTCCTCTTCGCTGCTTGTTCGCACTGCGAGCCTGCGAATTCTGGGATTCGCAGCAGCGCTGTTACTCACCCCAAATCACCATTTTACCCACCAAAACATATCCAAACCATATCATAACAACTAGAACATATTACAATCATAACAACAAGTATTCTACCGCATTTATACCGATTTTCAACTGCTAAAACATCGATTCCCATCGTTTCCTCTCAATTGATCTAAAATTGAAAAGCTAGGAAAAAACCAACAAACACATACATGATCATACACAAACATAGCATAACCGAGTTTCGCACCCTTACCCGATTAATCGTGCTTTGAAATGTCGGTTGATTCGATTACTTAAACTCCAAGTTTTTCCTCTTTTTCTTCTTCTCACTCTCCTTTTCTCTTCTCTTCTTTTTCTTTCTATTTTTTTCTCTTTTCTTTCTATGTTTCTATTATAAATGAAAAACAATATCTACCCAAGCCAAAAAGACCAAAATACCCCTACACTCAATTTTCTCGCAAACGTTCCCAAAACGCGATAAAACATAATAACCGAGAATAAAATAATATAAAGACCAAAAATAATTAAATCGACTCGATTAAATACATCTAACAAAAATCGGGGCGTTACAAAACGCATCCCATTTAGTGCAAAACAACTTATTTCAATTCTCAAGTCACGCATTCAATGATCAATTTTCACACACTTGAATCTAGAATTTTCCAAGTTTGGTTCACACGCTTGAGATCCGATTTCACTCAAACCATGACCATAACTCATTCTCCTATAAAAAGAGAATCCTTCTACACTAAATTCCAAGCTTGAAGAGCCAAATAACCCCTGCTTCTTTGAAGCTCGAAACCTCTCAAAACCATAAAATCGAATTCATATTTTCACTCCGTTTCAACTCAAAATCTTGGCCCAAAACTCATCACTGGCCTCCTCTGAAGTTAATCCAAGCATTACAGAAGATAGTTGTGGCCTGAAACGCTCAAACCGATTCCACCATTTTCAAACCTTGAAGCTCATTTGGAGAAGGTAGATACAAGTAGATTCTCATCCAAAACTCTTTACCAGTTTGTTCAGCATCTTACACTAAGTGTTTCCCCTTACTTACTTGCAATTTATCATTTGAGTTTGGAATTTAATTTTCGTTTGAAGTTGTTAGGATTCGTGCGTATTTTGCAAAATACTCCATGCTCAGATCAAATAAATTGATCTTGAGCATGAAGACATGAGCGATAACGTAAAACAAAGTTAACCATGTGTGTGGTTAAGCTTAAAATTAAAGTTCATGATCTTGCCATAGCTAGGGTTTAGAGGTTGAAGATGATGACCTTCACGCCTTCTGGAGCGAAAATTTGAATATCCAGCCAATCAGAGCCCTACGCGTGTACTAGTCATTGCATTTTATTATTTGAATTTCTTTTATTTTAATTTTAATTTCATTTTCTTTTAAAAATCATTAAAAATAGCTCCTAATTGATTTTTCACTCCAATTTTTTTTCCATAATTTTCTAAAAATATTTTCTATCTTATGTGAATTTTTTCAAATTTTTATTTCATGATTTGATATTTTTCATTATTTTCCACATTTTTCAAGCATTTTAATTTGTTTAAAAATAATTTTATGCATTTTAAAATTCTCAAAAAAATTATTATGTAATCCTTGACTTGTTTCTGACTTATCTTAATTTTCTTGAGCATTTAATTGTTGTTTAGAGATTTCACCTTGATTTTCTCTTTTATTTCCATTTAAAAATCATTTTTAAAAATCTTTTTCATGCATTTTTAATTGTTTAATATTGCATTTTAGCTTGGTTGCTGGTTGTTGCCTTGGATCATGGTTTCTTGATCAAAATTTTCCTTAATTTCAATGGACTTTGGTTGTTGATGAGGTTGTGTGAATCTACATCAATTCAAATCTATCATTAAATGAATAATTGATTCATTTTTTGTGCTTTGGGTTGATGATAGGTTCAATGTCTTAATCCACCAAGAAAGGTGATTGAAATTGATGATAAATGGATCGTAAGTCTTGACTCAATTTAGTTTCTCTCTCCATCTTTCCTTCTCTTTCTTTTACTTTTTCTTTTCTCTTGATCAATTAGATGATGTAGTGTCCATCTTGTTCATGATGTTTGGATTGATGCTTGATGAACATTCATCATTTCAAATCTACCATTCAATTGATCAATGATCATTGGAGGTACTTTGGATTGATGCATAAGTTTGTCCTAAGTTGTCATGAAGGATGATTGATGTAATGGACCAATCTCCTTGCCTTAGTGCTGGATCCCTCCTTGGTTTTTACTTGTGCTACATGTTTTAAGAGTATGATTTCTATCATATCTCTAACATGTATGGTATATAAGTTGTTATTGACTGCCCTGCCATAGTATGGTATTTCTAATAGATTGTGTTACGATTGCTTAACATAACACTAAATTTGTCCCGAATCGATTTGTTAACTCTAACATTAATACTAACAATTTTGTTGTGCTAACTTTTATTTTATGCCATTTACTTTTCTCGCACCTTTACTTTCTTACTCTTTACAATATGCTCTTACTTTTATCGTTTACATTTCATATTGTTTATGTTTATGCTTATTTTTCCTTTGTCCACTTGGACTTTTCTTTTCTTTTAAAGACATTAATAAAGGAAAAACCCCTAAAAGATTTTAAACTCTCTTGGACTATGGCTACTATCCTTTGCTTGACTTAGAGTTTGACCTATAAACTTAGAATTAGGTTTTCCCATGCTTAGAGTTTGCTTGTCTGAAAATTTGAATTTCATCTGACACCATGCTTTTCCTGAGACCTTGAGTTCCTCTGACACATGTGGTCTTGAATCAAGCTTGGATGCTTTACCTAGTCCTCTGAGACTTTATTTGACATGATTCTCTTTTGATTATCTGCTTATTGCTTGTGGCTTGCTCTAGAGGAATGGGATTTCGGTCTTGACTCTTGTCAAGTGCTGGCTAGATTCTGGTTGCTACACTTGAACACACTTCCACTTTATTGCTTTTATCAGGGTAGTCTCTTCATCTCCTCCCCTTCTTAAATTTTCAAAATCTTCTCCCTTTTTTAAAACCTTCTTGATTTCAAAGTTGAACCACTTTCTCAATAAACCTTGACTTTGTCAAGTGATTTTCAAACATTTTTTCTTAAATCAATGCTAATTCATCTTAAGCATATCAAACAATTTCAAAAGACATAAAAACACACAACTCATTCAAACTATTTTGTGTCCTTTATGCCCTTTTCTTTTTTAAACCTTTTCTCAAGGATTAGACATGGGTCATTTTCATAGTTGAGATGTAATTCTCCTATCCCCATAGTAATGATTGAAATGATGATTCTTTTCCACTTGAGAGAGTTAGTGGCATGTGAGGGCTAAGGTCTTTCATCTATTTCGGTTTTAATGATGTCAACAAATAAGCTAGGCATTAGATTGTAATTTGAGCGGTATCACTTCAGTGTCGAGCAAATTGCATCTAACCGTCGATTTTCATGCGTCTAAACATATAGGAAAAGGTCCAACCTAAAATTGCATATGCATGATCATGATATTGATGTTTAATATGTGTGTCTCGAGTCTTGGTCTGCTAAAACGTGTAGAAAAATGGATTTTTGAAAATATGCAGGTCATGAGTCGACCCTAAGTGAGCATGCATCGACGCATACTAGTTTGAGCAAGTTTTTTGAAATGTTCGGGAAAGCGCGCTGACCCCCTTGTCGCATGGGTCGACGCATGATTATGGAAATTTGAATTTCTGCAAAATCTGCAGGCTTGTGTCGACGCAAGGTCCTGATGGGTCGACGCATGGTGTCAAAATTTGCGTAGATACTCCTACGGGATAGCTCACGCTGACCCCCATTAAATGGGAGGTCAACCCATGGCTGTCTGAACTGATTTTTTATGCATTAAATTTTTCTGTTATTTCTGTTACTTCATTTTGTGGGTCACATTACTCATTATATATAGTTGGGTCAGCTCACATTTCAAATTAACAAGAAACGTGAAAATTTATACTAATCTTTCTCTTCATCTTCATCTTCATCCTTGAGTCAACCAACAATTACACATAATCATTTTTGCTTGTGTTGTCCATTGTTTTGAAGTGATAACGTTCATAATTAGGAAGTGTTGTAATCTTTATTTCTGGGTTGAGAATTGGTAGGTGTTTCTTGAATAAAACTTTAGGTTTTATCCTCCAAGAATCAAGGTGATTTTGGGGGTTTTTGGCACAAACCGTTTCGTTCTATAGGGATTCAGCCGTGCGAAGGTAACTGAAGAACAAAGTATTCTTTCGGTTTAGTAGCTACAGTCATAGAATCATAGAAGAAAGGTTTGGGGATCAAATTGCGGAGAATTGAAGTCAGTCGAGTGAAGGTGACTGAAGAACAGTGGTTTCTTGCAGCCTAGTAGCGTGGGATGGTGACTTGTTCAACCGAATTTGAGGCACTTGATTCGTCTTGAATCAAGGGGGAAAGAAGACTCTGCATCAACAATCAAAGACGTTTGAGAGTTTGGATGTTCATAGTTCTTCTCTTGTATAAACAATTTGCAAACAGCAACATATATATATATATATATATATATATATATATCTCAATTCCAATTGTGGAATTGGGGGCAGAGGTACCCATAGCGAGGATGATTGGGGAACTGCCTAATCAAATCGTGTTTGTTCTCTCTTTCCCTTAACTCTTTACGTTTGATATCATTCGAATTTGCGAAGTTTAAATTGATCGAAATTTCTGAGCTAGTGTTATATTGAGCTATTAAATTGTTTTGTAAATTTGATACAATCCCTTGGATTGTATTTAGGAACAGCTCAACATCACATTACTTTGAAATCTGCACTTAGTGTCTTAACGCACACCAAGTGTTCGATAATTTTGTTTCAATGCAAAATCGAACGTATTCGCAATTAATTGTTTGTCGATTTACCTCGTTGGGTTGGATTAACTATCAAGCAAATAAAATATTGTTGATTGTATTTAAATTGTGTTAATCAATTTGAATTTTTCTCATCCATAATTCATTCCCAATATTGTCGTGCATATCCGATCCCTCTATTAGAGGTTCGTTGTAGACGTAATTCAGTGGCCGCTTCCGTCAAATTTTTAAAACCAATTTTTTGGAAAGCCATTTGCGTGTAAAACTCAAAGGATCTATTCAACCCCCCTTCTGTATCCTAGCCATCGTCTAACAAGTGGTATCACGTGCTCCGGTTTATCTGGTGCTTCGGTAAAACTTCTTGGCATATGGCGAAGGAACCTAAAGGGGCTTCTAATAGAGCTCCAGCTTTTATAGGCGAGAATTACAGCTACTGGAAGGATTGTATGCGCGTCCATATAAGTTCCATAGATCAGAAGGTTTGGAATGTTATTTTAAACGGTCCCATGGAAATTACAATGACCAATGCCGAAGGCATTGTCGTTCCCAAACCCGAAGCTCAATGGAATGAGGAGGACGAGAAAAAGTACAGCTATGATTGGAAGGCTCGAAATATATTGATCTCCTCTTTGGGAGTTGACGAGTATTATCGAGTCTCTCATTGTGCAACGACCAAAGCCATGTGGGATGCTTTACAAGTAGCCCACGAAGGCACTAATGATGTTAAAATGGCCCGTATCAACATACTAAGCAAGAGTTCGATCTTTTTCACATGAAGCAAGGGGAAACCATTGTGGATATGCAAACACGATTTACTCATATTATCTACAAATTGCATGTACTTGGTAAACCAATTCCAAATGAGGTTGCTACTAATAAGATTTTGAGGTGTCTTAACAGGGAATGGTAGCCGAAGGTCACCGCGATCAAGGAGGCCAATAATCTAGATACTCTAGACCTCACCACACTATTTGGCAAACTCGATGAGCATGAGCAAGTGCTCATTAGCCTTGAAAAACATGAGAAGAGTATAAAGAAGGAGAAAACGAAAGAGGAAAAAAAGTCGATTACTCTTAAGGCTTCTTGTTTAAAGTCCACATCTAAAGAGCAAAGTGATGATGAAACCAACAATGACGAAGATGATGACTCCGATGATCATATGAGTCTATTTGTGAAGAGATACAATAGGTATGTTCAGAAGAATGAGATTCAACACTCAGATAAAAATCTAGTTAAATTTAAGAGGAAATCTAGAAATGAAGGAAACAAGAATGACAAGGTTAAAGGAACGTGTTACAACAGTGGAAAATCCAAGCACTAAAAGCCAGATTGTCCATCACTTAAGAAAGACAAGGATAAGGACAAGGATAAGAATCGTCAACACAAAAAGTCAAACAAGTCTAGACGAGCATACATCGCGTAGGAAAGCGATAGCGAGTCGGAAAAAGATGACAGCTCAAGTGACGAGAGTGAATCCGTTAATTTATGTCTTATGGCACGTCAAGACAAGAAGAAAGAGGTAAAACACTCTAAATATGATCATTCTAAAAGTATGCCTCATTTAGAACTACAAAAGGCCTTTGATATGTTGCACCACGAGGCTAAGGAAGCTTTTCAACGCTTAGCCTCGAACAAAAAGATTTTTAAATACTTGGAGAGAAAGGTTTCCGATTCCGAAAAGGAATTGGAAGCTCTTAAAAACTCCATAGTGGATGCATCAAAAGCTAAGATTGATGAGAATAAGTCTCCATGGTTCAAGTTTGGGGGCTGTGATACTTGTCATATTTGGCAAAAAGAGGTTTCCTTAAGGCCAAATTAGACAAGGCTCTTAAGCCTAAAGTTATGTTTGCTATTGATCGATCACATTATCGAGAAAGTATGAATAATCCGTATCAAAAGTATACGTATGTGATTCGAGATAGTGATAGCAAAGGTAAATTCCAAATGAACTGTGATTGCCTATATTGTTGTAAGCCTGGTCATACTAATGCTAAATGTCATTTTAGAAGATTTCTTGTTCCAAAAGGCATTTATCAATGGTTGCCCAAGTGCGATCGTGGTTTCACTTACCGCAAAGGACCCAATGAGAATTGGGTACCTACTCTCCCTTGATTGTCTTGAGACCACCGAAAGAAGATGGGTTCTGGATAGTGGCTGCTCAAGCCATATGATCGGCGACATATCTCTTTTCATCGACTTTGTGGCGAAGAAAAAGGGGTTTGTCACCTACGGAGATAACAACAAGAGACAGATTCTCGGCAAAGGTAGTGTAGGTAACCCCTTATCTACTACTATCTCTGATGTGCTTCTTGTGGAAGGCCTTAGACACAACCTTTTAATCATTAGTCAACTATGTGACAAAAATTATAAAGTATCGTTTTCAAAAGATTGTTGCATAGTTGAGGATAGTGACAAGAAGTATGTGTTTAAAGGTTTGAGGGTGAATAACGTCTATATGCTAGACTTAAATGAGGTATTGTTGAATGGAGACAAGTGTCTAGTCATTATGAATGAAGATTCATGGTTGTGGCATAGACAGTTGGCTCATATCAACTTTGATTTGCTTAACAAAATAGTCTCTAAAGACCTAGTCATCGGTTTGCCCAAAATCAAATTCACAAAGGATCACCTTTGTGATGCTTGTCAAATGGGGAAGCAAACAAGGATCTCATTCAAATATAAAAACATCGTTTCAACTATGAGACCCCTTGAGCTCCTCCATATGGACCTCTTTGGACCATCTAGGGTTAAAAGCCTAGGTGGTAGCTATTATGGTTTTGTAATAGTCGATGACTTTTCTAGGTTTTGCTGGACTATTTTCTTAGCAAATAAGAGTGATACATTTTCGGCCTTTGAAAAATTTGCTAAGTTATCTCAAAGCAAGTTAAACACGAACATTGTGTCAATTAGAAGTGATCATGGGGGTGAGTTTGAAAACCATTTATTTGAAGCATTTTGTGAATCCCATGAAATTGATAATAATTTTTCCACACCACGTACCCCTCAACAAAATGAGGTTATGGAACGTAAAAATAGAATTTTGGAAGAATTAGGAAGGACTATGATCAATGAGAGTGGACTTCCAAAATACTTTTGGGCCGACACCATAAGTGCGGCGTGTTAAGTTTTGAATAGGGTGCTCATCTGCCCTATTCTAAATAAGACACTGTATGAGCTTTTAAAAGGGCGTAAGCCAAATATCTCTCACCTCCATGTCTTTAGTTGCAAGTGTTTTGTGTTAAACAATGGAAAAGAGACACTTGGTAAGTTTGATGCCAAGGCCGACGAGGGTATTTTTCTTGGATACTCTCAGTCAAGTAAAGCTTATAGAATTTATAATAAAAGGTTACGAATTGTTGAAGAGTCGGTACACGTTACTTTTGATTAGTCTTATCCGAAAAATGTCGGAGAAGGTAGTTCTTTTCATGGTGCAGGTGTATCTTCAGAAGACATACTCAAGGACACTGATAAAGGAACTGATCAGCTCGAAGCAGTGCGTATTGAGGAGGAAAAGGATCACTAACCTATGAAGAGTGAGGAGGATCATCCAACAAATGAAGATGACTTTCCTCCAGCATGGAAGTCTTCCAAAGACCATCCAATCGACAATATCATCGGTGACATCTCTAAGGGAGTAACCACCCTCTCTAAACTTAGTAACTTTTGTAATTACTCCACTTTTGTGTCACAAGTTGAACCTAAAAATGAAAAGGAGGCATTACTCGATGAGCATTGGTTTTTATCAATGCAAGATGAACTAAATTAATTCAGGAGAAAAGAGGTTTGGGACCTTGTCCCCCCTCCACGAGATCATCGAGTAATCGGCACCCGATGGGTATTTAGAAATAAACTTGATGAAAACGGAGTTATAACACGAAACAAAGCCCGACTTGTAGCGCAAGGCTATAACCAAGAGGAAGGAATCAACTATGAAGAAACTTATGCGCCGGTTGCCCGACTCGAGGCTATACGCCTTTTACTTGCTTATGCTTGCACTAAGAACTTCAAATTATTCCAAATGGATGTTAAAAGTGCTTTCCTTAATGGATATATAAATGAAGAGGTTTATGTTTCCCAACCTCTGGGTTTTGAATCCCATGAATATCCTGATCATGTCTATAAACTTAAACGTACTTTGTACGGACTTAAACAAGCTTCTAGGGCTTGGTATGAATGTCTAAGCAAATTTCTACTTGATCAAGGGTATTCAAGAGGAAAGGTTGACACAACCCTCTTTATTAAACGTCAAGGAAAACACTTAATCTTGGTACAAATTTATGTTGACGATATTATCTTTGGGTCTACTAACATGACCTTGGTCAAGGAGTTTTCTAGTTTGATGCAGGGGGAGTTTGAAATGAGAATGATGGGGGAGCTCAACTATTTCCTCGGATTGCAAATCAAACAACTCGAAGAGGGCACATTTGTGAGTCAAACAAAATATTATCTTGAGCTTCTCAAACGCTTCGACATGCTAAACTGCAAGGCAATAGATACTCATATGCCTACTTGTGTGAATCTTGATCGTGACGAAAATGGTAAGGATGTAGAGGTAAAGAAGTATCAAGGTATGATTGGATCTCTACTTTATCTTACCGCATCACGTCCCGATATTATGTTTAGTGTATGCATGTGCGCGAGGTATCAAGCACGTCCCAAGGAATCCCACCTAAAAGCAGTTAAGCGTATACTTCGATATCTTTCCGGTACTCCAAAGTATGGGCTGTGGTATTCCAAAGGTAGTGTTTGTTCCTTACTTGGTTATTCCGATTCCGACTTTGCCGGGTGCAAGTTGGATAGGAAAAGTACTAGTGGCACATGTCACCTTTTTGCAAACTCCTTGGTGAGTTGGCATAGCAAGAAACAAGTTTCAGTTGTCTTGTCAATAGCCAAGGCGGAATACGTTGCCGCAGGAAGTTGTTGTGCCCAAGTCTTATGGCTTAAACAACAATTGCTTGATTTCAACTTAAAACTTGAGCGTATTCCCATTTTGTGCGATAACACTAGTGCAATAAACCTAACTAAGAACCCCGTGTTACATTCACGCACCAAATATATTGAAATATGTCATCATTTCCTTAGGGATAATGTAGAGAAAGGTGATGTGGTATTTGAGCATGTTGATAGTAAGAATCAACTTGCTGACATTTTTACAAAATTACTAGCTACTGAGCCTTTCTTTCACATCCGTAGGGAACTAGGCGTTCTCGATATTTCGGACCGTGTTTGATAATTCCTTAGAATAGTAGCTCTTCACATCTATATATGCTTGTGTATGGTTTTTGACTAACTATGCCAAGAGTTATTGAGCAATATGTGAGGGCTCTCATCATCGTTCATGGTCAAGGTAATATCGTTCTGCTTTTTAAATTCCTTTTAAGTATATGTACCATGTTGAGTGCTTTACAATTGATGTTTATCACATATTTTAGCATATATTATTCATTTGGATGTTTGATCTATGTGTTTGCATGTTTATTTATCTTATTTTGGAACCCTTGTATGCAAAATTTTAAAGTTTTCCATGTTTCACTTGGATGAGTCGACCAAAGGATGCCATGGGTCGACTCATGAACTGAAATTTTTCTTAATAAAAACAACCGGGTTAGCGCACGCCTACCTGCGGTCGGCGCATCTTCAATATTTAAATTTTTTTCAAAAACACGTCATCTTGCATCGATGCATCCAGTGCTTAGGTCGACGCACACCTGACAATTTCTGAATCCTTTTTATTGGGAACGCGTGCGCCGACCTAGTGTTTCTAAAATTCACTACATAATTTCAATGCACTTAATATTTCTTCATTGCATGTCATAAATTTGATATTTCTTGGTCTTCTCCTCTTCTTCTCTTCCAAATTCCATTCAAAATCCATCAAAGCTCCATTAAAACCCTAAAACTTTAAACCCACAAAGTTTGAATTCATAAGGTTTATAAAAAGGGGTTTCACAAGGTATTTGGAAGCAAGCACTCTATCAATTGTTCATCATTTGATCACTGTTTACCGCACACTATTCATCATTTTCCTCATATCTTAAACAATGGCTTCTCAACGTGTCACTGGTAAACGGTCTACAAGAACTTCAACTTCAAGAGCTGAAACTTCTTCAACTCCGATAACTGCTATGTCTCTACTCTCTAATGCTCTGTTTGAGTCCTTCAATGATGATTTTCGCAACCGTGCTGTTATTCGACAACATGCATTCTACCCCATGATGGCTCCTAACTATCATCTCACAGAGGTAGTTGACATGCTAAATGCTCAGAATTTTAATGAATTTCTTGAATGTGATGATAAGTTCAACTGTGATCTGGTTCACTTATTCTATTGCGGGATTGAGGAAACTTTGAAGGTACAAATTTTACTTATTCTATGAATAACGCGCCTCATTCCATGAACAATGCTGTTTGGACTAGTTTGTTCAGTTTGGACACTGATGAAAATCTTCCTCAAGTGACGGACACCAAATTTGTTCCCAACTATGAGTTTAAGACTTCTTTGAACTCTATGTTGCGTGAACCATACTCAGATGATGTTGTTACAAGCAAGTTGTTTCTGAAAAATGTCACAACAGGTCATCTGAAACTTGATGATCGTGTTCTAGTGTGGATTGTCTCTTGCATTTTGCGACCAAAGAAAGGAGGTTTTTCTAGAGTGGATAAAGCTGAAGTTCATCTTATCTACATTCTAAAGAACAAGATCAAAATCAATTGGCCATATTATTTCACATACCGCATGTTTGCCCTTCGCGACTCCATAAAAGGTACTGCTTTGGGTTATGCATCATGTATTCAAAATATCTTGAACAAGGCTGGTATCTCTGTTCCTAACATTCGTTATGTCCACCTTTCATCTGAGCATCGATTTCAACAAAAGACTCTCACCATGATGGGTTATACTTGGGATTCGGTTGAAAATGAGTACACATACAAATTTAGATCAACTCACCCTTTTCCTAATGTTCCTGATGACATTGCGGAAGGACATGTCAATGAAAACCAAGATAATGCGGCATGTATGGGTAACAATCCTGATGTGAATATGGTGGATGAAGAAAATGAAGCATGGATGGGTAACTCTCAACCAGAGGAGAATTCTGAAGATCAAGGTTGGGGTCAATGGCAGAACAACTGTTGGACTACTCTTGGGGATGCTTATGTCCCTTCAAACTATGGTTGGCAACAAAGTGACGAATATGACTGGCAACAACTTGACTATTCTACACCTCCGACTCCGCAGCCATAGCAGGAGCAAGATTTCCAGGCCTCTGAAGAAATCCTGGCAACGTTGCACCAAATGAACCTCGAACAGGAGCAATTCCAGGAATTACAAGATCAGAGGTACACTGCTCAGTAGGAGAGGCTTACTACACTGTCGAATCAGTTTGCTGCTCATACACAAGATTTCACTCGGTTTGCTGATGCCTCCATGACCAGATTCACACATTTGGAAAATGCTATGGCTATTCAGACTCAAAATCTATCTAACAGCCTCAATATTCTCAACAGCGGTCATCGAATTGAATCGTTCCGTAGAGGACTTACCACCACTAGACCATTATTACAGAGGAAGAGGTCACCCTTTTAGGGGGAGGAAACCATAGAGATTAGCATCATTTAGTGCATTATTTTGTTTGTGCTTTTGAGTCTATGTTTTGTTCTTTGGATTGCATGTTATTTCCGTTTATTTTACTTTGAACTATGTTTTAGTTTGTTATTGAATCTATGTTTTAAACTATGGAATGAATTGTGTTTTCTTCTTGCATTCTGTATTTATCTGTTTATTCTATTACATTAACTGTATCGTATGTGGATGCTTGTTAGTGTCGCTGTTTTGCAAATTGGTGAATGAATCACTACTTATTATGATAATATCTCTTTGACCACCTTCTTTTACTCTTTTTGATGTTGTCAAAGGGGGAAAAGGATACTAGTAGCAGAAAAATGTTAAAGTAGCAGACATTAAAGTGTTAAAGAAATGGGGAGTTCTTCCGTCTTCAAATTACAATCAAGAGAAAGACATACAGGGTTGCCATCATCAAAAAGGGGGAGTATGTGAGGGCTAAGGTCTTTCATCTATTTCGGTTTTAATGATGTCAACAAATAAGCTAGGCATTATATTGTAATTTTAGCGGTATCACTTCAGTGTCGAGCAAATTGCATCTAACCGTCGATTTTCATGCGTCTAAACATATAGGAAAAGGTCCAACCTAAAATTGCATGTGCATGATCATGATATTGATGTTTGATATGTATGTCTCGAGTCTTGGTCAGCAAAAACGTGTAGAAAAATGGATTTTTGAAAATATGCAGGTCATGAGTCGACCCAAAGTGAGCATGCGTCGACGCATGCTAGTTTGAGCAAGTCTTTTGAAATGTTCCGGAAAGTGCACGCTGACCCCCCTATCGCATGGGTCAACGCATGATTCTGGAAATTTGAATTTCTGCAAAATCTGCAGGCTTGCGTCGACGCAAGGTCCTGATGGGTAGACGCATGGTGTCAAAATTTGCGTAGATACTCCTACGGGATAGCTCACACTGACCCCCATTAAAAGGGAGGTCGACCCATGGCTGTCTGAACTGATTTTTTCTGCATTAAATTTTTCTGTTATTTCTGTTACTTCATTTTGTGGGTCACATTACTCATTATAAATAGTAGGGTCAGCTCACATTTCAAATTAACAAGAAACGTGAAAATTTATACCAATCTTTCTCTTCATCTTCATCTTCATCCTTGAGTCAACCAACAATTAAACATAATCATTTTTGCTTGTGTTGTCCATTGTTTTGAAGTGATAACGTTCAGAATTAGGAAGTGTTGTAATCTTCATTTCTGGGTTAAGAATTGGTAGGTGTTTCTTGAATAAAACCTTAGGTTTTATCCTCCAAGAATCAAGGTGATTTTGGGGGATTTTGGCACAAACCATTTCGTTCTACAAGGATTCAGCCGTGCGAAGGTAATCGAAGAACAGAGTATTCTTTCGGTTTAGTAGCTACAGTCGGAGGATCATAGAAGAAAGGTTTGGGGATCGAATTGCAGAGAATTGAAGTCGGCCGAGTGAAGATGACTGAAGAACGGTGGTTTCTTGCAGTCTAGTAGCGTGGGACGGTGACTTGTTCAACCGAATTCGAGGCACTTGATTCTTCTTGAATCAAGGGGAGAGAAGACTCTGCATCAACAATCAAAGACGTTTGAGAGTTTGGATGTTCATAGTTCTTCTCTTGTATAAACAATTTGCAAACAACAACATATATATATATATATATATATATATATATATATATATATATGTCTCAATTCCAATTGTGGAATTGGGGGCAGAGGTACCCAAAGCGAGGACGATTGGGGAACTACCTAATCAAATCGTGTTTGTTCTCTCTTTCCCTTATCTCTTTACGTTTGATATCATTCGAATTTGCGAAGTTTAAATTGATCGAAATTTCTGAGCTAGTGTTATATTGAGCTGTTAAATTGTTTTGTAAATTTGATACAATCCCTTGGATTGTATTTAGGAACAGCTCAACATCACATTACTTTGAAATATGCACTTAGTGTGTTAACGCACACCAAGTGTTCGATAATTTTGTTTCAACACAAAATCGAACGTATTCGCAATTAATTATTTGTCGATTTACCTCGTTGGGTTGGATTAACTATCAAGCAAATAAAACATTGTTGATTGCGTTTAAATTGTGTTAATCAATCTGAATTTTTCTCATCCATAATTCATTCCCAATATTGTCGTGCATATCCGATCCCTCTAGTAGAGGTTCGTTGTAGACGTAATTCAGTGGCCGCTTCCGTCAAATTTTTAAAACCAATTTTTTGGAAAGCCATTTGTGTGTAAAACTCGAAGGATCTATTCAAACCCCCCTTCTAGATCCTAGCCATCGTCTAACATGACATACTTGTTGATTTCTATCCAAGTTGGAGCCCTTCTTAATAGTGATGCAAAGATCCATTTTCTCATACTTGTGGGTGATTAGTTGAGTTTTCTCCTTAAAATGACAAATTGTCTCTTTCATTTAAAATCAATCAAAATAAACTCTTTGTTATTTTTACCATGAACTACGAGGTTTTGATCCTCCATTGCACTTTGTGGGTACGTAGGCACGAGGCTCCGGAAGTCTTGTCAAACATTAAAAATCTAAAAAATATTTCTCTTCTCATCTCCATAATATTTTGCAAACAACCCTTTTTAAGACAAGCATAGATTTTCAAGAGGTTCCTAAAGAGTACTATAGATGTTTTGGGTGCTAACACCTTCCCGTTCCTTTGAAAAACCAAAGTACAGTGGCGACTCTTGCTTTTGTGAGTTAAGTTAACTAATAGCTTAATCTCAATTTTTCACCGCTACAGAAAAGCGGCGACTCTGATGGGGAGTAGTCCCTAGTGGGTTTAGCATAACTTATTTATCTGTGTTTTATTATTATCTGTTGTTTGCTTTTGTTTTTTGGTGCTTGGTGATCTCTGAGTGGTGAGATATGTATTATACCCGGACTTGAGTGCACTTGAGATAGGATGATGGTATAGTCATGTTTGGCTTATGTGGAGTTAATCCATAATAAGTTAACTTGAGATCCCCAGCTCAGTGGAGGCCTCCTTGAAGGTAAATATGTTGAACAAGTAAGTTGTGAATGCATTTTAATTTCGACCTGAGAACCTGAGAAGCTGAGGACCTTAGAACCCTTTAACCCATCTTGGCCTTTTTAGGACGTAGTGCGGTGACTATTCAGGTGTAAACATTGATTAGTTGTTATGCGATACTACACTCGGACGAGTTTCTCTTGAGAATATATTGGCTGATGAGTAGTCGTTTAAGCCGATAATATCTGAAAGATGGAATCAAGACCCTGGGAACTTTGTAGAACCTTGTTGTACATGTGATTTACCCTTAGTACATACCTTGTGGGTAGTTCTTACCCTTGACTCCATGCTCGTGATGTCGAACCCTTGAACCATGTTTGTGATCTTGTTTGAGATTGTTGCATAATCATGCACTCATGTATTCATGAACATCCTATTTCACTCAGTTTTCAAGAAACTTAGAGATTCTCTTTGCAAACATCACAAATATTGTGATCATGGATATTGGAAGGAGGATCACTCAGAAGTACATTTTTAGAGCTTCTGATCTCAAAGATTTGAGAAAGTTAGTATCCTTAGTGCGTGGTTGATCCTGTGGATTTCAAAGCTCGTTATGGAAGACTTTTGGCTATTCTCTCCACTAATGTTGAAGATGGAATTCTTAATACTCTAGTTCATTTTTATGATCCTATCTACCGGTGCTTCACTTTTCCAGATTATCAGCTTATGCCTACCTTGGAAGAGTAAGCTTATCTCGCGGGTGTGCCAGTTTCCGACAAGTTTCCCTTTAATGGTTTGGAAGAGGTTCCTAAATCAAAAGTCATTGTAATAGCTATTCACTTGAGGAAATTGGATATAGATGCCAATCTTATTGTCAAAGGAGGTATTCAAGGGTTGACTTCAAAGTTCTTGATTGAGAGAGCTTCTTCTTTTGCTAGTGCTGGTAGCATGATGGCTTTTGAGGCTATCATAACCTTACTCATATATGGACTGGTCTTGTTCCCTAACATTGACAACTTTGTTGATGTTAATGCTATTAGAATCTTCTTGATTGAGAATCCTATTCTAACTTTGCTTGCCGATACTTATTTATCCATCCATCATAGGACTTCTAAGGGAAATGGTATTATTGTATGTTGTGCACCTTTACTGTACAAGTGGTTTATTTCGCACTTTCCGCAGTCACCTATCTTCAAGGAAAACAAGAGTTGTTTGAGGTGGTCTCAAAGGATCATAACCCTTACCAATGCTGACATCACTTGGTATTCTTCTGTATATGATAATGTTAAGATCATTGATATTTGTAGGGAGTACCTCTTCTTGGTACACAAGGTGGAATCAACTACAACCCTAGTTTAGCAAGACGTCAGCTTGGATATACCTTGAAAGATAAACCTAATAAAATTTTGTTGGAGGGCTTATTTTTCAAGAGGGGAAATATACTCAAGGTTTGAAGAAGAGGATGGCTCATGCTTGGCACAACATCCATAGAAAGGGGAAGGGTGAGCTTGGAAAACAGAATTATGTAGCCTTGGAACCTTATACTTTTTGGGTGAAGGAGAGAGCAAGAGAGCTAAAGATGCCATATGCTTATGAGAAGCCCATGTCTATAGTGGTTGCCAAACCACTCACCATTCCTACTGAAGATGTGAAAGAACTTCAAGAAGCTTTAGCCAAGATGAAGCAAGAGAGGGATATTTGGGAAGACAAATTTCATGCTTCAAACCTTAAGAAGATAGAGTTGCAAAAGCAGTTGAAGGAAAAAGATGATTTGATATAGTTGCTTGAGCAACATGCTGTGAAGAGACAAAGAGAGGATTTATTTTCCTCTAGCATTCCACCATCTCATCCTTCTACTTCATGTGCTTGGAAGGGCATTGTGGATCAGCTTGTGTTAGAGAAAGCTACTATGAAGGATAATTATGAGAGGGAGATCAAGAGGCTTAGAAGGAAGTATCAGCTTGGAGTTGGATCATCTTCGGATGTGGTTCCATATGACCCATAGGATCTAGCTTTTTCCTCTTATATTTAGGATCTTTTGAAACTTGTACTTCAAATTGTAATCCTTCCCAATTATCAACGAAATGAGAATTTTTCAGTATTTCAAAAGTGTTATTTCTTTATGATGTTTGCAATTGCTTTATGATATCTCAAAGTTCCTTGAAAACTAAATGAAAACATTTGCATTGCATATCATGCATCATTTTGCATTTGGTCTTACTTTTGAGAGTTTTACATGTGTCTCATTGCCTTTTTCTTGGTACTCTCAGAAGTCAAGTTGTCTCACCCATACAACACTCGATCTAACTGTCAAAGGAAAATGGATCATCTAGAGTAAGAAAATCGAGAACTCCAAAAAAGATGTGACAACCCTCTGGGCTGGGATGTAAAATCTTAATGCTTTGGTTGAATCCCTGGTTGCTCTCCAGAATCAATCTCCTTATCCTCCTCTTACTCCTCTAGCAACTCAACCTCAAACTACTGTGATTTCTGAAGTTGTATCAGTTCCTATTTCTCTGGCCCCGATCAGTGCTCCGCCACACCAAATGCCCAATGATTATCCTTGGGGCATGCCTCTGAATTTTGTTCCTAAAGGTTATAAACCTGCTGTTGAGGTCCCTACTGTACAACCTGTCATGACTGTTCCTCCACCCGTGGTTCATACTATTCCTTAAACTGAAGAGCCTTTTTTTCATGCCGAGCCCAGTGAAAGCATGGGTGTTTATGAAAGGATGGACGAATTCCAAGACCAGTTCCAGGAGATGCAGAAGGAAATT
This sequence comes from Lathyrus tuberosus, assembly GCA_022829125.1. Taxonomy (NCBI): domain Eukaryota; kingdom Viridiplantae; phylum Streptophyta; class Magnoliopsida; order Fabales; family Fabaceae; genus Lathyrus; species Lathyrus tuberosus. Next base: position 12,935,406 of record JALAZF010000062.1, on the reverse strand, counting down.
AAAGCTTTAAGAGGGAAATAATTGTTTAGGAAAAACGTTCATGACTTGTGCCTCATTCCCAACGTGAAGATTCCTTCCAAATTTAAAGTCCTTGATTTTGAGAAATATAAGGGAAATACTTTTCCTCAAAGTCACCATGTGATGTAATATTTGAGAATACAAATATAATATGGATATGGCACTAGACCGAGATCAACTTCGTGTTATGTCGCAAAAGGATAAAGAAACTTTCAAAGCATACATCCAGAGGTGGCATGAAATTGCCGCTTAGATTAGTCCTCAAATGGACTCCCAACTACGAAGGACCCTTTGTTGTCAAGAAGGCCTTCTCAGGCGGAGCCCTGATCTTCACCACAATGGATGGGGAGGAGTTGCCATCGCCCGTGAACTCCGATACAGTCAAAAAATATTATGCCTGAAAAAAATATAGATAGGAGTCCGCTAGATTGACATCCGCAAGGACAATCTAGGCAAAAATGGACGTCCCGATGGACCGAAAAAATAAATGTCCATGCAAAAGTTAGAGACAATGAAAAAAAACAATAGCAGCCCGCTAAGTCGAAAACCCGAAAGGGCGACTTAGACAAAAATGGGTATCCCGATGGACAAATTATATATATATATATATATATATATATATATATATAATGTCCAGGCAAAAATTAGGGATAAAGGCATTTGACTGTGAACACTTGAGCCTCTTTTCATCACGGCTGGTCCTCAGACGGTAACAGAGCAGTCGAATCATCATCAACTGGTGCAAAGTGTTGGAACCTGGACTTTCAGTGGATGGGAGCCAATGTTGTAATCAATGCAAACCATGATTTCCCTTTTCCGTTTACATTTGTTTTCCAATTTCATTGCAAATTTCCTCATCAAGGATTTTGGCATCCTTGTACACATCTTATGTACATATTTTTCACATTCAATAAAATTGCATTATTCAATTTCTCAATTGTTTTCATTCCAGTATTTTGTTTGCAAAATGAACGACTATTTATGATCACATAATACTATAAAATGTTGAGAACAATAAAAGCTAAATCAATTGAGAAAGCATTATGCATTGCATATTTTACCGGTAATTCCTGCAGGATAATCAGTATTATCCATTGGCGAGTCTAACGCCCGGTCGGCAATGTGGGGGGTTCTTTGAAGAAATTGATGTTCCTCAGCAGGGTCATCATTTCCCCAGCAGTCGCCATTGTGGTTCTCAGGAAAGTTTGATTGCATTTCGTTTCCCCAACAGATCCATAATGTCTCCAGCAAGTTTCCATGTTGTACCCCGAGAGGAGACCTGTTTGTTTTTCCACAACATGGGTCGCGCGCGACATGCACCTGCAGCTACGCGATTTGGTTTATCATATTCCCCAAGCAGAGAAGAGTCTCCGAGCCTTGTGAGTTCCCCAGACAGAGACAATCAGGACGTCCATAGTAGAGTCAGCGGAAGCTTGGAACTAGGATTTGCCTGGTTTCATTTCCCAGCAAAGTCAGTCATGATGTAATGATTGTCATGGTTCTCTTATCCCCGCAACATCAATGGTGATATTCTAGGAGTTTGAGACTTCTCATGCTCTTCCCAGCGGATTTGTCACCATTCGGGGGCCTTTCGCCGGTAGGATCGGTATTTTGTGGGTTCCCTTCCCAGCTGAGGATGTCGAGTTCGTTTTGCTACAATCTCTGCCTAATCGCCGCACATTACCTCGACCTGCATTTTTAAATTACATGATATCAAGCATCATGTAGATCGAAGCATACATAGCATATGCATTTTGCATACCCCCTTTCTTTTGGCCTGATTCATCTCCCTAGCGGATTTTCAGCCAAACTTCAAACACCCCTTACACTTGCACTCTTCTTTTGTCGTCGTCGGCCAAAATTTCGAGATACTCTTTTATTTAATCCCCTTTTACCTCGAATCATCGAAAGGCTAGCGCAATTCGTACATTCAGGTCCAAGCGGATTAAATAGGGGCAGCTGTCGTAACCCGAAATTTGACCTCCCTCTTTTGCCTTTTGCATGAGCATAAGCATTCACATCGCTACCATACACATCCGCACTTTTTCTCTAATGATTTTGTTACAGGAATATTCAGATTTTCCAAGCCCGATTAATCGCATCCTCACAAGGTCATCACATCCTCAAGACAAGCACAAAATAAGGGTTTCCATGCCTATTCATCAATGCAAGAGGTTGGAAATCGGAACCATGGTCATAGCACCTTTCCAAAGCAAAATTGGGCAAGTTTTTGACTGGTTAATCGGTTAACCATTTTGGTTAATCGGTTAACACCCCTTTCACAGCACCAATTTTAGCTTTTTAACAGCTGTTAATCGGTTAACCAGTTAGTTAATCGGTTAACACCTGCTATTTCAACAGAAATTCAGCACTTTCATCATATTTCAGCAACTCTCTCCACGTTCTTTTGGTCTATTCTATTCTAGCATTGTGTGGAACATTCTAGACTGTTCAAGACCATTCAAGACATTTCCCTTACATTTGTTATATGCATCACTTCAAATTAAGTGCACCTTGTTCCTTGTTTTCCAAGTAATGTGGATCATTGGATGTGGGAATTCACCTTGAGATTGGTACCGAGTTGGTTCTAACTAACCGAGTTAACAACCTTGACTCGGTGAGTCAAGTCCAACTAACTCCTAGCCTAGTTCCAAACCCAAAGCTAAGTCCAAAGCTAGATCCAAACCTCCCACACTCCAAACCTAAAGTATATATAAACAATGCTTCACTCATTTTTCAAGGACCCTCAACCATTTTCTCCAATTTCTCACATTCTCACTCTCAATTCTCTCACATTCTCTCTGATTTTTCTCTGCTACATCTTCATCTTCATCTCAATTCTCTTCCAAAACCTCACCAAAGCTCATTTCTACTTTTAAGGATAATCACTTTTACATCAAAAGTGATTATTTCTTGAGCTCAACCTTCACCATTCTTGCTATTATACTTGGATTTCTGGAGTGATTTCAGCTTGTGGATTAATCTTGAGTATTTTCTGCAATTTTCAACGGTTCGAATTCGCATTTTGGAGCTTTATCGTATTTTGCTCGGTTTCGACGCGCTTCGTCACCAAATTGAAGATTCCTCTGGTTTTTTTTTATTTTCTGCATCAAGAATCATTTGCAACAATTACCAAGGCACATCTCAGCCTTGTAGGTTGGTAGATCTTACTCTTCCCACTGTTTCGATCATTTTCGCATATTTACATTGTAATTTCGATCGTTTTCGGTCTAATTCATCATGCAATTGCTTGATCTTTAATCTCCATGATTAATTCTTGTAATGTGTGTTTAATTGCTCCTAATCCATGTAATTTTCATGTACAAATTCATGTCTTAGCATGTGGAAGTTTGTATAAGTGATTATGTGTTGAAAACTACTTTTGGAAAGCTGTTTTTACTGTTATTTTTGCCACTGTCACAGTGTTAATCGGTTAGCCATTTGGTTAATCGGTTAACCAGTTCATTTTTCACCAAAAACGCTGATTTTCAAGCCGTTAACCGATTAACCATATGGTTAACTGATTAACACTGAACCAGAATGTCATTTTCATGCTTTTTCAAGTGTGCTTACCATGCTTTCTCATTCTAACTTCCATGGATTGATATGCCTCATATTTATGGATGTTTTTAATGCTGTTAACCTCTGTTTAAAGCATATTTACATTAATTCCATGATTGATTTATCAATTTTTGCAATTATGTGTGTTCTTGATATTTGTTTGAACATGCTAATTCTTGCACAATCTTTGATCACTTGACACATGATTTGTGATACATGCTAATATTTGTTTGGCACTGTTTTGCACTTTCATTTCTTGATTACATTAAGTTTGTTCTATATTGAGCAAATTTAATCATGTATAATCAATAATTTACACCTTTTGCTTTAATGATTTTCCATTCTCTTTGGAAAATTGTTAGCATAGCATTTCCCTTTAATTAGTTGATCGAAACCATGTTTCGATTATTTGATCCTTCCTTTTCCATCTCTTTAGGCTTCCTTTAGAGCTTTTCCTCCCCCCCCCCCCCCCCCCCCGAGGAGTTGAATATTTACAACGGTCGATACATGACTTTGGAGCGCTGTACAAACCGAAGCTGTTACGCTATTCAGTTCACAACGCGTTGGAGCACTATACAATTTGGAGCTGTTATGCTGTCCGTTTCAATTTCCACACTATATTTTGGGTGCTAGAGAAGGAATGAGGATGGATTTTTTCTACCCTCATTCTGGCTATTTCTTTGGAAAGGGCGTTTTGTCCTCTCCTCGAGAATAGTCACCTCTATCCTTCAGCTATAGTGTTTCTCATTCCCCAGTCGAGTCGATCCTTGATCATTTTTCTCTTTTTACATTCCCTTTTAATCCTTGATCACTCCTATCTCTTTCGACCTCTCCTTTGATCCATCATCATTCTTCTTGGTTACGATCCTTTGTTCTTTGGGTTAGCAAGCTTCCTTTGTTTCAATACCCTATCCTTTTCTTACGGTCAATCATTGTTCTTTTGATTGCCCTGAAGAGTCTCTACTATCTTTCTTCGGTTAAACACAATATTTCTGTTAAAACCGAATCCTTTGCGGAATTCGCAACCTTCTTTTGGTTCTTCTCCCCTTGTTGGTTAATCACTGTCTGTCAGTTAAAACACCATTGTTTGTACTCCTTCTCAGTTAATCACAGTCCGTCTGCTAAAACACTGAGTTTCTTCTTGGGTCAATCACCTTCTCTTGGTTAATCACCCATTTCTCCAGTTAATCACAGTCCGTCTGTTAATACTGAGCACCTTTTGGGTTAATCACCTTCTTTAGGTTAATCACCCGACTCTTCAGTTAACCATAGTCCGTCTGTTAAAATACTGAACCCTTTTTCGAGTTAATCACCTTCTCTTGGTTAATCACTTGTTCCTTTCGGTTAATCACAGTCCATCTGTAAACACCGAATCCCCAGCAGTTGGCAACCTCCTCTTGGTTTGAATACTTGCATCTTTGGGTTAGTAACTTTTCTTTGGTTCGAATACCCTTTCTTCGGTCAGGTACTGCTTGTTCAGTCAGTGTACCGAACTCCTTTGGGTCACGACCTTTGCTTGGTCCCACACCCGTCCTTTGGGTCACGACCTTTGCTCGGTCCCACACCCGTCCTTTGGGTCGCGACCTTTGCTCGGTCCTACACCTATTCTTTGGTTGATCACAGGTCTTATCTGTTAGAACCTCTTTTCCCCACAGAATCTTAATCCTCTTATTTCTTGGTTATGACACCATTTCTTTTGCATCCCCAGCGGATCTTTCTCTATCTCTTATTCTCTTGGTTTTGACACCGTTTCTCTTGTTTCTTGCACAGTCACTTTAGTCTCTTACTCCTCAGTGGAGTACTATTTTTTTTTCTTTCGCTCTTCTTTCTTGGTTTCGACACCATTTTTTTTGAATCCCCTGCGGAGTTTTCCCCTTTCTTTTGTTCCTGGTTTTGACACCACTTTCTTCTCATTTCCCTTTTCCTTTTCCGTCTTAGTTCCCCGAAATACGGAAGCTCTGATTATGCATTCGTTCGAATGTTAGATACGTAGGCACAAGACGCAATGTCTTGTCGAGCACACTTCCACCTTCTTCCATTCTTCTTCTTGTCCCTGGTTCCTCTGAACTACGACGCTCTGATTTCCTCATTGCACTATGAGGGTACGTAGGCACGCGGGCCCTAATCCTCCGTGAGCAGTCTCTTTCCTTCCTTTCTTTTTTGCCTTTTCTTTTCTTTAACTAGAAGCCTTTAGATAGACAACCCATCCAAGCCTAGAAGCAAGCGAAATGGTTCTCGTCGAGTACGACGGATGCGTTAGGTGCTAGTACCTTCCTTTCGCATAACCGAACCCCGTTCCCGTTTCTCTTCCCCTTGGGTTTTATCCATATTTTCCCTGTCCTTTGGGACTAAATAAAATTCGGTGGCGACTCTATTGTATCTTTGAGTGTGTGATTCACTCAGGATGTAAACCAGCCATCTTCAGCAGGTATAACCAAGTCTGAAACTAAGCACATGTCCATTGCGGCAGCACCAAAGACATCACTTCCTTCCTCGGCTCTTATCCTTTTCTCTAGAGTTTTCCATTTCTCTCTAACTTCCTCAATGTATCTAGGTTCTCCCTGACTTTCGGATTGTGGACCAGCAGCATGGTACACGAAAAGAGGATTCTCAGGAGTAGCTTGAGCAGCAGAATGCACAACAGGCTGAGGTTCAGTGAACAATGAAGCTGAAGATACTGGCAGTACAGACGGGACAACCATTGGAGTAGTTCCAAATGGTGGCGAGTAATTCACAGGTAACCCAAATTCTGACCAAGTAGAAGCTGGTTGTTGGATCAGTGGAGGGTTAACAACAACAGTTGGGGCTTCAGAGATCACGGTCCTCTGAGGTGGTTCACCTCTAGCAATCAGAACTTGCATCATTTCTGTGAGCTTGGCCATGCTGTCCTTCAACTCATCAATTTCCAATCTGACTTTGGCATTGTGTTGTTCTTAGTTTTTCATTCTCAATCTGACAGCAGCTCTAGTTCCGTAGTTGTGTCGAGGAAACAGCTTGACGGTGAACATATAACTGAAGAAGGAGAGAGTTGAAATGAGTTTCTCTGACAACTTAGATAAATGCAGATGTATGCTCATGGAAGCAAGAGTACATGGATGCAACAACCACAAACAAGATCATTCAAAGCACACAGGTTCAAAGGTTCGAGTCACGAGCATGGAGTCGAGGTTAAGAACCAACCCACAATGGTATGTACTAAGGGTATAACACCTGCCAGACAAGGTTCTAAAAAGTGCCCAGAGTTCTCAATCCTCTTTCGGATATTACTAGCACGCCGATTGCTTGAGAATTAGTAATATTCTCAAGAGAACCTCGTCTGAGTGTAGTATCGCGTATCAACTATTTTAGGTTTACACCTTCATAACCACCGCACTACGTCCTAATTGGCCAAGATGGGCTAAAGGAAAACTAAGGTCCTCAGATTCTCAGGCTCCCAGGTCGAAAATAGCAATGTTTTCACGATTACTCGATCGACACATACTATCCTCAAAGGGCTAGAAGCTTCCTTGACTATACCACTGCCTATTGTAACACCCTTCTAAACCCCGCGGAAAATATATAAATAAATCAGAGTAAATATCATGCATTTCACAAAAGGGTGTCACATGTATTTTCAAAACATCACAAACACCTGTCATGCTCAATAACACTTCAATAATTTCATGTTTTTCAAGAACTCTCACATTAGCATGTAGCAGCGAATTTTATTCAATCATGATAGACATAAAGAAAGTCTCATGCTCATCTCATTTATAATCAATACTTAGGCATAAAAGCCAATACTTCACACAATTCAAATAAACATAAAAACACAAAGTAGAGTACATAGTGTATCTCTCAAAACATAACCCGAACCAACCCCACTCTTACATGATCAGAGCATGACTCGACCCAGCATAATAAAGAAACTAAATCAGCTACTCCAACGGCTATCTCGCGCTAGAAGCAACTCTACTACTCGGTACCTGAGCGATGTCATATAAAACATCATTCCAACAGAAGGGTGAGAATTTACATCAATATTGAAATCATAAGATAATAATTAATTTAAAGGCATACAAACATAGTTATAATCATTCTCACACTTCAAAGTTTCATCAACAAAGTATTACTCAAGTAACCATACAATTCACCATTTCACCAATTCAAAAAGTCACATACACATACTTCCATATAACAAACATATATGCAATGTGACTCGATGCAAGACTCAATGCAACTCATGCCATGTGGTACCAACACTTGTTATTATTTTTCTGTTTTTACACTTAAACCGGGTCCGTCCCCTAGACCAATAACAAACAAAAGCCCGTCCCCTAAGCTTTCAAACCCCACTCTAGGTTTGGGACAAGTGACTAGCTCCCACAGAACTAGCAAGCATTGCCTCTTGACACAAATGATGCGTATACAATCAACAACCATATGAAATTAAGACCATTCCCTAATCTTAATATCCAAGCATATCATCAATAATTCATCACACTTGAATTATCACACAATTGCACACACAAACACATTTTCATAATTAAAGTACTCATACTTTAAACATCATCACCACAATTAGCAAGTAAGACACAAGGATCGACTCGATCCAATCACAACTCACAAAACACAATTACTAATTAAATATAGGATAAATAATTCATCACCAATAATTGAATCCAACATTCAATAAAATCTCACTATTCAATAAATAATAATCAATCTTAAATAAACAATCCATATTTAAATAATTACTCCACATTTGATAAATAACTAATACTCCCTCTGTCCCAAAATATAAGAGAAAAAAGTACATTTTTCTTGTACCAAAATATAAGAGAAAAAACCAACTTCCATCTTTTCAAGGTAAAATTAAATGCAAATTGCATTTAATTTGCTTTCTCTTTCATCTTTTCTATAACCAACAATCAATTAGAATTGTTTTTACACCTTTCAAGGCAATTTATTTCAACAAAATCTTAGTCAAATTATTATATTTTTACTTTTCTTAATAAGTTTGATTTTGAGATTTTCTCTTATATTTTGGGACGAAGGGAGTATTAATTAAATAATCAATATTTAAATAAATATTCCAGAATTAATAAATAATTAATCTTTTAATTAAATAATTAATAATTAAATAAATAATCAATAATTAAGTTAAATAACTAATATTTTTAAATAAATTAATCATTATTTAATTTAAATGATTACTATCTAATAAAATAATTAATATCTTAATAAATAATCAATATTTAATTAGATAATCAATATTTAAATAAATATATAAGAAATATTCAATAAATAAATAAATCTTTGATATATTAATAAATATTTCAACATATTGATATAGATTTTATATTTGAATAAAATTCTATATTTAAATAAGATTTCAATATTTTATTAATATTTAATAAATAATTCAATATCTAATTAAATCATCAATATTTAATTAAATGATCAATATGTTAAATAAACAACCAATATTTTAATAAATATCCAATATTCAAGAAATAATTCAATATTTTAATAAACAATCATTATTTGGAGAGATAATTAATTTCTGAATAAATAATTAATATTGAATAATTAATTAGTATTTTTAATAATTGATCAATATTTAATAAACAATCAATATTTTAATATAGTTCCAATATTAACAAGGTTCCAATAATTAATATAGTTTGAATATTTAAATAGATATTTAACATTTAATAAAGTTCCACTACCTAACTTATATAATTGCTACAACACTTAAACATATATATATTTTTCGTTTGGCTACAGTAGTGATAAAAATTAAATAGCTACATGATAAAAGCATTCTATAGTCTAATTAATAAAAGAGAAAGTATAAAATTCTAATTAATTACAGAAAAAGTCAAAGATGACACTTCATAAATAAAATAGGTATATCTTAGATTATAATAATTTTATTAAAAGAATGTAAAGGTATTATTTTCGTTTCATAAATTTTGGTCCTATTAAAAGTAGTAGTATCATTTTATTACTACTACATTAAATTTTACTAAGAATCATGCTTACATTAAAGTATTAATGAAATAGAAGGAAGGTACATTCATTGCTATATTAATATGTGTGTACCGCTACAGTGGTGACATTTAAAGGAAAAAGGCACTTCAATTTCTATAGCTTTTTGTTATACAGAAGAATGAAAAAGTAAAATACATATCAATTCCTTATTTTTTTTTTGTCTCGCTGCAGCAAGGATGAAGTTAATGAGTCATATTCATTGTTTTCTGCTACAGGCAAGGAAAAATAGAAAGACGCTTAATTACTACTAGTTTCTTGCTAATAGCATTTAATGCACATGAAAATAAGGATTACATTGCAAACTATTTTTGTACACACTACATTATATAATTATTAAGAAATATCTTCAGGTTTCACATTTCATTAAATAATCAATTTTTCGCTACAGTAGCTAACAAGGTATTTCCTCCGTCTCATAAAAAGTGTCCTATTTGAACAATATACGATTCTTAAGAAAATGATTAGATGTATTGGTTTTAATGAAAAAACTAATATCATTTACTAGAATACCTTTATTAAATATAGTTAATAGAGTTGTTTAATAAAGTGAAAGCTAATGAATATGGGTATAGTAGTGGAAAAATAATAATAAATGATGTATTGGTAATGTAAATGAATAATTATTTTGAAACAAAAAAAAGTGAAAATGAGACACTTTTTATGAGACGGAGGGAGTATCAAGTACCATGGTGTCTCTTAATATATAGGTATCATTTAATATTTAGGAGGCATTTAATATATAGGTAAAGTAAATGGATTACACTATTTTTTTTTTCTTGGTCCTAGCGCTACAACACAAGGAGTAAAGAGAATCAATTTTAGTTTGGATTAGCTTTTAGCACATCCAGAATCAATTTTAGAGGTGTAGAATTGATTCTGGGTGATTTTGAGATGTTTGTTTTAGCAAAAGTAGAATTGATTGTACCTCCAGAATTGATTCTACTAAAAGCTACAATTTGTAGTTTCTACCTTCAGAATTGATTCTAGGTGATTTTTACACTGAAATTTATTGTTTAACTCACTTTTCATTAAATGTATCCAAACATAAATTAATTCTGCTAAACTCAATTCTGTTAAAATTAATTCTACCAAACTCAATTCTGCTAGAATCAATTCTGTTCACCGCCAATCCAAACACACCCTTAGTAGTTCCGCTACAGCATCACCATTTATCTCATTTTTTTCCTTCTTACGCTACAGGAAAATGGAGTGGAAAAGGGTTCACTCAAATTCTATAATTTTCTTGTTCCGTTACTATTCAGCACACACACATATATATATATATATATATATATATATATATATATACGCTGCAACAACTAAACAAATAGGAGGGTGGGATCACTTATTAAACTACAAGGAAACAATTCACTAAAAAAAATTAACTAGTTCATTAAAGTTCTAGCGCTGCTACAACAGTAATAAGAAGTAGGAACTTCACAATTCATTACTTCCATTTCTAACCTACAATTAATAATGAGTCTTTATAGTATACCAATAATCAATTTCAAAGCACACAAAATTAATTTTTTTCAGAAATTAAATTTAAACCTAATAATTTCAATCTCATAGAAAATATTGGGTATTTTAATCTAAACTCATTTCTAACTAATAATTATCATCCAATAATCTCAATAATGAGTAAAAATCCACCCTTACATTGGGTTTTGATGATTTCTTGAGCTTCCCATTGGTTCTTCTCCTTCTCCACTCTTCTTTCTCTCTAGCCTCCTTTAACAACTTTCTATCTTTCTATTCTATCTCTTACTCCTTTTGTTAAATCCTAACAAAAGTCATTAACCTATTGGACTCACTAACCCACTATCCCATTTACTATTCACACTCTCAAATAGGCCCAAATTAATCAATCTAACAATTCTATATTTTATTCCACCAATAAAAATAATTCACATAAATCAATTAATTCAAATAATTAAATTAATCAAATAATTCACTTAAATTATATAAATCAAATAAATCAATTATTTCAACTAAGTCCAATAAATCCATTAATTTAATTAATTCCAATAAATCAATTAGTTCATATAAATCAAATAATTCACATAAATTCAATAAATCAAATATTTCATATAAATTCAATAAATCAAATAATTCATTTAATTCAAATAAATCACATAATTCAATTAAATCAATTAAATCAATTAGGCATCAAAATCACACGATTAACTAATTAATATAATAAATAAGTAATTACTAAAATTGGGGTGTTACACCTATCATAAGAGCTCTCAGATCCGGGTATAGGATCTATCTCACCTCTCAAGATCACCCAAGCAGAACAACCAATAACAGTCAAACAAACAGATAAAGTGTAAATAAACCAAAGTAGGCTGAACCCACTAAGAACAAGCGTCCCTAGCAGAGTCACCACTTTTCTGTAGCGGCAAAAATCATGAGTGTAAGCTATTGATTAACTTAACTCATAAAGCAAAAGTTGCCACCACACTTTTATTTTATCCAAAAGGAAAGAAAAAAGAGCGAACAAAACCTAAACAAGTTCTAAACAAGAACAAGTAAAGAGAGACTGGGTAAGGGGGTTGGTTACGCTAAGGAAAGATGTTAGTACCCAAAACATCTGTAGTACTCTATAGGAACCCTTTGAAATATCTACGTTTTTTGGTTTGAAAAGGTTTGTTTGAAAAGAGATTGAGGAGATGAGAAGAGAAATTGTTTTTAAGATTTTTGTGTTCGGAGAGACTTGTCGCCTCATGCCTACGTACCCACAAAGTGCAATATAGGATCAAAACCTCGTAGTTCGTGGTATAAATAACAAAATAGGTTTGTTATGCTTGATTTTTAATGTAGAGACAAGTTGTCATTTCCAAGCGAATAATTCCGCTTAAAGAGATGAATCATGTCTAAACTTATGAAAAAAAGTTTTGAAAGAGAAAAGTGCATAAGGAACAAAAGGAGTTTGAATGAGTTTGGTGTTTTTTTAAAGTCTTTTGAAAAAGGTGTCAATATGCTTATGTAGTTTAGCATTTATTAAGAAATGAAAAGAAAAGAGTAAAATCACTTGACAAAGTCAAGGTTTTATTATGAAAGAGGTGGTAGTTTGAAAATAAGAAGGTTTTGAAAAAGGAAGAAAGTTTTGAAAATTGAAGAATGGGTGAAGAAGAAGTGACTATCCTAAAGCATAAAGTAAAAGATAAGGATAAGAATGGCCTAATCACACAAGCAAGCTCCATAGTCTTCAAACCATAATTCCAAAGCAAAGGGAGAAAGTCCTAGTTCTAAGTCCAAGGGTCCAAGAAGAGCATTGAATGTCCAAGGTCTAGGTGCAAAACTCCATGTCCAATGAAAAAGGATAGTAACCATAGTCCAAGATTAGAAGCACAAGTTTTTTAGAGGTTTTGGCCTTTATTAATGTTTTTGGTCCAAGTGGGCAAAGAGAAAAAGGCATAAACATAAACATGTGTCCAACGGACAAAGGAAAAATTATGGAATCATAAATAAGATATGATATGATATAATGACATAAAGTATAAAAAAAGTAAAGAGAGATAGGGAGCAAGAAGGAAGCATAATGGTAAGGTTAGAAGTTAGTGATTAGTTGTTAGAGAAAATGATCAATAATGATTGAATAATGTACTTAGGTCAAGGTTAATGAGAACTCATTAGAGGATTGATAAAACCAAAGCCGCCTAACAACAAGTCTCATAAGTATTGAGCCAAAAGACAAATAATCAACCATCCTTGGGTTTGCAAACATAAGTTTGGGCCACGAATGATCATTTTCCGATACGGGACACATGTTGCGCTATGTTAAGCAATTGCCAAGTGACTTATATAGAAGTCACCCTACTCGAGGCTGATCAATAACGATGTTAGTGCTAATGCATGCTAGAGAAGTGATATGTAGATCACTTTCCAAAAGCAATACCGCACGAAAAGAAAATAGGTAGTGATCTACTCTTGATATAGAATTCAACAAAGAAATTCTAAGATCCATAAGACTTTCATTGATCAAAATAAAAAGAAATAGAGGGAGAGGTGAAGAGAAAAACCAAATTGAATTACACTTTCAAGATCCTTTCATCTTCAAGTTCAATCACCTCTAATTGATAGGTTTAAGTGTGAAAACATATCACTAATTCAAAGCACCTCAAATGAATTCAACAATTCATTTAAAGATAGATTTGAACTAATGAATGTTTAATTACTTTAACCATATCCAAAGTCCATTGAAATTGAAGAGAAATTAATCTCAACAATGCACTTCAAGGCCAAAACAGCAAGAAATGGGAAGAAAAACCAAAACAGACCCAAAAACAAGTGAAAATCACATTCTGGACACTGGTTAACCGGTTAACCAAAATGAACTGCATTTGGTTAACCGGTTAACACTACAGAACAGCAACAAAATTTTGAAAAAATGTAGCATTCATGATCCAATCATTTCTTCAAACATCTCATGGTCATGGATGCAAATTAGAACGAAAATTCAAGTAAAACAACAACAAATAACACCAATAAAACACAATTTGCAAGATCCAAAGATCAAGCAACAAGAATTATTAAAGGATCACATTGTGGAAGATGATTCAAGAACAACAATGGTGGAAAATGAGATTACCACTCTAAATCTGAAAATTGCTTCAAATTGCTCCAAGATCCAAACTCCAAAGCCTTGATTTACAAGAATTAATGATGAAAAAGTGTTTGGATGAAGGTTTAGCTCAAAGTTGAACAAGATTCAATGTGAAAACTTGTTAACTTTCAAAAGAAGAAAAGTGAGCTTTGAGTGAATTTTGTGGTTGGGAGAGAGAATTTGCAAGACGTTCCTTGGCTATCAAAAGCTTGAAGAATGAATGAAATGAGGGTCCTATTTATAGGACTTAGGCTTGGAAATTTTGGTGGTTTGGAATTTGGTTTGGAAATGAGAATTAGACTTGGAATTTGAATTTGGAGGGAAATTAGCAAAATAGTGGTGATTAGTGAAGGTGTATGGTGGGAATTAATTGTGATGAAATAGGGGAATTAAAATGAGGTGATCTAGAATATTCTCATGATGAAATGAGTGAAAATGGTGCAAAATTTGAATTTGGCTCATTTTCTCAAAAAAAGCATTGGTTAATCGGTTAACCAAAATGAACTGTATTTGGTTAACCGATTAACACAACAAAATTGAGAAAATTTTGCTTTTTGATGTGTTGTCTTGGCTCCGGCTCGATTCTTTTGATTTGTCAAAGAAGACAGGGAATTAAACACATGAACCTTGGAGTCTCTTGAATAATAATCAATTAAATCTCGGAAACTCTTGATCAGATGATTTTGAATTGCTTGCAGATTAACTTTGACTTTGTTCAGATGAATTTCATTCGAGCTGAGGGACTGATATTTGATATCCTTGATCCAAATCCTTCCTGAAAAGGTTAGTAAAAGGGAAAAAACATTTTTTTTTGGATTTTGATTAAAGGTTAGGAAACATAAGCAAATAAAGGCAAATAAGAAACACATAGATGCTCGGTGATCCCTGCAAGGCATAAACCCAAAGATGAGAGGGATAGAGGAACCAAAGCATGATCTTGTTTGTGGTATAAGATGAAAAATGAGATAAGAATGATATGTGGAATCTTAGGGGTCAAAATTTAGGGTCTTACAGAGATAAACATACAAGTTGCATTTGGTGCACTCACACATCTATGGTCCCCATTACTCATAAGTCTAATGGAAGAAAACGGTACTTCATCACCTTCATATACAAATTTTGTCAAAAAACTTGAATTTATTTTCTAAGTGAAAAATAAAAGGCATTTATAGTATTTTAGAAGTTTAAAGTTCTTGTTGAAAAGAAATCAAGTTGTAAAGTTTGATGCTTAATAACTAATAGAAGGGGTGAATACGCTTCAACTTCTTTTAACATGTTTTGTAATTTGCATAGGATTAGAAGATAACTCACTAGTGTCTATACTCTTAAACAAAATGGAGTATCTAAAAGTAAGATCATAATAATATTAAATATGGTAGATGCATGATTAATGAACAAAATGTGTTGAAGATTTTCTAACTGAAGGTGAGAAAGATACACAATAAGGGGGGTTGAATTGTGTTTTCTGTTTCTTAACTTTACCTTTGATTAGAGTTCAGAATCTAAACAGATGTTCAGATTCTGATTAATACGTTTCAGCAGAATGTTAACAGAAGCAAATAAAAGATAAATAACACACAAAGATTTATCCGAGTTCCTCCCAACTGAGAGTAGTCCACTCCCCTTGCAGCGTAAGAGATTTTTCTCTATAATCAAATAATGAATACAATTGCTTATTGTA
Organism: Lathyrus tuberosus; assembly: GCA_022829125.1. Lineage (NCBI taxonomy): Eukaryota > Viridiplantae > Streptophyta > Magnoliopsida > Fabales > Fabaceae > Lathyrus > Lathyrus tuberosus. The sequence continues at coordinate 12,919,498 of JALAZF010000062.1, read as the reverse complement.
ACACCCCAAAATTTGCCCTCCTATTTATACCCTCATTAGTGGCTTATGCTTCCCATTTCATGTACTTTTAGGTCATAAACATTACATATGCATCATTGGTCTCCTCAAGGCATGGTCTCAAGGGTACCACCATCATTGATTGTGCAAAGCAAGGAGAATAGGATAGGTTCAGATACTCAAGCCACAAAGGCTTATCATGTCTCAAGACACCTCATATGGTTCACCAGGTCATCAAGAGATTAAGATTGGTAAGGGAATTGAAGGGGATCACACCCTCCTAGCTTGGGCTCCTCTAACTAGGGTTTAGGATGTCTATGCTTAGGACATCTTCATAAACAAGGATCTTAGGGCTTTAACCTCATCTTATCACAGGAATCATCCTAGTATAAGGGATTCTATATCATGTTTAGAGGAATTAGGGTTGGAGAATCAGTCAATTTCTCCTAACTTTTGGGGGCCAAATTAGGGTTTTGCTTAAAATCAATTTATTTCTGATTTTTTGGGCAAAACTTTATTCCATGATGTTATATGTGTTCTCAAGTTTCTAAGATGGGATTATGGACCATCAGTTGCATTCACAAGGGTTTCAATTGGATAGTTGATTGAAAATCAAGAGAATTGGAGGTAAAGTCAATCGATCAAGGAAAAAGTCAACTCCTGACTTTTTGAGGTCAAACTCTTGTTCATCATGTCAAGTATGGTCCATGGGTGAGATTTAATCAAGAAATATCCAAAGAATCATGAAAAATCAAAAGTTGGGAAAAGTTTCCATTTTTGGAAATTTTGGGTTTTAGGAACTTTCCATTTATGGAAAGTTTTCATGCTTTTTCAACCATCTTCAAGCCCAGATTTAAGCATGATGCAAGCTCCATTTGGAAATTATTTTTAAATGAAAGTTGTAGTATGATCTCTCACCTTTTCAGCCATATAAAGAATGTGTCATTTGGATTTGTGGATCAAGAGTTATGGTGTGTCAAAGATCATGATTCCAAGTTGTTCAACATGACAAATAACTTAGAAAATTTTTGACATGTTAGGCAGCTTGTGTCACACCACTTTCTTGCCAACTTTTCATGATGTGTAAGGTTTCAATTCAATTTGATTTGCACATGAAAGTTGTAGTATCAAGTGCCCTCTTTGATTTGGTACCAAGATTTTGAAGATTGGATCAATATTCATAGAGTTATGCTCCTCCAAAAATATGGTCTCCAAGTTGTGAAACATGGAAAAATACTTATATTTTTCTAAGTGTAAAAGTTAGGTGGTATCATGCAATGTTCATGGCCATTTTTATTGATGATCTAGGGTTCCTTTCCGCTTATTTTCAACATGATAATTGTGGTATCACGTTCACTCTTCAAGTTGACACCAAGACCTCATCATGTGGCTCATTATTCACCAAGTTATGGCTCACCAAAGTCCTCACCATAAGAAGGGTGCATACAAGTATATCAACTCCCCCAAATTCAATCGAAAACCTGGCCTTATTATGTCTCTCTCATTTTTACCATTTTAAGCTAAACCATGACCTTACACCACGCATGTTATGCCACCACTTTGCTCCATATGGCCATGAAAGAAAACAAAGGAATTTTAATGCACAAGTAGGAATTATGATCGTACCAGCATGACATTACCACCACACATCACCATCATCAAATTCACTCCATGACTACATGCTAAAACTCTCACCAATTCTCCCAACCCGTATGCACAACATAACCTCCCTTTTTTCATTTTCTCTTAACCTCACTCTAACCATTAACCAACCTTGGGTAACTCTTTAACCACACCTAAACCATGCATATAAAAGATCGAAACTCTAACAGAATTGGTTAGAACCCATTGTTCACAAAAAGAGATCCAAAAACTTGAAGAAAACTCCATTGATACCAATTCTTGAAGGCTGCGAATCTGAGCCATTATTGGAGCTTTCTTCATTCTTCCTTCACCATCTTCATCACCATAGCATACTCTCTCTTCTATATGCATTATCATTGAGCTGGATTCACCATAACAGTGCAACAACTTCAACATCATCATGGAATTTTAGCAAAATTTAAGGAGATTAGAGCATTTATTTTGCTCTAGAGTGTTGATTAGAAGATTTGCGTGAAGTATTAGGATTTCTTGAACGTGAGTAAAGCTTCATCCAAATTTGTGATTCTTGAAACTTTAGCATCATGTTAGAACTCACATACGTCTTGGAATCATGTAGTTAACGTGCATCTGAAGTCCTCCATAAAGAGGCAATATGTTTGGATAGAGAATGGCTTAAAATGCGATTCTTCAAAGTTTGAGGTCCTAATTTATCCCCTTTAAATCTTCTTGTTTGTTGTTTTAATGGAGATTTTAAGCAAGGATTCGTAATCTACGTTTCAAGGGCTTCATTTTAGGCTTTTATTTTGTGCAAATTGGTTGAGTTTGGAGGGTGTAAGGTGCTGTTAAAGAATGCTAGTTTCACCTTTATTTTTGCGTGAAGCACATGGCCATGGAGGAAGGGTTACGATTTGTGCATGGTGAGAAGGAAGAAGACGACCACGTGTTGTCTTCTTAGAGGGCATGGTGAGGTTTTATCTTATTCTCATTTAAGTGAGTGCATGTCCAATTGATAAAATGTTCTACATGTCACATTTTTTTCTTTTCTTTTATGTTGAATGAAATGTGATAGCATGTGATAGTTAGCCATGGCGGGATGATGATGATCTAACGCGTGAGAGGGGGCCAACACATTAATGAAGCACACCCCTTTTTTGCTGAGTGTTCAAAAGGGGCATTTTTGGTAGCATTGGGCTTAACCCAATTGCTATTTGCACACCCCAGTCCTGAGCCCATATGGTTTTTGAACAGCATTCTTGCTAGTGTAGCACCCCCCAATTCTTTCTTGTGTTTTTTTTTTCATTTTCTTTTTCACACGTATCATAATGCAATTTTAAAAATAGTTCTTATTGCCTAAAAATTCTGAAATAATTCATGATGATTATTAGATGATTTATTTAAGCTTTGAAGAATTTTATTTTCATTTTTGATCAAATTTAGTATTTTTCCTCAATTTCTGATTGGTGGATGTTCTTATGGACCTATCTTGTGATTCAAGCCTTAAAAAATGACCTTCCATTAATAGTTGTGATCCAATTTTCTGTGTGTGTTTTGAACCTTCATTATGGGATGGTTACATGTTAAAATCATGCTTTGATCATGATTTTGGAGTCACTTTCTAAGAACTTTTTGTGATTTGTGTTTGTATGATCATTAAGTGACATATGCCTAATGTTTGCAACTTTTTTAGCACCCTTAGTGCATAATTTGGATCCAATTTTTTGTACATGATAACGCACTTACCTTAACATAACATGGTTAATTTCTCATAATTTTCTAAAGAATCTAACTATTTTTCATGGACCATTCCATTACATGACTAATCTTTTGATTCATGCTAGAACTAGGTTAACTTAATGCCAATGTGTGAGCTCTTTAAGACAAATTTTGAGGGCATGTTCAAGCCTATTCATGATGCTATTTTGTGTACCTCTATGACCCTTAGGTGTTGTTTTTTGATCACGACTCACATGAGTCTTTTTGAACCCTAAGTTGCTTACCCGATCATGCTTGATGTTTGCTTAGATGTTTTAGTTTGATGGTGCATTTGTGCAATCCTCTTTAGGATATTTTTGTGCATCATTTCACATATGTTTTAGCATGAGATAGAGCCTTCCCTCATTGATTTATAGGTCACTTCATGTGCTCCTAATTGGTATTATGCTTTCACAAGTTTGAACATGAATGAGAGGTTAACTTTGTTGTCTCCATTTAAACTTTGGATGAGCCATATTTGTCCAATGCTTTTGATATTCAAATGTGCCATTCCACATATCATTTGCCACTGCCTCATGTGTATAAACACTTGATCTACTTGACTTTGGATTTACTTTTACATACTTGAACTTGTTTTGCTTCTAGTGGAAGACAAAGTGAATTTTTTACCACACTTATAACATCATTTGTATGTCAATTTTGTTCATTGTTTTTGGTATTCAAATATGAGATATTATAGGTCTCTTACTTCTGGTGTAGATGTTTTGATATTACTTTACCATGTCCTTTCTTTTCTATTTGATTGGTTGATAAGTTGCATGCCTTAAAAGATGTTTAAGTTTAATGTTGGCCCTTACTTACTTTAGCTTTGGAGATTGTGTTTAACATGAAATGTTGTGACAATTTGAGATTGATCTTACACATTAGATACATGCCTCCACTTCTGACCTATGACTTGTGAGTTCATCTCACACTTGTTTTCTTGTTGTATAACCTTGAATGATTAAAGCATGCTTTAGGTGCCATCTTTGGATGCAAATTTCAAACCACTTGAACATGATTGATGTACATTCTATGATTACTTATTAATACTTCAGATTGCTTTCTACATGTTTATATCACATATGTGGCTTGAGTATGTGACTTGGCTTCCATTTGTGTGACTTTTATAAGTCTTTTGACATAGTTTGTAAGTAGCAAATGTTGTGTATTGACGTAAGACATAACTTGTAACCTTTTGACTTTGATTAGGACATTAACATAGATAGGATAGAGTAGGTTTAGCTACTGCCCCTTGTATGTTCTTATACCTTTAGGGTTCACTTTTCATTGCTTATTGTTTGGTTTTACTCCTAGGGTAGAATTAAGACACTTCCTTGTGCATTAGGACATAGTTTTGTACTTTGCTTTCAACTACTTGATAGTTGAGCTTGGATTGGAGATGGTAGGTTACTTGTGATACTTTACATGCTTGTTTATACTCACATGATTCCTCTTTCATCTAACTTTTCTTTTACTCCCTCCTTTGTGATTGTTTAGTATAATGTTTACTTGTGTTTCTTCACATGATCCCGTAGGATTCCTAGCTCCACTTAATTTTTGATTAAGTTGGAGGTAGGAGAGACATTAGGCTAGCAATCCATGCATGATAAAAATAGGTTAGCTCCCTCTTAACCTCAACTATAAGGCCACAATGTATGATAACATTAGGATCTAGTTTCCCTTAGTTATTTTCTTTTCAACTTTGAGTCTTTCCCTTCTCATCTCTAAACAAGTTCAAAACACCTAACAAATACAACAGGTATTGTACGCCATGAGCCTTAAGTACATGGGAATGGAAGTTGAGGGGTTTCTCTTCACTTTCCTAGAGTGTTTAGCATACGTCCCGTCTTGGGTCAATTTGCGATGCATTCGATCCTATGTCATAGACTTTAGTACAATACAAGTTTCAAATAATAAATTAAAACACTTTCTTATAAAAAATATAGACAAACCAATCGTCTTCCTTCAGGATTCTCTTCTCATCTCCTTCACTCCATTCGTAAAGGATACGTTATTTCTGTTCTACCGCAAACAAGTAAACGCGTAAGACTCCATGCAACGAGCGACAACGCCTAAACTGCTAGAACGCGAACGGTAGCGCCATCCACTAAAAAACATAATCAAAGACCCGTAGGTCGAACTACGACTACTCTGACTTCCTCTTTCCCGTCCGATTGAGGATACGTAGGCACGAGACAATGATGTCTTGGCGAGCAACCTCCCCCCTACAATCCCGTAGTCCTCTGAACTACGTTGACTCTGACTTTCCCAATCTTGAGAGAATACGTAGACCTAGGACGATGATGTCCTATCGAGTCAAATTTTCTTTTTCTTTCCCCGTTTCTCTGTTTCCCATTCTCTTCCGTTCCAGTTAGCAGTTGAGCTTTAGATACCTACACCCTTTGATCAGAACAACAAGCGTAGATCCCATTGAGTACGATGGACGCGAGGGGGTGCTAATACCTTCCTCTCGCGTAACCGACTCCCGAGCCTGACCTATGGTTGCGATGACCATGTATTTTCCTTTCTGGGTTTTCTTCGATCGTTTCCTTTCTCTGCGTTGGGAAAAATAACGTTCGGTGGCGTGTCTTCTATCTTTTCCGCCGGTTAATTTTCACAGATGCGACAGCTGGCGACTCTGCTGGGGACACTGATTCCCTAAGCGAGTCAATCCTAGCGCTTGTTTGTTTTTGGTTATAGGGTGTTTATCTGAATGCTTTACCTTATTTATTTATGGCTTTATTGCATGTTATCGCTTTTATTGCATTTACTTGCTTTACACCCATTATTGCCATATATACTGGACTATGCTGGACTGTTGTTTTCTTTGGTAGGATGGGTGATCTGAGAGATAAGCCCAGTACCCAGGCTTGAGTGTACACATAGGACTAGAGTGGAAAGTAGTGTGGCCTACGTAGCGTCTTGGTACGTTTGGTTTTCACGAAACCAACAGCCAGACGAGGTTTTTTTGGAAGATGTCCTGATTTGCGTCTTGTGCATTTTGGGGTGTTAACCTAGAAAGCTGTCGACTCTGGTGACCATTCCTGAGGACTCAGTTAAGGCACTCCTCCCAAGGGGCGATAATGGAAGACCATAAATGGCAAACCCATTACGCTTCTTGATCCGAGGAACCGAAGCTGAGAACTTGCCATAGGATGACTGTTAAAGGGGAATCAGTTGAGGCATCCTCGATCGATGATGATGCCAAACTAGAAATGGTGAACGTATCATCATTTCTGGACCTGAGAGTCCGTGATGCTGAGGATCCTTAGTCTTAGAACCTACATGTGAAAGGGGTTGGGTGTTTACAGGTTTGCAGGAAACTTTGGCTTCCAACCTACCCGGTTTTCTGGTATTCTTACAGAAGTGGACAGTTCATCCTGTTATATTCAGTCAGTTGTTATTCATAGTTCTACACAGACATTATTCGCACAGTTCATCACAGACACGTCCAGTTATATGTGGCACACTGATATCATGCCTTTGCATTGCATTTTCATACCGTGACATTCATGTTTTTTCATTTCCAGGTTTATATCGTACTTTTGATTCTGGTTAGTGGGTTCTATAAGGATGGATACCCAGAGGAAGAATAATGTGGCCTACATATTTCCGAAGCCGACTTTAGACCTACTCCATAAAGTAGTTGCCATGGATGATCCTGGTGTTCTTACCGACTTCAGAAAAGAGTATGGGAGATTATTGAATATGGTCCGTAACATCACGAAGTATGAGCACGACACTCTTCATACACTATTGCAGTTTTATTAGCCTCTGTTGCGGTGCTTCACCTTTCCAGATTATATCTTCACCTTTCCAGATTATATTCTAGCGCAAACACTATAGGAGTTATCTTTCATCCTGGGGATCTCTATCAAGCCAAGGGTACCGTTCTTTTGTGAGGAGTGTCCGAGCTTAGAGGAAGTCTCAGCTGCTCTGCATGTGGGCCAGTCAGTTCTGAAGGACAATGTTACTGATAAGGGTGGAATTAAAGGTTTTTAGTTGGAATTCCTGGTTAGCCAAGCTCGAGAATATGTCTACGCCAAGAGTTGGATTGTTTTCAATGCTATTTTTGCTCTATGCATCTATGGGATTGTTTTGTTTTCCAACATACATGACTTTGTGGACATGTACGCCGTGAGAATCTTCATTATGAAAAATCCAATTCCTACTCTTCTTGATGATTTCTATCATTCGTGCGCTTCAAAAATGAGAAGAGAAGAGGGGGGTCTGTCAATTATTACACGTCACTCTTGTCCGATTGGTTTCTGAATCATCTGCCTCAGACTGGTGCCTTTATTGACACAAAGACTGTGAGAGCAAGAATTGTCTCTACAAGTCAATCTATGTTTTGATGATAACAATACGTATTTGTGAAAGAACCATTTTATGTTCAAACGTGTGTTGTGTGCAGATCATATTCATAGAAGTTATCAGATCCAACAAGCACCAGCCAGATGAGCGTAATTGATAATATGTGAAGTTACTATGTGTGACACAAGTCGTAAGAAGCAAGAATGCTTCTATATCTGATCGTGATCAGTCAGATCCAAGGATGCTAATATTGCTGTTACAATGCTCTTGTGGATGCTCTCTGAAAGTGTTCGAGATTCTGAAGATTGCGAAGCTTCTGAAGAAAAGAACCGAAGTGCTGAAGACTCTCATGACTTAAAGTTCTGAAGGCGGAAGGCTCTGAAGACCAAGTGCAGAAAGACTCTGAAGACTTATGTGTTCTAAAGATTAAGGTTCTGAAGATCAAGTGCTGAAGACTCTGAAGACAAATTCCTAATGGACAAGCTCTGAAGTTTTGGAAGACTTGAAGAAGTAAAGGATAATGTTCTTAAAGACAAGTGCTGAAGTTCTGCAGACTGATTCCTAATGGACTTCTTCAAATGACTGAGGACTTGACGTATCAGATATCCTATTAAGAAGACTCTAGTCATGCTTCATCAATTTACCATCAGAAGCCTCTGAAGTTTGGAAGTCACATGTTACCGTTGTGAGTGACTGTACACGACGTCTAAGAAAGATATATCGCGTCACTTCTCCCACAGTAAAAAGGAGATGTGTCAGTACAGCTAGTTATTACGCAATGTCTCTTTTCCAACAGCCAACAATATTTCAAATGGCTATATTTCTATTGGGCTATTTAAAGGAAAGAGTATTCGCTTCTAGATGATGAAGTCCACTAATCAATTTACTCCCATAAAAGATGAATTGATCAAGTCATTGTGTAAAGATAGCAACAACGATGAGTTCTTGATGTAACACTTAGAATATCCAAAGCTATCACCATTTACACATGGCCATTGTTGTTGAAGCTCAAAGATCAACATTCAATACAACAACAATGAATTGGTATAGAAGCTGTTGATGAAGAAGACAACATTGCAAATCAGTCAAGTCAGCAACCACCTTCTCGTCAGCGCTACATTGAAGATCTGAAGTAATGAGTTATTGCTCAAAGCTTGCTCACCCAAGAAGACGAAGAAGAAGAAGATCTACAAGATGTCAACAACTGTCAAATCATTATACATCTCTGTAGTTTCTTAGAATAGGCAAGGAGCTGTTGCTCACATCTTGCTCGAACACTTGTGTGTTCTTTGTACTTAAACTTAGGAGTAATCTGCTTGTTAAGAAGCATCTTTGTAATCTCCTGTAAAACTAATTCTTGGTGAATTAGGATTCCTTGAGTGGTAAGTGTGACCGGAGACTCGAGAAGACAATGGCGAGATGTCATTATGGGAAAAGCCTGAAATAGGGTCAGTATCGTTATATTCATTGCGATGAATCCCTGAACGTCTAGATGTGAAAGCCTGGCAGTAGATCTTGCGAGATTGGAACCTGCAGGTCAATGTTTGTCATATTCATTAAGTTGAATCCCTGAACGGTTCATTGCATGTTAGTCACAGTGCGGCTGTGCAAATGGTTAGTCACCGGCTGTTGCCCGTGCATCTGTAATCGAGATTGATTATAGTGGATTAAGACCTTGTGTTCAAGGAAAAATTACCTGAGGAGGGTGAATTGGATTAGACTTTGTGGTGAACCAGGATATATCGTGTTTCCTTTACTCTTATGCTTAATGTTCTTATTTATGTTTCTATATTGAGTATCAGAACCCTTCATAAGCAAGTCAGAACCATGCAACTCTGATAAGCTTCCGCTCTACAAGATCTGAATGATTCACATAGTGTTCAGACTCTTAAGAGGTTCTCACGTTTCAAGCATTAACAAATCTGAATATAACTTTACAAGCCAGAGTCTCTCATTGAACTCTGATGAGATCCCGGCGTCTTAAAGACAAGAGGCAAAAAAAGTTGTCAAAAGAGTAAATACACAATTCAAACCCCCATTTCTTGTGTCTTTCTCGCACCTTCAATTGGTATCAGAGCTCCGGTTCTGTTATTGGTGGATATCAAACACTTAACAGTGTTAGAAAAAGATCTGGATGCAGTGCGTATAAATACTCTGGGTGAGATTGAAGTCCACTTACAATTTCTGTAACAGTTCAGAAGATGACTGTGTACAAAATTGTAATTAATCTAAGTACTTGAGTAAATCACTGATTCTGGAAGTTTCTGCTGTCATCAAATAGCTAAACCTTCCTCACTTAAGTTTTATTGAAGATTGAAGAATCAGTTGATAAGATAAGATTCATCAGATAAGAAGTAGTATCTGTTGAATGCTAATCTTGGAAGATACGTGTGAATGAACCACGTATTTGCTCAAAGTCAAATCATCAAAAAACAAGAAGTCTTGTTTGTTGAAGATCAATTCTTTATGAGTTTTTGAGATGTTTTCAAGAAACGGATTAGGTCCACCCTTGACTTTCTCATATAAAAACTCATTCAGAACTTCTTCATGTAAAGAAGAAAAATTGCTATTCTATGATTTTGAACTTCAGAGTGAAGTCTGTTGGAGTCAGAAAATTTGAAGAATTCAAACTCTTAGAAATGATTCACCATTTGAATTTTGAATGATCAAGAATATTAAAAGACTCAATATAGAACTGAATGTTGTTTTCTTGGAAGCAATACAGAAAACATAAAGAATATTCAGGAAGAAGAACGTCTAGGATTCATCAAACACTTGATCAAGAATGAACTCTTAAGTCCTGTTTGAATCAGTATAACTAAGTTCTGATAACTTAAAACTATCTCTCAGGTGAATCAAATGTTAGTAATCTGATCACTATCTGATAAGTTGTTCAGAACCTCTCATGCACTGAAACCTGAAGATGCCAAACCAAACACTAGAATTCTCTACTCAAGTCAAAAGGAATTTAAGTTACTGATGTCCTTTGGAAGAAAGAAATCAGTCAACATTCTATTTTGAAGTAGATATGTTGTTTGTCTCTGATGAGCTAACTATGTGCATTGTGAGATCAAGATGTTGAATTTATTAACTGCAATTGTTTTTAGCACAGTGAGTCAAGTAAAATTGCTATGAGTTCCAAATGGCTACTTCTCATTCTGAGAAACTGACTCTGGATGGCAAGAATACTCAAATTAGAATCAGATCAACGTGCAGACCATCAGAAGAAACATGCTTAGGAATAAGTTTCACTAATCAAACCAGCCACGGGTGAAGAACCTCTTATGAACGAGAACTAAGTTCTGGCTATGAAGATGAACTTAATCAATTCAAAGGTTGATGTCTTGGATTCAGTTCCATAACCTAAGAATGTTCATTTGAACTCAGCAAGCTCTCAAGAATAAGAAGAAATGAGAAGTCGTCAGGAACAAGGCACGACCTGCTGTTTAAAGATACATTCAACAAGAAGAAATTACTCACAACAGAGCTCTTGCTCCGGTCGATCAGATGTGAAGCAATATGATTATCAAATTCCTTTTTCGAGACCAGAAGACAAGTGATCCTGAAGAATTCAAGAATCCTCAGCAGCTCACTCAGAAGCTTGCAGAATCTGAAAGATGGCATTCAAAAGCTCAAAAAGAAATGCATTGGTATGGCGATTCCAAATCCTTCAGAGAGAAAAGATCAGAGTCAAGATTGGGATTGCATCCAGACACATCTACAAAGATCTCAGGTACCATCCTTTCTTCATTTATGACTTATTTTCATGATAACAACCAAAATCACTTTATCAAACCCTTTGGATATACTATGATTGAGTTTTGTGAGAAGTGATTAGAAAAACTTTTAAGATAATCTTTTGTCCTTTTCCGTATGTGTCTGCACATGCTTCTTGGAACAGTCAAAGTTTATAAATCTCGAATATCATATTCTCCTCATCATGTCACTCACTCTGGTTGACCACATCCTAACCCATAAGTACACTCCAACTAGACCCAACTCTTTCTCTCATAAAGTCACTCCACTCAACTGATTAAGTTAGAGGTAGGAGAGACATTAGGATAGCAATCCATGCATGATAACAATAGGTTAGCTCCCTCTTAACCTCAACTATAAGGCTACAATGTATGATAACATTAAGATCTTGTTTCCCTTAGTTGTTTTCTTTTCAACTTTGAGTCTTTCTCTTCTCATCTCTAAACAAGTTCAAAACACCTAATAAATACAACGAGTATTGTACACCATGAGCCTTAAGTACATGGAAAATGGAAGGTGAGGGGTTTCTCTTCACTTTCCTAGAGTGTTTAGAATACGTCCCGTCTTGGGTCGATTTGCGACGCATTCGATCCTATGTCATAGACTTTAGTACAATACAAGTTTCAAACAATAAATCAAAACACTTTCTTATAAAAAACATAAATAAACCAATCGTCTTCCTTCGGGATTCTCTTATCATCTCCCTCACTCCATTCGTAAAGGATACGTTATTTCCGTTCTACCGCAAATAGGTAAACGCGTAAGGCTCCATGCAACGAGCGGCAACGCCTAAACTGCGAGAACGCGAACGTTAGAGTCATCCACTAAAAAACACAATCAAAGACCCGTAGGTCAAACTACGACTGCTCTGACTTCCTCTCTCCCGTCTGATTGAGGATACGTAGGCACGAGACAGTGATGTCTTGGCGAGCAACCTTCCCCCCCCACAATCCTGTAGTCCTCCGAACTATGTTGACTATGACTTTCCCACTCCTGAGGGAATACGTAGGCCTAGGACGGCGATGTCCTATCGAGTCACCTTTTCCTTTTCTTTCTCCGTTTTTCTGTTTCCCATTCTTTTCCGTTCCAGTTACCAGTTGAGCTTCAGATACCTACACCCTTTGATCAGAACAACAAGCATGGATCCCATCCTATACGATGGACACGAGGGGGTGTTAATACTTTTCTCTCGCATAACCGACTCCCGAGCCCGGACTATTGTTGCGATGACCGTGTCTTTCCCTTTCTGGGTTTTTTTCGTTCGTTTCCTTTCCATGCATTGGGATAAATAACATTCGGTGGCGACTCTTCTGTCTTTTCCGCCGGTTGATTTTCGCAGATGCGACACTTATGCACTTAAGCATAAGACTTTTCTTTTCTTAGACCCTCAGCCCGAGACTTCCTGCTTAAACCCATCAGGTCCAAGACTTCTGGTTAGATTCCATGAATCCAAGGATTCCTGCTTAAGCCCCTCAGGCCCAAGACTTCCTTCTTAAACCCCTCAGGTTTAAGACTTCCTGCTTAGGTTCCACGAACCCAAGACTTTCGCTTCAGCCCCTCAGGCCCAAGTCTTCATTGCTTAAGTTCTACGAACTCAAGACTTCCTTGCTCAGGTTCCACGAACCCAAGAATTCTGCTCAAGCCCCTCAGGCCAAAGACTTCTGCTCATACTCACAATCTAAGACTTTCTGCTTAATCAACAACTGATTTATATTTTCAATGCTCTATCACATAGTAGGCGACTTACTTGGCTCAAGCTTCTCAACAAGATATTTTGATGCTCAAGCACATAGCAAGAGACTTTATCTAAACTACGAACATGTTTAGAAGAATAGAGAACAAGGTGTACTTGATACAAAATCAGAGGTACATGGTAATCACTATAACAAAGAACTTAAGCACTTAGGATTTCTAAGATATTCAATGTTTAAGAAATCTTAAGGCTCTGTACAATTTACAGCATATAACAGAATTTCTGCATACTCGATTGTGTTGCTTATTGTTGATCTTGTTATTCCTCCATCCAGATAGAAGTGTAGAACACTTCTATCCTTCTTGGCTTTCTTTCTCTATTTTCTTCTTGTTTCTTTCTCCTTGTTGAAGAACTCAGTTTGAATCTTTGGCAATTTATATAGCAGTTGTAGAAAACTAGCAGTTGGAAGAGATAACTTGAACAAGTGTCTTTATTTTTCCATAGTACAAGAGACGTTGAAGATAGATACACCAAAAGATCTTAATCTATTGTGTAACATGTTTAACCAATGCGTCTTCCATGTAATCTTGTACTATAGATCCGTTGAGAGTAAATATCCGTAAAGTATGTCAACTCTTTTGAGCCTTGTGAACATAGACACTAGCTGACAAGCTGATTTGACAATGCAGCTTGCTTTCTGTACTGCAAATAACTTAAGCTTTATTACTAACTTTGAATGTTCACCAGAAGCTCATACATTAACTTAGTGTAGAGACAATATGTCGCTCTTCTGATGTTAAAGCCTTCAGCTTTAGAGTTTACGCCAGACATCACTGAGATAGTGTTCTTCAGATTCTGATCCACCAGAAGCTAGTAACTCGGCTCCTTTCAAATGTGTCCTTATATCAGATTCTGAATACATTCTTTATAAGCTTTATGCATACTTGGAACACACATTAGATAACACCATTATTCTTTCAATACTTTGTTATCATCAAAACTCAAAGGATAAATTTCATGAATAAATTTTGTTCTAACAATCTTCCCCTTTTTGATGATGACAAACATAAGTATTTAAAGAACAATGTTGGGTAGTTATAATTTTCTTGGCAACATTAGGGTATGAGGTTTGTAAGCTCCCCCAGAGTCTAATAGTCCTAGGTTGAGTTCTGTAAACTCCCCCTAAGCACTATATTCAAGAAAAATATTTTAATTTTCTAAGCAACATCAGAGTCTGAGGTTGTAAGCTTCCTCTGAGTCTAATAGTCAAAGGTTGAGGTTTGTAAGCTCCCCCTTAGTTCTATATACAACAAAACTAAAATATATCATTCGGGCAAGATAACCAATATAACAAAAATAACCAAAAATAACAAAAATTTAAAAGTACATTAATATAAATGAACAACATTAAATCTGAAGGGTTCAGATTCTTTATTAAATACTATTATATATTTCTCCCCCTTTTGTCACATCAAAAGAATAAAAAGAAAAAAAACTAGAGTCATAAATGCGTAACAGAGCATCATTATGTGACCAATTTTTAAGAAAGAGAAAATGATCAAGTAGCAAAAATCATTAAAGAATTGTACAATGCATTTTTATTATTTATTGGTTATAATAGTTCCAAAATCAAGAAAAGGATTTTATTTCGACGTTTGGGTCATCCAGAATCCACTATAAAAGCAACCGAGTATAGGTCATTTTCATCAACATCCTACAACACAATATGGAGGCAACAACAGAGAGCACCGGCATCTCCGTTTTAACAGAAGTTTCAAAGAGCGCTACTAATCTGAAGACTCAAGGTCTTCAGAAGCCAGCAGACTCTGAAGCATCTGCGACTGGTCCTTTGTTCACTATACCAAAATCTTCTAACGAGGTTTCATCCTTAGCTTCTCAGAGGCCTACTGAAGAAGGTTCATCGGCTACTGAGTGAAAAAAGATCAGAGATGAGATTTTCTATGAGCTGATTGTCTCAGAGCTAGAGGATTGACTTCTAAATGAGGTAGAATGTCTCACAATCTGTGAAATATCTTGCTCCACATGTTGCCTCCTTGATTTGAGCTCATATAGTAAGAATGTATCACACAATGTCATGATTTCTCGCTCCACACATTGCCTATTAAAACGACACCAATTAGATGTAACTACCACAATTTAAAGTCCAAGAAATTGATTGTCAACTAAGATGTTGTATTTAACGAAAATGATTTTTGGAATTGGCAAAAGGAGCATGTTGAGGAGAAAACCGTTCCAGCACACATTTTAGATAAAAATCCAACTTCTGCCAAAAGTGAGGAAAATGTTTCATATATACCAAATTCTCAGTCTATCACACTATCTTCACCAAACACTAGCTCATCATCTCTAAGCTCAACTCCAATAAAACTTAAGAGTTTGAATGATGTTTATGCTTGATGCAACTATTGTGCAATTGAACTAGAAAATTTTGAAAAAGTAGTTAAAGAAGATGCTTGGAGAAAGGCAATGCATGAAGAAATAGTTGCGATTGAAAAGAACAAGACTTGTGAGCTAGTGGAGAAGACAAATCACAAAGAAGTTATTGGTGTGAAATGGGTCTACAAATCGAAATATAATCCATACAGTTTAGTTCAAAAGAACAAAGCAATACTTGTTGCAAAAGGCTATACACAACAACTAGGTATTGATTATAAAGAGACATTTGCCCCTGTGGCACGTCTCAACACCATTAGAGAGTTAATCTCTCTTGCAGCCCAAAATGAATGGAATTTGTATCAAATAGATGTAAAGTCAGTATTCTTAAATGATGAATTGAAATAAGAAGTCTATGTGGAGCAACCTCAAAGCTTTGAGATTAAAGGTCAAGAAGAATTTTTTTATAGATTGAAGAAAGATCTCCAGGGGATGAAACAAGCACCAAGAGAATGGTATAGCAATATTGGAAATTACTCTATGGATAAAGGTTTTGAGAAGAGAAAGAATGATCCTACTTTGTATGTTAAATGAAAAGTTAAGGTTGATATTTTAATTATTTCACTTTATGTGAATGATTGAATCTATATTGAAAATAACTTAAAGATGATTGAATATTTTAGAAAAGAAATGATGATGAGATATGAGATGAATGATTTGGGCCTGCTACATCATTTTCTTGGAATTGAAATTTACGAAGAGGATGATGGAGACTTCATTTTTCAAAAGAAATATGCTAAGAAAGTATTGAATAAGTTTAGAATGTTTGGCAGTAATCCAACTGATACACTTTTAGTTGTGAATGAAAAATTAAAGAAAGAAGATGAAGGAAAGAAGGTTGATGCTAGTAACTGTTAGGTGCAGATTTTACCTAAAATTGAACTATTTTTCTTGGCATTTTTTCTACTCAACTCTCATGTTTTCATTAGTTTTACTCATGATTGTTGTTGTTGTTCTAACATCGTGAATATACCTTTGGTGCTTGTAATGTGTGTGTTATTGTGCAGGAAAAGGCACTAAATGATCAAAATTGTAAGACACAAGAAATGATCCAAGTTTCCAAATAAATGAGGAATACATCAGTACGTTCGCTTTGCGAATAGCTAGCGAAGGTTTGCTGTGCGAATATCTAGTGAGGTCCCAGCGAATGGTCCCAGAATTACGGCAGAGGAAAAAATAGCTAAAGTTTGCTTTGCGAGCTGGAAAGCGAGTGTTCGCTTTTTGAACTATCCTTCGCATTGCGAACTCACGAAAATTCTGTGGCGGTTTAAGCTTATCAGAGGCACCTTAGGTGTCTGTTTTTACCATTCGCTTTGCGAATGAAAGGTTCGCTTTACGAACTGTGAAATTCCTGAATGTGTATAAATAGATTTTTCACACTTTTTAGGTTATCATCAACATAGAACCTTGAGAGAAATATCAGAACTTGTAATTTGAAGATCATAATTTATATCTCTTCACTTCAAGGGAGAAAAGGTAGGATCTTTGATTTCTTGTTAGGGAAAGATGTAATCTTTTGATACCTATTGTATTTCATCTAATCTATGTTTGTGAATTAGTTTTGATTGTCTATTGTTTGTTGTCTTTGATTGCTTATTTGTTGGTCTTGACAAAACCTATTTCAAATTCGTTGTAACACCCAAAAATTTGCCTTCTTGTTTTTAGCTAACTGGCTTATGTTTATTTGCATTTCTTGCATTAGCATTTGTGCATAGCATTGGTTCCTAGCATGGGATCAAGGTACTTGGTTCATCTCAAAGGAGTATTGTTTTACCCCAAATTTTGACCCCTTAGATGTCATAACATCTTTTGCATGAGCATCATATGTCAATCATTGCATGACTAACCATTTTATCAGTTTTTCTTTGTTTTGTTTCACTTGTAAGTCAGGGTTCGTTTCAAGAGACCTCCTCTCCTCAATAATCCAATGTGATTTGTTTTCATCACAAGTTCTTCCTCAAGGACCAAGCAAGGTCGTCAGGTCAAGGGTTTGTGTGGTATGGTTTAAGATTCAATGAAAGTTCGACCTAATCTTGGTCGAACAAGTGGTTTGCATCAGCATCAGGTTATCCGGCTGTAGCAGAGATTCTGAATCAAGGTTTTGGCCCTCATCAAGTTATTTATTTCATCAGTTCATAAGTGTACAGTGTTGTTTCATTCTAATCGAATGTGAGTTGATTTTGGTCAAGAAAGAGGAATTCGTTTCATTCTCAAGTTGAGTTTGGCACATGTCAAGTGCTTTACATCTGAAGATTACTAGATTGAGATTTACTTGTCAATTCAAGTTATCTGTTGAAACCAAGTTGCAGAACCATTAAAGATATCAAAGCAATTGGTACATTTCAAGTTGTAGGCGAGTATTGGTTATGTTGGTTCAGGATTTGTGGTAGCCAGGTCTAATGGTCAAGGTTTAAATGTGGTTCAAATGCAGAGGTGTATCACAAAACCCATAGCCATTTTCATATTCATTTTCTTTAAATTCTATTTTTTCTTTCAATAACTTTCAAAATTTCAAGTCATATTACATTGCAAATCCATTTGATATCCAATTTCCACCTTATTATCCAATTTTCTTAAACCAATTTCAATTTCATTCATGTATTCTTTTTTCTAAACCATTTTAATTTTCAATTCAAATATCCAAATTTACATGTTCATGTCCATATCCACTTCTTTCAATCCAAATCATTCCATAACAAATTTGAATTTGTATCCATTTCCATTTTTATTTCACTTGTGCAAAGGTCCAATTCACTTTTTATTTACAATCCATTCACACAAACAATAAAAAAAACATTACTTAGGCCCATTGTACATTATTATAAAAAATCCAAAAACAAAAAAAGAGTATCAAGAAGTAACATTTTTTCTCCAGCCAGCACATTTCCTCTGCACACTATCTCCAACAACAGCGACTACACACCAAACCAATACAAAAATCCTGATACAAAACCTGCTGCAACTTTGACCGCACAAGCCAACAAAAACACAATATCTCATATTTCACAAAAATGCTCCCTGCACAAGCTTTGCCAAATTCTCATCACTCCAAAAAACCTACCATAACCGAACCTGCAGCAACAGCAACAACACGTTAATACACCTGCCATGAGGAAAACAGTTTAGCAACTTGGACCCAAAACATAAAGCTTGTAATCCTGTAGAAATTGAAAGGGACCCGCCAATTACCAGACTTGTTTTTTGAATCCACCCTCCAAACTTCCTGCTTTAAAATAAAAGAACCACTGAACTTCTTCAGGAGAAGGGCACAAATACTTCTCCAAAATTTCAAGAACACCAACAAAAAACCTCCCTGTGCCTCTCGATTTCTCTTCATCTTCAAGACCCTCCTCTTTCTTCCTAAAATCATTCCCTAATCTCTGTTCTTAAACCTCCATTAGATCCTCTTCATAAAAGACAACAGACAATCACCATTTTTTGGAATCGCCCGAGTCAAACTCACCTCACTCCAAACTTACCTCACCGACTTCTCCACCGAGTACTCCACTCCATCTCCCAAACCCTACACGACGCCGTTTCACTCGCTCACCACTGCCAATCCACCTCCCCCGATTTTCCTCTCGGAAAACTCCAAATGCAAAGCCAACTGCACCTCATCAACACCACCATAAGCCATCGACACCGCCACCCATAACCCGGCGACCGCCATCTCATACAACCCAAACCACCATAAATCATTCTTAATCCTTCTCCTTCATCCTCAGCAACAAAACCGAATCACCATAACCTTAATCCTCTCCATCCTTCTTAAATCCAAACAACCGTGAAAACCCCATGGTCGTGCGTGATTCAAATACGTTGAGAGAGTTCATAACCCTGCTTCTCATTGTTGTTTTGACCTGAAGTTGGAAGGGTGAGTTTCTTAATGCCACATTTTGTCCCCCTTTTTTATTTTAAACGGATGGATATGTCATTCTCTCATTTTGGCCGTATATTTTAAGAAGGACGCATGTTTTCTTTTTTTAAAACTGATACCTAATTTTTATTGGTTGTGGTTTGGGCTCAAAGCCCGTTTAAACGTCTTCTGCTAATCCACCTCCTTATTGACACCCCATTTAATTTCTCACACCCGTCGTCTTTCTATTTTACTCTTTTCCTTTTCCTTTTTGATTTATGTAACGTTTTATTTTACTTAGTTTTAAATGAAAACAATTTTTATTTAACTTATTTAAGATTTGCTTGAGAATTTTCATGTCCATTTTGATTCCAATTACCTTTATGATTTCTTTTTCATTTCCTATTTTAATTTTGGCCAATGACATAAAAACATCACAATTTTGTTGATTTTTGCAAATAAATAAATTTTGATTATATGAGGCCATATTTTTCTTTTTTGGATGGTCAATGAAAGTCTAATCAAAAGAATTATCGATTTCTCGAATAAATCTTGATTTAGACGAGACCCACTTAATTTTCATTTCTTTTCCATTTGCTTTATTTTTGGCCGATGATATTACAGAAATCACGACTTAGTCGATTTATCAAATTACTAAAAGTCGTGATATGTATGAGGCCACCTTAATTATTTTATCGATCGATGAACGTCGAATATCATAGATTATCGGTTTCTCGATTAAATCATGATTAAGACGAGACCGACTTTATTTCTACTTCATTCTGTATTTTCTTATATCTTCATTTTCATTTTTGACCGATGAAGTCTTTCTATTCATGAACGTTGTTAGCGAAGCGACGAACCTTCATTATTTCAAATCTGTAGTGAGTGATCATTGAGATTTCTTTCTATACTTTGAGATCGTGATAGGTTACCTTCGACTAATCAACGAGAGTTTGTGACTTAAGACGAGATCTCTACCTTTTCTTTTCGTGTGGCACGATTTCATCGGAGAATGATCTTCTATATAATTTCTCTATCGTGTCTTAACACAAAGATCAAATTGTGCATCCTCCTATAGTATGGTCTTCCTCATAGACCGTACTACGACGGATCAGCACTACATTGGACCCGATTCATCGATCCAATAAATTAATCAACAATCACTAAATTTACTTTCAGTCAATATATATACATCTTGATTTATTTTTTATGTTGATTATTATCCTTGTTAATATTATCATTGTTCATATTTATATCTTGTGTATATTGTTCATTTTATTTGTTCATTTAAAATACACTAATAAATATCGAAACCCTAAAAACTCAATTGACCGGACTGTGGTTACTATTGTGTTTTGGACTGAGGACTTAGATTTAGGACTTTTACCCTATGCTCTTGGAGTTGGTATTCTGGTATTCGGATCTTGCTTGGCTGCTCAGTGGCCCATCAGTGGGAAGTGTTTATGCACTATTCTGGTCAGATCTTTCTATCTCTTGCTCATTTACATTGATGCATTTTTTTTATGTCTGCATGTATATATGTTTTCCTGACATTGTTTTTTTAGCATGTTAACATGATACTATGTAGATACTATCAGTCTTTGATTTATTATCACTTGACTTTGATGTCACTGTATATACCATGTTCATATCTTGTTCATTCTATCTTGATCATATTCATGTTCATATCCTATTCATATTATCTGGATTATATCTTTGTTCATATTCACACTGTTTATATCATATTCATGATTGTTCACACTTGACCCTCCTTCCAAAGGAAAGATCTTTACTTTGACTCCTAAGTCACAAACCTCTCCCGTTTCATCCTTAGCCTCATAAGAGCCGTTTCCCTCATAGTTTAGTAATATGATGGAGTTATCATGAACTCCATGTGATTCTCACTATCATGAGAACTCACTTTACCTTTTACTCAGACTTACAGAGTTATCATGAACTCTGTGTGGTTCTCACTATCATGAGAATTCACTTCCTCCCTTCATAACGTAGACTTAAAGAGTTATCGTGGACTCTATGTGAGCTTATGCTCATTCCCTTTGGAACGTTGGCCATAGTCAATGCTCCCTTTCTTTCACCCTTAGTTAGGTGAACTACGGTTGCTCTGATTCTTTAGTCAGATACGTAGGCACAAGATGCGACGTCTTGGCGAGCAAACTTAATGTACATACCCTTAGGTCTTTACCTTAGTACAAATTATCTTAGCAAGCAAACATAACATAACACAAACTAAACAAGAGGTTCCCGTAGATTACTACAGATACTTAGGGTGCTAATATCTTCCCTTTGTATAACCAACCCCCGAACCTTAAATCTCCCCCCTTTAGGTTTTCTTTGATCTTGAACCTTTCCTTTAGATAAATCAAAGTCGGTTGTAAAAGAAAATGATGCAAGTTAATTAATAGCTTGTTATCCGATTTTCACCGCAACAAGTATCAAGCCTCAAGATGGTTTGAGGGGTTCATCATATCTTCATAAGATCAAGATTGGCAAAGGATTTCAAGTGAATCTTTCCCTCCTAACCAGAGGGACCAAATTAGGGTTCTTGGGTTAAAGGAGCTTCTTGAGAAGACTTTGTGGATTCAAGCATGCTCATGGGTCCCCTATGCTCACCAACACTCATAGAGGAAGGCTTGGCTAGTGGTTCATTGTGGAAGATGTCCAGTGGATCAGTTACTTGTGAAGTAAGCAAAAGTCAACAGTTCAAAAGGAAAGTCAACCATGGGTTTTCAAAGGTTCAAATCATGTTTCCCAAGTCCATGTACCTTTATTTGGTCAAGGAATGGCATGGATAGCATTATTCATCAAGAATCAAGAGTTTGTGCAAAAGTTACTATTTTTGGAAAATGACCTACAATGTGAAATTTCCATTTTTGTCAACTTTTCAAACCATCTTCAACTTGACTTTTCATCATCAAAGAAGCTTCAAATGAATTTTCCTCAAACATGAAAGTTGAAGATCTTTCTCTCCCATTTCCTAAAAGTGCTAGATTGTCTCCATATCATTTGTGGTTCTCAAGTTATGATCAAAAGAAGGCAAGGTGCTTTTTAAGGTTTTCTCATGTATCCATTTTTTCCACCTTTGGCATTTTGGTTCAAAATGACTTGTAATTGATTCTTTTGCTTCAAGTCATATTGTCATATTCAAGTACACTTCATGAGGACCACTTTTGACCTTTGAATCAATTCATTTCATGCCATATACCTCACTTATTTCGCATAATGCAAATTGGCAAGATGGATTGAATCTCACAAATTAATCAACCACAAGGCCAAATTTCAATTCCATTGTGATCAGCAAGTGGAATGTGAGTGAATCATGCTTATTTCATGACCTTGGCACGTGTGGATTGGTGTGTGCATCACAACTTGCATTTTTGCAAATCACCTTGGATAACTTTAATCAAGGGATTAACTAAACCCTAATCATGCTCAGAATGTTAACCAAGTCTATATAAGAAGGATCACACGTTCATTTCACCCTCATGCACTCTTATTTGCTCAGAATTCCAATTTTTGCTCTCACTCTTTCTCTCTTCGAAACTCACCCTCCTTGGAGTTTCTTTGAGATTTTATTTCACATTCTTGATCAGTGAAGTAAATAGAGCAAGAATCAACCGTTGATTAAAGCTGAGGGTGAGCTTTTCATCAGATTCAGTTTTGGAAGGTTCAAGTTCAAACCTCAAGATCTAGCACGATTCCAAGCTCTAATTGCATTTATTTTGCAATTAGAGGTTCTAAGGAGTAGATCTGCAGCTTCTAGAGGGTTTTCTTGGTGTATTTTAAGCTCTGCAATTCTCAGGTTAGTGTGAAATTCATCATTATGTAACTTGATTTTATGGTGTGCATTGTGTTCCTCATGAGTTGCTGATCATGCTGATGTGTTTAGATGTGATTTTGGACGTGTATCATGGCTGTATTATAGATCTAAAGTTTTTAGATCTAAACTTTATCTCTTCGATTTGCTTTGTGTGTTAATGATCTGTTGATTTAAATTGCATATTCATGATCCTTGTAAAAATCTGAGTGGAATGGTATACCTGTTTGCAATTTCTGGAAATGTTTGAAGTGCAGGTCGCCGGAGAAGACGACCGGAGCTAGGGCTCCGGCGTCTAGTTATGTTTCAGGTCACCTGAGGTTTCAAGGTTGAAGATGAAATCTGGACCGTTGGTGGTCCAGATCTGGTGGTTCACGTTGGGCCACTTTTTTAAAATCCTCTTTTATTTCATTAATTGGGTGTTTTTACTCCATGCTAGTTGTCACGTGCTTCAGATCTGACCACTAATCTTGCTTGATCTTGTGATCTGATGATTTATTTGTGCACGTTGATTTGATCTGATGGTTTGTGTTGTGCCAACGCATTAAATTACCATGTACTATTCACGTGTTTTTATTTTAATTTCTGATGATTGGATGTGCGCGTGTGTGTTGTTGCTATCATGTACCTTTTAATCTTGGCCTTTCATCTTGATTACCTTGGTTTTGGTTGATTGATTGTGGAGTGTTGGATTGATCTGATGGCGTGTGTGAGTCAATCATGTTGACTGGGTCCTTGCTTTTTTTGTTTGGTATGCGCTGAATATTTGAATGGACTGGGCTTGCTTTTCCCACCCCTCCTTGAGCCCATTTTACTTTTTCAACGTGTATTCTCTGCTTGTTGCACCCCCTGGCTGTTTTATTTTCTTTTTATTTTCATTTAATTGTTTCATTTTGATTTTTATTTTTTAAAATTAGTTTTATGCATTTAAAATTATATAAAAAATCATGAATCATCCTTGGAATTTTATAAAATATTGGAAAATTTTATTTTCTATTTTTATTTTATTTTGTGCATTCGAATTAATTGTTTGATTAATTTCTTTGTGAATTATTCACTTGTGCACACTTGATATTGTTGATTTTTGTTCTCATCATTAGTATATGATTTGCATCCCATTCTTTTTGTATATTTCAGAGGACATATTGAGGTCCTTAAAAATATTTTTCTCATATTTTTAAACTCTTTGAATATTGCATTTTAGTCCCTCTATTTGTGCATTGTTCTTCTTTGTTCTTATGCAACTTTGAAGCATTATTTGAGGTACTTAACTTGTGAAGTTTTGTGTGATCTTTTGGTATGTTGCTTGCTTCTGACTTAGGTCACTTGGGTTTTAATTCCATAATTTCTGAATGTCATTTGATATATGTTTGATTATTTGTGCTTAAGTGAATTATGCATGATCATCTCTTGATATCTCTTAACCCTAATTGCTTTGTCATGCCTAATTGTTTGAGTTTCTTTGTGATTATTTGCATGAGTATTTGCTATGATGTTTACCCCTGGTTGAGGTCCCTTGTGACCAAATTTTGAAATTTGTGGATCATGTTTGGGTATGCTTTATGTGCTTGAATTTTGACTTCCTTTTGTGGACTTTCTTTGGTGCATAATGGTTCATGTTTTGGTCTTCTTTTGCACATGAGAATTATTGATGATGGTATGCTCTTGGTTCTGACTTGTTTTCATCTTCATCTTATTTTTCTCATTTCATCTTGATATGAAGTTCATTGGTGCTTAATTGTGCATTTCATATAAGTATGCTTGCATTCTTTCATGATTATCTTTGCATGCTTACTTGAGATGTTTTGCATGATCTTTGAGACTTGTTTATTGATGTGAGTTGGATATACTTGATATGATGTGCTTGCTGCCCTATCTTGATTTTTATCTCATCCTTCTCATTCTTCTATTTCACTCTCTTCATCCCATGAATCTCAAGACTTGTTTAAGTCTTGGATTCTTTCCCTTTAGAGCTACCTAGTCCAACTTAATTTTTGATTAAGCTTGGAGTAGGATTAGCATTAGGTTTTAGGTAGTCGTCTCTCCTAAGCCTCACTAACCATAGGTCATCCATGCATGATAACATTAGGACTCTTAGTTTCCCTTAGAGTTTCCTTTGGGTCTTCTCTCTTCTCATCTCAAAACTTCTTGAACACACTTAATAAAGATAAAGTGTATTGTGCACGAGCCTTAAGCGTGGGGAATGAGAAATGAGGGGCTTTCTCTCATCTTTCTAGAGTGCTTAGCGGGTGTCCTGTCTTAGGACGATTCGTTAAGTATTCGTCCCTGTGCCCTAGACTTTGGTGCAATGCAAGTTATGAACTAACTTAAAAAACACTTCTGTCTAAAAAACACAAAACAAATTCAAATCTTTTTATCCTTCGGGATTGTTGGGTTTCAAATTTCATTTTCAGAAAAGAGCTCGTCGCTCACGTAAAAAACACTTACCCATTAATGGCCGTACCCACGAACTACATTAGCTCTGATTCCTCTCTCTCGTCCGATTGAGGATATGTAGGCATAAGACAGCGATTGTCTTGGCGAGCAACCTTCCCCCATAGTTCCCATCCGAACTACGTTGACTCTGACCTTCCCATTGCACTGAGGGAGTACGTAGGCCTAGGGAATCGAATATGTCCTACCGAGTCCGTCTTAGTCACCCCCATCCCCGTTTTCTTTCGTTCAGCCATAGATAGTAAGACAACTCACCCTCCGTTTAGACAACAAGCGTGGATCCCATCGAGTACGATGGATGCGTGGGGTGCTAACACCTTCCCCTCGCATAACCGACTCCCGAACCCGGACTATGGTTGCGATGACCATGTCTTTCCCCCCTTTATCTTCAGGTTTATGCAGTGTTTCCTTTCCCTCTCTCGGGATAAATACACATTGTTGGCGACTCTGTGTTTTCTGCGCCACTCTCGCGTTTGTACCGTTGGATGCGAATCTTTCGGGAGTGACATCCGTGATCTTAGGTTTTCATCTATCATTGAGCAAGCTTTTGACATGGGTTTGTGATTTGACATTCATTTGCATCTAAGTTTTTTAGCATTGTGTTGATTGTTAGTTTGAATAGCTTCTAGTAATTAATGCATTAAGAGACCGCGCTATTGTTTGACAAATGGTATCGTGAGGGTGCGTGAGAATAGTGATGAAAAACGACATTCACATTCATTTGGAAAATTAGTTGAATGCATGCAAAAAGGGGTTAAGCGTGTGTATGTATTTTGATCATTGGCTTTGTATAAAAATTACTCGTTGGTTTGATATTGATGTTATAGTAATATCTGTTGGGTTTTGATGCCAGAAATGGATAAAGGCTTAACATTCATGTAGGCTTTAAATGCTTTGTATTGATTGGTGATGTGCGAGAGCAATTATTGATCGGTATAAAATCACTCATAATATGCGGGGACCGAGAGGATATGTATGTCGTGAGTGATACATGATGATATTAGGCGAATGTTTGATTTATGTATGAAATTGGTCAGAAGAATGCATGTGTTATCAATTGATGATATCCAATTCCAACAAGGCTTCGTTTATAATTCAGTCTTTATTTTATATTTTCAGTCTTTACATTTTTCGCATTTGCCTTTGGTTCCTTCTTAAAACCAAAGCTTTTGACCCATAAGTTTAGAAATATAGATACCGTCGAATGGCATTCTTTCCCTTGCACTGATCCCCGTGGAGACGATAAAACTGGGTTACTTAAATGTTTTTGCTTGCTGCTATATTACAGTTCTAACAAAATGGCGTCGTTGTCGGGGATCAGTGTTTAGATATTGAATGGCATTGCGATAATTTCTATATTTTTGAGCTTTGTACATTTGTTTATATTATATGTATTTGTTTTATTTTATGTTTTCTCTAGTGTGATTAGGAATGATGAGAACTCCTTCTAGATTGATTGCTATTTGTATAAAAGTATTCAATGAAGCTTCGACTGAGTCTGGATGGTGAGATTTGAATGTATGCGAGGCAAATTGTACCGCTTCATAGAATGTTAGAATTTAAGAATTTTGTGCTTTGGGCAAATGTGTATTCTTGTTTCATTTTGCAACTTGTTTGAATGCTTGTTTCACTTAGGTCCAAAAGCCACAAATTGTGAGAAACCTCCATTGTTTACTAAATGCTAGGATGACTGATAACGCTGTTTAATTCGTTTGATTCATGCTTTATCTTTTGATTATTGTGATTTTGTGGAAGCATTAGAAATGATCAAGGCATTTGTTTATATTGAGCACAACCGTATCCGAAAGTACCTTACCCGTGAGTAGAGAGAATTCATTAACCCCTTTGAGCCTAAATAGTTTAGATCTCATTTTAGTGATGAACTTGGTTTATGTACATAATTTGAAAGTGTAGTTCATCATTGAATTTTGTGAGGTTCTAAAAATTTCTTCTTGAACCTTTGAGCATTATTTTAATTTGATTTCCTTGCCTTAAAAAGCAAGGAGCATTTACTTGAGGTTTGGTTGAATTCAAGTTGGGGAGAATGAAAAAGAAGATTGGTAGGATGCTAAAACTTTTGAAAAATTTCAAGCAAGCATGAAAAGAAAAAGTATGAATATGAATGTGAAAAACAAAAGAAAAAGAATGCTTGTTTGAATAAGAAAAATAGAGAATGAAATAATTGTGCATAAGGAAGTTTGAGAAGGTTGGTGATAAAGGAACGAACATGGTGAATGAAGTTGTGATGTGTAAATACCATGTATAGTGAATGTTTCTTTTTGCATCGGCAATTTAGATTCAATGGCCTTTAGAAATGTCCCTTTGTTATGAACCCGACCAAGTTACAACCTTTGAAGCCCTTAGTGATCTCTTTGCTTCCATGTTTTCATTTTTGATTGTTAGATGTGGTATGAATTGAGTTATTTTTTGCATTGTTTGTCAGATGAGTGAAATTTTCCCGCAGTTGGAAACACGTCAATTTCTTCATTCTTATTCTGAAGAGGAGTGTTAGAGTGATTCAAGTATGAAAATTTAGTTGTCATTTGAACCATTCCATGATATTTGTTTAAGAACTTAATTCTTTGTCATTGTTCGATTCTATTGAGTGGTGAATGTTGCTTGTGGGTATTTTCATGCTTGACTTTGGTTGAATTAAACGCTTGAGCAAATCCTCTTGTTTTCATGAGGGGCATACTTTGCTTGAGGACAAGAAAAAATCTAGTTGGGAAGAGTTGTTAGGTGCAGATTTTACCTAAAAATGAACTATTTTTCTTGGCACTTTTTCTACTCAATTCTCATGTTTTCATTAGTTTTACTCATGATTGTTGTTGTTCTTCTAACATCGTGAATATACCTTTGGTGCTTGTAGTGCGTGTGTTATTGTGCAGGAAAAGGTACTAAATGATCAAAGTTGTAAGACACAAGAAATGATCCAAGTTGCCAAAGAAATGAGGAATACATCAGTACGTTCGCTTTGCGAATAGCTAGCGAAGGTTCGCTTTGTGAACATCAGAGGCACCTCAAGTGCCTATTTTTACCATTCACTTTGCGATTGAAATTCCTGAATGTGTATAAATAGATTTTTCACACTTTTTAGGTTATCATCAACATAGAAACTTGAGTGAAATATCAGAACTTGTAATTTGAAGATCCGAATTTATATCTCTTCATTTCAAAGGAGAAAAGGTAGGATCTTTTATTTCTTGTTGGGAAAGGATGTAATCTTTTGATACCTATTGTATTTCATCTAATCTATGTTTGTGAATTAGTTTTGATTCTCTATTGTTTGTTGTCTTTGATTGCTTATTTATTGGTCTTGACAAAACCTATTTCAAATCCGTGATCTTAGATTTTCATCTATCATTGAGCAAGCTTTTGACATAGGTTTGTGATATGATATTCATTTGCATCTCAGCTTTTTAGCATTGTGTTGATTGTTAGTTTAAATAGCTTCTAGTAATTAATGCATTAAGAGACTGCGCTATCGCTTGACAAATGGTATCGTGAGGGTACGTGAGAATAGTGATGAAAAACGACATTCAAATTCATTTGGAAAATTAGTTGAATGCATGTAAAAAGGGGTTAAGCGTGTGTACGTATTTTGATCATTGGCTTAGTATATGAATTACTCGTTGGTTTGATATTGATGTTATAGTAATATCTGTTGGGTTTTGATGCCAGAAATGGATAAAGGCTTAACATTCATGTAGGCTTTAAATGCTTTGTATTGATTGGTGATGTGCGAGAGCAATTATTGATCGGTATAAAATCACTCATAATATGCGGGGACCGAGAGGATATGTACTTCGTGAGTGATACATGATGATATTAGGAGAATGTTTGATTTATGTATGAAATTGGTTAGAAGAATGCATGTGTTATCAATTGATGATATCCAATTCCAACAAGGCTCCGTTTATAATTCAGTCTTTATTTTATATTTTCAGTCTTTACATTTTTCGCATTTGCCTTTGGTTCCTTCTAAAAACCAAAGCTTTTGAACCATAAGTTTAGAAATATAGATACCGTCGAATGCCATTCTTTCCCTCGCACTGATCCCTGTGGAGACGATAAAACTGGGTTACTTAAATGTTTTTGCTTGCTGTTGTATTACAGTTCCAACAGTAACTATAGAATTCTAGTTGGTAATCTATTTTAAATTACTAGTAAAAGACATAATATCATGTTTATAACAAGTTACTTTCTCGATTCATGAACGATCCAAGCTATACTCATTTAGGATCGACAAAAAGGGTTATGAGATATATTCAAGGCACTTTGGACTATAGAATCAAATATGATAACAAAGTTGTAACTAAGTTAATTAGTTTTTGCAATAGTGATTTGGTAGGTTGTATGGATGACATAAAAATCACCTCCGGATATATTTTTTAACTAGGTTCATGAGTTATTTTATGGTGCTCAAAGAAACAACAAACTATTGCTTAATCTTCTGCTGAAGCTAAATATATTTCAGTTGGCTTAGCAACCCAACAAGCAATATGGTTGAAAAGAATACTTGAAGACTATGGTGAGAAACAAGAAACTATGACTACCCATTTACTGATGTCAGTTATGTACCTGAACTTAAGAGAAATTTGATTTCTCTTGGTGAATTCGACAAGAAAGGATATGTTTTCAAAGGAGAAGAAAGTATCCTAAGGGTAATGATGGGGTCGAAGGAAGTCTTGAGAGGAATGAACAAACAAGGCTTGTATACCCTTAAGGCTGAGGTTGTAAGTGGTTCAACAGATTTGGCATCCACAAAACCTATGTCGAACATTGAGCTATGGCATAAGAGACTTGGCCATGTCAGTGAAAGAGGCCTGGTCGAATTGTCGAAACAAAATCGGGTGTGAGGTGACAAGGTTGAAAAACTGGAGTTTTGTGAACCTTGTGTGTTTGATAAATCCTGTAGGGTGAAGTTTAACAAAGGTAAACAAAGAACACATGGATCCCTTGATTACATTCATGTTGATCTTTGGGGGCCTGGAAGGAATCCTTCACACTCAGGTGCAAAGTATTTCCTATCCATGGTTGATGATTATTCTAGAAAGTTATGGGTATTCATCCAGAAGACTAAGGATGAAACTTTTGAAAATTTTAAAAGTTGGAAGACTCTAGTCATAAACCAAACTGGTAAGAAGGTCAAGAGGTTGAGGACCAATAATGGTCTTGAATTTTGCAATGAGGCTTTCAACAGCTATTGTGTTGCGTCTGGTATTGCAAGGCACAAAACTACTGCAGGTACTCCCCAACAAAATGGTTTGGTTGAAAGGTTTAATCGAACCATTCTGGAAAGGGTTAGATGCATGTTCGTTAGTGCGGGATTAAAGAAGGTGTTTTCGGCATAAGCAGCATACCTGATAAATAGGTGTCCCTTGACTGCTTTGGGAATGAAGACACCTGAAGAAGTCTAGTCGGGACATCCACCTAGTATCGACAGACTTAAGGTATTTGGTTGTTTATCTTATGCTCACTTTAGGCAAGATAAGGTTTAACCTAGAGCTCTAAGATGTATCTTCCTTGGATACCATAAAAAAGTCAATGCTTATAGGTTGTGGTGCCTAAAGCCAGTTCACGGGATGTGTATCATTAGTCGAGATGTAGTTTTCAATAAAGTTGAGTTGACGTTCAAGAATAATAATGAAGTTTGTCAAAGTACCAAGATCTCTGGAAAGAGTTGGAACAGGAAGAGATTCCTATTGAGGTGTAGCATATTGATACTGAACTGCATGACCCAGATGAAGTCGAAGAAGAAGCATAAGTTGATGATGAAGACGAGGAGACAAATAATGGCTGCATGCTGGCAAGAGACAGGTCAAGAAGAGTCATTAAGCCACCATAGACACTTGGTTATGAAGATCTCATAACTTATGCCTTGATTTCTGCAAGTGAGGTTCTGGATGAAGAACCTAGAGACTATAAGGAAGTTATGAGGAGTTGAGACAATACTGAATGGTTGAAAGCCATGGATGATAAGAGGAAATCTCTTCATGATAATAACACTTGGGAGTTGATCGAGAAACCTTCTTAAGCCAGGTTAGTCAGTTGTAAATGGATTTTCAAGGTTAAGGAAGGAATCAAATGAGTGGTGTCGAAGCGATTTAAGGCAAAGTTGGTTGCTAGGAGGTTCACTCAAAAAGAAGGGTTCGACTTTAATTATGTGTTCTCACCTATTGTAGAGCACAAATCCATTAGAATGTTGTTAGCCATGGTGGTGGAGTTCGACCTAGAACTTGAACAGATGGATATGAAAATAACCTTCCTGTATGGTGATCTAGATGAAACAATCCTGATGAGGCAACCTGAAGGCTATGCAGAAAAGGGAATGGAAGATTATGTGTGCAAGCTCAATAGGTCTTTGTATGGCCTGGAACCTTCTCCTCGACAACGGAATAGGAGATTCGACAAGTTCATGGCACACATAGGTTTCACTTAGAGCCAGTTCGACCACTGTGTTTACTTCAGATTTTTACCTGGAAATTCACTTGTTATTTTGTTGCTTTATATGGATGACATCCTCAAAGCAAGCAACAATGACGAAGATATTATGAAGGTGAAGGCTAAACTCAATAAGGAGTTCAACGTGAAGGATCGGGGAGCTACCTCCAAGATAATTGGAATTGACACTCAGAGAGATAGAAAGCAATCGATATTATGCTTATCTCAAAATACATACCTGGAGAAGATTCACGACGAGTTTGATATGTCGAATTTAAAGTCTGTTCTAACACCGGCTAATCCTTAGTTCAAACTGAGTATGACTCAAAGTCATAGTAGTGAAGTCGAAAGAGCATATATGAATAACATTCCATATGTTAGTATAGTAGGTTCTTTGAAGTATGTTATGGTCTGTAAGAGGTTAGACATAGCGTACGGAGTGAACCTTGTAAGCAGGTATATTCCCAATCTTGGGAAGACGCATTGATAAGAATTAAAGTGGATTTTGAGGTACATCAATAGGTCTCTGAGTAGAGTCCTGATTTATGGTGGAGCATGTGGTGATGATAGAAAAGTCGAAATCGAATGATTTTTCGAATCTAATTATACAGGTTGTATGGATTCTTGAAAATCTATTTCTGGATATGTGTTCACTATGTTTGGCACAACAACCAGTTGAAAAGCAACACTTTAGAAGGTTGTTGCCTAATCAACCATTGAAGCGGAGTATATTGCCCTTACTAAAGCTGTGAAAGAAGCATTGTGCCTTGAAGGTTTTGCTAAGGAGCTGAAACTTCAAGGTAATGTGATATTCAATGGGCAATACACTTGTCAAAGAATTCAGCCTATCATGGGCGAATCAAGCACATCGATGTGAGGTTGCACTTTGTCAGAGAGATAATCGGGCATGGAGAAGTCCAAGTGCTGAAGGTTTCGACTGATGACAATGTTGTTGATATGATAACCAAGACATTGCCAAGTAGCAAGTTCTTCCACTATATGCAGTTGATAAAGCTGCAGGATGGAAGCTAGTTAGTTTCCTTGTTATTGTAGAGTTTATTCCAAGCACTATGCCATGGAAGGGAAAAGTCAACGCTTTTTTGGGCTTTTAATAGCGCTTAAAAGCGCTGCCTAAGGTGGCGCTTCTATAGGTAAAGACATCGCTTTTGTTTTATGCAAAAGCGCTACCTTATGTAGGCCTTTAGCAGCACTTTTTCTGGAAAAGCGCTTTCTAAAGTAGGCATTTAGCAGCGCTTTTTTTGGAAAAGCGCTGTCTAAAGTGGGCCTTTAGCAGCGCTTTTTCAGCAAAAAGTGCTTTCTATTGTCCCCCTTTAGACAGCGCTTTTTAAAGCGTTGTCTAATGTATTTTTATTTCACTTTAAGGCAGCGCTTTTAATGGAAAACGCTTTCTTTTGTGAACTATAGGCAGCACTTTTTCTGAAAAGCGCTGTCTTTTCTTCACGTAAATTGTACTTTTTAAAAGCACTTTTTTAAAAATCAGAATTTAGGAAGCGTTTTTTATTTAAATCCCCTGCCTATTATTTCTTTTTTAGAAAGCATATTTTGGATATAATACCAAACCTTATATAATTCAAGCCTTTATTTCAAACACATAGGCATTATATGACATTCAACAAGCCTTTATTTCAACACATTGGCCTTATATTTCAACCATTGAGCCTTTATTTCAACAAACAAGCTTTTATTCAAACATAGGCATTATATACCATTATAATCCAAAATATATACACCATTATAATTCAACACATAAACCATTTGATATAAATCAACACAACAACTTTCATACCTTACATGATTCTTTTCTCAATAAAGTATTCACACAATTCCTCCTTGATTTCTTCCAATTTATCTTTCGCGTGATGAGCACACTTATATTCATCAAAGTACTACATAATAAAACATAATATGCATGATTTAGTTAAAAGTAAAAAATTATATGAAATATTCAATAAATATTAAAATAAATCCCAAGTTATAAATCCATATCATGATTGGAATCTCTATTTGATCCAAATGAAGGATTTCTCTCATAAACCTCAAAACGTAATAACCGCAATCTATACTTGTATTGCTCTAACAAAATAAAAACAAATAAGAATATATAGTTTAGATGGAAATTTTCTATGCAAAAGATACAAAGATTAGAATGAAATTAGAATGAAAATCTAACCCGTTGCCAGTATTATACGGGGGGAAGACACGAAATAGAATCTGTTTGACAATTGATTCCCGCACATCAATTTGTCATACAAGAACCTTAAATAAAAACATGATAAACATTAGACTATTTTCATTGAAATGTGTAAATAAATTGTTTAACTTATTAAATAATAGACACGAAATAATACCTTTTGCACTAACGTCTCTTTCTTTTCTTGGTTGGAATATGTTCTACTCGTCGCTTAACAACACAGACGGTTGGATTGATCCAAATACCCTCATTATGATCATTTCTAATATATGATTCATTTGCTATAATATTCTCATCTTGATCATTTCTAGTAAACGATTCAATCTCAACATCAATATCACCTTGATCTCCAATGTTTTCATCAATTACTTTGTTAGATAAAAGCATTATAGACCATTTCGTACTTGTCGGATCAGTGACATAGAACACTTGTTTAGCTTGAGAGGCTAGAATAAAAAGCTCATCTTTGTACCTCACCCTATTAAGATCCACTTGCAAAAATTCTGACTTATCCATTCGTGTGCCATTATTATTTTCAACCCACTTGCAACCAAATATAGGAATCTGAAACTTCTCATAATCAAACACCCAAATGCGCTCGATAACCCCAAAATATGACAGATTTTCAAATTTGGAGTTTAAGTCCTTCACACTTGAAATGTGCATTGCTTCAGCTACCACGGTGACACCACTATTTTGCATAGTACTTTTATCATCTTGTTCATTCGACTGGGATCTTTGGCATGCGCAACAGGAAACTTAACGAATTCTGATACCCCATTCTCGTACTCTTTCAACAATCGACTTAAAGACATTCATTTCTTATCCATGGTTTTACTAATTAAGCTAAACAAAAACAAAATAAAAACTATTTACCTGTAGGGAAGTCAACAGCTTCTAGACCCACACAATGTAAGATTCTTGGAAACAATCAGACTTTCACTCTTCACAAGTAACCCCTATAGCAAATTCACTAAGTTAGAATTGATGGTGTATGCCAAATATAACAGGACAAATTTAGTATATAATAGGACAAACAAGATATATCGGAGAAACAAGTCATAGTCTCAAGAATAAATTAATTTCAACAATTTCATTTTCATTTTCATCACTAACATACCAAATATAACAATTAATTTCATTATCATTTTCAATCAACAATTAGATTAAAATAAAGTAATCACTAAAAAGTATCCATCAACAATGTCATTATCATTAATTAATTTCAACAAATCATCACAAAAATTCAACATCAACTTACAAAATTAACACCAATTCCCAACATAAATCCACCACAAATATCACTATTTATCATCTTCAACTTTACTACAACAACAATTTCAAAATCAAATTCAAACAACATCCACATCAACACTAATTCACCAAATCAACAACAACCACATCAATACTTTGATACTCTAACAACACTCATTTTTCTATAACACTCATTTTTCTAACAAGCCTCATTTTTGTAATGGATATAATTTCCTATAATATAACAACACTCATTCAAACTACATTCAAACTAACACATTCAAACTAAAAACAAAACAAAAAAAAAGATGCTAAAAAACAAATCCTCAAGAGAAGACGACGAACAGTGCCGGTCGGAGAACAAACAAGTGACACTCACGGAGGAATGCCGGTCGGAGAAGATGGAGATACGAACAGATGAACAGTACCAGTCGGAGAAGACAGATAGAGTAACGCCGATCGGAGAAGACGAACAGTGCGGAGGGAGAAGTCGCGAGAGAGGGGGAGACACGACGGAGGAAGAAGTCGCGAGAGAGAGGGAGAAAGAAAAGAAATGATTAGGGCATTCTGAAACAATGAAAAGTTTTTTTAATATTTATGAAATAACAACATAAGACAGCGCTTTTGGAAAGCGCTTTCTTATGTATTAGCTTTAGCAGCGCTTTTTCTCTAAAAGCACTTTCTTTTTAATTGCATATAGCAGCGCTTTTAGAAAGAGCTTTCTAATGTGTGACCTACATAAGTTGCGACGGTTGCTGCACCGTCGCAGAATCGTGCGTCGCGAGGTCGTATCGCGTCGGTTGTGAAAACCATCATACCACTGTCGTTATCTCTCACGACGGGTAGCGAACTGTCATAATTTGCATTTTGCGACGGTTCCAACCGTCGTAAATTTCCATTTGACTTTTGTTTTTATTGTTGATTACGACGGTTCCAACTGTCGCAACATTTTGTTCCACAGTTACACCTGCAGGTAAAGCCATAGGAAATTTCTTTTCCACAGGTAAAGCCGCAGGTAATTTATTTTTAAAATTAAAAAAAAATTATTTTCCACAGGTAAATCTGCAGGTAATTTATTTTTAAAATTAAAAAAAAAAATTGTTTGTAGAAATATGAACAGAATGGGAAAGAAAATCATATATATTCTTCATTCAACCTGGAAGAAGAAATTTTAAAATAAAACCAATAAACTTTCTTTTTATTGAAAGACAGTTCAAGAACGATGTGAGTGATATATAGGGGCCACCTACAGTTAATAAAAACCTTTTAGGGTTTCTCAGAGGGAATTTAGGATCTTTCAGAAAAAGACGGCTATAGATGCCTCCAACCTGCATACACACAAAAGATGAGTCCATTCACAAAAATAATACTCCCTCCGTCCCACAATGAGTGACCCATTAGGAATAAAACGGTGTCCCAAAACATATGACCCATTTCAATTTTCAATGCAACTTTTCCTATTTTACCCTCTAATTAATATTACTTTCATCATTCCCAATACATCATAAGGGTACTTTAGTAAAAATATCATTCTCTCTCCTTCAATTATTCCTTTTTTCTTAATCTGTGTGAAAAGTCAACTGTGTCACTCATTGTGGGACGGAGGGAGTATACAATTCTCTACAGATTTTCATCAGAAAATGAATCTATACATTCACAAATATTATTAGGTGATACCTGTGGCTCGTCTCTCATTTCCTGTTGTCCAGATGCCTGCTCAAGCACCCAATCAACAACACGACCTTTCATCTGCTCACGATATAGCTCTGATGCCATAGTAGAAATCTGTTCAGATAGGGAAGCTGCCATAGCTGGTGTCCATACAAGTTCTGGTGTCTCGGTAGTCTGCTCAAGGGCAACTACAACAGCTTCACCAGGCCCATCCCTAATTATGGATACAGTGCCATCTGGAAGGAACCTTACAAGAGTTATTGAAACTCTTGGTCCATGCATTGGTTGGCTAACGAGTTTCCCTAACAAGGAGGCTGCCATAGCTCTTTGTTGGAGTGGCATTTCTTCTGCATGGAATCATGCCTATTAATAACATACTAACAGAATTGCTCAAAACCAACTAACTTCTCCTTAACATAATTGAAAGTAAACAAAAACGGAATAACGAAACACTCCGCATTTGCACCCACACGCCGAATGATCTACTAACTAAAGACTTATCCGCGCCGCCTGAATAATTCCAAAACCAGAAACAACAAATATCCAAATATAAAGCATAGAGCCGCACCAAACACAAAACCGTTGTAATCACAAAACCCAAACCGACCATGCCGAACAACCGAAGTCGAACGCAAACATTAGCAATTCATTTCAAACACAAACATTATCATAAAGATGTTGTTCAAAACACAAACATTATCGAAAAAAGAGTAGTTCTTTTTTTCATAAAGATGCAGTACAACAATTTTAATAATAGTTAGTCCTTCAAGATAGACCATTAGCCAGATTTCTCTCTATACAATATCAAATTACCAAGGCATGTATATTATAAATTCTTGAGAATCTTGACTACTTCCTTTGTTCATCTTTCTCTACTCAGAAATGAAGTTACCTATTTGAATTTGTATTTTGCAAAATTAGTATGGGTAACTTTAAATTTAATATTGGTTTTATTATTGCAGTCTGTATCATACAGCCTTAAAGCAATCCTTAAAGTAGAGAGAAAGAAATCATATGAGCCAGATAATAAGCTTTTTTGTTTACCTGACATATTACTGCTTTAAAATATTTTCTCAATAGTAAATACATAATATAAAATCCATTTGATGAGTTTTGGACAAGTTAAATAAGGCAATAAATAGTTCTACACTAATCGAGCCCTAAAAATGCCGAGAAAAACATTTAGGGCAGTGTCCAAAAATGTATGTTCAGAGCGCAGGAAATAGCCTTCATTAATTAGACAACTCTTCTATATTATTTTTCCTAGGTCTTAAAGACTCAAACTAGTGACAATTATTAAGTCCAGAAAATCTAGAGGGCACAATGTTACCTGGTTTCTTCTCTTTGCTGCTGCGTCTCTCCCTTTGGTATCGTGACTAGGATTAATGTAGTCAAGAAGACCCGACACACTGACAAATTCCACAGAAATATAGAAAATCATTACAAAAGGGGTATGTGAATGTATCATACAAATATCACATATATACAACATACACAAACAGATCAGTTCTATTGAAATTACGTATATCATAGTCCTTTATGAACAACACATAAAATAGGAGTTATGTCTACTTCAGGCACATGAGCCCAATGCAGATTAAGTTTTGTTTTGTTGAAGTGTCTATGTCTGCATTGTGTCCAATGTATTAGAATTGTCGCAAAGTCCTTTTCAAATGTCAAGTGTATTCATGATTGCATACATCATACAAGAAATAATTTCACCATTATTCAACAAAATTGAGATGCTTCCACTAGCCATAAGAACACCAGGAGAACTGTATTAACAACAGTCATTGACAAAAAACCTTAAAGAACGTAACGAACATTCATCTAAATTTACATTAAAAGTAAAAAAGTTACTCCATCAAGTAACGCCAAGGGAAGTATGCATTACATACATGAGTAATTCCTGAATCCTGATGCATAAATTAATCAATTAAGTATCAAATAAAATTCCGAGGTTATTTTACTATACCGTAGATGGCCTTTGCTAGCTATTGATGCATCAGGTTTTCTCGTACCATTTAGAGCAATACCATCAAATCTTTGGGGAAATTGTACATAACAAACATCTCTAGCAACTTCCGGATCCATGAGAAAGCACATTGCTTCTCGAACAGCCTTACTGTTGTTAACGTAATGATCACAATCAAGATTGAGAATGAAAGGAGCATTTGTGAGAACTGCATACACCCTCACCTGCATAGATCCATTCAAACATCAGGCATTATAAAATCTTAATGACCTTATATAAAATATAAAATCTTGAAGGTGAACAGATGATAAAAAAAACACCTTAGTAAGAATCTAATCCTCTTTCCATTAGACATCTATTTCTAACCAAAATAGTTACTGTACATATATTTCTAACCAAAATAGTTTTCGCTTACAAGAGACTAACACCCCTTTAACCACGAGTATTATAATTTCTGTTGTTCTTTATCTTTAAAAAGGTTCTCTACAATACTCCCATCCACACACAGGACACAAGATGCTAATCTTACGAAAAGGCTACAACAATACATAAGATTACATCAGGGTTTGGTACCTGATATACATAAGCTCCAGGAGCCTCAAGACTATCAGCTAAGAAGCTTCCCATCATAACAGTGGATGCTCACAATGATAAAGCCTTTACAATATGACCAGAGTTTGAGATGCCGCCATCCGTAATTACAGGAACTCTACTTTTATAAGCAATGGATGAGACCATGTAAACTGCAGTTCCCTGACAAAGACAAACCCAATATTTAGATATAAGGCTTTGAGCAAAAGCTGGAATTTCATTAGCAAGAACATGAAATATTTAAAAGAAGCAATGTAAAATCTTGTGTTGATTAAGTGAGAAAACCATCACTATCTGAAGGTCCATCTCTATTAGAAATTGAAGAGAGAGAAAGTTTTCATTTCAGTAAAATCATATGATGTTTACTGAATTCCCTGGCGGCTATGAGGCGTTTGACATGGCGACTAAATTTTGTTACGGTGTTAAAATGGAACTATCACTGTCTAATGTAGCTTCACTCTGTTGCGTCGGCGAGTTTCTTGCTATGACAGAAGATTACTTGGACGATAATCTCATCTCCAAAACTGAGAAGTACATCTCGGAACATGTGCTCAAGAGCCTTGGCAACTCAATTAAAACCCTAAAATCCTGCGAGCGATTGTTTTCTATGTCAGACGATTTGGGAATCACGGAGAGGTGTATTGATTCGGTTATCTCCAGAGCTTCGTCGGCGGATCCTGTGTTGTTTGGTTGGCCTGTGAGTGAGGCCATTGCGTCTGCGTTGTTTAGTTGGTCTGTGAGGTTGGAATTTGAAACCCAAATGAGGTTTGATAATCAAGTGTAGTAAATTTAATGCATTATGTATGAATATAATTTATGTATCATAAGGACCTTGCAGCTTCCACTTCACTATCGAATAACCCAAGATATACATACCTGCACAAAATCATTGCAATATCTATAACAACAAAAACAACTTTACCAATTGTTTCTTTGAAAATTCTTATCAATGTCTCCCTAGGAGATTTGATTAGTTTTCTGTCAAAAGATAAAAAAGGTCAAACATTTTATACTCAAGCCCCAACTCCCCTATACATGTTCATATACAAGAGAACACAAGCAGACAAAAACTAAATACCTCGAGGGTGCATTACCATTTTCAAATAAACAACAAATGTTGTCCATAAGAACTTTAATGTATGAAGACTAACAAAGAAGAACTTGCGCAATATTTTTAACAAAACTTGTAGATGAAAAAAGAAAGGATGGTTTTCATACAGATGAGGTAGCCATCCATCATATAGTCCTGGCCTCATGAACTCATCCGCCTCAACTATCCTTCTAGCAGCTGCCAAGGACAATGATGTTGCCAGCTCTGTTGTAGTCTCCGTGAGCACTCCCTACCAAAAACATACATGCTAACTTTGCAATTTAAGAAAAGTGAAAGCTTACCGGAGTATTTCCAACAGCAACACCGTACTTGTTTGCAGCATTGACATCGACATCGTTATAACCAACAACCATATTACAGAAAGCTTTGCCTCCAATTCTGCTCAAAGCAGAGAACAACTCTTCTCCCCAGTCTTCAGTCAGCTGCAATAGCAAATAAACTTTCTCTCAATTTATTTTAAAAACCAATTCAAAATTTAAACTTATCTTATATTAACAAGTGTGGTCACATAGAAAATATATATCCCTTAAATGGTAAACACAGTTATGGTGCCATTAAAAGAAATTAGCTGACATCAAGGAACTGATACCTCAAAAACCAGAAGTTAAGCAACATTATCTCGGAGGCCAATGTCCTTATATTGAATACTCTCTCCATCTAATAACCTTTACCTAACAGACAAAAAGGGAAATGACTAATCAAAATGAATAAACTAGTTGATCAATTTCTATAAAAACATAACACGCAAAGTAAGCAACTAATGGATTACTTATCAGCTTTTCAAAACATTGCACAGCCATCAAATGTATCTCCAGTGCGTCTCTCCAGCTACATTTATACAATTTCATTAGGTTCCCGTTATTTATAAATCTATACATCAAATTGTACTGCTACTGCTAGTAATATAGTGCTTAGAAAAAATTTACATTCAAAGTGATAAATCAGCATGTATTATCGTCCATCCTGATCAAATCAAGTAAAATTTTATTAATAATTTATCAATTAATGATAAAAGATTGAGAATATATCAGGTATTACAAAGCCAAAGTAAAACATGGTAGCACCGACATCTTTGAAAAAGTGTTTCCATGTTGGTGTCCGAAACCAACATTTGTGATTACATTTAATTTATTTATCTTTTTAAATTATTATGGATGTCGACGTGTCAGTGTCAGTGTCATTTTTTCCGGTATTTTTGTTTGATAGACAAAAAATGTGCGAAGGAAATGAAAGTTACCTTATAAGATCCTGCATATTCTGCCTTAACCAAAATATTTGAGAGTTCATAATACATGTCCACCTCCTGACAATACCAAACAGTATAATAATACATACTTTTTTTTAAAAGTTACTAAAAAACTAAAATAAGTGCTTATTTAAATAAGCTAAAATAAGAGGTTAATATTTTCTAGTAACCAGATAATATCAGGGTTCCATTCAAAGAATTCACCAGAAAGAATCTTTTGGCGCCGATCCCAATTGATATCACGAGAAGGATTGTTAATGTATAAATCAGCATGTTGCGAAGCATTTCTACCAGCAAGTATCTTATACGACACTTTGGCGAATCGCTCGGAAGATGCAAATGATTAATCAAGTGCTTCAACCCAATGGCGATCGATTCCGTGAGAAATGTAAAGCAATTTGAGAGTAGCACAAATCAGCAAACAAAACATGACATGCATAATGGTATTTTGAACTCTGAAACTTTTGTGTACCCATAAAAATAATTTTAGGGTTTCAAATGAAAATTTGGGGAAAATCAAATTAGAGATGAAGAGAGGAAAACTTACTAAGAATAGATAAGATGAACGAAAAACAATGATACAATTTGGCTTGTAGCTCAAAAACCTAGAGCTTTCCCTTTTAGACAAATGTTCCTTCAATGGGTTTTCACCAGCCACTACAAGGAAATGAAAACAATACCAACAATTAAAGAAATGATGATGAAGAAATATGAAGGGCCACAGTGAACCAACCGACGGCGAGATGGGCACAAGGGTTTTCCAAGTTGAGATCCAAAGAGATAAACCTGCGTTGGTGTGCGAGTTTTAACAAAGCTTTTAGAAATTCCTATCCAATCACCTCTACCAACATGTTGCAATCCCAACAAGAACAATTTGTGTTCTTCTTCCGGCCAAGGAACACCTTCATTAACCAAAACAAAAACAATTAACTATGTTTAATTAATTTAATATTAATTTTTAATTTAACTACTGACCTCGTTTGCGTTCTCGGGATCTGCCGAAGGCATGAACGATGTCATCGGAGACATAACCGGCGTCGGCGGGGTTGGAATCTTGAGGCGTGGGTTGATCGTATTGAGAGAGATTGGTCATGTTGGCGCTTTTTTTGAACAGGTTGTTGTTGTGGTTGGTTCAAATCTTTTCTATTTTTTAGTTGAAAAAATTAAAAGAGGGAAAAAAATTGAGCGTGTTTTAACTAATTGAAAACAAAAAAAAATGAAAACTTTTATTATATACTTAAATTAAGGCGGTGTTTTAACTAATTGAAAACAAAAAAAAAAATGAAAACTTTTATTATATACTTAGATTAAGGCGGTTTTAA
This sequence comes from Lathyrus tuberosus, assembly GCA_022829125.1. Lineage (NCBI taxonomy): Eukaryota > Viridiplantae > Streptophyta > Magnoliopsida > Fabales > Fabaceae > Lathyrus > Lathyrus tuberosus. The sequence goes on along the minus strand of JALAZF010000062.1, from coordinate 12,875,950 downwards.
AAACCGTCGTAACCCAAAATAAAAATTGTGACAGTTTTTTAACCGTCGCTAATAAGTTTTTAGGGCGGTTGGTCATCAAACCGTCGCATGTTTTCACTAAATTTTTTAAAAATTTAGAGGCAGTTAGACAAAACCATCGTGACAACCGTCTCAATATACGAAGGACGACGGTTTTAGTAGAACCGTCGCAATTTATGTGTCGCAAAACATTTTTTTTCTTGTAGTGAATTTTGGCGTAGTGAAGGCAGAGTTTGTGGTATTTGGATCGAACTCTAGTCTCGATAGGGATAGCTTTATCATTTGACAAAGGTTTAACATGTAGTCGAAGTTTGTTCACATGTTGATCCTGCATGTTGTAGTTGAAGTATGCTCAAGAATGCAGTAGTCTAAATGCTAAGTTTGTTAGCATGTCGAATTGGGCCTGTTTGTTTAACCCAATTTTTTGAGTTAGCTTGTAGGTTAAGTTTGCTTAGTAGTTAGTAAATAGACTAATTCTCGTAGGTTGTTGAGAGAGAGAGAGAGAGAGAGAGAGAGAGAGAGAGAGAGAGAGAGAGAGAGAGAGAGAGAGAGAGAGAGAGAGAGAGAGAGAGAGAGAGAGAGAGAGAGAGAGAGAGAGAGAGTTTGATTGTTGATATTCACTTGTAATTTTTGAATCCTAATAGAGAAAGTGAATAGTAAAACAGTTATAACCAATCCTGATTCTTCTTCTTCCTTCTTCTCTCTCTTTCGTAAAATCTAATAGAATTTCTTGTGTTTGTTCATGAAACTCAATCTTTCTTATACTTTAATTTGTTCTTGACGACATTGATTCACAACCATAATTATTTTAACTAAATTTTTCAGAAAAATTCAAAAAAATAAGTAGTATTTATTATAATAATTTAAAAAACAAACAATTAAACTGATGTATATAAATTATTATTGTAATCTATTGAAAGAGAGGTAGACATGACTTACAATCTCACACTTTTAGTGCCACACCAAAAGAAAAGGAAAAAAACAAAAAACAGAGAATTACATAGGCAGCCAAATTAAGCACACAGGAAATATAGTATAACAACACACAACGTATAAAGCAAGAACTTGATGATTATATAGTTTAGTTGTAATCAGGATGAGCCAAACAGTAACCCTCAAGAGCCTTGAAAAGACCATCACCCTTAGCTTTGTCCTTCTTGAGTTGCTCTTCACTAGGGGCAGCATCTCCTTTGGTGTAATATTTCACAGCCATCTTTGCAATGGATCCTCCATTTGGTCCAGCAGTCAATTTAGCCTCGAATGAGATCTTTTCAACTGTGTCTGGAAGTCCAACACCACCAACTATACTGTAGTTGTAAGCCAAGTTAGCAACATCTACTAACTCCACTTTGTGCAACACATGTTTGGTTTCACCATCTGCACATAAAATTGTGGAATTCTTAAATAAAATTGCAATTAAAATTTTATATATTGAGAGCATATTCAAGGAACACATGTATAAATTTATACTGACCTTCAACGAAAGTGAGTTTCTTGATGGTTCCAGCACCGCCGTTTCCTTCAACAATTTCAATACTTTTGATGGCATCAATAACCTTTGGAGTAAGAGTGTCAGCATCAATAACAAGAGCTTTGTAAAGTATAGCAGGTGCTACAACAGAAGTGACTTCATCCTCAACATTAATAACACCCATGATGATAATGATTTATAATGCTAAAGTGTGAGAAAGAACAAATTAATAACTAAGAAATTGCTTGCCTAGTTGTGTGATTTATGAGTGAAGTTGAGTCTAGTATTTATAGGAACTGAAGTTGTACTGTTTAGAATTTAGATAGCCAATAGATGAAGATGATGACTAATATCAGGTCGTTGGGAATTTTTTCGATTCACATTAATTGCGAAATGAAGTTGGATAATACTAATATTTAATATTATTTATTTAATTTTGAAAGAAAATTTTATTTGGACTCACAAAATTGTTGAATCTACTTTTCATTTTCTGTCCTCCAAGTCCGGTCAAATTTCTATGTAGAACGAAGTGCAAAATAATTGTTTTTTTTTTTTTATAAGCCAAATATATTAGATGAATATGGTACAAAGAGTACCACAAACCAAGACAAACACTTTCTGCAAACCCCAACCAAATTCAAATTTACAAGAACTCAAGAGGATATTTATGCCATTCATAAAATGAACACTTAATCTCCTCTTTATGTAATAATAATATCCACCACCATGAGAAGAATTTAATCTGGGTGAAACACAGTTCTGGGTCGCAAGACTCTCCTTTTAAAATAACATTATTTCTTGATATCCATAGACTCCAGCACACCACCAACCAAAAACTAACAGTCAAGTTGCTGGGTAATGTCCCTTCAAGATTTTGAGCCCAAAGTAATAGATGAGAAGAGATTGAATTAGAATGAAAACAGGTGACACCAAGCCATTGATATACTTTACGCCAGACAAACCTGCTCCATTTAGTTTATAGTTCCAAACTAGCTAATATGGTGTGGTAGTTGGCAGATAACAAATTTCTTAAATCCATTGTTACAGATTTGATTTAAGGCAGATGTATATGGAACAGCATCTTTTAGAAGATATCAATTTGTTTAAAAGCACTTGTGAATTATGAGAAATATATTTGAATTTTTTTTATTTAGGAATTTTAAAAGTAATTATCATTATTGTTAAGACATGGCTCAACTAATTACCAATGTTATTGTTAATTAGACATTTTTACACAAATTCGCGGTCAAAACTAGTTATAATAGTAATAGTTTAAATTAGTTGTTATTTTAATATTTCTAGAATGTATTTTGAAATTATGCCACATGTTACGATGTATTAAGAGTTTTATATTAAGTTTAATATTTATTTATAATGAAAAAAAAATCAATGAAATTAAAAGTCTTTTATTATTTTATTTAGTTAGTTTTAATGTCTTTATTAGTGTAGGGTTTTAACTCTATCACAAACTTTGCAATTGGATGTGTCAATTTTCAATGGTGAAATATATTGTGTCGCAAAATATGTTGTAATTCAAATTTAAAATTGTATCATTGTATGTCACTAAATGATTATTGCGACGATTCACCTAATAGATCGTTCTTTTTAGTATGTTTTGTGACGTTATTTAAAAGTGTACATGTAAACTATCAACATGGAATGTAATTACGAATGACTCAGTTACAAATTGTGTTAGAGCCTTATTGCATTATAGGATTCATTCTAGAAATTTGTCCTCAAATATGGTGTACTAAGACCACCCTTGAACTTTCTAGACTGTCATAAATATCATAGCCAAAGACCCACCTGTCACAAATAACCTCAACCCAATCTGTTGTAATCACTTGGGACACATGAGAGATTCTAAATGGGAAGCAGCAAGTTGATCACATGATTGACACATGGACAAGATAGACACATCATGCAAGATCCTTGAAAACCAGCCACCTGCTATAATTCCTGATAGAATGGGGTCAGGTTGACTGTGTTGGTGTACAAGGTGAAAATAATGAAGATGAAGAAGAGAATATATTATATTGAATGACGGCTACAAAAGGATAAAAAGATACAAATGATTGGAATGACAACTACCCTATTTATAAGCTAAAATTAGGGTTACCAAAAGCAACAATAAAATACTAAAATACCCTCTAACAAACTTAATGACTAAGTTTGTGAATATAAAATAAAATATAAATTATTATTCTAATACCATCCCTTAATTTATATTTCCTCAAAACTAACAACTCCAATGCCACCCCTTAAGCGAAGGAATTGATCAGTCTTGATAGCCTTCGTCAGAACATCTGCCAACTGCTTCTGGGTGCTGCAGTGCAGAACTTCTAACACTCCATTCTGAACTTGACTTCTCAGATAGTGATACTTGGTCTCAATATGCTTGCTTCTCCCATGCAACACTGGGTTTCTGGCAAGGTTGATCACAGACTTGTTATCAATCATCAGTTTCAGAGGCTTGTCAACTTTGATCTTCAGATCTTCTAGCAAGTTCAGAATCCACACAGCTTGACATGCAGTAACAGCGCCTGCAATATATTCAGCTTCACAGGTTGATAGTGCAACAACAGCTTGCTTCTTAGAACTCCAAGAAATAGGACCTCCCAGAAACTTGAACAAGTATCCAGAAGTACTTCTTCTATCAACTCTGTCTCCACACCAATCAGAATCTGAGTAACTCAGAAGTTCTGATTCAATCTTCCTTCCAGAACTCAGAAGTTATGATTCAATCTTTCTTCCAGAAGGGAACAACACTCCATACTTCAGAGTTCCCTTGATATACCTCAGAATCCTGACAGCAGCTTGGTAATGGGACCACTTAGGTTTACTCATGAATCTACTAACCATTCCAACTGCATAGCAAATATCAGGTCTGGTATTACACAAATACCTCAGAGAACCAACCAACTGTTTGAAGGTTGTAGCATCCACATCCTCACCATCAGAATCAGAATCTAATTTCTGATTTGTATCTGCAGGTGTGATAACAGCCTTACAATTCTGCAGCTTAAATCTCTTCAGAAGTTCTCGTTCATACTTCAGCTGATGCAAAATGATACCTTTCTCAGAATATCTGAACTTCATCCCTAGAAAGTATGTCATTTTCCCGAGATCAGTCATTTCAAACTCATTCATCAGCACCTTCTTGAACTTAGCTAATTCTTGTTCAGAACTTCCGGTCAGCAATATGTCATCAACATACAAACACACCAGAATCATATTTCCTTCAGAAATATGCTGAACATAAACACCGTATTCCATCTCACATTTCTGAAAACCCTGCTTCTTGAAAAATGAATCGATCTTCTGATTCCAAGCTCTGGGCGCTTGCTTTAATCCATACAAAGCTTTATGTAATTTGACACCATCCCTTCCTGATTCTCTTTCACAAATCCAGGAGGTTGTGACACATAAACTTCTTCTTCTAATGGACCGTTCAGAAATGCAGATTTCACATCTAAATGCATCAGAGGCCAATTCCTGTTAGCAGCTATTGCAATCACCAATCTGATTGTTTCATGTCTCGCTACAGGTGCAAACACTTCAGAATAATCCAGCCCAGGTTTCTGTAGAAATCCTCTTGCTACCAACCTCGCTTTGTATTTGCCAATTGATCCATCTGGCTTTAGCTTCTGCTTGAAAACCCATCTGACGCTGATGGCTTTCTTGTCCTTTGGAAGTTCTGTCAGCTTCCAAGTCTTGTTTCTTTCTATGGCCTCAAGTTCTTCTTTCATGGCCTTTAGCCAGAACTTCTGCTTGAGAGCATCTTCTGTACTCACGGGTTCAGAGTCTACTAACATGGCACACTGAATAATTTCACCTTCAGAATCTACTTCAGTGTTTTGTAACATGTCAAACTCTTCAAATCTTCTTGGAATGTTTCTGATTCTCTGTGGCCTCTGACCTCGTTCAGAACTTTCTCCGGATGCTTGAACCTCAGAAGTTCTGTCCTCAGAAGTTTCTCCTTCAGAAGTTCTTGCTTCAGAAGTTGGACTTCCTCCAGAACCTTGACCACCTTCAGAGTCTGGCATATTCCCAGAGTCTGAATCACCACCAGAATCTGGATCATCATCAGAATCTGGATCATCAGAATCACCTTCATCTTCTGAGTCTTCTTCAGAGTCAGAATCACTATCAGTTTCAGAAATTCTTATTTCTGACCTTTCTTCAGAAGTTCTCACATCAGAATCAGATTGAGACTTATCCCAATTCCAAACTTCTGATTCCTTCACAATAACATCTCTGCTGAACTCAACTTTATTAGTTTCTGGACAATAAAGCTTGTACGCACCCGTACTGTGGTACCCCACTAGTAACATTACTTTGCTTCTATCATCCAACTTCTGTCTTCTAGCTTCTGGAACATGTTTGTAACAAACAGAACCAAACACCTTCAGATGACTAACACTCTGCTTATCTCCCATCCACTTCTGAATAGGAACTATTTCCTTCAGCTTCTTCGTTGGACATCTGTTGAGCACATATGCTGCGGTTGCAACAGCTTCTCCCCAGAAGTTCTGAGGAAGCTTCTTCTCCTTCAGCACGCTTCTCACCATATCAAGCAAAGTACGATTTCTTCTTTCAGCAAGACCATTGTGCTAAGGAGTGTAAGGAGCAGTAACCTCATGCTCAATTCCATTCTCCTCACAGAACTTCTGAAACTCTTTGGAGTTATACTCACCCCCACCATCGGTTCTGAGAATCTTCAGAGTCTGACCACTCTGATTCTGAACCTTCATTCGGAACTTCTTGAATTCACCAAACACCTCGTGTTTGAACTTAATAAGGGATACCCATATCATTCTCGTGAATTCATCAACAAATGACACGAAGTATTTATTCCCTCCGAACGACTCTACTGGAAATGGACCACACACATCAGAATGTACTACTCCCAAGGCATGTTTTGCTCTTGGAGCAACTTCTGACGCAAATGGCAATCTTGGTTGCTTTCCTTCCATGCACACTCTGCATGACTTCTCAGGCTTCTTAATTGTAGGAATTCCATGTACCAGCTTCTTCGAATTCAGATGTTCTAAACTTCTGAAATTCAGATGACCAAATCTTCTGTGCCACATCTCACTTTCTTTCACAACGCTTGTTGCACTAAGATATTCAGAGTCAGAAGTTCTGACATTCACCTTGAATGTTCTATTCCTTCCTTGTTCTGACTCCATAATCAGCTTCTGATTACAGTCATACAGCTTCAGAAGATTGTCCTTCATGGTAACTGAAAAACCTTTCTCAATTAATTGTCCCACGCTCATCAGATTGCTTTTGATGCCAGGTACATACCACACATTCTGAATCAATGTTGTTTTCCCATCGTTCAGAACAACTCTGACATTTCCCATACCTTCAGCGTTAAGATATTTGTCATCAGCACATCTGATCTTTGTCCTCTTTTCAGAGTCAAAATCAACCAGCCATTTCTTATTTCCAGTAAGATGATTTGAGCAGCCAGTGTCCATATACCACCAGTCTGTCAAATTCGTATCATCAGATTCAGAAGCCATCAGTAGCACAGATTCATCATCAGAACTTCTGGCTATATTTGCTTCTTCTGACTTCCTTTCTTTGTTTGACCAACAATCTCTAGCAAAGTGACCAAACTTCTTGCAACAGTAACATTGGATCTTCTTCTTGTCATACTTCTCTTTTCCCTTCTGAGCATTCTTTTGCCTATCAGAAATTGAGGTTTCTGACTTCTGACCACCATCAGATCTTCTCCTAGCTTCTGACTGCTTCTGATGCTTCCTATCAGAAACTGCTTTCAGAGCCTGCTGCTCTACTTCCCTTTCAGAAGTTCTCTCAGTCAGACGCAACTCTTGCGCTTCTAGACTGCTTTGCAGCTCTTCAATTCTCATGGTGCTCAGATCTTTAGAATGTTCTATTGCTACCACAATGTAATCAAACTGAGGAGTAAGGGATCTCAATACCTTCTCAATGATTACTTGTTCAGAAAGAGTTTCTCCACACACCTTCATCTCATTAGTGATCACAATCACTCTAGAGATGTACTCAGAAACTTTCTCATTGTTCTTCATGTTCTGATTCTCGTACTGCTTACGTAGAGACTGAAGCTTCACCTTCTTCACTGATGCGTCACCACCGTAACATCTGACCAGTGTGTCCCACGCCGCCTTTGCCGTCGTTGAATCTGCAATCTTCTCAAACACATTCGCATCCACACACTGATGGATGTAGAACAATGCTTTCTGATCTTTCTTCCTTGTATCCTTCTGCGCGTTCTTCTGTTCCTCCGTCGCATCTGCTGCTACCGGAACATAACCTTCGGTGACAAGATCTAGAACATCTTGAGCACCGAACAGTACTCGCATTTGAATCATCCAACGATTCTAGTTTTTGCCATCAAATACTGGGAGCTTGGTGTTCATTCCGCCGCCGCCGTTCATCATCTTCAACCTTCAACCTTGTACAGTACACTCAGAACTTCACCGCACACAGTGTTTCCCAACCCACAAAATCACAAAAAAATGTGATTCTGATCAGATTTTGTTCAAGATTCAACAAGAATCACGAACCAAAATCAATCACACAAAGAAATCCTCACGTTTCACTCGTGTTTCCCGTGTTTCCCAATGATCCGAACCGGAGCTCTAGATACCAATTGTTGGTGTACAAGGTGAAAATAATGAAGATGAAGAAGAGAATATATTATATTGAATGACGGCTACAAAAGGATAAAAAGATACAAATGATTGGAATGACAACTACCCTATTTATAAGCTAAAATTAGGGTTACCAAAAGCAACAATAAAATACTAAAATACCCTCTAACAAACTTAATGACTAAGTTTGTGAATATAAAATAAAATATAAATTATTATTCTAATAGACTGAGACCCAAGAAGAGTTTGAAGGCAGTTGAGGTGTTTCCTATGTCTAAAGGGGTATAAATACCTACCTAAAGGGTTAGATTAAACATCACTTTTACACATCAATAACTAAAAACCTTTTGCTTGGTATATAACTAGCATGCTCTAAATTATTATACTTGCAACAAGTACAATTGTAACCCACTGTGTACCCCAGTAAAATGTTCCAAAGTCACGCCTTTTCAACAAGAGCTTACACTCAATCAATTGTTGTTCATAAATGATGGTGACTCGTATTTCACAATCCTTTGATGGTTATCAGAAAGCTTTAGTAGCAATGCATGCCGAAAGAACTGTGTTGCCAGAACAAAACCCTACAAGCAATCACCTAGATGATCTAACAATAAAAACAACAATAGAGTGACAAATACCATGATGGGATAGAGATTAAAGACCCTCAACCCTTCTCTTTCACAAATTTGAGACTCTCCACCATTGGAGTATTTCATATCACCCCTACTAGTAGTGTTTAATGGGAAAAGCGACCCCAAAAGTATGATACATCCTTTAACACATAGATGGAAATTATAACTACAATAACTTGTCCTTAAAACTACAATAGCATATTGGTTCATTAAAAATACAACAAGTTTAATTAAATGATGTACTTTATGTGGTTCTATGTACAAATATGTTTTGATGAATGACTCAAGAAGATGAAACACTATGAATATCATAGAAGAATGAACTTGAATCAAAAAGCGTGAAATAAACTCTATAATGATTGACTCAACAAAAATAAAATTCAATGAACATCACCAAAAAAACATATCTGATTGCTAAAGCACAATTTGAAGCCTAAGAGCATCTCCAACCGTGCACCCATTTTTGGGTTCTTTGTGGGACCTATTAAGCCACGCAATTTGAAGCAACTCAACTAGTTTTTCACTCCAATGGTGCAACTCTGAAGAACTCATATTGAGTCCCACAACTTTTCTTTATATATTAATATTTTATTCATATTAAATTTTATATTAATTAAAATAATAATTTTAGTTATTTAAATTAAATTTGATATAAAAAAAATAAAATTCAAATTAAACTTATAATTTAAAATGATAATTAAAATTAATCTCAAATACGTGATATATAATTAAAAACAATAAAAATAAATAACATCACATAATTAATCAAACTTAAATTTCATCATCTCCATGTCCAAAACGTTCCCAAATATATTCGACTAGATCTCCTTGAAGTTTACGATGAACTTGTTTTTCACGAATACTTGCTCTTCTTTGTAGTCTTGTTGCAAGATTCGGATGAGGACCGCTAAATGTTTCAGTTGTTGAGTTGTTGATATCCACATTATCATAAGAGTAATCAAAATTATCTCCATATGTATGTCGTTCGTCTTTCACAATCATGTTGTGGAATATGATGCAGACATATATGGTATGCTTGAGGGTGTCCATGTGCCAGGCACGCGCTGGGCCACGTATAATTGCAAATCGAGATTGAAGCACTCCAAATGCCCGCTCCACATCTTTTCTAGCCGATTCTTGATGTTGAGCAAATAATTTTTTCTTTTCTTCCTATGGCATTGAAATGGTCTTGACAAATGTAGCCCACTCAGGATATACACCATATGCTAAATAATACCCCATATTATATGGTGTCCCATTAATTGTATATTGCACATTGGGAGCATGTCCTTCCAAAATATCGTTAAACACGTTGGATTGGTTAAGCACATTAATGTCATTGTTTGAACCTGCAATACCAAAAAAAGCATGCCAAATCCATAAGTCTTGTGATGCCACTGCTTCAAGCATGATTGTGGGCTTACCATGATCACCTCGACAAAATTGTCCTTTCCATTCAACAGGACAAATTTTCCATACCCAATGCATACAATCAATGGAACCCAATATACCTGGAAAGCCACGTGACTCTCCTATTTATAAAAGATGTTCAACATCAGTGTTGTTAGGCTTTCTCAAATACTCAGCCCCAAATACAACATTCACGCCCTTAACGAATCTCTGTAAGCACTCAATTGAAGTTCTTTCACCGATTCAAACATATTCGTCTACAAGGTCAGCAAGATACCCATACGCCAGCATACGAATAACAGATGTACATTTCTGCAATGGTGAAAGACCCATTTTACCAGTTGCATCGACCCTCATTTGGAAATATTCATCATGATTTCCAAAGGCATCTACAATTCGAAGAAATACATGCCTATGCATTCTAAACCTTCTTCGAAATTGAACATCTGCGTATAATGGGTTTTCCGAGAAGTAGTCATTGAATAATCGATTGTGCCATTCTTCACGACCTCGATCTACTGTTGTTCTTCCAGATCGACATTCATTTTGAAGCTGTTGTTCTTCATCATTGTCGTCCATAAATTCTTCTTCAACTAACTCCCAAAATTCTTAATCGTAATTATCTGAATTGTCTGAATCCATTTAGTGAGTAAAGAATGAGAGAAAAATGAGAAGAATAAGATGAGAATGAGAAAACAATGACATAAGTGGTAGTATATATAATGGTTTGAATAACGGCTAGTTTGAATAACGACTAGTTTGAATAACATAATATTTATTATAATTTAAAGTGGTACTAATGACCATTTTACATAGGTGTTGATAAATTAAAGTGGTACTAATGACCATTTTACCTAGGTTATGATAAATTAAAGTGGTACTAATGACCATTTTACATAGGTTATGATAAATTAAAGTGGTACTAATGACCATTTTACATAAGTGATACTAACTACATTCCATATTTTTTTCATCTTATTACAATATTTTTCATGAATATCTCGTTGACTATCGCTTATAGTAGAAGTGTCTTTCATTATCATTTGCACTACCTTTAATTCTATCTCGTCCTCCTTACATTGCGCTAGTCTTTCCATTGTTACTGCTATTTTATTCCTTGCATCTTGTGTTGCATTTGGAATTTCCTTTGCCTGACCCTTCCTTTTTGCCGCTTTTTGTCCCATTGGACGCTCTATTGGTGATGATGAGTTAAACTCATTACTTGAAGGTGTATCTGGGTTAGCCGATGATGCTGTATTAGCAGAAGTCTTTGTTATTTTTGAAGAACTTCCAATCGATTCTCCCATCCATTTAGGTTCATCTTTTAACAATCGCCATGCGTACTCAAGATTGAATGTTGTACCGTCATCCTGAGTAAAAAAAGCATGTGCAGCGGCCATGACATCGTTCTCTGATGTCCCACTTTTCTTTCCATTAACAGCTTGTTTGTAACACCCAACAAATTTTTGAACCGAGCCATTTATTCGATGTCATCGACATTTTAATTGCCCCCCTAACTTTTCCCGCGATTGTCCGCGATACTGGTTATAATAATTTGCAGCGATTCTATACCAAAAACTCTCAGCTTTTTGATCAACTCCCATAATTGGAACCTTTGAAACATTAAGCCATGATTGGATAATAAGTATATCCTCATCCCTTGTAAATTGCTCTCGAGATTTTCTTTTAACGATAATCCTTTCTTCTTTTTCAGCACCAACTTGAGTAGAAAATGGTGGAACTTGAGGTCTAGGAAACATATTTGGATTGTTTGGTGACGAAAAAAATATGGCGGGGTTTGTTGACACCGATGGAATTCTAGAATTTTGAGGATTAGGATTTTGATAATTTTGCATGTAATTAAACATAGCTTGTTGATAATGAAAATGATTAGGATCCATTTGGCCTAAACAATTTTAATTTGAAGTAAAAGGATGAAATTGTAAGACAAAATTTTACAAATGAAGAGTAAAATGATGAAATTGTGAGAGAAATTTTGTGTGTACAATTTTTCATATTGGTTTATTTATAATTAACTAAAGTATTAAAAAAAAAAGAAAAAAAATAGTCGTTGGAGCAATAGGTGAAAAATAGCTGTTGGAGCAACTTGGCATTAAATTTTCAATGCCATTTATTTTGAATTTTATTATTCTTTAATTTGATTAACTTTTCTATATATTATTATTTTATTACCAAGCAACGTTGCTTATTATTACTGCGTTGAACAGGTGGAGCTCTGCATGAATGTAAAAGTAATATTTGAATGTTTACTGCGGTGGCAAACCAGCTTCATAAACCTCCGTTGGAGGTGGTCTAAGTGTTTTATTTATTTATGATCATATTATAATATAGTGTGTAAGTATCTAAGTACTAAAATATACATATACTCAAAGACTATTTTCAAAACTTCATCTTCTTCAAACTCTTCAGTAAAACTCTTTGGAAAAGTAAAAAATATTTTTTACTAAATTATAATTGATTATGGTTCATTGCTAATTGATTATGAAGTGTTTTTTTATCTCTAATTTATTATGGTAGTGGTATAATCGATTATGGACTTAGCCTAATCAATTTTAGATCAGATCTAAATGAAATTTTCCTAAATTTCCTATGGATAATCGATTATAGCCTTGCTATAATCTATTATGAACCGATTTTTGGCCTTTTACAAACTTTTTTTGTGTGAATCTTAATGATTACTCTACTCTATTTTCATAGCAAAACTGATAATGATTTCATAAGGGACACTTATTTTTGTGGATTTGTGTGTGGAGAATAAAATTAAACTTGATTTGATTTTGATAGTACTGTTATCCTTATGACATTTTCAAATTTAACCAACTATGATGTTAATGTCATTGTGGATGCTGTTATTTTTAATATTAGAAGAGTGGAAGAGTAAGCTTCTTTGTCATATGACGAATAGGTGTGGGGCTGTAAGGAGGGGTTTGAATCTTCATCTTGTAGATTGGACTCCCTTGATTCTATCTATTTTTATGCTAGAGGAAAAAATATTGATAAGTTGGTTATAGAATTAAATGAGAATTAGGTCAAGTTTGTTAGATCTTGTTTTGGGGGTCTGTTGTAAAATTTGAGTAAGAAGAAGATGAAGATGTTATGATGAAAGTTGCACAAAATAAATTTCAAAGCGTGTGTTTACACTAAGCTTTAGGTTTGATTCGCCCCCACCAATTTAAACAAATTGGATGCAAATGAGTTATCCGGCAATTCCCCTTCAGGATACTTTGGAAACCTTGACATGAAATGCACATTCACATTAAGCATATCGATCAACGATATTTTACAGAATAAAGTTCTCTCATTTATTCTCGTGCACTATAAAAATAAAATAATGACTTAGATATAAGTTTTGGCACTTGAAACAAATAATTTTTTGTGTGTGTATTTTATGGCTGACAAATATATCTATTTATAAGAAAACTTGTACTGATTGGTGTAGAGAAACAATGTTTCATTTGATTACAACATGACCATTCACGAACCATTATAATCAATAACAACAAACCTTTTCATGAAAATTTATGTTGATCTGGTGGTTGCACCTTTTGACCACGCACCCAATCATCATCTGGTTCTATTATAGACAGTTGCAACTTTTGGCCATTTATTTTGTTAATTTAATCATTAATATTTATCAATTTAATATTTTGGAAATTTCTCCAACAATCCCCTACCATTTTAAAAATATATCTAAATCCATTATTCAGGAAATTTCATGATTTCAGATAAAGGTATCTTACGATTTGAACCAATACTTAGTAAGTTAAGTTTTCACTCATCCCCGAATAGATTGGTAGACAAGCTTTGAACCAATTATTCATTAGAACAAGCGTGCATAACTCACACATGAAATCTCAGTACCATTGATCGAATTATTAATATGACACTTTTAATAAGGTCTTCTGTCTCATATCCTTTTCATGAGAATTTAAGAGTCAAGCCCTTGAACTCTATGAAGTGGCACCACTTTATTCTCATATAGGTAGACTATATCAGAAATGCACCCATAATTATGCATTCCAGTAAATTTATGCTATATGTCTATTAAGAAGAAAACTTCATCTTACCACACTTATTCTTATGGTCCAATTACTTTTACCCCTTGGGATGTATCTATCATTAAGTACTTCAATCACTCTAATAGTGTACTTTCATCATTGAACTCAAGTCTTAACATTAATCAAGTGTGAGTTGAGTTTCCACTCTTGATGATTAATTAGATTCGAGCTTATTCCACATCCCTAATGATGTCTTCATTGTATTCAATTATATCCAAAGACATCATATCTTTGTCAATCCTTTCGTCAAAGAATTGCAAGATTTTCCAAACTTTAATAATTTTTTATATTCAATTTTTCAAATAATCATGTATATGATTACTTAAGTACTCTTGATAGTATTTTCCATATATCATCAAAACATGACAGTTTTAGCAAATTAGTACAATTATCATATACAAACTATATTTATATTCTTGATAGTTTTGACAAATTGTCACCATGACAATTTAGTCATTTATTTTGTCATATCCACAACTTTTATGTCATTCTTCATTTACTAACCTTTTTTATTTTGAAGTTTTACTTCCACTTAAATATATCTAAAATATATTTAATGCATTAACCATTTTGACAATCATGATCATACAAATTTGTGATGACTAACTTTTATTTCATACAGTGGGTTCAAACATGTGATTTGTAATGTCCATATAAAAACAACACCATAAAATTTATTTCTATTCTTTTTAAAATAAATAATTTTCTTGCATGACCAACATATGCATAACAAATTCTATGTGATAAATCTATGTTTCATAGAGAACAATGTTTTATGGCATATCCAAATAAGAATCACAAAATGAACAATAAACCAACATCACTAATATTTCTTGTAATGTTTCTTGATGAACACTTATCAACTTACAAAAAGATAAAATATATCCCAATTACTTTTAATATTAAGATAAATAACAAATAATATTTTCATATTATGATACACATATAATATGAGATAAATCATTTTAAAATTCTTGCATAAACAACAATACAATTGAAACATGTTCTTGAAGTTTTTAACATGTTATTTACATCATTTTATGTTACCAATAAATTTACCATATATTTAAATTCATGATTTTATTTCTTTTAATTATCACCAAATAATCTCATCCGGAAATAATGCATTATTAATTGCACCAAAGAAAAATATTTAACATACATTTTACATTCAATTTTATAACATAAACCAAACATATTCAGAATTATTTCTTTTCACATATTTGAATAGTTTATAAATCATGCATGTATAAATTTAATATCACATGTTAAACTTAACATAAATACAAATTATTTTCATCATAAAATATTATACATGAATTTAAAACATTATATGAATATATATCAATCTAATCGAATTATTATGTACCTTTCATCATAGTTGTGAATAAGAGAGCATGAATCCATTTCTCCATCAAAGTTGCAACCATAAATTAATCACAAAAATTAAAATCGAACATAAAGATTGTTAGATTTTGTGTTGGGGGTCTGTTGCAAAATTTGAGTAAGAAGAAGATGAAGATGTTATGATGAAAGTTGCACAAAATAAATTCCAAAGCGTGTGTTTACACTAAGCTTTGGATGCAAATGAGTTATCCGGCAAATCCCCTTCAGGATACTTTGGAAACCTTGATAGAATTGCACATTCACATTAAGCATATCGATCAACGATATTTTACAGAATAAAGTTCTCTCATTTATTCTCGTGCACTAGAAAAATAAAAGAATGACTTAGATATAATTTTTGGGACTTGAAACAAATAATTTGTGTGTGTGTGTATTTTATGGCTGAGAAGTATATCTATTTATAAGAAAACTTGTACCGATTGGTGCAGAGAAACAATGTTTCATTTGATTACAACATGACCATTCACGAATCATTGTAATCAATAACAACAAACCTTTTCATGAAAAGTTGTGTTGATCTGGTGGTTGCACCTTTTGACCATGCACCCAATCATTATAGGGTCTCTGGTTCTATTATAGATAGTTGCAACTTTTGGTCATTTATTTTATTAATTTAACTATTAATATTTATCAATTTAATATTTTGTAAATTTCTCCAACAAAGTTTGAGGAGAAGTAACTTAATCAAGAAGCCATTTTTTACAAAGAAAAAAAGAATTATTGTAGTGGATGAAAAATGTGTTAAGGTATTTAATAAGAGATCTATCATGGAAGAGTTGGTGCTCAAACGTGATTTGGTCGAGAAAAAAATGGTCCGTGTTTGCAAGATAATTTGGTTGTTTGTGAATGGCCTATTTTTGGGAGTGAGGTGCATGATTTAGGTTGCGATGAGGTGCTCTTCCGAATTCGTATCCTTTTAAGGCATGGGACCATGATCTAGTTCTTTCCCCCATTTTTATTTGATATCATCCAAATGGGTTGTGTGATTACTTGTATACATGGAACAAAAAAACATTGTCTAATATGTAGGGTAAGGGCGTGGCTTGGTATATTCAACAACTTTTCAAGGCTCTAAGCTGACTTAAGGGATCTCTAAAAGTTGAATTTGTTGCTTTAGTTGGTCAAGGTGTTGTTTCAATTTTTAATTCAATAATAAATCTAAAGAATAGGATGAGAGCATTCAAGTCTCTAAAGAAGATAATAAGATTACTTTTGAAATATAGAGAAACTTTTCTAATGAAGATGATAATGAGTAGGAAACAAAGAAGAAAATTATGAACTTCTTTACCTAGCCATTCCCCTTGTCAAGTAAGTTATTGATCACAAGGGGTTGTAGTTTCTTCTTTTATTAGATATTAGAGGAATTGGTTGACTTTACATGGTTTGAGGAGGTGGTTGTTATTGATGTATTGAATATAGGAACCTCTATTGGGGTTTCGGGAGATATTTTTACTTATGACATAATTTTTTAATGGATGTCTATAATACTATTATTTTGACCATGTCATTATAATTTACTCGGGTTTTAAGAGGAATGATCAAACTTTTTGTGTGGTTAATGTTTACACTCATTTTGATGTTAGGGGAAATGGGTGTTATGCACATGTTTAAGCTCTTTTTATTTGCAATGAAAGAGTAATTAATCGGCGTGTCTACGGGAATTTTAATGTTGTTTGATAGGAGAATGAGAGGAAATGCAGAAGTGGAGAAAAAATCAAGGATTCTCTTCTTTTGAATAATTCTAAAGATGAGTTGTTGTTGGTAAACTTGCCTCTACCATGGAGGAATTTTACTTGATTTTGTGGTGATAGTCTTTATAAGAAGGGAATGTATAAATTTATTTCACAGGGGGAGTGAAGCCTAATGTAGTCTAGTTGTGTGTAATTGAATTTTATTTGATATATGTCTGATTATCGCCCAATAAAGTTGGGGTTGGATAAAGAAAATTGTGGACATGAACATTTTCTCATGCCGAAGTGTTGGTATGATTTTCTTGTCGAGAAACAAGTTTGACTTGTGTTGAGAAACAAGTGTGAGTTCTAAGTCCCACATTGTTTAGAAAATTAGAGGTTAAGCACTTTATAAGTAAGATGACCCATACACATATCACCTTAAGGTTTTGGGTGAATATGTGGTGTCTTTTTCACTATTTTGGGTGAGTCTTTGACCTTTAGGTGAGTGTTTGACCCAATGTTAATGCTTCCTTCTCATGATGACCCAACAATGGTATTAAATTCTGGTTCAAGTAAGGGACCGACTCCTTGTATCGAAAATCTCCCTGACATGGTGATCAGGCGGCGTGTCCCGTGGTGGTACCCATGACGAGTAACAGAGTCTGTCAACGACAATATACACATATGGATGAAACAGTTTTCGTTTGAGGGGGAACATAATGGATGGAATCACACTTGAAGGGGAGATTGTTGAGAAACAAGTGTGACTTGTGTTGAGAAACAAGTGTGAGTTCTAAATCTCATGTTGCTTAGAAAAGTGGAGGTTGGGCGTTTTATAAGCAAAATGACCTATACACCTATCACCTTAAGGCTTTGTGTGAATATGTGGTGTCTCCCTCACTTGTTTGGGTGAGTCTTTGATCTTTAGGTGAGTGTTTGACCTAATGTGAATGCTTCCCCCTCATGATGACCTAACATTTTTAGGACTTATGGAGTTTTTTCTAAGAGAATTAGAGCTCTTTCACTATTAGGGGTTGCTTAGTATTCACTACTAAAAAATAGACCTTTCGTCACACTAAACTACAATGGTTTGTTTGTTAACTGTGGTAATACCTCATTTTTATGCGCTTTGTTTATTTATTTTATGAAAATACTTTGCACTACGGCCAGACTAATAAACTGTGATTATACATTTATGAGTGACAGGGTTCGAATCCCAACTCCAACAATTTTCTACTTTTTCATTATAATTGATGTTTTCCTTATAATTATAATATATAAATTAAAATTGAAATATCTATCACCATGATTATTAATGTAAACACTGTTGTGAAAGTCATTACATTTCATCATGGTTTTTAAAACAACCGTGGAGAAATTGTTTGCTTATTTATAATATAAGCGAATTAGCTCTCGCTTCTTGACAGTATTGTCATATCTATCACAACAAAACCCTATCACACATTTTCTCTCTTCTTCTTCATTAGCTCTCGCTTCATACATAAAGGTATTCTTCTTCTTCCATGTTTGAGAGTTTATGCATTTTTTGTCGTGTGTTGTTGTTCTAGTTTTATGTTGTTATATGTTGTTGTTATATGTTCCGATTTCAGATCCTTCTCTCATCATGAATAGTGGGAGCAACAAACTTATCCATGACATTCAGGTTACAAAAGAGGTTATTGATATGGTGGAGTTATGGTTGAACAAACCCAAGTAAGCTGAATCTGTTAGGGAACATATTATTGTTGTTGAACCTTCTGATGGAACGGGTTATAAGAAGATTCATTTCATGAATCGTAACCCTGAAAAGATGAGGAAGGTATAAGCTATTATGAAATGACCTTATGAATCTAGATGTATCTGATTCCGAATCATATGAAGACCTTGAGAACTGCATGAATTCAACTAGGCATCAAGATTGAAGACTTTGTTATGTTTTACATGATTTGTTGTTAGTTGTTGTTGTTGACAAGCTTTTGATTTGTTGTGGGTAGTTGTTGTTATTTGTTGTTAACATGCTGCTTTTTGATGTATCATGGTTTACTTCCTTTTTCGGTTAACATTGTACTGTAGGTTGTTGTTGCTTGTTATGTTACAATAATTATGTTAGTTATGTTATGGTTGTTGTTGCTTGTTATGTTTCAATGTACTGCTTATTTATGTTAACATGACACTTTTTGTTGTGGCATGATTTACTTCCTAATTGAGTTAACAATGTAGTACCGGTTGTTGTTGCTTGTTATGTTACAGTATTAATGTTAATTTATGTTTTCAAAACATATTAACATTCTGAAAGCTATTAATATTTCAAAATCTGGTTCAAGAGAATTCATATTATGGGTGTGGTTTATAAATGCTTTGCTTTGCTATGGAGAAATAGTACAAGAAGTATGAATCAATTTTGGAAGCTTCGTCCGCCTTGTACTTTTTCTTCATAGCAACACAAAGTAGATCAACTTAGATCATTCCATGAATCTTTTCAATAAAAGGTATGTTGTTGTTTTGTTAATGTTGATGTTGTTGTTGAGTTTATTATAATGTATCTAGATTGTTTGTTTCACTCCCTTCATTGAACATGCATTCCTTTAAAGTGATTTAGAAAATAATAATCTAAAAATTAAGTTATATTTTAAATGCAACTTAGATCAAACATGATTTTCGAATTGCATCTATCTCATAATCCATCTATATTGCTCTTTAACACGTAGAACTTGGTTTATTGCCCTAAATTCTTCAAAGTAATGGTTCATTCTCTATTAACTTAGATTGCAAAACATCAAATGTGTTGAGAAATTAAATCATCTTCATCTATGTCATCATAAAAATCTTCATCATTGATTAAAATAATGATGATGATAGCGATGATGATGATTTAGAAATAGTCAAAATATTGATGCTTTGCAAAATAAACTAGGAATGAACCATTGGTTTGAAGAATTTGGGGCATTGAATCAAATACTACGTGTTAAGAAGGAAGAGATGAATTATAGTATGAATGCAATTTGAAAAACATGGTTCGTTTAAGTTGTTCTTCAAGAATAATTTAAAATTTAAAATTATTATTTTTTACATTAAGTTTAATGGTTGTATATGTTTAGTGACGTGTAAGGAAAAACAAGCAATTTACATATTTTATAATAAATTCAATGTACTGTTCACAGCGGTTATCTTCTATAATCGTGGTGAAATGTTAATTATTTCCAAAAAAATTGTTTATGCAGCTGGGTTTCGAACCTATGACCTAAATATATATCACAACGGCTGTTTAATATAATCGTTGTGATAGGTAGCGCGCTACCTTGCTTATAATCACGATCACACACTCGTTATGGAAACCACCATACATATAATCACATGCTACCTAACAACGGACGTGAAACCATTGTTATATGTGTTTCACAACTATCATTATATGTGTTTTCTGTAGTAGTGGTTGAAGGGGAATTTTAAATTAATTAAATTTTATCAGAAAGTGTGGAACTTGAATCATGGCAGGAATGTTTTAAGTATATTAAAGCAATCTAGGGAGATAATTATTTTCCTTGATAATAAAGGTGAGGCAGACAATATTTTTGAGCTCGATTTAGTAAACTATCTCTCAAGTGTTTTCTTATTTAGCCTTAACTTTAGCTTGTAGTGGAAAAAAGCTCGATTTTTATGCCTAAAGGAAGGTGATGCTAATTTTAAAATTTTCCATGGGGTTATGTCTAGTAGGAAGAGGCATGGGATGGGATGGAAAGGCATGGGTTGGAAATTTTCCGTTTCAATTCTATTAGTGGATGTGAAGGGATTTGCCTTGTGAGGCCTTTTCCAAGGAAGATGTAAAGGATGTTGTTTGGTATTATGAAAATTTCAAAAGTCATAGCCCTGACTGGGTAAATTTTGGATTTATTAAAGTTTTTTTTTGGATATCTCAAAGTTGATTTCTTAAGATTCATGTTTGAATTTTATTTGAATAACAAGTTAGTCAAATGGTCTAATTGCACCTTTATAGATCTTATTCCTAAGGTTGCTAATCCTTATAAATTGTTTGATATTCGTCTTATTTGTTACGGGGTTGCATGTATAAAATTTTGGATAATTATTTGAAGTTGGTGATTGATAATGGAATTTCTTAGTCCCAATCAAAGCTTGTAAACAATGGAAATATTTGGATGATATTTTTATATATAATGAAGTGGTTTATAGTACAAATGGATTGATGAAAGAGCTTATTATATCCAAAGTGGATTGGAAAATGGTCTATGAGTCTAATAAATGACAATACCTTGAGAGTGTAATGAATAATATGGGATTTCGATACTCTAGAGACTTTAGATCATGGAATGTATAACATCAGAATCGAATTTGGTGTTAGTCGATGGTAGCCTTACAAATGAGTTTAAATGTCATGATGAATTTTCGGTTAATGCTGGGTTGTTTTCAAAATAGTGGGCATAAGCATATGTCAAATTGTGATCTCCATGATCACAATAAAAGAGTAAAGAATAGAACTGTAAAAAATTAATATTATATTGTATTGAATATCATGAAAAATACAAGTTGGTTTATATAGACCCTATATAACCTAAATGGACCAATAGCAAAGTTGGAATTATTCCAACGGTAACATAGACTTAATCAGTAGAAAAATAAAACTAACAAAAGGCTAGAAACCAGGAGAAATAAATAAAGCATCCTATATTTTAACACCCCATCTCAAATTAGAGTGTATGTTAATGAGATTGAGTTTAGAGACTAAGGAATTGAACGGGCCATGATGGAGAGCTTTCGTAAAGATGTCGACAATTTTTTTGGATGATTGAATGGGTTGCAGGTGAACAATTTTGTCTTGAATATTTTCGCAAACAAGATGACAATCCTTCTCAATGTGTTTTGTTCGCTCGTGAAACACCAGATTTGTTGCAATATATATGGCAATTTGGTTGTCACAAAAGATAGTGATAAGATTTGATTGAAGTACAGAGAAGTCTTGAAGAAGGTGAAAAAGCCATTGAGCCTCACATGTAGTGTTAGAAATGGCACTGTAGTCAGCTTCTAAGGAGGACCGTGACACTACTTGATGCTTCTTTGATTTCTAGCTGATGATGGAAGATCCTACGTGGAAACAAAACCCCGTAGTGGACCGTCGAGTTAAGCTGCAGGAACCCTAATCAGCATCTGTAAAACCTATAAGAGTGAGACTGGCATTGCTTCTGAAGAAGAGGTCGGTGGAATGAGCATTCTTTAAATAGCAGACAATGTGTAACGCAGTAGCTAAATGGTTTGTAGTTGGGCTAGCAAGGAATTGACTCGGTCTCCTCACAGAAAAACAAATATCAGAGCGATAATGAGTTAAGTAAATTGGATTACATAGAAGCCATTTGAACTGTGTTAGATTTGAGAGAAGTTCATCTGTAGTAGTTGTCAATTTTGTTAGACGATAGGCTTCGAACTAAAGGGGGGTGAATAGATCACAAATTTAAAACCAAAACTCTTGGCAAAAATTTGTTTTCTAAAAATTTATGGCTTAACCGAAACAACCCGAATCGAATCGTCTAACCGAACCTACTCTCGAAAAGCTCGGATACGCGTAACGTAAACCGATGGAATGATAATGAACACAACAACGATGAAATCGTTAATTTGCAAAAACAACGATTAAAGAGATAAAGCAATAAAGAGATAAAGAGAGACAAAGATTTGTTTAGGCAGTTCCCCAATCAGCCTCACTATGGGCATGTATGCCCTCAATCCGAAATTGAATTGAGAGACTTGCAATTAAACTTATATTTACAAAAATGTTTATACAAGAGGTGAAAAACTCTAACCCCAAAAACCCTAGGGTTTTTTGTTGATTGAACCACCTTCAAACCCTTGATCAAAACTTGATCAAGTCACCAACAATGCGGCTACAATCCAAAGATTATCCCGAGCACCCACTTGTTGAACCCAAGATTCCCGAACACGATTCACCATCTTACGATACTCCCTTACAACGAAACCACCTTATCCCAAGGCCTTCACTCGGTCGAATCCGTGTTGACGTGATCATGTCCAAAACCTTCAAATCCCAATGATCTTGAAGGAAAACCCCACCTTAGTTTTCTTATTTGAAACACACAAAGATCCCAACCCAATATTATCGGTTACACCAACCTAATTAGACGTTATCAACCCTAATCTAGATGGTCACCCAATCAAAAAATGATTATGTGTAGTTCAATTGTGTGTATGCATAGAAGAAAGCTTGAAGATGATGTGAATGCTTTGTAATCTAGTTTCGTTTAGGTTTTACACTAGTACCTTACTAGAAAAATGTGCATGTATGAGTATATATATGTGTGTGTGGAAATAGGCAAAGAGGATGCAAGAAAAATAAGATGCAAAACAAAATTTTAAGTTTTTGAATGCTACAGGTCGGCTTATGAAAGCAATAGGTTGGCCTGTCAAGGTGTTCAGGTCGGCCTGAGTGAGGCGACCTATGGGCAAGACTAAAGGCTTTAATATTGATGCGGGGGAGCTGACCTGAAATTTTATATGTCGACCTATACTGAAGCAAAAGCTTCTATAGGTCGGCCTGAAATTATATGTGTCGGCCTATGCAACAATGTTCACACATAAAACTTAGTTTTTGATGTGTGAAACATGCCTAGACATTTCCAATCATTTTTAAAACCATTTGTATGCATCCTAAGGCTAAAATGATCAATGCACATCTAAACATTGGTTGATACCGCCCAATATACAAAAACGGTAAGACACTCTCCAAGTTTTGACATCATTCAAAACATGGCTAGATTGAAGAATGCACTCACAAATTTGATTGTAGGATCCATAGGCATCGACGCTGGTTTTGCACCTAACAAATGTGTTTCTTGTAGAAGGTCAAGATAGTACTTTCTTTGGCACATTGTTATGCCCAAAGACGAACGAGCAATTTCGAGGCCAAGGAAATACTTCAAAAGACCCAAGTCTTTGATAATGAATTTTTGGTTCAGGACCTGCTTAACGTGACTAAACTCAAAAAGAGAAGTACCTGCAAGCAGAATATCATCCACATATACAATAATATGAGTATAATGCGATGTAGTTGGTTTCATAAATAAGGAATAGTCAGCCCTAGATTGAGTAAACCCTAATCATGAAGAGTTTTGGTGAGAGTATTATTCCACTGACGATTGGCTTGTTTAAGTCCATAGATGGACTTGTTAAGTTTGCAAACAATATGTTTGGAGGAGGATTTAAGGCCAGGGGATAGTCATGTAAACTTCCTCGTCTAATGTACCATGAAGGAAAGCGGTATTAATATCGAGATCGTGTAAATTCCAACCCTTGATTGAGGCAATAGAAAGAACGGTGCGAATAGTTGTCATCTTGACAACGGGGCTAAATGTTTCGTGATAATCAAGCCCTTAGATTTGGGTCAAACCTTTGGCAACTAAACGGGCTTTGTAGTGATCAATGGTGCCATTCGAATGAAATTCCAAGTTAAATATCTACTTATAACCTATAGCCCGTTTATTGGGAGGTAAGGGAGTGAGCTCCCAAGTGTTATTTTTAACAAGGGATTCTAATTCATTGTCAATGGTAATTTTCCAGTTGGGGTCTTTAACTACCTCAGAATATGAAGACGGTTCATGGGAATAAGAAATATTTAAGTCTAAAGACTTATGTAGAGGAGAAAAATTAGCATATGATAAATAATTGGATATAAGATAGGGAAAGCTACCTGCAGTGGAGTGTAAATCTGTGGAAGGGCCATGTAAAAGGGAGAAATGGAAGTCTTGGAGGTAGGAGGGATGTTTAGTGACACGAGTGGACTTTCTAGTGGGTGGAGGGAGGGGAGTAGGAGAAGGAGAGATGGGGGAATATTGGGGAAAAGGAGGAGGTGGTGGGTCAATGTGGATGCCCTGAGGAGCAGGTTATGGAGGATGTTGAGGAGTGTTTATAGAGATGGGTGTAGGATAGTCTCGATATTCAAAGAGTGGATCAGTGGTTAGGGTAGGTGGTGGGATGGGGGAGTAATAGGTTCAGTAGTAGTTTTGTGGTAATGGAAGACATTTTCAAAGGAGGTAGTGTCTCTAGATAAAAAATAACTTTAGATTAGAGGTCATATAGGATGGATCCTTTGACCCCTTCTTTGTTTCCTAGATAAATACAGCGACCAGACCTAGGAGCAAGTTTATTTCTAGTGTGTTTGGAAGTACACGCAAAAACTAAACACCCAAAAACTTTCATGTTACTATAATTAGTGATAATGTTATTCAAAATTTGGAAAGGGTTTTATAAGATAACAGCTTTGAAGGTAGTTTGTTGATAAGAAAGATAGCATAAGTAAGGACATAAGCCCAAAAAATGTTAGGAAAATGAGATTGTAGAAGTAAAGCACGAGTGACATTTAAAAGAGGGTATCCAGGCAAGAAGTTTGATGAAGGATCCCATGCTTTTGGTAATAGGTTTTCATAGTGAATTCAGGACCATTATCAGATCGTATTGCCTAGATAGTTAGGTGAAATTGAGTTTGGATTAAGTGAACAAAGGATGAATTAAAGTGGAAGTTTCAGGTTTAAGTTTCATTAAAAATATCCAACAAAACCTATTGTGATCATCTACAATAGTAAGAAAATGCGTGTGACCAAAGCATAGAAGGGGTGGCAATGGGACCCCCATATGGACAATATCAAAGCAAGCAATAGTATTAGCAGTACTGTTAGTAAAGGGAAAACGCTTTTGTTTCTCCATAAAGCAAGTATCACAAACAGGAGAGGATTTAGTAATTAAATGCAAAGAGAAGATTTTATTAATGTGCGTAATAAAATCATGTGAAGGATGTCCAAGGAGAAAGTGCCATGGCTCACTTGTGTTTACAATGTTATGGAAGTAATTATTACTACCACTAAAAACAGTATTAGACAATGGTTGATTGTGGTGAAAGGGAAGTAGGGGGATGTAAGCATGTAGAGGCCATGAGAGAGCTCAGTTGTACCAATCGTCCTGAGGGTATCGTTCCCCTGATGAATTGAAGTAAATAGTACAGTCTAGAGCAGCATTTAGGCGAGGAATAGAAATAAGATTTGTATGAAATTCAAGAATGTGGAGAACACAATCTAAGTAAAATGACTTGTTAAAATGAATGGTGCCTGATTAAGAAGTTTTTATAGATGCACCATTGGGAATTTTAATAAGGATGAGAGGGATTTTAATGAGATGAGTAAGCAAGTAACTGAAGTGACACACGTGATTAGCGGCTCCAGTGTCCAATATCCAAGCATGTTGATCAGAAAAAAATATGATTTAGGGTGAGAAGTACCTGAGGGTTCTGGTACATGGAATGCAACTTATGGATGCTAGCTTGAGGAGAATGAGGCGCCTATTGAATGAGAACAAAGAGGGCTTTTTGTTGATCCAGAGTGAAAATGGAAGCAACAGTTTGTGCAATAACATGGTCGTTTTGAGTGTCACCTTTAGTGTGGTTCCCAGCTGCTTGTGCAAGGTGGAAATTCTTTATATATGGTGGTAAACCATGCTTCTTAAAGAAAACTTCGACACTTTAACCTTGTTTGTGACAAAGAGAACAAATCTTTAAATTTTTACCTCTGCCATAACTTGTAGGCATGATATTAGGATCATTGGGTCAATGTTTAGGCTGAAATTTCTGGACTTGAGCAATGAGCTTGTATGATTCAGAGGTAGAGACGTGTTGTTGCTCTTATTAGATTAACATTGAGAACACATTGGTAATATGAGGGAGGGGTTGTATAAGCATAATATGCGAGCGGACCAACGGATATTGTTCATTAAGGACTTTAAGGAATTAGATGATGTGATCATTGTCACGTTAGGTCTTGATGGTGGAGAGGAGATTAAAGGAAAAAGAAACATTGTTGGTGTAAGAAGGTATAGGCCTAAAGTTTACAAGTTCTTGCCACATTTTCTTGCAGCGGAAACATCAACAATGATTATTCAAACATAATTATAAAACAATGTAGTTATAACGAAACCTCAACATAACAAAACACAGAAACGTTTCACCCCTAGTGTTACACATCAGAGCAGACGATAACTCTATAAAATAAAAGGAAGAACACCATATTCCACACACATCCACGCTTCTACTGCAGATTATCTGCACAATGTCCATGTAAAGACATCATTCAAACAAATGGGGTGAGATATCACAATTATATAAAGAAATGCATGATAATAAGTAAGCATCAGATTAATACACGCATTATCACCCATTCCACCAATCACACTTCCACATAATCTAAACACAACAACACAACAATATGCTATGCAATGAGACTTCACTGTTAGAACAAGATTTAGTTCTGCATGATATCTTTTTGTTTTGATAATAACAAAGTTGTATTTGTGTGAGAACAATTTTGGTACTCTAACGTGTATTTTCTTAAGAATTGACAAACAGGTTATGACTCTGATAAAGAAAATTCTGACTCTGATAGAGATCATGTGCTACGTCACTCTGAAATTCCCAATGGTCGCTTCTGCGTAAAGAAGCAAGATTGCTTCTGATTTATTGTGCGTCAGAAAGACTCTAAGATGACACTATGTTGTTGCTGCAATGCTCTCTTGGATTCTGGCTCTAAATTTAACTCTGATACTTATCTTATGAAGACTAAGTACCGAAGACTCTGACGACAAGGTTCTGATGAACAACGTTCTGAGGACTCTGAAGACTTAAGTTTCTAAGGACCAAGTTCTGAAGACTCTGAAGGCAAGGTTCTGCTGAACAAGTTCTGAAGACTCTCAAGACTTATGTTTCTGATAACCAAGGGTTCTGAAGAAGGAGTGCGGAAGACTCTGATGACAAGGTTCTGCTGAACAAGTTTTGAAGACTCTGAAGACCCAATGATTCATTCTTCTGATCATGCTTCAATCATATCAACTCAGAAGCCTCTGATGAATAGAAGAAGATGAAACATTTGCGTGGGAATATAGTACATAGTACATATCAAACATGTTCTTTTCCACTACCATTCCACTACCCTGATTTGGGGGGTACAAAGGACAATTTCAGTGTACGATTTTCATCCCAACATAACGACATTATTTTAAGTCGCCAGTATTTTTCTAATATTATTGATCTGCCCTTCAACGAATCTTTTTTTGGCTATATAAAGACTTGATCATTCAACGAATCATGTGTAACACTGAGTGTGAAAAAGAGAAATATTCAAAACACTGATTCATACGAAGAAAGAACTCAAGAAATAGAGAAATTCATGAGTGAACAGTAAAGCTCTACAATACAAAGAAGAAGATTGTTCTTATTGTGTAGATTGGCTCTAAGTTAGATTGAACTAGAAATATTGTTTATATCAGCTTATGTAAGAAGCATTTCATTGTAAACATTTCATTTGATGAAAATGTTGTTTGAATTCCTTAAGAGACCAGTTGGGTCAGAAACCTTAAGAAGAGACGGTTAGTATGTGTATTGTTAGTCACCAGTAGTTGATAGTGCAGTTGTAATTAGTTTGGTTATAGTGGATTAAGTCCTTGTGTATAAGGCGAAATCACCTTGGCGGGTGGACTGGATTGACTTGATAGTTTTCAAGTGAACTAGGATATATCGTGTGTCTTTCTCTATTGTTAGTCTATTTTGTGATCTTTGTTTGAGTTTCACAAAAATGTTTCATTTTGAAAACCTAATTCAACCCCCCTTTTCTTGTGTTTTTCTCACACGTTCAATTGGCATTAGAGCTCCGGTTTTGAGTGTGATAAACGTTTTATCAACACTTAACAATGTTCAGTACCGATCCAGTATTTGTGTGAGATATCATGGCAGCTCCTGCTAATACTACTGAAGAGAAAGATCATTACAGTGTCAAACCACCAGTCTTTGATGGTGAAAAGTTTGACTACCGAAAAGACAGAATAGAAAGTTTCTTTCTTGGTTATGATGTAGATCTTTGAGATTTGGTAGTCGATGGCTACACTCGCCTAGTTGATGCTACAAGTGCTAAAATATCCAGAAGTGTTATGCCAACCAACAAAAGAAAGATTATAAGAATCATCATAAGTCGAGAACCATATTGCTAAATGCTATCTCTTATCTGAGTATGAGAAGATAACAAATAGAGATACTGCCAAATCTATCTTTGATTCTCTTAGAATGACTCATGAAGATAATGCTCAAGTCAAGGAGACAAAGGTATTAGCCCTAATCCAAAAATATGAGCCATTTAGAATGGAGGATGATGAGACAGTTGAGACCATGTTTTCAAGGTTTCAAATGCTAGTCGCAGGACTCAAAGTTCTGGACAAAGGTTACTCAACTGCTGATCATGTGAAAAAGATCATCAGAAGTCTTCCTAAGAAATGGATACCTATGGTAACAACTCTAAATCTATCAAAGGATCTTAACAGCATAAGTCTTGAAGAGCTTGTTAGTTCATTGAGAAGTCATGAGATAGAGCTCGAAGAAGATGAACCACAGAAGAGAAGCAAATCTATCGCTCTTAAGTCTAAACCTGAAAAGGAAAAGGCTTATCAAGCTGAGGAAGAATCAGAAGATTCTGGTGAAGAATCAGAAGATGAGATGTCGTTAATCTCCAGAAGAATCAACAAACTCTGGAAGCATAGGCAAGGAAACTTAAGAGGATCTAGAAGAAACAAAGGCTACTCTGAGTCATCATCTAGACAGAAGAAGCAGAACTCTGGAAAGGAAGTTATCTGCTACAAGTGTAATGAGCCAGGTCATTACAAGAACGTCTGTCCAAAGCTCAAGAAAGACAAGAATCCTAAGAAGAAACTCTCCAAAGCGAAGAAAGGACTAATGGAAACTTGGGACGACTCTGATTCTGAAGAAGAGGAATCTGATGAAGAACAAGCAAATGTTGCGCTAGTAGCAACAACTGAAGATGAAGTTTCTGGAGAACCAGAAGACGGAATATCATCAGAACCAAAATCAGACTCTGACTCAGAGGTATTATCTAAACTCTCTCGTTGTGAATTAGAGTCATGTCTGTCAGAAATGCTGGAAAAATATCAAACTCTTCAGAGTAAATGCAAAGATTTTAAAAAATCTCTTGTAATTGCTTCTGAGGAAAAAGATAAGCTTGAGCAGAATAATTCTTCTCTAAATGAAAAAAAATTTTGCTTAAAAAATAGTAATTATGCCTTAAAAAGCAAAGTTACTAAATTAGAAGAAGAATTAATCTCCAATGCCACTGACACAAGCTGTATCTACAAGTATGATAGAGCATTCCAATACTTTCTTGCTAAAAGCATAGATAGAAGCAAAATAGCTTCCATGATCTATGGAGTAAACAGAAATGGTAAGAATGGTTTGGGATGTACAGAATCATCTGATATTGACGAAAGTCAAATTGTTAAACCAAAATCTCTCTACGACCATTGTGTGCCTTCTGGCACTGAGATTGTTTACTCTGAGCTTGCATAAAACCCCCCACCGACACAGAAATCTATTTCTAAAGTTAAATATCATGCATAAATTCCACTTGATTATCCTGTTACACAAAAGCCCAAAGTTGTGAAACACTCTGGGAAAGCTAACAAGAAAGGACCCAGAAAGTGGGTACCTAAGGACAAGATAATCTATGTTGCAGATATCCTTAGCAGCTCAGTTGAAACACCAGTCATGGTACCTGGACAGTGGTTGCTTGCGACACATGACGAGAAGAAGGCATATGTTCCAAAGTCTGGAACTTAAGCCTCGAGGCTTCGTCGGCTTCGGAGGAAACCAGAAAGGAAAAATCATTGGCTCTAGAACCGTTGCTAATGGTAACCTTTCTTCTATTACTGATGTTCTTTTAGTCGATGGTTTGATGCATAACTTGTTGTCTATCGGTCAACTTAGTGACAACAGTTATGATATCATCTTTAATCAAAATTCCTGTAAGGTTGTAAGTCGGAAAGATGGTTATTTCCTATTTGTCGGAAAGAGGAAAAACAACATTTAAAAGATTAGACTTTCTGATATTCGTGAATAGAATGTCAAATGCTTAATGTCTATTAATGAAGAGTAATGGGTATGGCATAGACGTTTAGGCCATATTAGCATGAGGAGGATTTCTCAGCTAAATAAGCTTGAACTTGTCAGAGGCTTGCCAAATCTGAAGTATTCTTCAGATGCTCTTTGTGAAGCATGTCAAAAAGGAAAGTTTTCCAAAACTTCCTTTAAAGTAAAGAATGTTGTGTCCACCTCTAGACCGTTAGAACTTCTGCACATTGACTTGTTTGGACCAGTGAAAACTGCGTCAATCAGTGGAAAGAAGTATGGATTAGTAATTGTTGATGATTATAGTCGTTGGACATGGGTAAAATTCTTGAAACACAAGGATGAGTCTCATTCTATGTTCTCTACCTTTTGCTCTCAAGTACAAATAGAAAAGGATTGTAAAATAGTCAAAGTCATAAGTGATCATGGGGGAGAATTTGAGAATAGATACTTTGAGAATCTCTTTGATTCTTATGGCATTTCCCATGATTTCTCCTGTCCCAGAACTCCACAACAAAATGGAGTAGTGGAAAGGAAGAATAGGACTTTGTAAGAAATGGCTCGAACCATGATCCAAGAAACTGACATGGCTAAGCACTTCTGGACAGAAGCAGTAAAAACAACATGTTACATTCAGAACATGATTTCTATAAGACCTATTCTGGGTAAGACTCCTTATGAATTGTGGAAGAATAGAAAACCAAACATTTCATATTTTCATCCTTTTGGATGTGTTTGTTTTTATGATGAACACTAAAGAGAATCTTGGCAAGTTTGACTCCAAAGCTCAAAAGAGTTTACTGTTAGAATACTCTGAACGCTCTAAAGGCTACAGAATCTATAAGACAGAAACACAAATTGTTGAGGAATCAATTCATGTCAGATTCAATGATAAGCTTGACCCTGAAAAGTCAAAGCTAGTTGAAAAGTTTGCAGATCTGAAGATCACCTTATCAGAATCTAAAGAAGTAGAAAATTTAAGAGAATCAGACAAAGATGCAGATTCTCCAGATTCAGATACTACCTTACCAGAAGCTAAAAATAACCCATCTCATCAGAAGAAGAATAGATTAAAGACTTCTCACTCTGAAGAATTTATTCTAGGAGATAAATTTGATCTAGTCAGAACTCGTTCATCCTTCAGACATTCCGAAGAAACCCTTCTTGGTCTAGTGTCTCTGATAGAGCCAACAACGATTGATGAAGCTCTCAAGGAAAATGACTAGATTCTGGCCATGCAAGAAGAACTGAATCAATTCACCAGAAATGACGTCTGGGATATTGTTCAGAAACCCAAAGGTGTCCACATCATTGGAACTAAATGGGTATTCAAAAACAAGTCAGATGAGAAAGGTGAGGTCGTAAGAAACAAAGCACGACTGGTTGCACAAGGTTATAGTCAACAAGAAGGGATAGACTATACAAAAAACTTTGCACCAGTTGCCAGGTTAGAATCTATTCTTATTTTAATCTCATTTGCTGTAAATCATGACATTACTTTATATCACTTGGATGTAAAGAGTGCATTTTTAAATGGATATATTTCTGAAGAAGTGTATGTACACCAACCTCCTGGTTTTGAGAGTTTTGAAAACCCAGATTTTGTTTTCAAACTTAAAAAATCGTTATATGGTCTGAAACAGGCTCCCAAAGCTTGGTATGAAAGGCTAAGTAACTTTCTTTTAGAAAATCACTTTACAAGAGGAAAAGTGGATACAACACTCTTTTGTAAAACCTTTAAAAATGACATTCTGATAATTCAAATCTATGTTAATGATATTATATTTGGTTCTACTAATATTTCCTTGTGCAAGGAATTTTCTAAGTTAATGCAGGCTGAATTTGAAATGAGTCTGATGGGAGAACTCAGATTCTTCTGGGAATTCAAATTGATTAAAGATCAGAAGGAACGTACATTCATCAGAGCAAGTATGCAAAAGAACTTCTGAAGAAATTGAACATGTCAACAAGTAAACCTGCTAAGACTCCTATGTATCCGACATGCATTATGTAGAAAGAATAAGTAAGTAAAAAGGGTTGTCAGAAGCTATATCGTGGTATGTTAGGATCTCTTATGTATTTGACAGCTTCTCATCCAGATATTTTGTTCAGCGTATGTCTATGTGCCTGTTTCCCAACAGATCCAAGGGAAACTCACTTAACTGCGGTTAAGAGAATCCTAAGGTATCTTAAAGGAAAAACTAACCATGGCTTGATGTATAAGAAAACATCAGAGTACAAGCTTTCTGGTTACTGTGATGCAGATTATGCTGGAGACAGATTGGAAAGAAAGAGTACTTCTGAAAACTGTCAGTTTCTGGGAAGTAACCTCGTCTCATGGGCAAGCAAGAGACAATTAAAAATTGCTCTCTCCACTGCAGAACCAGAATACATATCAGCATCTCTGTGCAGTAATCAGACACTCTGGATGAAGAATCAACTTGAAGATTATCAGATACATGAGTGTAACATTCCTATCTTCTATGATAATACTTCTTCCATTTGTTTATCTAAGAATCCTATTCTACATTCTAAAGCAAAACATATTGAAATAAGACATCACTTTTTGCGTGACTATGTTCAGAAGGGTACTTTTCAGTTAAAATTTGTGGATACAGATGACCAGTGGGCTGATATTTTCACAAAACCCCTTGCTGAAGATATATTCGTATTTATTCTGGAAAACTTATCTATAAAACCTTGTCCAGAATGAGATGATAATATTTTTAATATATCAAACTACCAGAACGTCTGATATAGGATTCAGATGACTAAGCAAAATGTGTTTAATATTTGTTTATTGACTTTCTGATTCATGATACTTCTACAAGTTAGTAAATATCCTGATCAGAAATTAGTCCTGTCAGATACCTCTTGGTATTCTAGAAGTTGGAAATATCAAAACGTGATCGCTTGAAAACAAACGACTATGATTATTTGTGACACGTGTCCAAAATCAAATCATATTTACTATTGAAGAGACACCTCAAGCGTTGTGATTTCGTGAGACTAGGTTTCAAGTAATTATTTCCTATTACTCCTTAATATCTCTAATCATGTTTAACACATTGGATTTGAAAACTTACTTGATAATTGTTTAAATCTTTATGTCTTCCTTCCTCATTAGGCTTTCATAAAGATACATGTAAGACAAAGATTTCTTGGAACTTAACACTTGTCTTCCTTCCTTTCTTCTTTGTCAAAATATGCCCTCTCATTTTCGAGTATACATTTATTTATATTTATTGACTGATGTCATAATATTAATAACGTATACTAATCTGTGATCTTTTGGAGACTAATACACTCCTTCATCATTCTTTGTTCTTGTTTGTATCTCGTGTATTGGAAATGATGAATTTCTCGCTCAATACATCCAGTCTTTATTTCTATTTATTGCTATCACTCTTTGTTCTCTTTAGATACCACACTTCTTCTCATATCTATTCATCCATTTCTACTTGCTTTTCACTCTTACCCTTCTTGCTTTCACCATGTCTATCAAAACCTTTGCTGGCAATGAAGAAGTTTTGGAGGTCATTAATGAGAAAAGGCCATGTCTCCCAAGACTAAGAGACGCAGGCATTTTCATTTCCACCAGCATGCAAATCCAAGGATGGTCAGGATACTTTGCAATTTTGCATGGACCCATTTATCCTGTCATGATAAAAGAGTTCTGGAAATACGCATGGATTGGTGATGACAACAATTCGGTTTGGTCTTCCGTTTTCGGTGCTCCATTCATTATAGTACCTACCTTCATTGCCCAAGCCATCAATTGTGTTCAATCAGGAGTGACTGTTGAAGACTTTCATCTGAACTATTCCTTTGTTGAGGATCTCATTAGGATTCATGATGTGTCTCAAGACAAGTATGAACCCTATAATCTTGAAGGACTTCTCCCTGATGGAAAGTTATGGTTTCAACTACTTCTCACCAACTTTCGCACCAGAGGATTGGCCAAAAGCACCTTGACTCATGATGATAAACTGTTTATCTATTTCATGATGTACAACGTCAGGGTGAATCTTCCGCAAACCATCTTCAATCATCTGAAGAACTGTGTTGAAATCTCCAGAAATCAACATAAGTCCTTTATACCTTATGGAAGAATTATGTATGAGTTATTCTACAGGGCTGAAATCGTCACTTTAGCCAAAATACTTGGACCAGAAGATGCTACTGCTGAAGAAAGGTGTGAAAGGGTTGATGAGGTGGAGGATTTCTGATAGCTGGTTGGCGTGCGTTTCATCACTGTTTGGTTTCTTGGTTGCTGGTTGCTTGGTCTTTATTCTGGTTATCATTGCTTTTCTTGTCCGTTGTCCTTGTTGTTATTTGTTTTTCTATTTTGTGATTTTGTTCCCGTACTGCGCTCTGGCATTTTGTTGTTTTATCAATGAAGTATTTTCCTTATTTTCATTTATCTTGTCTTACTGCATTCCATTATGATTACCATAAAAAGGAAGAAAATGACTAAATTTAACTTATCTAAATTCTTTCAAATCAAAATGATTTAGTTAAATCTTGGTTACCCTTTTTGATTATGACAAAAAGGAGAGTATTAATATGGAAAAAGTTATTTTGATAAATATCTTGTCTCCCTTCATAGCTCTAACATTCTAACACTTTAAATGTCATATCTTTTTAGAACGTTTTTCAGGAAAAAATATTATATTGGTAAAATGACTCTGATATCAATCAGGCTCTGATTTAGTTAATCAAGCTCTGTTATCAGAATGCATCACCACTATAATCAAGCTCTAATATTTTTGATCTGTCTAGATCTCTGTAATCAGGCTCTATATCCCAAATCTTATAAGATTTTGTTAAGTCTTAGATTCAGAAGGAGCTTGATAAAGGGAAGTTTACTTTGAACTTATCTGAGTCAATTCAGATTATCTTCGTACAAAATTGTGTTATCAAAATACATTATTTTGTCATTATCAAAAAGGGGAAGATTGTTAGAACAAGATTTGGTTCTACAAGATATCTCTTTGTTTTGATAATAACAAAGTTGTATTTGTGTAAGAACAATTTGGGTAATCTAACGTGTATTTTATTAAGAATTGACAAACAGGTTCTGACTCTGATAGAGAAAGTTCTGACTCTGATAGAGATCATGTGCTACGTCACTCTGAAATTCTCAATGGTCGCTTCTGTGTAAAGAAGCAAGATTGCTTCTGATTTACTGTGCATCAGAAAGACTCTAAGAAGACATTATGTTGTTGCTGCAATGCTCTCTTGGATTCTGGCTCTGAATTTAACTCTGATACTCATCTTCTAAAGACTAAGTGCCGAAGACTCTGATGACAAGGTTCTGATGAACGGCGTTCTGAGGACTCTGAAGACCAAAATCTGAAGACTCTGAAGACAAGGTTCTGCTGAACAAGTTCTGAAGACTCTGAAAACAAGGTTCTGCTGAACAAGTTCTGAAAACTCTGAAGACTTATGTTTCTGATAACCAAGGGTTCTGAAGAAGGAGTGCTGAAGACTCTGATGACAAGGTTCTGATGAACAAGTTCTGAAGACTCTGAAGACCCAATGATTCATTCTTCTGATCATGCTTCAATCATATCAACTTAGAAGCCTCTGAGGAATAGAAGAAGGTGAAATGTTTTCATGAGAAAATAGTACATAGTACAGATCAAACACGTTCTTTTCCACTACCATTCCACTACCCTGATTTGGTGGTAAAAAGGACAATTTCAGTGTACGATTTTCATCCCAGCATAACGACATTATTTCAAGTCGCCAGTATTTTTCTGATATTACTGATCTGCCATTCAACATATCTTTTTCTGGCTATATAAAGACTTGATCATTCAACGAATCATGTGTGACACTGAGTGTGAAAAAGAGAAATATTCAAAACACTGATTCATACGAAGAAAGAACTCAAGAAAGAGAGAAATTCATGAGTGAACAGTAAAGCTCCACAATACAAAGAAGAAGATTGTTCTTATTGTGTAGATTCCCTCTAAGTTAGATTGAACTAGAAATATTGTTTATATCAGCTTATGTAAGAAGCATTTCATTGTAAACATTTTGTTTGATCAAACAGTTGTTTGAATTCCTTAAGGGACCAGTTGGGTCAGAAGCCTTAAGAAGAGACGGTTAGTATGTGTATGGTTAGTCACTAGCAGTTGCTAGTGCAGTTGTAATCAGTTTGGTTATAGTGGATTAAGTCCTTGTGTATAAGGCAAAATTACCTTGGCGGGTGGACTGGATTAACTTGATATTTTTCAAGTGAACCAGGATATATCGTGTGTCTTTCTCTATTGTTAGTCTATTTTGTGATCTTTCTTTGAGTTTCACAAAAAGCTTTCATTTTGATAATCCAATTCAAGCCCCTCATTTCTTGTGTTTTTCTCACACCTTCATTAACAACTTGACTCAACGCATGTGGTACCAATGTGTGAGCTCTCAGGTTCACCGCTTCAATCCCCTCCTTAGGATCCAAGCCCACCAAAATCCATTACCATCACCATAGATAATGCTTCATTGATTTCATCACCATAGGAATCAGCTACTCGCACCCAATCCATCACCATAGGATTGAGGCTCACAAAAATGGACCACCGTCCAACACCATGAATGCATGCAACACAAAATACATGCAGCAAAAACACCATGCACAAAGAACATCACCTTAGTCAATGTACTACGCCAATACTTGCCACCATGTACCAAAACATGTGCTATAACATTCAGCAACAACAACAACACAATGATATGGCAAGCAACAACAATGCATTTACAAATTTGTCACACCACAACATAAACACTACCTAACATTTAACATCATCACACAATAATTTATTCATTTTTTGGTACTGAAACTAATTTCTGGATAAAGTTCGTCGCATTAACTTCCTAACACTTCAAACGACACTCAAGTCGGACACCAGGAACTCAAGATAATTTTTTTTTAAGTTTCAAATTTTCCTTCTAGTGTAACCGGTTACACCATATGAGGTAACCGGTTACACCTCTATAACCAGCCCCTACCACACAATTCCCACTCAATGTAATCAGTTACCCAAATTAAGGTAACTGGCTACACCCTCACTATTTTGCCCAGAAACCCATTTTTAAAGGAGTGCAACCGGTTACACCATTCCTGGTAACCGATTACATTGTGGGCAGAAGCACTTTTCTACTACTTTTCCAAACGAAAATCACTTTTTACCCCATCCCAAAACTCCCCATTTCATACGATTCGTTTATCACACATTTAAACACGAAAATCACTTTTTAGAAAGCATCAAAACCCCAATTCTTTTCATAAAAAGCTCGTAACTTAAGTTCTGACTCTGACTCGCAACCACCATCAACAACACAAAATTTATCATCATGCAATTCAGTCCATTACATGATTCTAACAGAATCAATATGAAATTCACCAAAAAACATCAATCATAACTTCATATTTCATCAATCAACTTATGCATTACAACAAATACACAATTGCAACAATGATCATAACTTAGAGAAAAAAGAACAACAAATCATGCATAGTATAACCTACCCTATATCATCATACAAACCCTTATATAATAGGAATCCCACCCTTACCTGAGAGTTCTTGCAAGTTTCTTCAACAATGGATTCCTTCTCTTTCTCCTAGAGCCCTAGCCTCCACTCTTCTCTTTTCTCTTTTTCTCTGGTTTTTCACGATCTGACAGTTTTTCCCCAAACCCCCTTTCCTCTTTTTTTATTATATTAATATTATTATTATTATTATTATTATTATTATTATTATTATTACTAATTCTAACTAATTAAATAATAATAATAATAATAATGCTTAAAATAATTATTTAGTTATTATTACTACTATTTTACCTCTCTTGCTCACAAACCTCCAATCTCTACACTTTTACTCACACACACCCAACACCTTAGGTTATACTCTTAAGGCCACTAGCCCACACTAAGGGAATCCCTAACACAACAAAAACACCAATCAACACGTATAATTACACTGCATCACATAATTTAATTATGAAAAATTAAATAAAATAAACCGGGGCGTTACAATCCACTGAAGAAATCACACCAGATGTTAAAAGAGAAACACGCAACTACTAGAAAACCTTCGAATACTTCAAAAGAAACCAGAAGCACTGACATCCAATACTAGATTTCTAACTTAACTTACCAAGACACAATTAGCTAACACTGTCCCACAAATAAATTTTACAAGAATCTCCCGATTAGACTAAGATGCCGGTTTGAAATCACACAAAAAAATGCTTAATTAGACCAATCCGCCATTGCCAGAAAAAAAGCCACTCCACAATGGAAATTTAACGATTAACCAATAACAAGCTAACTTTACTAAACTCTGCAACAAAACCTGGGAACCCAGACTGAAAAGGAATTTTTCCCAACTAGCACCCTGATGAAACAGACTTCAAAAACAAAGAATATAGAGAATATCACGACAGAATATGCCAACAATCGCAACAAGTTTGAAAAATATCAATCGATCAAAACCAGCGAAGCCTACTACACAAAGGCCCCACCAAAGCACAAGCCAAAATCTCAGGCTACAAACTAAACTTCCACAATCATAATCCCATAAAACAATATGAAGAATACGATACACACCCTATACTAAAGCGCGACCAAAGCAACAAGCAACTAAAGCACCTACAGCGTCATCCTGCATACTATAGTAGGAAAAAACCTCACCAAGCCACAAACGTAAGACTAACCAAAACCGCACATGATCTAGAATGAGTCAGCCACATAACACGGAAACAGATGAAGATTGCACCCCAGGCTCAGCAACCACGCGACAAACACTCAATAGATGATATAGTTTATATGATTTTGGATCCATTGGCATAATGGATAATAAAAAACATTTGATTTGTGACAAATCAATCTCCAATACATAATCTAGGCCTAATCTAAGATTTTTTCTTCATCCAAATTCTTATCTGTTAAGAATCTATACACAGTTCATGTATGAACAAATGAGAATCAATAAACTCCATTGATGAAGCTTTGCATAGTAAACAGAAATGAAAACAGAGAATGAAAAAGAGATGGAGAGAGGAAGAATGTGAAGCTCTTTGTATTTCTGTATTTGTGAAAGCTTAACCAAAAATACAAGGAAGGTAGGGTATATATACAAGAGGTAGTTGTAACTACCTAACAAACTATAACCACTAACTTCTTATCCACAAACTAATTGGATTACTTAACATAACTAATCCTAATTAATAAGTGGAAACAATGAGCTGAATTTTAACATCCTCCCTCAAGCTCAAGCATGATATATGTCTATCATGCCAAGCTTGGATACAAAATATTGAAACTTGCTAGTTATCAATGGCTTAGTAAGGAAGTCTGCCAATTGTTCTTGAGAAGCTATTGGGAGCAACTTTAAAATGCCTTGCTTGATCTTCTCTCTAACAAGATGACAATCAATCTCAAGATGCTTCGTTCTCTCATGAAAAACAGGATTGGATGCTATATGAATAGCACTCTGATTATCACAGTACAAAACTGGTGTTTTGGAGCAAGAGATCTGAAGATCCTTCAAGATGTATAGCAACCATATCAGCTCACATGTGGCTGAACCAAGAGCTCTGTATTCTGCCTCGGAAGATGATCGAGCAATGGTTTGTTGCTTCTTTGCTTTCCATGATACAAGAGATGATCCTATAAAAAAGCAATATCCTGAGGTAGATCTTCTGGAATCACTACATCCTGCCCAGTCTGCATCAGTGTATCCTAGAATTTGCAAGGATGACTTTCTAGGGAAGAGAAGCCCTTTACCAGGATTACCTTTTAAATATCTAATAACTCTGCATGCAGCATGATAGTGAACTTCAGTAGGGCAATGCAAAAACTGACTCAATTGTTGTGTGGCAAGAGTTATGTCAGGCCTGGTATTGTTCAAATACAGCAATCTCCCAATCAATCTTCTATATGCAGTAATGTCACCAAAAGGTTTACTGCTGTCTTGATGCAGTTTTATCGAAGGATTGAGAGGAGTGTCAACTGGTTTAGAGGCTAGCAATCCTGTATCAGTTAGCAAATCCAGGCAATATTTCCTTTGGGATATTGTGATCCCTTCCTTTGAGTGAGCCACCTCAAGCCCAAGGAAATATTTCAAAGACCCTAAGTCCTTGATTTTGAAAGCAGTATGTAAAATATGCTTGATGTGTTCAAACTCAGCAAGTGAAGTACCTGCTAGAATAACATCATCAACATATATCAAAAGGATTGTGATGTGCCCATTTCTAACCAAGGTAAACATGGAATAGTCAGAATTTGATTGGCTGTACCCAAGGCTCAACAATAGGGATGTAAGTTTTTCATACCACTTTCTGCTTGCTTGTTTAAGTCCATACAAACTTTTGACAAGTTTACACACTTGATTGGGCTTGTTACAAGTGATGCCTTGTGGGACACTCATGTATACATCTT
Organism: Lathyrus tuberosus; assembly: GCA_022829125.1. Classification (NCBI taxonomy): domain Eukaryota; kingdom Viridiplantae; phylum Streptophyta; class Magnoliopsida; order Fabales; family Fabaceae; genus Lathyrus; species Lathyrus tuberosus. The sequence goes on along the minus strand of JALAZF010000062.1, from coordinate 12,834,201 downwards.
CCTCTAAGTCACCATGCAAGAATGCATTATTAACATCAAGTTGATGCAAATGCCAATTCTTGATGGCTGCAACTGCAAGAAGAACTCTGACAGTGGATAACTTTGCTACAGGTGAGAATGTATCAAAGAAATCCAGGCCTTCTACTTGACTGTATCCTTTTGCAACAAGCCTTGCTTTGTATCTTTCAATGGTGCCATCAGCCTTATGCTTGATCTTATATACCCACCTGCTCCCAATAGGTTTGATATGAGGTGGAAGATCAATCAATTTCCAGGTGCCATTGACAGCTAAGGCTTCTAATTCATGCTTCATAGCATTCACCCAGTTCTGATCCGTGCAAGCTTCCTCATATGTACTTGGCTCATGGTCAAGTGTAACAGATAAAGAGAAAGCTTTATGACTAGGAGACAAAGACTTGAATGAATGAAAATCAGAAATGGGATAATGAATACCTGAAGATGCTGGTAGGGCCTGACTGCTCGAAGAGTTGCACACATAATCCTTTAGATAAGCAGGTGAGTGTCTGTGTCTTTTAATGGTGGTGGAACTGTCAGGATGAGAAGATGTGTCAATTTGAGGTATTTGAGGATTGTGGTCATGGTCTTCATGAGAAGAATCAGGTTGTAAAGGAGGGTTAGGATTGTGGTTGATATCAGGTTCATGGTTAATAGGTAAAGGTATTGAGGTTGTGTCAGAACTGTTTGGCTGGGATTGATGGTCAGAGTAATATTTCCAGTTTGGGTTAAAAGGGAATATATGTTCATGGTGAGTTATATTTCTGGAAATAAAAATGTCATGGTTTTGAATGTCTAATAAGACAGCTCCTTTGGTTCCTTGCTTGTACCCTAAGAATATACATTTCCTACCTCGAGGGTCAAGCTTAGTTCTATGAGACTGTAAAGTAGCAGCATACACTAAGGAGCCAAAGACTCTTAATTCATGAAGATCAGGTTCAGTCTTAAACATCAAGAAATATGGGGATTTGTTGTTTATAACAGGGCTGGGAATTCTGTTTATGAGAAATACTGCATGAATTACAGCATATGACCAAAAAGTTTTAGGTATGTTGGCTTGAAATAGAAGGGCTCGAGCAATATTAAGTATATGTTGATGTTTTCTCTCCACTCTCCCATTTTGTTGGGGTGACTCAACACAGCTTGTTTGGTGAGAGATGCCCTTTGAGGCATAAAATTGAGGCATGAAAAATTCTGGACCATTGTCACTCCTAAGGGTTTTGAGTTTGGTATTATGTTGTGTCTCAATCATATTAATAAAATTCACAACATTTTGTCTGGTTTCAGATTTTGATCTCATCAAAATAATCCAGGTGTATCTGCTAAAATCATCTACAGCAGTTAGAAAATATGAGTGGTCTTGATTCGATTTGATAGCAATAGGGCCCCAAATATCAAAATGAATCATTTCAAAAGGAATAGAGGATTTATTAAAACTGGACTGATAGGAATTTCTCTTATGTTTGGCAAAATGGCATACATCACATGCAGAATTTTTATCTACAACAATAAAGGGAAAAATGCTATGAAGAGACTGCATTCTACTACATGAAAGGTGTCCTAGTCTAAAATGCCAAAGGGCACTATCAGGCAACTGACATGTTGAAATGTTGTTGGTTGTAGGAACACCACCATGCTTATCTTTGAGAATCAAGTGGTACAGTCCTTCAGAGCTATCAGCCAAACCAATCATCTGCAGAGTTGTAGGATCCTGAATGAAACATTTATCAAGAGTGAAAGTGACTTTATATCTAGATTGTTTACATAATTGAGAGACCGAGATAAGATTAACAGAAAAATCAGCTATATGTAAGACATTGTCAATGATAAAATCAGAGGAAAACATGACTGAACCAACATGTTTAGCTAGAGCAATATGACCATTAGGAAGTTTCACACTAATAGGGGAAATAGACTTATATGACTTGAACCATGAAATGGAGGAGCATATATGATCACTTGCTCCAGAATCAATAATCCAAGTGTTTAAGGAAGAACACTTATAAGCAAAAATATGAGGTGTACCTGCCATGTGGCTTGTGGAGGTGCCCACCTGGTTAGAGACTGCATTAGTGGTGTTACCTTGACTAATGGATGAATTTTGAAGAAGGTTTAAGAGAGTTTCATATTGCTCTTGAGTGATAGCTGGAGAAGCATTGGCAGCATTATGGCCTGAGACAACTGAACCATTTTCTTCCCCTTCAGTTGCGGCAGCATTAATAGCCATGGAAGATTTGCCAAAGTGAGGAGGAAATCCATGTTTCCTATAGCAGACTTCGATGGTGTGTCCATTTCTGCCACAGTGAGTACAAACTCTGGATTTTGAAGCAGCTGTAGGATTTGTAGAGTTGTGGTACTTTGAGTAAGGTTTCTTGGATCCTACTGCATTGATAAGGGCCTGAGAGTCTTCGGTAGGAGCAAAATTTCCTTGTCGCTCATGTTGAAGTACCATAGAAATGATTCGATTCATGCTGGGAAGAGGATCCATCAGTAAAATTTGAGATCTAACAACAGCAAAATTTTCATTTAACCCAGTAAGAAAACGAATAGCATAGAGTAAAGTGTGATTTTTACGAGCTTGCCGCATTGCTTCACATGAACACCGTATTCTGCAACTGCAATTAGGCATAGGCATATAAATTTCAAGCTCCTCCCAAAGAACCTTCAAAGTAGAATAAAATTCTGTAACAGACTTAGAATCTTGCTTTAAGATATACACTTCTTGTTGCAATTCTGAAATTCTAACAAGATCTCCTTGTGCAAATCTTTCCTTTAGATCAACCCAAGCATCAACAGCATTCTCAAGAAAAACGATAGATTGTGCTATAGAATCAGAAACAGAATTAACGATCCAAGAATGGATTAACATATTGCACCTGGTCCAAGCACGATAAGAGGGATCAAAATCATCCGCAGGAACTGGTATGGTTCCATCCACGAAATCAAGCTTCAACTTCCCTCCTAAAGCTCTGCGCATAGCTCTGGCCCATGAATGGTAGTTTGGACCTTCAAGAACCGGTGTAACTTTGACAGAAGAAGGTCCATCACTGGGATGAACGTAGTACGGACTGTTAACATCAGCTTGCGGATCTAAGCGTGGAGGCATGATGCAGAAAATTGAACCAAGAAACAAAACGAACGAGAAACGATCAAAGAAGATGAGAGAAAAAAGGTAGATCGATGAAGGCTTGTGATACCATGTTAAGAATCTATACACAGTTCATGTATGAACAAATGAGAATCAATAAACTCCATTGATGAAGCTTTGCATAGTAAACAGAAATGAAAACAGAGAATGAAAAAGAGATGGAGAGAGGAAGAATGTGAAGCTCTTTGTATTTCTGTATTTGTGAAAGCTTAACCAAAAATACAAGGAAGGTAGGGTATATATACAAGAGGTAGTTGTAACTACCTAACAAACTATAACCACTAACTTCTTATCCACAAACTAATTGGATTACTTAACATAACTAATCCTAATTAATAAGTGGAAACAATGAGCTGAATTTTAACATTATCCTTAAATTTTTTGTTCTTCCTAGCTTTCCAGATAGCTCAAACCGTATCAGTCCGTATAAAAGCCAAATAAGACCTTAATGATCTTCCTCTTGCAAGCAAAACTGCAACACTATCTAAGATCAGAGCTACCTAAATAGCTAAGTTAGAAGAAACTTCCAACCATTTGAATATCTCAATCTAAGCCATCTTCATAAAAGTGAAGTTATACAATAAACGCGGAATAGATTCTCTCTCATCACACCCAGACAAGCATTTATCTCCATATTCCCTTACCAAACCTATTTTTACGAGGTTATCTCTAGTCAGAAGTTTGTTTTGAACTAGTCGCCACAAAAACACTAAGATATTTCTAGGGAGAGTTTTGTTCCTAATCAATTTACTAAGAGGGAAGTTAGAAACATTGTAACACCCTAATTTTTAATTATTCCTTTTAATTGAATTTATAATATTTTTTGAGTGATTTATTTAGGAGGGGTTGAGATTTAATTAGTATTATTATTATTTTAATTGATATTAGAAATAATAACAAATAAAGAGATATTTTAAAATTGGGAGAAAAAGAGATTTAAATTAGAAATAATAGAGTTTATTTAGAAATTATTTAGAATTTTAATATTTAATTAAATAATAAAATATATTATAAAATTAGAGATTTTGTGATTTGGGGAGAGAAATAGAAATATTTTATAAAATAGTGTATTGTGGAGATTTTGCAAGAGTTGAGATTTGATTTTGTAATGAAATAAAATAATGTGATTAAGTTAATATAAATAGATAAATAAGTTGGAAGTTTAGGTATAACGTGAAAATTTGGGAAAGAGCAAACGGTAGAAAGACCTAAGGAGAGTGTTAGTTTGGAAAGGGGAAGAAACAAAATCCCAAAGGCAAAAGCTTCATCGATCGATAATTTCGAGGTATGGGGGAGACACTCTTTACATATGGGTGGTTAGATAGCCGAATAGTGAGAGGTCTTTACCCTCCTATCTTCTTCTCCTTTCTGTGTTTATTATTGTATGTTTGTGGCCTAAGGGTTGACCTTAACCCTTTTGAATTGATTTTTTGTCTCATATTCTACTGTTATTTGAATCCCTGTTGAATGCCTTGTTGTTATATAATAATATGTGGTTGTGCCCTTTGGGCAATTTGTTAATAACTAAATTAAGGTATATATTCATCTGTCTGTGATTGATCTGTGTATCTTTGGGGGCGGTTAGAACTCAAATAGGCAAAACATGTGAGTTTTGAATCTATTTAATAGGGAGAAAAATGTTGAAAATCGCAGGTAGACATAGGAGGGGATTGATCGTCTTATTTCATGCATAACTTGAGTTTCGTAAGTCTGTTTTAGGTCCCTTCAGTTGTGTTAGAAAGCTAACACAACAATATTTCTTTTGAAGTGGTGAAATTGGGTCTAGGGGAACTACAACAGTAGCAAATAACTGGTTTTTATACTAGAGGAGTAGTCAATTTCAGTCATGTGTTGGTCATCATGTTTCACGCGTAACTTGAGCTTCGTAAGTTTGTTCGGGCTGCCGTCAGTTTCGTTAGAAAAAGAATTTAGTGATCTTTAAAATTGGAGAGTTTCATAATTTTATAACGAGTATATAATTTTTCGTGCCATTTTGAAGTCATACATTATGTTTTAAAGTTTATGCAAGAATTATTGCGATAGGACTGAACAAAAACGATTAGAACTAGAGTTTCGTAACTCTATTTGAGGTGTGGTTAAGTTTGTTTGAAAGAGGGTTTAAAGAAATTTTAAACTTCAGAGTTTTATAATTTTATCATAAGTCTATAATATTTGGTGCTATTTTGAAGTGAGATAATTTTGGAGTTAAGTCTAATGTTTTGGGAAACCCTTTAGAAATTTAAGGAATTAACACTACTGCAAAATACACCTTCGGTAACACTAATTCTTCTACGGTTAGGCTTTCACCATGATGATATGTCTTACTTAACGTGCGATAATTTTCTTTTATAAGATATAATCACAGATGAAACATAAGACCATGGTTATATAATCACCCTTTGATGGGTTCGAATCTCAGCACCCTCAAATGTTTTATTTCTCTACCACTAAGTCGCGCCATTGTATTTTTAACATTTCTTTAACATTAGATACCATCACGATTGAATAATTCAACCGTTATAACTTGTTATAAATATTTTAAATTGTAATATACTAACGTGTCAAATATTTTATTACTTTAACATTTAGTCGTGCCTTTTTATTTTTATTTATTTTTAATTTTTAAAAAAATGAGATACCATCACGGTTTCTGAGAAAAATCGTTGTGACATATTATTCATTTTGTTTTAAATATTTAAATTGTAATATGCTGACGCTTCTTTATGAAATGTAATTTAGTAAGTAACAGATCACTACAGTTTGCGTTTTCGACCGTGGTGGTATCATTTATTCATTTTTATCAAGCTAACTAGCTTGTCTCTTTAGTAGCCATTCTTTGCTGAGAAACGATACACCATTTCAACCTTAACGTTCAGTGCTGAGTTTATTGTTGTTGTTGTTGAATGTGTATATGATAATAGATGAAAAAGTTTTTTGTTGTTGTTGTTGTTGTTGTTGTTGTTGAATGTGCATATGATAATAAATGAAAAATTTTGTTGTTGTTGTTGTTGTTTTTCAAATAGATGTCGACTTCGTTGTATTCTTCATCTAGTGGCGAGGAAACTATGACAAGTGATACTTAAATAAAAAACAAAAGATCACAAAGAGGTGCCATAATGCTTACCAAAGTAACAAAAGTCCACAAATCTGGTATCAAATTGCCTATCGCGTTTGATTCATATAATAGATTAGTTAATGGTGAACACTCTTCTCTTATTAAGAGTTATGTTGCGTTCCTTCTGTTAGACGAGGGCGTAGATCTAGAAAGGGGGGTTGAATATATCACTTATTTTTAATAATTTGAGCTTTTAAAAATTTGTTCTAAAATATGCGAAAGCGGCCTTGGATCAAAACTCGTATATCCGAACCTTTATTGGAAAGATCGAATATGCGAAACCAAATGGAATGATCTTGATGAGAGAGTAGGATCAAAAAGGTTCCCAATCAATTATTTAAATCAAAGCCACTTAATGTGAACCAGTTTCCACCAACGCTTAATTGAGGATAAAATTTGAATTAACAATTTATCAAACAGTTTGTATGTTATTAATATATCAAACACTTGGCGTGCGAAACACACCAAGTCAGATTACCTTTGAATTTGTAGTGCAGAATTTTTCTCACTTGCAATCAAAGTGATTGAAATGGTTTTACACAGCCGTTTGAAACACTACAAATCAATAGAGATATTGCTAACAATTGATTTCACACAAACTTCATAAATATAAAGTAAAGAGATAGAGATAGATAGATAGATAGATAGATAGATAAATAGATAGATAGATAGATAGATAGATAGATAGATAGATAGATAGATAGAGAGAGAGAGAGAGAGAGAGAGAGAGAGAGAGAGAGAGAGAGAGAGAGAGAGAGAGAGAGAGAGAGAGACCCAGTTTGTTTAGGCAGTTCCCCTTTTGTCCTTGCTTCGGGTACGTCTTCCTTCAATTCTAAAATAGAATTAAGATATGTATTAAATTTATGTGCAATATTCCGTACAAGAGAAGTCCTAGCAAACCAACAATCTAACCCAATTGTTGAGGTTGAATCTAACCACTTTTCTCCCCTTGATTCCAGCTGAATCATGTGCATCAGACACTATGAACAAACCTCCAGTTATCACTACTTACTTGACTGAACCTTCCATTCTTCAAGTCCTTCACTCAGCTAATTTCGATCGCAAGATACTTGTTCCCAAATCTTCCAAAATAATCATCCGGTTACCGTTACTCCCTTGACCGAACCCACCGTTCTTCAAGGCTTTCACTCGGCTGAATCTGTGATGCGAAGACTTGTACAAAAACCCCCAATTATTTCAAGATCTTGGAGGAAAAAACCCTGATGGTTTATCAAATAAAATCCCACTAAATCTCTACCTAAACTAGATTTACAAATCCTACGTTTGGACGTTATCACTCTTGACTAAGCATAATCAATAAAGATGATTATGTGTGATTGTTGATGAATGCAATTGTGAGAGTGAAGATGAAGAGCAAGACAATGTATCTTTCAATTTTCTTCTACTTTATCAAAGTGATGCATATGAGTGTGTGTGTGTGTGTGTGTATGTGTCTGTATATATATATATATACATGAATGAGTAAACAAAATCTGAGTTTGAGAACACAAAGACACAGAAAAATGGGTAAAGACGTGCGAGAGGTCGACCTATGGCATCTATGAGTTGACCCGAAAAAGGAAGTGGCCAAAATTGCATAAAAATTGGCCCATGCGTCGACCTACAAGCACTCATGCGTCGATGCATGCATGGTAATTTTTTTTAAAGATTTTCCTTACAGTGTGAGTCGACCAGTAGGGGCCTATGTGTCCACCCAAGGTAGGCGCATTCAAGGTAAAGAGTTACAAAATCTTTTCCCTTTAGTGTGAGTTGACCTATGGCTCTAAAAATGACCCAAAAACCCATTTCGTATAGTGTATGATCCTATATGTCTAATACATGTATAAGGATCTTTATGCACATTTGCAAGAGATGAATGCATGGCTTAGACAAGGTGATATCTTCCAAAATACACAAGTACTTAATATCCTAGTTTTGACATCATTAAAACATAGTAAAAGGAATCTTCCCCTTTTTTATGATGGTAAAACCTTCCCAAAACATTGAGTACTTGAAGGACATTCTCCCCCTGACTATATGCACTTTCATTGAATTTTGAACTTTGTGAACTCTCTTTTGCTTTCTCCCCCTTTGACAACATCAAAAGGAGTAAAGAAACCAGTCATTTGGAAATGTAACATTCACATAACAACATAAGCATATGCTATTGCAACATATACAACATTAACAATCATCCATATACAATGTTGTCAATGCAAACAATAAAGATAAATAACTGAATAAATGCATTAATCAAAACACATAGTTTAGCACAAGTCTTTAGAAAAACAAAAACAAAATAAAACAAAATGCGAAATGAGATGCAAGACAAGACAACAACACAACTCAATTAACTATGGTCTTCAACCCCGATGAGGTTAACCTCTCCCTCGAAATATTTGATCTTGATTTGCTCCTTGAGCGTCCAGGAAATCACACAAATCAAGGACACTTCGGTTGAGTGTGTTGATGCTCAATGAGAGTGCACGATGGTGATTTGCCAAGGTTTCAGCAATTTGATCGAACTAACCCAAGGCCCTTGATGCAAAGAGATCAAAGTTTTCATTATGAGCATGGATTTGCCCCTGCATTGTTTCGTAGCGTTGTTCTTGAAGAGATGCAAAGTTTTGGTTCTCAAGTTGCATAATGCGATTCATTTCAAGAACAACCAAATTGTATGTTGGAGGATAATTTAGAGAATGAGGCATATATGAGGTGTCTTGCTCAAACCAAGGGTTTTGATGCCATGTACCCCATCCTTGGTTATCGTTAGCGTCCTGAACCGGAGAGTCACCCAACCAAGCATGATCATCATGACTTTCATAGGGAACCTCGGTGTCCATGGGATGAGTATCCTCATCTTCGTCTTGCTCTTCCTCTTCGGCTTCATTTGAGTTACGGAAGTGTCGACTTGAACCCCTAGGCTTGAGCACATAAGTTTTCAGTTGCTTGTCCCAAATATGTCCCATAAGAGTCATAATATTTTGACTAAACTCATGGTCAGCAGTAAGAGAGATGTAAGGGATTTCTGGCACAGAAATTCTGGCATGATCTAATATTGTTTGGAGAAACGATCTGTAGCATAATGATGAACCTTTGCCGCTTTCTTTCAACGCATAAAAGCGACTTACGAAATAGTAAGGCTAGTTTACCTTGATCTTGTTCTTGAGGAGATAAACCAAATTAACTTCAGCTTGATCAACCCTTAAGTAACCACCTTTCTTCTGACATAAAATGTGGGAGACAATCCACTACAGAATGCGATCCTCCCATTTCAAAAGATCAGTTGTGATAGACTTAGGGAAGTTATCACCCGCGACTACTTCCACTGGATAAGGATCCTTAAGCATGGAGTTCAACCCGGTCTTAAAATCATAATGCGTAGCCAACTTGGTATCAGCTGCATGAAGGTATTGAGAAAGGCGAGGACACATGTCAAACAAATCTCGCCACATAGAGCTACTATAGCTTTTGCCCCCCCCCCCCCCATCCCCCCCCATCTTGAAAGAAAAATCATACCCGGTAAATTTATCCATCAAACCAGCATAAAACATTTTAACCATATCTTCATTATAGTTTGTACTACATTCCAAAAAAAACATTAATCTTTTGATGGTTTAGAACATCTACAATTTCAGGGATATTCATCATGTCTGCTACCTTAGGGTAATACACATGTTGCTTAACAATAGACCATTTTCTAAAATCTATCTTATACACTTCAGCAAATTTAGAAGAAAGTAATGATAAAGCAGTTACCGGAGTTTGAGAGGAAGTTGCCCTACCGGACCTTTTTCCAGTTACTCTTGAAGTAGCCATTTGAGAAAAACTCCTTTGTTGATGATGATACTCAGTTGTAGCAATATAAGTGAGTCTAGAAAAGGAAACTTCTTCACCAATTCAGGTTTGAAACCCTAATTTTTTTGGAGAATCTTTTAAGGGGGTTTCTAAGGTTTGGAAGGGTTAAGAGAATTAAGGAACATGCAAGACACACAAATGAGAAATGCAAGACAAAACACAAGCATGAAAGGTATTTATTTAAAAAAACATTCAAAAAACACGAGCAATGCGTCAACGCACGAGTATAAATTTTTCAAAATTTTTAAAGTTTCAGTATGAGTTGACACAAGGGGGGACCTCAGGCCGACGAATGAGAGACAATGGCTTTCAAACTTGAGTTTTTATGAACATAGGTGGACCTATACACAGACAGGTCGACGCATGTTGTTAAAAAATATAAAAAAAATAAAAAAAATGATATGAATGATGCATAGAAAGATAAATAACAATCCTATACCATTTAAAACATCAATATGGAAGAAGAGTGAAAACTACAACTATCATTTAAGCATCAAAATTACACGTCACACATAATAAAGAACATCTATTTAGCCAAGATAAAGAGTAAAAGCAATTAGATAGGAAAGATATTACCTCCAATTGTGATGAAAAAAGAATGCATTCACATAGCTTAAACTTTCAAACATGGTTAAGCAATATATAAACATCTTTAGATAGAGAGCATGCAACAATTCATTAGACATGGTCCGAGATATCGAGAACACCAAGTTCCCTACGAATGTTAAAGAAAGGTTCCGTCAAGAAAGGTTTTGTAAAAATATCGGCAAGTTGATTTTTACTATCAACATGCTCGAATACGACATCTCCTTTTTCAACATGATCCCTAAGGAAGTGGTGACGAATCTCAATGTGTTTGGTGCGAGAATGTAGCACTAGATTATTAGTTAGATTGATGGCACTCATGTTATCAAAAAGAATATGAATACGATGAAGTTTAACATTAAAATCGAGTAGTTATTGTTTAAGCCAAAAATTTGGGCACAACAACTACGGGCTGCGACATATTCCGCCTCGGCAATTGACAAAGCAACTAAAACTTGCATTTTGTTATGCCAACCTACTAAGGAGTTTGAAAAGAAATGACAAGTGCCACTATGGATTTTCCTATCCAATTTACAACCGGAAAAATCGGAATCAGAATAACCAACCAAATTACAATCACTTCCCTTGGAAAACCAAAGCCCTTACTTGCATGTACCACAAAGGTATCTAGGTATACGCTTTAGCGCTTTTAAATGTGATTCTTTAGGACATGATTGATATCTAGCCCACATACAAACACTAAGCATGATATTCGGTCGAGATGCGGTGAGATATAGAAGAGAACCTATCATACCTTTATACTTCTTTACGTCGACGACCTTAACGTTTTCATCTCGATCTAAATTCACATTTGTGGGCATTAGAGTGTCGATAGATTTTGTGTTTGCCAAATCAAAGCGCTTGAGTAGATCATAGCAATACTTTGTTTGGCTCACAAACGTTCCTTCTTCAAGTTGTTTGATTTGAAGTCCAAGGAAGTAGGTTAGCTCCCCCGTCATACTCATCTCAAACTCACCCTACATTAGCTTTGAAAATTCCTCGACCAAGTGCATATTAGTAGATCCAAAAATAATGTCATCTACATAACCTTTGACCAAAATAGAGTGATTTCCTCGACGCTTAATAAAGAGTGTAGTATCAACCTTCCCTCTTGAGTATCCTTATTCGAGTAAAAATTTACTAAGTCGCTCATACCAAGCCCTAAGGGCTTGCTTGAGACCATACAAAGCATGTTTAAGTTTATAAGCGTAATTTGGATACTCATGACTTTCAAAACCGGGAGGTTGAGATACATAAACTTCATCATTAATATATCCGTTTAAGAAAGAAATCTTTATATCCATTTGATATAATTTGAAATCTTTTGAACAAGCATATGCTAGCAAAAGGCGTATAGCCTCAAGGCGGGCAACCGGAGCATAAGTCTCCTCATAGTCAATGCTCTCCTCTTGGTTATAACCTTGAGCCACTAGTCGGGCCTTATTACGAGTTATTACTCTGTTTTTGTCTAGTTTATTCCTAAATACCCATTTTGTACCAATTACTCGATGGCCTCGCAGAGGCGGGACAAGGTCCCATACCTCATTTCTCTTGAATTGATTTAATTCCTCTTGCATTTCCAAAAACCAATGTTCATCAAGTAAGGCCTCTTTGAAGTTTTTAGGCTCAATTTGAGAGACAAAAGAAAACTGATAACAAAAGTTACTTATCTTAGGCCGTGTAGTTACTCCTTTTGTGATATCTCCGAGAATATTGTCGATTGGATGATCCTTAGAGGATTTCCATGCCAAAGGAAGGTCATCGTTGGTAATTGGATGATCCTCCTCAATCTTTTCAGAGTTGTGATCTTCCTCTTCCTCAACTTTTACCGATTTGGGTTTATCAATCCCTTCTTCAGAGTCTTTGAGTATGTCTTTAGAAGAAACATCTGCACCATGAAAAGAAATACCTTTCCCAATAATTTTTGGACAAGATTCATCAAAAGTAACATGCACAGATTCTTCCACAATAAGTAATCTTTTATTGTACACTCTATATGATTTTCTAGATTGAGAGTATCCAAGAAAGATACCTTCATTGGCTTTTGAGTCAAATTTTCCAAGATTTTCTTTTCCATTATTTAAAACAAAACATTTACATCCGAAAACATGAAGATGTGATTCATTTGGCTTTTTACCTTTTAAAAGTTCATAGGGAGTTTTGTTGAGAATAAGGTGTATAAGTACTCAATTCAACACATATCATGCCATACTAATAGCATCGACCCAAAAATATTTAGGAAGGCCACTTTCATTGATCATAGTTCTTCCTAACTCCTCTAAAATACGATTTTTATGTTCCACCACTCCATTTTGTTGAGGAGTTCTTGGAGCGGAAAAGTTATGATCAATGCCATGTTTATCACAAAACTCCTCAAAGAGGTGGTTTTCAAATTCACCTCTGTGACCGCTTCGGATAGTAACGATGCTAGAATTTAGTTTGTTTTAAGAAACCTTGGCAAACTTTTCAAAAGCTGAAAAAGTTTCAATTTTACTTGCCAAGAAAATATTCCAAAAAAATCTAGAGTAATCGTCTACAATAACAAAACCATAGTAATTTCCACCCAAGCTTTTGATTCTAGATGGCCCAAAAAGGTCCATATGAAGAAGTTCAAGAGGTCTCGATGTAGAAACAACGTTTTAAGATTTAAATGAGATCCTCGTTTGCTTCCCCATTTGGCATGCGTTACATAAGTGATCTTTTGAAAATTTAATCTTGGGTATACTGACAACTAGATCTTTTGAAACTACTTTATTTAGCAAGTTAAAGTTGACGTACGTTAAGCGCCTATGCCATAGCCAAGAGTCTTCACTCATGGTGACAAGACATTTAGTGCTAGTCAAAGATACTTCATTCAAGTCAAGCATATATACATTATTTACCCTCAAGCCTTTAAACACATCATATTTCTTATCATTGTGTTCACTCATGCAACATTCTTTTGAAAAAGAAACTTTATGTCCTTTGTAGCACAATTGACTAATGCTAATAAGATTGTGCTTAAGACCTTCAACTAAAAGTACATATGAGATAGTAGTAGAAGAGGGATTACCTACACTACCTTTTCCGAGTATTGCTCCCTTGTTATCACCATAGGTTACAAATCCTTTCTTCTTTGTCACAAAGTTAATGAATAAGGAAATGTCATCTATCATATGCCTTGAACATCCATTGTCGAGAAACCATCTTCTCTCCGTAGATTCAAGACATTTCACCTACAAAATTAAGCAAGGGAAATAGGTACCCAATTTTTATTGGGTCCTGGTGTGTGAGTGAAACTTTGGTTTCATTTGGGCAACCATTGGAAAATACCTTTAGGAACCAAGAATCTCCTAAATCGCATTTTGCAATGATGTGTCCCTTCTTGCAACAGTATAGACAAGTTAAGTTTAAATTGGAGTTACTTTTGCTACTTTGATCTCTTATCACATATGTATATTTCTGATAAGGATTATTCATACTACTTCAAAAGTGTGATCGATTAACAACAAATGTAACTTTAGGTTCCAAGGCTTTGTCTAATTTGGATTTAAGAGTTCTAACCTCCTTTTACTAAATGTGACAAGTTTCACAACCCGCCCAATTAAACCAAGAGAAATTGTCATTCTCAGTTTTAGCTTTTGTAGCATCTACCATTGATTTCTTAAGTGCTTCTAATTCCCTTTCGGAATCGGAAATCTTTTTCTCTAAATGTAAGAAAATTTTCTTATTTGAGGCTAAGCGTTTGAAAGCATCTTTAGCCTCATGATGTAGAGCTTCAAAAGCATTTTACAAATCAGAATAAGATATTTTATCAATATGTTCATATTTAGAATAACTTACATTCTTTTTCTTCTTTTGATGAGCCATGAGACAAAGATTGACCGATTCTTCTTCATCACTCGAGCCACTTCCGCTTGAGGACTCACTATCACTCTCCCATGCGATGTATACTCTTCTAGGCTTGCTTGATTTCTTTTGTTGATGAAGTTTGTCTTTTCCTTTGTCATTCTTCATAAAGGGACAATCTGGCTTGTTGTGATCGACCTTTCCGCAATTAAAGCATGAACCCTTTGACTTTGTATTCTTATTTCCTTCTTTCTTTGAGGATTTTGATTGACGCCTAAAGTTAATGAGATTTTTGTCCGAATGTTGTATTCTATTCTTCCTAATGTATCTATTAAGCCTTCTTACAAACAACCCCATATCATCATTCGAATCTCCATCATCACCACTTGACTCACTTTCACTAAGATCTTTGGTGGAGGACTTTGAGCTAGAAGCCTTTAGAGCAATAGACTTCTTGTCCGTGTCTTTTGATTTCTCTTTCTTTTCTTTATTTTCATGTTGCTCAAGACTTATGAGCTCTTGCTCATGTTCTTCAAGCTTACCAAACAATGTTGTAGTCTCCAATGTCATGAGATCGTTAGCTTCCTTGATCGTCGTGACCTTAGGTTGCCATTCCCTATTAAGACATCTCAAAATTTTGTTAGTAGCAATATCATTAGAAACGGGTCTACCAAGTGAATTTAAACGATTGATTAGGTGAGTGAATCTCTTTTGCATATCAGCAATGGTTTCACCATGCTTCATGTGAAAGAGATCAAACTCTTGATTTAAAGTATTGATTCTAGCTAGTTTGACATCATTTGTTCCCTCATGGGCAACTTGTAATGCGTCCCACATAGCCTTAGCAGCCGTACAATGAGAAACCATATAGTATTCATCAACTCCCAAAGAGGATATGATAATATTTCTGGATTTCCAATCATAATTATACTTTTTCTCATCATCATCGTTCCATTGTGCTTCCGTTTTAGGTACGACAACATTATCCGCACTAGTCATGGTTATTTCAACAGGACCATTTTGAATAACGTTACATACCTTTCTATCAATAGAATTGATATGCACCAGCATACAATCTTTCTTATAACCGTAATTCTCACCATTAAAAACAGGCGCTCTATTATACTCCCATTTAGGTTCGTTAGCCATTTTATAATAAGCTATATGCAAAGTACTAGATGAACTGGTGCTCGTGATACCACTGGTTATACGAGGGCACTAATCTAGAATGGGGTTGAATAGATCACTTATTTTTAATAATTTCCTCTTTTAAAATTTGTTCTAAAATGTGTGAAAGCGGTCTCGGATCAAAACTCGTCTATCTGAACCTTTATTGGAAAGATCAGATATGCGAAACTGAATGGAATGATCTTGATGAGAGAGTAGAATAAAAAAGGTTCCCAATTAATTATTCAAATAAAAGCCACTTAATGTGAACCAGTTTCCAATGCTTAATTGAGGATAACATTTTAATTGACAATTTATCAAACAGATTGCATGTTATCAATATATCAAACACTTGGCATGCGAAACACACCAAGTTAAATTTCCTTTGAATTTGTAGTGCAGAATTTTTCTCACTTGCAACCAAAGTGATTTCAATGGTTTTATTCAGCTATTTGAAACACTACAAATCAATAGAAATATTGCTATACAATTGATTTCACACAAACTTCAACAATATAAATGTAAAGATATATATATATATATATATATATATATATATATATATATATATATATAGAGAGAGAGAGAGAGAGAGAGAGAGAGAGAGAGAAAGAAAGAAAGACACTCAATTTCTTTAGGCAGTTCCCCTTTTGTCCTCGCTTCGGGTACGTCTGCCCTCAATTCTAAATTATAATTGAGATATGTATTAAATCTGTGTGCAATATTCCAGACTAGAGAAGTCCTAGCAATCCAACAATCTAACCCAATTATTGAGGTTGAATCTAACCACTTCTCTCCCTTTGATTCCAGTTGTATTGAGTGCATCAAACACAGCGAACAAACCTCTGGTTACCGCTACTCACTTGAACGAACCTTCCGTTATTCAAGTCTTTCACTCAGCTGATTTCGACCGCAAGATGTTTGACCCCAACTCTTCTAAAATAATCCTACGGTTACCATTACTCCTTTTCCCGAACCCACTATTCTTCAATGCTTTCACTCGGCTGAATCTGTGATGTGAAGACTTGTACAAAAACCCCCTATTCTTTCAAGATCTTGGAAGACAAAACTCCAATGGTTTTACCAAAGAAAATCCCACTGAATCTCTACCTAAACTTGATTTACAAATCCTACATTTGGACGTTAACACTCTTGACTAAGCACAATCAATAAAGAAGATTATGTGTGATTATTGATGAATGCAATTGTGAGAGTGAAGATGAAGAGCAAGACAATGTATCTTTCAATTTTCTCCTAATTTATCAAAGTGATGCATATGAGTATATATATATATATATATATATATATATACATGAATGAGTAAAGAAAAAATGAGTTTGGGAACACAATGACACAGAAAAATGGGTAAACACACGCGAGAGGTCGACCTTTGGCATCTATGAGTCAGCCTGAACAATGCACTGGCCAAAACTGCATAAAAATTGGCCCATGCATTGACCTACAGGCACTCATGCATCAACGCATGCAGGCAGCAAATTTTAAAGATTTTCCTTACAGTGTGAGTCGACCTGTAGGGGCCCATGTGTTGACCCAGGGTAGGAGCATGCAAGGAAGAGGGTTTCAAAACCTTTTCACTTCAGTGTGAGTCGACCTATGAACTTTATGAGTCGACCTATGGCTCTATAAATGACCCAAAGGCCCATTTTTGACATTGTGTATGATCCTATATGTCCAATACATGTATAAGGATCTTTATGCACATTTGCAAGAGATGAATACATGACTTAGACAAGGTGATACCGTCCAAAATACACAAGTACTTAATATCCTAGTTTTGACATCATTAAAACATAGTAAAAGGAATTTTGCCCTCACACCTTGGACGTAGCAAAGTTAGTATATTGGTAGATGATTGGAAACAAGCGCTAGCTAAGGTCAAAGATAACATATGGACAGATGTTAAGGTATTAGTTTTAATTTTCATCATTTCGATATGAGTTTCTATAATTTCTAAAACATTCTTATTTATTTAAATGTAGTTCACCTTTTAGTTTACGAATGGTGATAAGCACTTAAAAAAAGTGGTTAACACATTCTGGTATGTGTTGGAGGGGCTTTAAGTTACGGCTCACGCGTGACTACATTAGGAATCCTAAGATTGGTCTTGAGCATACATGGGTGAGGTATAGTTTTCTCTCGAAGAAGGTTTTGAAAAAGTTTGCAAAGGGTCATCGTTTTGAGAAATTCCTGGTTAGTAATAGTCTTATTTATCTCGATAATTTGATTGTAATGATTTATAGGTACTAATCATATTTTCACTATGTTTATAATAGACTAAAAGTCAAGCAGGAATTCAAAATAAAGCGAAAAACATTTACCCCCACAGATTATCTCGTGGGGTTTAAAGGAAACTGGAGAAAAAATGATGGAGGAAAAAAGACAACAAATGGGAGATGAGGACTCTATTAGTCGTGATAGCAACCCATCTCCACCATCAAGGTATGAGAAGTGGAAGATGGCTCAACTAAAACTAAATGGAGAGTACACCTCAGATGCTTCAAGAGCAGTTGCTGAGAAAATTGTAAGTATGATTTGTTGTTCGTGTGTCATGTGTTATTTAAATGCTATGGTAATTACAATATTAATATTATCATGCATGTTGTGTAGGATGTGTTGGTTGAGGAGGCCCGTGGAGGCTCATTTGTTCCAGAACCACGACATGATATACTAGTCGAGGCTATTGGAACAGATGAGCATGGTGGGCGCGTTACTGGTGTTGGAGAAGGCGTCTGCATTAAATTATTGTTTGTTCCGACAAATAAAAGCGCCGACAATGTGTTGGCTGGGAATTTCGACGCCATGTTCCCATTTGATAAAGTAAGTGAAAATTAAAGTTTCTTGAAATTGGTGGACTTCGAAAGGAGTTGATATGAAATTCTGTCAAAATAGTTCTCATAAAGAGATATGCTTGAGTGAATACATAGAAATATTTTCTAAGTATAGGAAGTTACTTCGACAAAGGGATGCTATAAGACCTTCCTTCGACAGGAATTTGAATTTCAAATACAGATGGATAACTTTCTTTTGTCCTTATCCGTTTCTTAGGAGAAGACGCGTGGAGAACCATGGTGAAACGAAGGCATGCATGGGCGAAATGTGCCAACTTTTGAAGAAATGTTCATTAGTGACAGTTATTTCGACGCATTATAAATAGGGGTCTTAGTATTAGGATTTCCGTGTGTTCAATTATTGTAATGTACTCAAATTTACTCTAAGTATCCAAGTTGTTGCGGTGAAAATCGGATAACAAGATATTAATTAACTTGCATCGCATTTCTTTTACAACCGACTTTGATTTATCCAAAGGAAAGGTTCAAGATCGAAGAAAACCTAAAGGGGGAGATCTAAGGTTCGGGGGTTGGTTACGCCTAGGGAAGGTATTAACACCCTAAACGTCCGTAGTACTCTACGGGAACCTCTTGTTTTTTACTTGTTATATCTTACTCGCTTTCTAAGGGTACTATGTTAAAGGTTTGAAACCCTAGGGGTTTATTTCTAAGTATACTCGACAAAGCATCGCACTTTGCGCCTACGTATCCTTACGGGAGTGGAATCAGAGTATCCGTAGTTCACCGATCTAAGGGTGAGGGAATAGGAACCATTGACTATGACCAAAGTTCCAAGGGGAAAATGAGTATGACTCATTTTTAGAGTTCACGATAACTCTCTAAGTCTATGTTATAGGGGGAAGTGAGTTCTCATGATGGTGAGAATCACATAGAGTGTAAGAACTCCAACCTACTTCTAGTTATGATTTCAATGGCTCATGATAGCCAAGAAATAAGGGTGAACCTAGAAGGATAAGGTAAGATGACTTTGAAAGTCAATTGAGGTGTTCTCCCTTTGGAATGGGGGGAAGGATAACAGTTATAAAGATTCTAAAAGATAAGAAGATTATAATGCAAATAAGATGATGCAACAACATATGAAATAGATAATGATATGTAATAAAGTTTATGAAATCATACAAAGTAGAATCACATATGTTAGACAAAGATCAAGCATGATAGATGGAGATAGCATAGTATGACATGTTGAATAAAGAAGGGCAATAACATTCTTAATAAGCATTTATGATCTAATCATGCATAAAGGTCTTAAAAATTAATATTTTTGTCAATTTATTTTTATATATAAAAAATAGGTTCAATTAGGAGTAATTAGCAAAAAGAAGGGAAGAAAAATGATAAAAGGTGAACAAGTTGTGATATTTTAAAGATTAAGTATAAACTTAAAAATGATAAAACAACAAGTGATAAAAAAAGAGAGGAAATGGCAAATCTCGGGCTTGAACCCATGACATCTCGCTCACAACCTAAAACCAAAACCAACTGAGCCAGTGCGCGCGTTGGAAAAATAATGGAAACACAAATACATATTGTAAAACAAGCGAAAGAAAAAAAACATAAAATGGGTTGATCCGCAGGATCGAACCCAGGCATGGTGTGTGAAAGGGAAAGGCATGGGAAGTGTGCTACCGTTGAGACGGCTGTTTCATCCAAACAATATACGCTTCCAATAATACATAAAGCAAAACGTTTCATAAATGCCCAAACAAGTCCATACGCGTATCATGCTACGCATACGCTCAAAATCCAACTAACTGTCTCTCGTGCCCAGCCAAGCTCATGCATCCATAACTCAATCAAAACTCAACCAAAATCAACAAGATAAAATTCTAAAATGCTTAGTAAAGAACAAGGAAAACAATGATGTATTTTATTTAACCTAAAACCTTATACACAAAACACACATATGCTACAAAAGAGGTGCCACAAAGGTTCTCACACAAACATAAGGAGATATTGCAGCACCAAAGCAGACAAAGACCAAGGATTGAAAACATTTCTGACTTAAACATGTTCTCAGAATATTCACCAAGCATTAGGGTTCAAGTTAACACATGATAAGGATTTCAAACCAAGACCAAACTATCACGGATTGGTAAACATAGATACATTGTGCACAAAGCGAAACCACAAAGCAATAAATAAGTCATGACATCACAAATCAGGTTTAACAGAAAAACAAACATTGCCAAGTTAGCATTAAAGAGAAAAAATCAAGTACATAGTCAAACAAGTCAAAGACACATCAGTTGGCATGTATACTAGCAAAGGTATAGTCATAAATTCATTCAAAAATAATTGTCAAACAAAGAAGCATGACCAAAGAATCAGATGCAAACCAAACACAGATTTACAGCATGAAAACAAATCTCTAATTGGTGTAAGTGTGTGGTCAGTGGAAAGGATCGTTGGCCAAAGTGATTGTAGTGGCAGTCAACAAACTTAACACAAAAAGGAACTCACCAAGTCATGAACATATACACATACATTAAAAGAAATAGGTTAGGTTAACACAACAACATGAATTTGCCAAAGATTTAAACGAACATGGCTTGGATGCATACAGTTGACAAACTATCAGCATAGAGGCATGAACATTGTGTGTGTATATCAAGATGTGTACAAGCATGAATAGATAAACAAAGGCATAAGTTCATGGTATAGTAGGGACACATCAAGAAAACATGGTCATAGAAAGGATTAAGGTTTGTCAAGGTACAAGGTCGGGTTATGATTCTCAGCAGATTTAGAAAATAGGACTATGATCAAGCAATTTTAGCAACACAAATTTGGCATAATGAGAACAGTCTTATAGTCAAAACATGCACATTAAAAGGACAAAGAGGTAAGATTATATCGATTTACTCAAACATCAGAACTAAATTAAAACCATTTTAGCAAGTCATTCAAACATGAACAAGAGAGCATATGACATTAAAACCAAGGACTCTAGAGAATAGCAATTCCAAAACCGCCCAAAATACATAGTATTAGGTAGGTGCATACAAACTGACCGTGAATATGAGGCACAACATAAGTCAGTGGACAATGCAAAAACTAGTTACACATCAAGGTATATTTCTAAATTCACCACATGACAAGATTAGCACCTAACACAAAAGCTTGGCAAGCAACATGTCATCTGATAAGTAAAGTTGAAAAGCAATAACAACAGAGCCATGATGGTGCAGAATAAGTACCGGATAGCATGATAAGAAATGGATAAGCAACATATTGAGGTTTAGGCAGACATATGATCAATTAGCAGAGATACAAGTCACAGAAACCTTAACACAATAACAGGGCAAAACCAAGTAACACTTATCCCACATCAATAGACAACTTATGTAGCAGTTAAGACATAGCATCTATTCATACTTCTAAATTCAACAAGTTTCAAGTAAATCAAAGAATAAGGCATGGTATATCATCAAACATTAACTGAGAAGAGCATATGCAATCACTCCAAGATACCAACAAATACAACAAACTTGATTCATGATGTCAGACCAAAGGGGAAGCAGTCAAGCAAAATCAAACATATATTGGCAATACGTATAAACAAGGGAACAATACAATGCACATGACATGGATATAAGCATTAAAGGAGAGGGAAGAAGGTTACCAAGTGGAGTAATGTCCACTGCACCTTCAGCTTATGATGACCTCTTTTGAATTAGAAACAGACCTCCAATGTAACTCTCCCTCTTCTTCACTCGTATACAAGAACTTTGTGTATTTGGATACTTTTGTGAGAAAATGTTGATCTCCTCAAGTGCTAAGATCGAGCTCTTTATATAGGCTGATGCATTGGGTCGGGTTGAATTTCAAACACTTGGTGGGCAAGGTAATGGGTAGGGTTTAACGTTGAAAATCAAATGTTGTTCAACCTTGGGAGACAGACGCTCCCTTGCTGCACAAATAGCTCAGAGCTCGCAGGGTCAATACTTCAAATTGGTGTGTTGCTTCTGAAACAAACTTCTGTTGCCAAACAAGTAAGCAATAAAAGAGTAAGTTGATAGGGACGGCACCATGAACGCTTTGCAGGTGATGCAGAGCGAATCAGAGTGAATCAGATTGAATGACGAGAAAGGTAAATCCCCATAATTGCTTTTGATGAAACCAGATGGAGAAGCTCAAAGAGGAAATATCTAGGGATCAAAAATTTGAACTGAAGCGCGCCAAAGATTGAATTGAAACAGGTGAACTTGTTTGAATCTTCCTCCTTCCAATCTGAAGTTCATGAGCAAAGAATAGAGAAGACAAACAATTTGGTTAATTTGTTTTGCTTAGTACCACGTGTCGCTTTCTCATTGGCTGGCCAATGAGTTGAAAAGTCAAACACCAAATTGCTTAATTCCCATTGGTTCGTGGCAATGAAAATAAATCCAATACTTGTAGCACCTTTTTTGGTCACGATGGGCCAATTAGATTGGGCTCATGAGTGAAAATGAACATATTCTTCCATCTCTTGTTACAAAAGAAACAAAGAAATATTAGGAAAATGGTATTGGTAGGTTAATTAAATAAGGTTTTTGATGTGGTTTAGGAGAATTAAATTGAGCCAATTGGATAAACTTGGTCAAATGAAAGGGTTAATGAAATAGGTTTAGAAAAGGTAAATGAAAAAGGTTTAGAAAATAAAAGTGATAACAGAGGGTAGATAAAGTAGGTAAAGATTGGTCATGGTGGGATTAGGGTTATGAAGACATCTCTTAGTGACTTGCTTGATTCAATGATCCAAAGACCTTGATCAATCCCTCCTTGAATCTCCTCAAGATAAACCTGATAAAAAGAAACAAACACAAACAAAAGAAACAGATAAAAAGGGTTAGCCATGCATCATGATAGACCTAATATGATATGCAGAAGATCAATGGATCTAAGGGAAAAATTTGGGGTACAACAGTTGCCCCTATTTAAATATCTTCACTGGATGGCACGAGGAACGATGATCCTCGGGATGCCAAGGTGGAAGGTATTTAAATATAGCAAACCGAAAATTTTTCCCTTAGATACAAAGACATGCAATGCTACTAATATGATGGTATGATGCCATGAAAGATGCAAGGATGCAGACAAAACAGGACACCATAGAAAGAAAAGCCACCAAACACAGAGGAAAGCTTCACTGGGGAAGCAAAAAGGAGGTTAGTATCCTCAAGGAAGAAACTCCTTGGGGATGCAGGCTAACCAACAAAAGGGAAAAACTGGGGAGACTCCGAGGAAACACCGGGGATAGGAAACAAAAGAGCATTCTCCACTGGGGACAAATCTAGGGAGATGTATGACAGGTTCAAACATGACCGAACGACAATGGGGAAAAGGCACAATCTTACTGGGGCAAGAAACCAGAAAGACGACACGATCCCCACCGGGGATCAGTTGAAACAAATGGAAAAGACACCCGAAGAAAAGATTTTTTGGGGATTTCTTATACCGAAGAGTTCAAACGGGATCTTAAAGAAAAGCCAGAAAAGACAAAGATGAACTCTGCACGCCAGATAAAAACACCTGGAATTCAAAAGGTAATAAGGCTAGGTGAGCCAAGAAAGGGCTCTGGTATTCCCAAGAGTTAGTTGAAATAACAAATAATTGCTCTACCAGCATGAGCAGGATTGGTAATTTGGGTTTAGGTTTATGTTTGACCAGGTTTAAGCAATACAAGTTCATGATAACCTGAAGTAAGCAAACAGTTCATGATAACCGAAAATAAACAACTGGTTCTCGATAACGAGAGAAGAACAACCGGTTCACGATAACCAGAAATATAGGTTCACAATAACCTGATTTCCAACAAAGTGGTTCACGATAACCAGAAAAGGACAACTGGTTCTCGATAACCATCAATGATATAAGCAAATGGTTCGCGATAACCAGAAATACAGATTCACGCTAATCTGATTTCAAACAAAGCGGTTTATGATAACTGGAAATAAACAAACAAATGGTTCACGATAACCAGAAATACAGATTCACGATAATCTGATTTCAAAGAAAATGGTTCACGATAACCGAAAATAGAGATTCACGATAATCTGATTTCAAAGAAAATGGTTCACGATAACCAGAAATACAGATTCACGATAATCTGATTTCAAAGAAAATGGTTCACGATAACCGGAAATACAGATTCATGTTAATCTGAGCTACTACAGGATTTGCAAAATTTCCCAAACGGGGTGATAAAGGTAATAACATGGTTGCAGGTTAGACTTCCTGAGGAATACCGCACAAAGGGTCAAAACCTGGCGCGCAGAGGCAAGGAAACCGGACACATACACGAAACAAAGACAAAGAACCCAAGACCCACCAAAGGGGAAAGGAAAGCAAAACAAGACCACGCACACAAGACACCCAAAAAATGCAAGGATGCTCAATGCTATGGTATGATGCGAATGCTAAATGATATGCAAGAGACGACAGACCGGAGACGGCCAAAAAGGAAAACGCTGTGTCCACTACGTCGAATCACACTGAAATCTGAGCAGATAGTCAGTCTTCAAAGTCAATTATGGGAACATCCCTAATTTACTGGGGAAACAAATTCTCTTCAAACATCTTTCATAGATACCGGTGAGATGCCCTTAGTAGTTAGCCATTGTTAAAGCATTTTAAGTTAGGGAGACACTGCCAATCTTCCTTTAGAGCTCAAAGTTCTTTTTTTTTTAAACGTTCCGCTTTTAAAATCATTATTAATAAATAAGTGAAGTTTTGCATAACAATGAAAAATATCAGAGTAATGATAAATATCAAACAAAGAAGTGGCTCAAAAAAACTGATTTTATTAGAATGGTAACTTGCCAATAGCGAAGTTTCATAGATCATTACAACTGAAAAATGGAAAAAAAGGAAGAGATTACATCATATTCAATGACCTACTCCCTACTGACTAAAAATTCTAGAATTCTTTTCAAGCATAATATTTCCGTACAGAGTCAGCATTCACAGGGTGTGTGAGCTGTTCACCGTCCATTGTTGCGAGGAATAAAGAACCCCCCAAAAACACGGTCTTTACCACAAATAGACCTTCGTAATTAGGTGCCCACTTTCCACGAGCATCCCTTTGAGATGGCAGAATCTTCTTGAGTACAAGCTCTCCTTCTTGAAATTTCCGGACATGGACTTTCTTGTCGAACGCCCTCTTTATTCTTTTCTGATACAGATGACCATGACACATAGCAGTCAGCCGCTTCTCGTCAATGAGGTTCAATTGGTCATATCTTTCTCTAACCCATTCAGCTTCGTCAAGCTTAGTTTCCATCATGATTCTCAGAGATGGTATTTCCACTTCAATGGGGAGTACTGCATCCATTCCATATACAAGGGAAAAAGGGGTTGCCCCTGTCGAGGTTCGAACCGAAGTTCTGTATCCGTGCAGAGCAAACGGTAATATCTCGTGCCAATCCTTATAAGTTTTGACCATTTTTTGCAGGATTTTCTTGATGTTTTTGTTGGCAGCCTCGACAGCTCCATTCATCTTAGGACGGTAAGGTGAAGAATTATGATGCTCAATCTTGAAACTATCACATAACTCTTTCAACGTCTTGTTGTTCAAATTCGTTCCGTTGTCAGTGATAATCCTGTTGGGAATCCCGTAACGACAAATGATATTATTCTTGATGAAACAAGCAACTACTTGCTTAGTCACATTGGTAAAGGAAGCAACTTCAACCCATTTAGTGAAATAGTCAATGGCTACTAAAACGAAACGATGACCATTGGAAGCCTTCGGCTCGATAGCTCCAATCATGTCAATACCCCACATGGAGAAAGGCCAAGGGGATGACAACACATTCAACAAAGTAGGAGGAACGTGCATTTTATCTACGTAGATCTGGAACTTATGGCATTTCCTGGCATATTGGATGCAATCAGCTTCCATAGTCAACCAATAATATCCAGCCCTCAAAATTTTCTTAACCATGGCATGTCCGTTGGCATGAGTGCAAAAGGCCCCTTCGTGAATGTCGTGTATCAACAGGTATGCTTCTCGTCTATCAACACACCTTAGCAGGACCATATCATGATTCCTCTTATAAAGCACATCGTTACTGAGAAAGAATTTGGATGATAATCTTTGCAAAGTTTTCTTATCAAGATTAGAAGCATTGACAGGGTACTCTTGAGTTTTCAGATAATTCATGATGTCGTGAAACCAGGGTTTTCCATCTGCCTCTTCTTCAACTGCCTGGCAATAAGCGGGCCCGGTCTTGCGCTCGATACTGATGAGAGGTGCTTCATTGATAAATCTAACTTGCCACTTTGAAGCCAGCATGGCTAAAGCATCAGCTACATGATTTTCAGTACGAGGTACATGTCGAAAAGTAATCTCATCAAAACACTTAATCAACTCCAAAGCATATGCCTGATAAAGGATAAGCTTCTCATCTTTTGTCTCCCACTTGCCTCTGATTTGATAAATGACTAGAGCAGAGTCACCCATAACTTCAAGAAAACAGATTCCAAGATCGATTGCAGCTTCCAGACCCAGAATGCACGCTTCATACCCAGCAATATTATTCGTACACCCAAAATCCAATCTAGCTGTAAAAGGGGTGTAGCCACCTTCAGGATTAATTATAACAACACCTACTCCATGCCCCTTGTAATTGGACGAACCGTCGAACATCATCTTCCACCTATACTCAGCCCTGGGATCTTCTTCAGAGCTTGACTCTTCACAATCTTTCACTGCCATAACTTCTTCATCTGGGAAGTCAAACTTGAGCAGTTCATAATCTTCAACAGGCTGATCTGCGAGGTATTCTAACAATACACTTCCCTTAATAGCCTTCTGAGGTACATACTGTATATCATATTCTGACAACAGCATATGCCAACGGGCAAGTCTTCCTGTCTGAGCAGGCTTCTCAAAGATGTACTTTATTGGATCCATTTTTGAGATCAACAAGGTAGTGTGGCATATCAGATACTGCCTCAAACGTTTAGCGGCCCATGCTAAGGAACAACAGGTTTTCTCAAGTAATGAAAAATGCTTTCACTACCAACGAACTTCTTACTTAAGTAATAAATAGCATGTTCTTTATGACCAGTTTCATCACGTTGGACCAATACACAACCCATAGATCCTTCTAGAACAGTCATATACATGATAAGAGGTCTTCCAGGAACACGAGGAATCAGAATAGGTGGTTCTTGCAAATAGCTTTTGAGCTTCTCAAAGGCTTGTTGGCAATCAGCATTCCACTCTACAGTCTGGTCTTTACGGAGCAGTTTGAAGATCGGTTCACAGATTGGAGTCATGTTGGAAATGAATCTGGATATATAGTTCAATCGACCCAGAAATCCTCTCACTTGTGATTCGGTTTGTGGAGCCGACATTTCTTGGATGGCTAGTACTTTATCAGGATCTACTTCAATTCCTTTCTGGCTGACGATGAAACCGAGCAACTTTCCTGACCTGACACCAAAGGTACATTTGGCTGGATTCAACTTTAACTGATACTTCCGAAGTCTCTTAAACAGCTTCAAAAGATGATCCAAATTTTCTTCCTCGCTTCGGGATTTAGCAATCATGTCATCCACGTACACCTCAATTTCTTTGTGGATCATATCATGGAACAAAGTTACCATAGCTCTCTGGTAGGTTTCCCCTGCATTCTTTAGACGAAGGGGCATAACTTTGTAACAGTAAGTTCCCCATGGGGTGATAAACGTAGTCTTATCCATGTCAGTTGGGTCCATTCTGATCTGGTTGTATCCGGAAAAACCGTCCATGAAAGAGAAAACTGCAAACTTAGCTGTGTTATCCATAAGAGTGTCAATGTGTGGTAGTAGGAAATCGTCCTTGGGACTAGCTTTGTTGAGATCCCTGTAATCTACGCACATTCGCACTTTACCATTTTTCTTCATAACCGGCACGATGTTGGCTACCCATTCTGGATATTTTGAAACTGCCAAGAATCCTGCATCCAATTGTTTCTTAACCTCATCTCTGATTTGGAGGGCCATATCAGGTCTACTTCTTCGGAGTTTCTGCTTCACGGGTGGACAATCAGGCTTGAGCGGTAGTTTATGAACTATTATGTCTGTATATAATCCAGGCAGGTCTTGATAAGACCAAGCGAACACATCTACATATTCTTCTAACAGCAGGACCAGCCGTTGTTTGATTTCTGCCCCAAGCGTTGCCCCAATCCTGACCTCCTTCCTCTTTTCTTCAGTGCCAAGGTTGATGACGTCAACTCTTTCTTCGTGTGGCTGAAGATCCGTGTACTGATACTCACACATCTCTACCAAATCATCGGGGATCTCGTAATCCTCTTCTTCCTTAGCTTGATAAATGGGTGAATCAAAGTCGATAGTGAGAGTAGGGTCATTGAATACAACGGGTTTGGGAAGCATTCTGCACGATGGATGGATTTATCTTATTAAAAGTGCACAAACAGGAATGCAAGAAGGAGAAAAAGAATGCAGTTTTGAAAAGATTGCCATTTTTCTTAAAACGAAAGCAAGAATAAAGACAAAGAATTTAACAAAACAAACACTTTCATTGATTAATAAGATTTAAAAGCGGTGGCCCATACAAAATAATCCGAAAGCCTCGGGCAAGGCTGCGGAATTGAAAACATCAAAGCTAACAAACAAATTACTCTGTCAATGGGTACAAAGTAGGTATCTCAATGGCTTCCCAATTACTTAAGGCAGCGTCACACTGAAACACCAAGTGATCGATATCTTCGTCTTCAGCATCTTCAATAATTGCATGGACTTGCTGTCCTCCACTAAAAAGTAAAATTGAAAAGCAATAACAACAGAGCCATGATGGTGCAGAATAAGTACCGAATAGCATGATAAGAAATGGATAAGCAACATATTGAGGTTTAGGCAGACATATAATCAATTAGCAGAGATACAAGTCATAGAAACCTTAACACAATAACAGGGCAAAACTAAGTAACACTTATCCCACATCAATAGACAACTTATGTAGCAGTTAAGACATATCATCTATTCATACTATAAATTCAACAAGTTTCAAGTAAATCAAAGAATAAGGCATGGTATATCATCAAACATTAACTGAGAAGAGCATATGCAATCACTCCAAGATACCAACAAATACAACAAACTTGATTCATGATGTCAGACCAAAGGGGAAGCAGTCAAGCAAAATAAACATATATTGGCAATGCGTATAAACAAGGGAACAATACAATGCACATGACTTGGATATAAGCATTAAAGGAGAGGGAAGAAGGTTACCAAGTGGAGTAATGTCCACTGCACCTTCAGCTTATGATGACCTCTTTGGAATTAGAAACGGACCTCCAATGTAACTCTCCCTCTTCTTCACTCGTATACCAGAACTTTGTGTATTTGGATACATTTGTGAGAAAATGATGATCTCCTCAAGTGCTAAGATCGAGCTCTTTATATAGGCTGATACATTGGGTCGGGTTGAATTTCAAACACTTGGTGGGCAAGGTAATGGGTAGGGTTTAATGTTGAAAATCAAATGTTGTTTAACCTTGGGAGACAGACGCTCCCTTGCTGCACAAATAGCTCAGAGCTCGCAGGGTCAATACTTCAAATTGGTGTGTTGCTTCTGAAACAAACTTCTGTTACCAAACAAGTAAGCAATGAAAGAGTAAGTTGATAGGGACTGCGCCATGAACGCTTCGCAGGCGATGCAGAGCGAATCAGAGTGAATCAGATTGAATGACGAGAAAGGTAAATCCCCAGAATTGATTTTGATGAAACCAGATGGAGAAGCTCAAAGAGGAAATATCTAGGGATCAAAAATTTGAACTGAAGCGCGCCAAAGATTGAATTGAAACGGGTGAACTTGTTTGATTCTTCCTCCTTCCAATCTGAAGTTCGTGAGCAAAGAATAGAGAAGACAAACAATTTGGTTAATTTGTTTTTCTTAGTACCACGTGTCGCCTTCTCATTGGCTGGCCAATGAGTTGAAAAGTCAAACACCAAATTTATTAATTCCCATTGGTTCGTGGCAATGAAAATAAATCCAATACTTGTAGCATCTTTTTTGGTCACGATGGGACAATTAGATTGGGCTCATGAGTGAAAATGAATATATTCTTCCATCTCTTGTTACAAAAGTAACAAAGAAATATTAGGAAAATGGTATTGGTAGGTTAATTAAATAAGGTTTTTGATGTGGTTTAGGAGAATTAAATTGAGCCAATTGGATAAACTTGGTCAAATGAAAGGGTTAATGAAATAGGTTTAGAAAAGGTTAAATGATAAAGGTTTAGAAAATGAAAGTGATAACTGAGGTTTGATAAAGTGGGTAAAGATTGGTCATGGTGGGATTAGGGTTATGAAGACATCTCTTAGTGACTTGCTTAATTCAATGCTCCAAAGACCTTGATCAATCCCTCCTTGAATCTCCTCAAGATAAACCTGATAAAAATAAACAAACACAAACAAACAAAAAACAGATAAAAAGGGTTAGCCATGCAGCATGATTGACCTAATACGATATGCAGAAGATCAATGGATCTAAGGGAAAATTTTGGGGTACAACACAAGTTAACATGAGAAAAGGGTTACTGTTGAGAAATGTACATTTGAAACACCATACATTTTATTCAATAGAATTTTACTTTCTTTTACCAATTGTTATTTACTGCATTTCTTTTACTTTGAAGTTATTTTTCTTTATTGCTTTACTCCACCAAACTTTTATAAAGTTTAGCCTTTTTTAAACAAAACAATCAAGCAATATTTTTTCACAATGAATGATTACTGTCGAAGTGTTCTACAAGTTTTCCAGAAATACATAAAACATAATAGCTTTGTCCTTAGGATTCACTGGTTGATACTGCAAGTTAACCAAATCAATTAGTTTTTTGGAAGACCAGCGGTTGTTTACCAATTTTCACGGTAAACAAATTGGCACGCCCAGTGATACAATGCTATAGTATTTTAAAATATTTTCTTTTACTTTTTCTGGAAATTTTTCTGCATTTAAGTTCTTCATCTGTACGATCTTTCTACGCTTCGTTGCATGAGACATAGGAGTGGTAAAATAGCCACGAACAACAAAGAAATGCCTAGAAGGAGATACGTAAGGAGGATGGCAAATCCAAATCCGTAAAATAACCAAAATCCAATAAACAACAGAGAATCACCCTCTTTTTCAGGGGGGGGGGCAATATGGTTTCAGCATTAGTATCTGAAGTGATACCAACCACAGCAAGTCCGACGCCTACGGAGTCGATTGCACAAAGTGGTCTCATTCTGTCCTATAGGGGAACACATGGTCTACCATCGACCCCCTCTCCAGTGGGACATAATTTATTCAGGCCTCTTGTGCATGAATTTTCTATGCGACTATTAGGACCTGATCAACCTTATGGTATGCCAACGTCAGTGATGGCAAGTTTACACAATGCCTCATCAACATTTGCAGACCCAATGGTGAATGTGACTTTTCCACTACAAGGATCTAGTTCAGGTATAAATAATATGGGTCGAATTAGTCAAACCTTAGGAACTGGATATCCTACCCAAATGCCAAACATCAGCAACAATTTTGCTGCGGTGATAATGCAACAGATGGACGAAAGTAATCATGAGATGGTCCAGATGCTTTCCCAACAAATGAGGGTTATATTCAATCCCTTAATCCAAAATACTACCCAAACCAATCAATAATTGGCAGCACAAATGACGCGTATTGCTGACTTTTTTGGTGTTCCACAACCCCCTCGACATCCTCAGAGGGAATGAATGGTAAAAAATACTGGGGTGGTCTTAGAAAAAGACCCTACAATTAATCAAGTTCAACTAAATGTACCCCAGGTGAACGGTTTAAGCCAGGGGGCAGTAGTCGAACAACGCAGGGTCGAACCTCCTAGAGTCGAGCAGCCAATCTAGAGGGAACTAAGGGTAGTAGTGGTAAATAGAAACCAGAACGTTGATGAAGTAATAAATCAAATTCGACGCGAAGATGTAGCGGCAGATAACAACCTAGCTGCTATGGTTGAAAGGATTATGGCCAGAAATGGGGTAAATATTGGCCTTCATAGGCCAAATTATACATCACCTTTGTGTAAATATATCCTACAATGAGATTTACCCCATAGATGGAAAGTCCCCAAATTCACTAAGTTTTATGGGGATACTAGTGAGTCCACAGTCGAACATGTGGCAAGATATTTGATAAAGGTTGGCGAAATCGCTAACAACGAAAACCTAAGAATGAAGTATTTCACATGTTCACTCACCAAAAATGCCTTCACTTGGTTTACAACACTACCAACGAATTCGATCCACAATTGGACCCAGTTGGAAACACTATTCCATGAGCAATTCTATAGGGGACAGACAAAGATAAGTCTGAAAGAATTGGCTAGAATTAAGAGAAAGTTCTCCGAGCCAATTGATGATTACCTAAATAAGTTTCAATTGCTTAAGGAATGGTGCTTTACTCAAATGCCTGAACATGAGTAGGTTGAATTGGCCACTGGTGGCCTCAACTATTCAATTAGAAAGAAGTTGGATACCCAGTACTTGAGAGATATGGCCCAGTTGGCTGATAGAGTTCGACTAGTCAGACGATTGAAGGCTGAGAAAGCTAGGGCAAAAAAGAATAGAAAGGAGAAGGTAGCCTACTCTGAATTCGATTAAGATGAACAAGAGACTAGTGTCGATCCCTTTTTCGACGAGAGTGAAATTGACCTTGCTGAATTAAAGCAAGACCCACCTTACTCTTGCAAAGTTTTAACGCCGTCAAATGGAATGAATCCAGTCGATTCTAAGAAGAACGATAGGTTCCCTAAAAGAACCTATACTTTCGACGTCACCAAGTATGGTGAAATTTTTTATGTATTAGTTAAAGACGGCCAAATGATAGTGCCTCCTGGCGCTAAAATGTCTCCTTTATAACAGAGTAAAAAAAGAGGATTTTGCAAATATCATAATTTTCTTGGCCATAAAACATCACAATGTTTTCTTTTCAGGGATCTCTTTCAAAACACAATTAAGGATTGACGTCTCAAATTCGTTGATAAGGCAAGGAACCAGATGAAGGTGGACTCAGATCCCTTCCCCATTGCTAATGCGCACTATTCAGAACCATCCATGGTGAACATGGTCGAAGTTGCTGATGACTTCACCAATAATGCTCAAATGGTTGAAGGTACTGATGGCTTCACTGGAATAGTTGCTCAAGATTCTGATCAAGAAACCACTGAGGGTTTCATCCAGATTATTGGAAACTTCAATCACGAAGTCACTGAAGACTTAGACAAAGAAGTCATTGATGGCTTCATTGAGATGGTCACTGACGACTTTCAAATTGAAACCACTCAAGGTTTCATTAATGAAGTTGCTGAAGGCTTTGATAATGGGATTACTGAGGGTCCCAATGAGGTAATTTTAATGTGTGAAACTACTGACGGTTTCATAAAAATCAATAACGAAACTAAGGCCACTGAGGGCCTTAGGATGAAATTCCAAGAAATGGATATCTCTGCAGGTACTAATCTTGGAGTTAACATGGTCGAGATGACCAACGAGTCTGCGATGGAAGTGGAAAATGCACTCTCTAACAAGAGGAATATGCCAAAGTGGCATTTCCAAAACAAGAAGAAAATTTGGTTGAGTTTCTTCACAGATGCCATCAAAAGAATTCTCAAGTGATGATGTGTCCCAGATGCAATGCTGTCTTCGACCGGAAAGCTGCGAAAAATATCCAAGGGGTTCGACGCGCGAAGGATAAGAATAATTGGAAGAACACAAGCAAACATGATGCTTTTGACAAAAAGGGGGGACCAAGAAGATATGATCAACATGTACATGGGGTACGTGGAAATAGGTCATCAACCTTCAAGCCCACTTCTGATGCACCCAGGGACAAATGGGTGAGGCCAGTGGAGAAAAGAGAGAATGGCCATAAAGTGGCAAAATTTCGAAGTCGAAAGAGGGTCTTCGATAGCATACAGAAGGGAGTTCCAAGCTTCCAAGAAATCAGCCTGAAATTCAGAAAACTACAAAGGGAAGAATCTAATAACGAGGTCTTAGTGGAGACATCAACAAAGGAAGCGTAAGGCTGAGAGAGAAGCAGCGGAAAAAGAGAATGCTGAGTCTAGTAGCAAAGTTCAGATAAAAAAGGACAACAATAAAGAAAAAAAACATGTCGAGAGAAAAGCTGTCGAAAGAACGTTTTTCACAGACCAGCATGGAAATGAAAAAGAGATCGTCTGACCAAATGTTTGCAGATGATGATATCATGATGGAAGATTTCGATACAGGATCAGAATCGTCACTCTACATTATCTATAATGTCGTATCCATGTTACCCAGGGAGTGTGACAGGGTGACGAAATTGGAATACCCAAAAGATGAGGGCGAGCAAGAAGTGGCCTATCAAAGGCCAGTGTGTTACTTCATTTTGAACAATGGCTGTGTCGAGGAACAGAATGCGTTCTTCGAAAGATCAGATGAAGCCATGAAAAAACACTTGAAACATATATTCATTAGAGGATAGATCGAGAACGTGGGTATCAATAAGATACTAGTATATGAAGGAGCAACAATGAATCTTATGTCGTATTATATGTTAAAGAAGATTGGCAAAAAAGACTCCGAAACGAAGCCACATAACATGGTCCTTTCGAATTACGAAGGGAAAGTTGGAACAACCACGAGAGCCATCCTGGTAGACTTAACCGTTGGCACGATTAGTAGGCCAATGATGTTTATGGTGATTGCTTCCAAGGAGAACTGCAACCTACTCCTTGGAAGGGAGTGGATCAATGGAATAGGTGCGGTACCTTCGTCACTTCACAAAAGGATATTCATCTGGAGGAGTGATGAAATTGTTGAAAATATTGAGGAAGACTAAAGCTATTACATGGCTGAGGTTAACCAAATAAGTGGGCATCATTTTGATAAAAATTTGGCCCATATAGCACCATGCAACCCTGCAGGTTTTGATTTTACACCTGCAGACAATGCCTTCTGTTCCTTGTACTTGTACCCCACCCATGGCTTTCAGTGGGACATGGAGTTTGTAGGAGAAGAAGAATATATCTTCGGAATAGCTAGAACCCAACCAACGTATTGGGGCAGTGAATTCAGTGACAATGACTGAGTCGTTGACACTAAAAACGATTTCGGCTTATATAGATGAAAACAAATTGAAAGCGGCCTTAGAGGCCGAAGTAAAATATATGGTTGTCGAAGCCAAAGATGACGAAGAGCACTTTAAAGGTCCTGGGAAGGACTTCGACCCGGAGCCACCCGACAAAGAACAAGTCGAAGTGCCAAGCCAAAGGCTAGATGCCATTTACGATGATGAGCCTTTGGGCTTTGAAAAGGATCCGCTAGCAAGTAACATCAAAATGTTTTCACAAGATCCTCTTGAAGAGATCGACCTGGGAGAAGGGACAACGAAAAGCCCGACCTACATCAGTGCCAACCTTGACCCACAACTCATAGTCGAAGTAATTCAACTACTGAAGGAGTTCAGAGACTGCTTTGCATGGGATTACGACGAAATGCATGGTTTAAGTGGAGATCTGGTCGAACTGAAGTTGCCAATAAAGCCGGGGAAGAAGCCCATCAAGCAAACTCCAAGGAAATTTGCACAGGCGGTTCACGTAAAGATCAAAGAAGAGGTCGAAATACTTCTGAGATGTAAATTCATTCGTATGACCAGGTATGTTGAATGGATTGACAACATTGTTCTAGTTATTACGAAGAATGAAACTTTAAGGGTTTGCATAGACTTTAGAGACCTAAATGCTACAACCCCAAAAGATGAGTACCCAATGCATGTGGCGGAAATGCTAGTCGACTCTGCTATAGGCCATGAGTATTTAAGTATGCTCGACAGATATCCTGCCTATAATCAAAATTTCATTGCTGAGGAAGACGTGTCGAAAATGACATTTCGACGCCCTAGAGCATTAGGCACTTTTGAATGGGTAGTAATGCCCTTCAGCCTGAAGAATACTGGGGCAATGTATCAAAGAGCAATGAATTTAATTTTTCATGACTTTATTGAAACATTTATGCAAATTTATATTGATGATATTATGGTTAAGTCAGTTTCAGGAAAAAGTCATATTGACCATCTTCGACAATTGTTTGAAAGAATGAGGAAGCATGGTCTCAAGATGAATCCTCTTAAGTGTGCTTTCTGTGTGTACATGGGGGATTTTCTAGGCTTTGTGGTCCATAAAAAAGCAATAGAGATCAATCAGAATAAGACCAAGGCCATCATGGAGGCGAAAGCGCCTTCGACAAAGAAGGAGTTGCAGTCATTGCTAGGAAAGATCAACTTTTTGAGGAGATTCATTTCCAATCTAAGTGGAAAGACTCAAGCCTTCTCACCTCTACTTCGACTCAATCAAGAAGGTTTTGAGTGGGGGCAAGCGCAACAAGAAGCATTCGACAAGATTAAAGAATACCGTGCTCACCCTCTAATTCTGGCGACTCCTTGTAGAAATAGGAGTATGAGATTGTACATATCAGCGTTTGACAAGACCTTAGGGAGCTTGTTAGCTCAAGAGGATGAAAATGGCGTCAAAAAAGTAATTTATTGCCTTAGTAGAGTCTTGAATAATGCAGAGACTAGATATAGTATAGTCGAAAAGTTGTGTCTTTGTCTATAATTTTCTTGTACAAAATTGAAGCATTTTATTAAACCAGTGGAAGTTTATGTTTCATCTCATTTTGACGTTATTAAACATATGCTTTCTAAACCTATTTTGCACAGTCGAATTGGTAAATGGGATTTAGCCTTAATGGAATATTCTTTAACTTATATGCCTTTAAAGGCTGTTAAAGGACAAGTGGTAGCCGACTTTTTAGTCGACCACTCTATAGTCGAAAACTCCTTAAACTTTGTGGAGCTTGAACCATGGATGTTGTACTTCGACGATTCTAGTCATAAAGATGGAACGAGAGTAAGCGTATTGGTTATTTCTCCTAACAAAATTCCAACAAAACTCAAGTAGAAGGTTGAAGGCCTTTGTTCAAACAATGAAGCTGAATATGAAGCTTTAATTGCTGGACTTGAAATATTGTTGGAATTAGGGGCAACTCGAGTCGAAATAATGGGAGACTCAGAGTTGGTAATAAAACAAATTACAAAGGAATACAAATGTGTCAAGGAAAATCTTATCATGCACTTTGTGATAGCCAATAGGTTGTTACGAAGATTCAAAATGGTAAGCATTCAACACTAACCTCGACTTGAGAATCAAGAGGAAAATGACTTGGCCCAAATTGCTTTAGGATACAAAAATTCGATGGAAAAATTACAAGATGCAATCGAAGTGAGAGGAAGGGTTGTATCAACTAAACTATCCCCAACAGGCTTGGAGACAATGAAGCTAGGATATGCTGACGAAGAGGGCTTTGAGACATTGGCTATAGATAGTTTGACAGACCAATATTGGAGAAAGCCAATTGTAGACTACTTGCAGAATCTAACAGATTATGTTGAATGAGAGGTCAAGTATCTTGCCTTGAGTTATGTTCTAATAGGGGATGAATTATTCAAAAATACACCTGAAGGTGTCTTACTCAAATGCCTTAGTGAATTTGAGGCATATTTGGATCTTTCTAATGTCCATAGTGGGGCATGTGGAGCACATCAAGTAGGCCATAAGATGAAATGGTTATTATTTCGACAAGGAATGTATTGGCCTACAATGCTTAAGGATTGTATTGAATTCGCCAAATTATGTCAAGAATGCCAAATACATGCAGGTATTCAACATGTTCCTGCAAGCGAATTGCATTCCATAGTGAAGCATTGGCCCTTCAGAGGTTGGGCTTTGGATTTAGTGGGTGAAATTCGACCAGAATCATCCAAGAGTCAAAAATACATTTTAGTGGGAATAGATTATTTCACTAAATGGATTGAGGCTATACCACTGGTAAACGTGGATCAGGATGCAGTAATCGAATTCATTCAAAAGCACATTATTTGTAGGTTTGGAATCCTAGAGACTATTACAACAGACCGCATATCAGTGTTTATTGGTCAAAAAATGCAAGAATTTGCTAAAGAGATGGGATTCAAACTTCTAACTCCACGCCTTATTATTCCCAGTCGAATGGTCAACTCGAAGAAGCAAATAAAGCGGTGATTAGGTTAATTAAGAAGCATGTAGGGAAGAAGCCAAGAAATTGGCATAAGACATTGGACCAAGTTTTGTGGGCATGTCGAACCTCCCCTAAGGGTGCTACAAATACTACACCCTTTCGACTAACATATGGTCATGATGTTGTGTTACCAGTCGAAATATATTTACAGTCGACCAGAATTCGGAGACAACATGAGATTCCATCTGACTCCTATTGGAATATGATGTTGGACGAAATTGTTGGTTTAGACGAAGAAATACTAAATGCCTTAGAATTATTAAAAAGGCAAAAGAAGAGAGTGGAAAAGTCATACAATAAAAAAGTGAAAGTTAAATTATTTTCGACTGGAGATTTGGTTTGGAAAGTGATTTTTCCCATGGATCAGAAAGATAGAACTTTGGGCAAGTGGTCCCCTAAGTGTGAAGGTCCTTTTCAAATTATTAAAGTATTTTTCAATGGCGCATACGAGATCGAAGAGTTAAGCGAAGATAGAAGAATCTTGAAGGTAAATAGTAAGTATTTAAAGAAATATAAGCCTATACTTCAAGAGGTAAAAATAAATATGGAGTAATGCATACAGAAGATAATCAGGGCCAAAATGGGAATTAAAAAGTAATTTGCCAAAATGGCTAAAGTCATTACAATCCACGCCACAAAGGGCTTAAAAATTACAATCTAAAGAAACAAAGTTCAACAATAAGCAACTTAAAATAAGAGAGAGCTTTTCATCTTCTCATATTTGGATTTCTGAAGCATCAAGCGACTTTCACAGAAAACCTTATTGGTCAAAAGATCTTCGATTTCTTTTCTAAGTTGTTGGACGCTGTCGACATGATACATTCTAACCTTGAGTTCTTTGGCCACTTCTTCTTGGTCGAATTTGAGAAGTTCGTCTTTACGTTACTTGGCCTGAGAAATTTTGCTCTGTAAATCCTTGAGTTACTTCTCCAATTCTTCGACATTTTTGTCACAACTTGCAATCTCTTTCTTATTTTGATCAGAGACCTTTTCCAGATCTGAAACCTTTTTGGTGGAATCAGAGGTTGCATCCCATTCAACCAGTTGGGTCTCTAATTTATTGTGAATTTGGTTTGAAAAATCTCTAAGCCGAATTAGATCAGCAACGACAAGATCAATCAATGTGCCCAGCTCCATTATGGCATCAGCAACTTCTAGAGAAACCTCCAAGACATTGACTTGCTTCAAGAGTTTCTTGATCCCAAAACTGGTAGAAATATCCTTTTTCAAGAGTTAGAAGAAACCATCGTTGAAAATCTTCTCTTTGATTTGGGGAAGCAAGTCATCCTCGGGCTTAATGGAAGACTTGTTGCCTGAGGCAGTCGAAGTGCTGGTACTCTTAACACCAAAGCTATATCTAGAGTTAATCATGGCTTTTAAATATTCCAGTGGCCCTTGCACTTTCAGCGACTCTAGCTCTTTGTGTAAAAGGCTGGTAGAGTTTGTTCCAGTCGAAGCATCTAGATGTGGGTCAGTTTTTGATTGATCTTCTTGCTTTTCCTTTTCGTCTTCATTTTCATTTTTATCCTTCTCTTCTTCTTCATCTTCATCCTCCAAGACGACTTCAGTTTCAAAATCAAACATAGAGTGATCCTCTTCCTCTTCCTTTTTGTCGAAACTATCTTGTTTGTTGATTGGGGATCCATCTTCAGACTTGTCTTCGACAGCTTGTTCTGTAGATGGAATTTCAGTATCTCTTGCGACATCAGCTATGACTTCCACCCTGGCTGGGCTTTTCTCTTGATCAGGTGAGTTGGTGTGTGAAAGCTCAATGGTGGCCTTAGGTGGTGATTTCATTTGATCACCGGCTAGTTGGCTCACTTCGTTAACAGACTTCTTTGTGGAATCCTTGGGAGAAGTCTTAGAAGGGCTTGTCAGATGATAGGTAGGATCGCTGCTTGTGGTTGAGATGATTTGTTGCACAATGGGATGCCCATTGTCATCTTTGGCATCATATAAAGAAGAAATCAAGAAAAGATTAGAAGCATGTTAGTCGAAGACAAACATAAAATTCAAAGACGAAGAAGAAATCTTTACACCTTAGGATTTTCAATCCCAGGGCTAGAGTTATCACTCTCTACCTGATCAGGGTTCTTCTTGTCGGTTGGTTTCTTATTACTAGGGGTAGCATCAGTTTCTACCACCTTTGAGGTAGAAGTTTTCTTCACATGTGCTTTGGTTGATTTTTGCTATGGTTGAAAACTGGCATCAGTAATTTTCATTTGCTTCTTCTTCTTCTTGGTGTGTTTAGATTGGTCTGGCGAAAGGTTACCATCATCGGATTCAATTACTTGAACCTCAGGTTCTTGCTGCTTTCTCTTTTTAGGTGTCGTAGGTGGTTTCCGACTTCCCTGCAAAAAATATCAAAAAAATATTATACTTCATATGTTAAATTGAGCAAGCAATATAATAGAAAGAAGAAGAAATAATAAGCACAAAGATTTACCTTTATTGTGGGTTTCTTGGTGTTGTCCTCTTCTTCTTCTTCATCGATGACTTCTTTTTCAACGAGAGTAGGTTTTTTGGATGGAATCCTCACAGCTGCAAAAGAAAAGTAATGCAGTTAGTATAATCCAAATACAAAATATAAATAAAAAGAAAGAAGTGGTGTCGAAGAATCTCTCATTCCACACCTTGATATATTGGAGACTCCACGCAAACATGTTCTATGCCAATAAGAAGGTGGCCTTTGAAATTGTCCAGAGTGTACTTAGTCAGAACCACTCGCTTAGTACGCTTTGGTAATCTTGGCAAAGATTTTTCCTAGAATCCCCACAGACGAACCAGTCTGGAAATGGAGGGCTAAAAGCCACACCAAAATCAGCAGTTGGCAGTCGAGGGAATTTTGAAGGATAAATATTAAAAGCTAACTTGTAACATTGATCAGGTCGAACGTACGAAAGAAGTTTTAAGTCCTCTAATTTCTTTGAAAAATTTTCTTTTAAAGTCACTGCTGCTTCTCTAATGATTTGACTAAGCCCAATTGGCATGTAGGTAGTTTCAAAGTACTTTCTGGAATGCTTGGATCTCTTAGATGTGTGTTGAAGTGCCTTTCTTTACTTTGTTTTGCACAGTGGCAAAATCTCTAGTTAGTTGGACGTTGAAGGCCACAACATTAAACTCTGTAAGGTCAGAATACTTGGCAAGCAACTTGGCACATTCTGCTTCATTGTGCCACATGTTGTAATGGATTAGTGAACCCTTTTTAGGAAAGAGGGGTTTAGGTTTAATCTGAATTAAACCAAACTGTCGAGAGACAATATTTGGTTGATAACTACCAAGAGAAATTCGAAGCTTGGATGAGTTGAGCCTTGAAGCTAACAGTCTTAGCGTAAGGAATGATTCCCAAATGTCAAGAGATTCTGCTTCTTGTTCTTTCGACTCAGGAGGAAATCTTCTTGTGAATCATTCATGACCTACCTTTCTATTGGAAAAAGGAGCCATGTTGGAAGAAAAATTATGATGCTTCGCAAACATCATCACGTAGCTGGTGAATGTCTACTGAAGGTTCATTCCTTCGTCACTAGGAGTCAACAGCACAAGCCTCTTCCCTTCACCTCTTATATTCTTCACTTCGACGGATACTTCATTGATGGGGTTTCGAAGAGGAAGGGAGGCTTCGAAAGTGGCATTCAACCATAGCTGTGTCTTCAATGTTGTGACGCCTTCTCCAAGAGATTCATATGGCTGGCCAGAATGATTTCGCTGAGGCAGAGGTCATGTGCAGCATGTCGTTGGTTAGCCATAGTCAGGTACCTCTTCGCCACTTGATGGTACCTTGAGCAGAAGACACAACATGAAAGCCTGAGAGCCAGGAAGGTAATGTGTTCTTGGTCGGAAACCTCTTTGGTTTCTTTATCATGATAATAGGACATGTAGATTGTGAAGGGTGCTTTGTTAGTGTCGAAACCTATTGAATCATCTGCTAAAAGATTGGGGTCATAGTTTACTCCAATAGGTTTTAAGCCAATAATAGCAGCGACGTCGAACAAAGTTGGGGTAACCATTCCACAAGGGAGATGTCCCAGAGGTAAAGGGAAGCAATAAGCATAGAAGGACAATAACCCGGTCCTACC
Organism: Lathyrus tuberosus; assembly: GCA_022829125.1. Taxonomy (NCBI): domain Eukaryota; kingdom Viridiplantae; phylum Streptophyta; class Magnoliopsida; order Fabales; family Fabaceae; genus Lathyrus; species Lathyrus tuberosus. The sequence continues at coordinate 12,791,424 of JALAZF010000062.1, read as the reverse complement.
TTCGACAGCTGGATAAGGTCGTAGATGTCCATCTTATTCCAAACTTGGGACTTGGCTTTTTCTATCTTTTTTAACCAAGCTAAGTAGTCATAAGGGTCTCTTGATAGAGGGCAGGATCTGAAAATCCTAAAGTTAGTGTTCATGAACTCTAAGTTTATGGGGTCCCTAGAAACTATGGTCAAAGGTGAACCTCAACCATTTACCTTCAATTTCTCATCAATTTTAATTTCCTTATCAGTCCTAGGTTTCAACCCGTTTGTTATGGGTTTGTAACAGTGATAAGTTGGAAAAAATTCACTAACCTTAGTAGGGTCAGCAGAGAGATCAGGTAAAGGACCTAACATGGCACGGGTCTTACCAGAAACAAGAAGAGGGATAAGTACCAGTGATTGATATAATATGCGTTTCTCTTCTTCATTTGGAGATTCTGGGATATACTAAATTTGGACCTAGCATCCTATGAACTGGAGTGAGTTCCTTGGATTTCTTGGAGTATTTTACATTCTTGCTAGTTTTCTTATAGATTTTTAAAGTGGAAGCTATTGTTGTAGTGAGTGTGCAGAGAAAAAGATTTAAAGAAAGATGAAGTTTTAAGGAAGATGTGCTTCAGAAAATTCAGAAAGTAAAAAGAGTAAAAATGGTAACTTTCACTCTTTTATAGATGGATTAAAGTGGAACGATTACTGTGCATGATCATTGTATATTATTTATGGTGATAAAAATCATGGGACGTGTGTCATGTGAGGGTGGTGTGATGAGACAGAAGTAGGTAAAGGTCTGACCTATGATCTCCTAAGGAATAGATGTGTGATGATTAAAAAAGATTCACGCATGGGTTTGAGGAGACGTTTGGGGAAAGTTGTCATGATGACAATGACATCATAGCAATCCAAAGGTTCTCATAAAGAGATATGCTTGAGCGAATACTTAGAAATATTTTCTAAGTATAGGAAGTTACTTCGACGAAGGGATGCTATAAGGCATTCCTTCAAAAGACATTTAAATTTCAAATACGGGTGGATAACCGTCTTTTGTCCTTATCTGTTTATTAGGAGAAGACGCGTGGCGAACCATGGTGAAACAAAGGCATGCAGGGGCGAAACATGTCAACTTTTGAAGAAATGTTAGTTAGAAATAATTATTTCGACGGATTATAAATAGGGGTCTTAGTATTAGGATTTTCGTGTCTTCAGTTATTGTACTGTACTCAAATTTACTCAAAGTATCCAAGTTAATGTGAGAAAAGAGTTATTGTTGAGACATGTACGTTTGAAACACCATACATTTTATTCAATAGAAATTTACTTTCTTTTACCAATTGTTATTTACTGCATTTCTTTTACTTTGAAGTTATTTTTCTTCATTGCTTTACTCCACCAAATTTTTATAAAGTTTAGCCTTTTTCAAACAAAACAATCAAGCAATCTTTTTTCACAACGAATGAATACTTTCGAAGTGTTCTACAAGTTTTCCAGAAATACATAAAACACAATAGCTTTGTCCTTAGGATTCACTGGTTGATCCTGCAAGTTAACCAAATCAATTAGTTTTTTGGATTCAGTGGTTGTTTACCAATTTTCACGGTAAACACAATGCCGAATTACAAGAGCATAGATGAAATCTTGCTCTTGTTGAGAAGTAGTTAGAAGAGTAGAGGAAGATTTCAGAAGCCGAGTGGGAAAGTCAGAAGAAAGACATAGAAAAGTAAGAAGAGTTATATGCAGTAAGTGTTTTATCTGAAATGCTAGTATTTTATATGCAATGTGTGATATATTGTGTTTAATCTGAAAAGTTAGAAAAGATAGAAATGTGTTTATTATGTATTGATATATTGTCGCAGAGAATAAGTGAATCCTTACCACAACGCACAGATGAAAATGATAATAATAATATTGTTTATGATCAAGTTCCCCAAACATATGGTGTACGTCATGCTAGTACCAAAGGAAGTAATTGTTCAGGCAACCCCGCTAAAAAGGTTAATGAGTTATTGGATCCTTCCACAAATGAAATCGCCACGTTATACGTTTTGGTTGTGGAAAGTGAAGATCTGTATCCTTTTTCTCTAGAGCATTGTCCATCGATAGAACTCTATTATGTTTATCCTAGTGACATTCGAGATTTTCTCTGTGATGGTACTTGGCTAGACGTAGGGATATTGCAACTTTGATGCACGTAAGTATATACTTGAATGTGCTTGTCATTATAGTACTTTATCATTTTTGTATTTCCTTTACTTATTTTTTTAATTTTGTTTAACCATTTAGGTACATTCATCGTGTATGTATAGAGTTAAATAAGTCTAATATTTATGGCATCTTGGATCCGTATAGTATTCGATGGACAAATAATAAGACAAAAGATATTGAGACCTACATTTCGGTAAGGTTAGGTAAAGGGCGAAAAGAATATTACTTCGCACCATTTCTCAATGCGTAAGTAATTTTGAAATTTTGGTTTATCTATTATAGTTAGTTTTGTTTTAGAAAATACTATATATATATATATATATATATATATATATATATATATATATATATATATATATATATATGGAATGTATCATATGATAATGTCATTTTTATCTGAGAACATGAGAATGAATCTGAACCATTTGATTTTAAAATAAATGGTGGAGATTATGTGTGTTTTTTTCTCTCTCCTCCATTATTTAGGAGAGAGAAAAAATCACACATAATTTCCACCATTTATTTTAAAATCTAATGATTCAGATTCATTCTCATGTTCTCACATAAAAAAGACATTTTCATATGATATGTTCCCTATATGTGTGTGTATGTGTGTGTGTGTGTGTGTGCGCGTGTGCGTGTACGTGTGCGTGTGCGTGTGAAATGTACATTTGAGTTTGAGTGTTGTAAATAACATTTTTTATTTGATGAAATAAATAAGTATTTGAGTTTGAGTTTTGGTAATATACAATTGTTGTTTCTGTTATGTTACAGTTTGATGTGCATTTCAGTTTGAGTGTTGTAAATAACATTTTTGATTTGATGAGATAAATAAGTATTTGAGATTGAATATTTTAATATGCATCTTATATTGTTGTTTCTGTTCTGTTACAGTTTAAACAATACATGTTATAAAATGTAAAATTTTCAAAATGAAGAATTTTTTTTTAAAAAGCATATAATTTAATGGCGGTTTTTAATTATGATAATGGTTGTATAGTGGAGAATATATAATATAACCATGATTTTTATAGAATACCATGGTTATATACTTAAAAATGCGCTGAGATTTGAACCTGGGACATTTTATATATGAGAACGGTTTGGTTATTAACCGTGATAATATATCGCGCGCATTCAGATTTTCCACAACGATCATAAGACCGTGATTGTAAGTAGCGCATATACAACCACACCCTACGTAACAATGGCAGGTCACGCGTGTTCTTATCCATTTTCCAATCGTTGTTGTATATGTTTTCCGTAGTAGTGTAAACATAATCATAATTAACATAAATTTAGTTAGTGATATGTTTTAGAGTTGATTAAATTAAGGAACTTAAGTTGTTATGAGTTTAGATTTGTTAATATGTCTAATGTTGAATTTGAGTTTGGATATGTTTAGAGTAATGAGTTAGTGTTGTATTTTGAATTACTAACATGTTTAATGACGAGTCTGAAATGGTTGAGTTGACTCTAATATGCTCAATGAGTTAGTTTAATGTGTTTGGAGTATTATGTGAATTACATATTATTTAATTTTGAGCAATTTCGAGTTCAGTGAATTTTTGTTACCTTGTTGATGAATTTAATAGACAACTTTGTTAAATTACAGTTTTTAGAGTTACTATGGAGTTATTGAGAAATTGATAATAAAATTATTGAGTTGAGTTGAGATTTGAGTAATCTAACAGGTTTATTGTTGTTTTGATAAGGGTAAAAGTTGTTTTGAATATTTGTTGTCTTACCCTGTTGGTGGTCTGACATAAGTAATAATATGAGTTACTTTGTTGGTGAATATTAAGGTGATAATATGTTAATATTTCGCACTATTGATAAGTATGTGTGAATATTATATGTTGATATGGTTGAGTTATAATTGTATAATATATTTTCGAGTTGTGTGGTTGAGAGAGAACTACATTGGCAAATTATGATTTAGAGTAATGTTTTAAAAATTGGACCAGAGATCGAACCGGTGAAACATTCTGGTTATGGTTTAATTGTTTCAATCGGTTAAACCTATGGTCGAATCGTTTATTAAATAAAATAGGTTTAATTTCAATTTTGGTCCCCCTATTTTGTCTTTTTTTGGGGTATGGTCCCCCATTTTAAAAATCATGATTTTGGTCTATTTTTTAAGTTTTGTGTTGGATTTTGGTCCTTTTTTTAGGACTAAAATCCAACACAAAAACTTAAAAAATGGACCAAAACCCGAATTTTTAAAATGGGGTGATCAAAATCCAAAAAATAAAATAAAATAGAGGGACCAAATTTGCAACTAAACTAATGAAATAATAATAGGAAACTAAATTTCATAAATATATCACACACAATCATATGTTCACAACTTAATAAAATAAATATTTCAAATTCATTACAAACTCAATACAATAATATCAATAATAGATATAATAATACAATGTACACTTAGTTTAAAATAATTTAAACCAAAATTAAAATAAATAAAAAAACATAACAACTAAAATAAAATTCAAATAATTAAGAATACCTAAATTAAATAAGATAGAATTGCAAAAATAAATAATACAACCTACTTAATTGAACAACAACAAGCAAATTCAAGTTGAACGATGACAAACAATGATTTTTTTTAATTGAGGAATGTTTTAAGTCTTGATATTGACATATTAAAATTTAAAAAAAAAATGACTGATTTGATGCATATTTTTTAACCGAGCAGTTTTACAAAACTGGCTCCAAATTTTTTGGTTCGATCGGTTTAAACGGTTCAGTCCGATTTTTCCTGTTTTACTCAAATTTTGACCCACTTGCGGTTTTAAAAGGTTAACCAGACCATATTCAGCTCCAATTCCCAGTCCAACCGGTTGAACCGACCGGTTCGGTTTGAGTTTTAAAACATTAGTTTAGAGAGAACCTTGTCTAGAGAGGACTTTGTTCAATGAGAAATATATATATATATATATGTGTGTGTGTGTGTGTGTGCGCGCGCGCGCGCGCGAGCGTGTGCGCGTGCGTGTGTGTATGTGCGCGTGCGCGTACGTGTGCGTGCGCGTGTGAGTGGAGTTTAACTTACTATAAGAGTAAATTTTTTTATAACTTACTCCAAATCATAACTTTAAATTGAATCTAATTTAAAAGTTAAATTAACATTTTACTTAATTAGACATCTAATTGAATCTAATTTAAAGAGTATGATTTAAAGTATACTAAAAATAATTATTCTTGAAATAAATTGAACCCATATATATATATATATATATAGTCTTTGTAGGCTTTTTATTAGTCTAAGTCTGATAATTTAATTAAATAGACTTAAAAAAAATTAGACTTACCCTTTCTAGTAAATAGTTTTATCCAAGTTAGTTATTAAATATGTGAGGCTATAGATATTAGGGGTGAGCAAGAAACGGGTCGGGAAAGGTTATGACTAACCCTAACTCTGTTCTAAATTTTGATCGGATTATTTTAATGATACTAACCCGTAACTAAACCCGAAAAAAATCCGATAATATATAAGTTAGTTTAGACTGGGTTAATTTAAGACGATATCAGGTTGACCCGAAATATATGAAAAAAAATTAGTTACTTAATAAATTTATTATAGTATTTTTTTAAAATTCGTTTAAATAAGAAATATGAATAAAATTATTAGCATGAATGAAAAACAATGACAACATCTAAAGTCAATTTTTTTAAATAAAAAACATAATATAATTCTATATATGTCATCACCATTTTATTTTCACTAAAACATAAACTCTTTATTTATTTAAATATATGAATCTATCATAATATTTGCTTTCATATATGTCTGCCATTTAATTAACACAATACCTAAATAATAATCATGAAAAAATGTCTAAAGTATTCAGACTTATATATTCAAACGGGAAAATAAATTAAGCTTGCATACACAAAAGGGATTTTTCAATTTGATTTTAAAAAAATAAAGTTGAAGAATTATAGCGGACTAGCATTATTCATAGAACAATACAATGATTATAACATTTATATAATTTTAAAATTGTTATAAAATAGATATAAAGGAAGAAAGATAGACTTACTTGATGCAAAAAGATGATGACGGAGTCAAGAGAAAACAAAAGTATCACGTGTGCATTCATAATATTAGAACGGGTTGAATAACTCGAGGATTAACCCGAATCTGTCCCAACCCAATACCAGATTCATTTTTAGACAGTCCTTTTTTTTTATTTTTTTTATTTTTGCATGAGACGGAAAAAAAACTAACCCAAAATTATTGGGTTAGGACGGGTCTTCGGGTTGGATTCTGCCCACCCCTAATAGATATATGTAAGTCTAACCTATTTTTATTCCTACTTCTAGATTATCTAGATGACTTGTATTTGAGTTATCTAAAAGAAAAAATTGAAAAATTTTAAAATTTTTAAAAAATTATTCGCACTCTAATGTTTTGATTTTTTTTTAATTTATTTTTAGAATGTAACATAGTTTTATGTAAAAAATTATATTTTTTTAATAAAATATTAAATGAAAATTTAGTTTGTATAATTATTTTTAAAATGTTACTTTAGATATTTCATAATTTTATAAAAACATTTTTTTATATCAAAATAAAAAAAAATTAATTTTAAAGTTATTTTAAATAAATTTTCGTAAAAATCATTTTTGAAATACAATTTTTTGAAAAAACATGTGATTTCGAGTATATTTTGATTTTTAATAATATATATTTATGTTATAAAATATCAAAATTTGTCTTTTAATTTAAAAAAATCGAATATAAAATAATTTATAATCTTTTTAAAAACAATTTTATAAAATTCATTTTTAAAATTAAAAATAAAATCTATTTTTTAAAACCGAAACATGCTCTGTATTATTGTTCCTGTTGTTAGTTTTCTTTAGTTACAAATCCTTCCAAGCTAGTTTATTAGTTTGAAAGTCGAAATTGTTTAATACAATACTAACAAAAAATAGTGTGACATTGACATACATGTTGTGTGCACGTTGCCGTGTTGATCCGTCCCTTTACCAATTGAATAATTAATTCCATGACCTTTTGCTCTTCAGAAAACAACAAACTATCAACCTGAGTTATTTTAAGTTGAATCTGAAGAATTTTGTGAACTGATCAAAAACTAAGTTGGAAGTATTCAAAGGTTCACGGGATAAGGCAATATATTCAACAAATGTGTTCTCTTTCTGATTAATATTTTCAAATGCAAATCCATAAAATAAGAGTAAATTTGGGAGTCTTGCTCTTTTAATATTCGTACTACCACTAGTAGTATTCAACTTGGACGAAATATTGCACTCTAGTATTTCTTTATATTAGAAATATTGCATTCTCAAGACGCCATTCTAGAACGCTGAATTATAATACTATTGATTAGCTAGAAATATTACCTCTTATGTTAGTAAAGAAATATTAATTCACGTGGTCAATGAAAATCTTGTTATATTAAAAAAGGCATATGGTATAATGTATAGAATTTGTTTGGGAAGACCAAAAAATTAGTTTTTACTTTTTTAGGTTACATTAATAAAAATGATTTGTTTGATAACTGACTTTTAACTTGTAATTTGTAATTTTTTTATTAGCTTTTGTCTTTTTTTTTTTTTCTTTTCAAAAGCTATTTATTGTTCATTTTGATTCGTTGCATTTTACAAAACAATATAGAGTGTACAAGATGTTTTGGTAAAGAAAATGACATATGTGGAACCGATGTTCTAGCATGCGTACAATATCTGACCTTTGCCATAAACCAGGGTTGTTGTTGTTTTGAGCGTAAAATCTGTTTGTATTTAAATCAGTTTTGTTGCTATTTTTGAGCAATCTGGTAATTAGATTTGTTTGGCAGATTGAATAAGTTCAAATCAAATTATTAGAAATTTAAATTTGAAAACAAATCAAATCCTTTTGTTGGAATTCTTGAAAAACAAATCAAAATAGAATCCTCTACAAATCTGGATGTAATTAAATCTTATGCCCATTGGAGAAAAGCCCAGAAGTTGCATTGATATATAAGGAGACTCAAACCTAACGTTTGAAGGGCGTGCAAGATTTGAAGATCTTTGTGTTAGGGTTTCTTTTTTAGTCCTTTGTTTATGATATTGTTTGTGCTCCTCTCTAGCGTCTGTATTCATATCTAAAGGCATAGAAATTTGTTTGATAGTTGAGTTATAATTCAAACAATTAATATTCTAATTATTGTATTGATAACTAGGGTTAACAATTCTCTTGTGTTCTTTATTTACTTTATGATTTATAATTTTATTTTATATAAACCTAGTATAAAATGTTGAACACACTGACTTAGACATCTGGTCCAATATTTGTCCATGCATAAAACAAAATTCAATTGACATTAGAGTTGACACCCTGTTCTGTTTGAGTGAGATCCAATGAGAGTATTTTCTGTTAAAATGGACAATACTAAGGATGGACTATCAATCAATAAACCAATTGTATTGGATGACACCAATTATGATTATTAGAAAGCCAAAATGGTTGCTTTCCTTAAGTCCATGGACAAAAAAACATGGAAGGATATTATAAAACGATGGAAACATCTGATGATTACCTCTGAAGATGGAACATCAACCTTAAAGGCTGAAGCTAATTGGACAAATGCCAAAGATAATGAAGCTCTTGAAAACTCCAAATGCTATTTTAATTGGTGTGGACAAGAACATATTTATATTCATCAACATATATACTGAAGGCAAAGAAGCATGGTAGATTCTCAAAATTGCACATGAAGGCGCATCAAAAGTTTGTATCTCAAGGTTGCAGCTCTTCACAACAAAGTTTGAGAATCTAAAAATGAATGAAGATGAATTCATCTCTGACTTCAACATTAGACTATGTGAATTGCCAACAGTTCTTTTGCATTAGGAGAGAAGATGTCTGAAGAAAGTTGGCAAGAAAAATTCTCAGATCTCTACCTAAGAATTTTGATATAAAGGTCAAAACTATTGAAGAAGCCTAAGACTTAAGCAACATCAAAGTGGATGAACTCATTGGATCTTTTTAAACCTTTAAGATGACAATAAATGATAGAACTCAAATAAAAACAAGAGTATTGCCTTTGTATCCAACATTGAAGAGGATGAATATCAGGATGAAATTTTGTTTCTCAGGGGATAGATGTCGAACACAATGTCCTAGACAACATATTCGACAAGTTAAACTAGAATCACCACAAATAACACTGATTCAATTGTACAAGATGATGGAGCAGAAAAATAATAAAGAATACAATAATTGGTAACCCAGTTCGGTGCAATAACACCTACGTTTAGAAAGTTGTTTTCCAACCCAAGAAAGGAAATTCAATATTAGTAGCTTAGTACATTTAGTCTTACAAGCAATAATAAACCCTATGTTGTTCAATGTCTCTTCCTAACACTTTCCATTGGCTTTCTATTTAGGACTCCCCCTAAATACAAGAACCCCTCTCACTTTCTCTCAATCACTAAACCCTAGTGATTTGTGTTTAACCCAATTATCAATGTGGAATATTACAACTCAACTAGACAAACCTTCTATGCCAACTTACTGAAACATAGAGGTATATATAAAGCAATAACAATGCCTCTAAACCCTAGCACTCTAAATCTTCAACGAATATTGCTTGCTTTCTAATGTAGGTCTTGAGCTCCTTATATAGAAAAAGTATTTTGGGCTTTTCTCCATGTGGATTTGCATTTAATTTTGTCCAGAATCTTTGCATAATTATTTGGATATTGTTTGCTCCATATTTCTAAATAAAATAAATAAAATCTAATTGAATCTTCAACATAAGATTTGTCCAAAATGCAGGAATCTAGCCTATTGAGCAAGGCCTAGATGTCGTACCCACATGCTATGACATTGCATCTACCATGTGTCCCTTCTGCACCATAAAATAATCTTGAAGCAGCTTGACAAACATGAAAACTTCTCCATGATGTTGTTTTACAAAATGCATCCAATCCAAAAGGAACAACAATCTCCCCTTTGGCGAATTGTGTAAAAGTAACTTTTCAAGATAGATAGCGCCCATTTAATAAGAACAAGTGACATTTAGTAGAACTATCATAGCAAACAATTTCATCAGCAACAATCTTCATCAGAGTTGTAGCACAACAATAAAAAATCAGTAGCATATATGTATGCCACACAAAATAATGCTCCAAAATCAATCAGACAGACATATAATCATTCACAACTTAGTCATGCATGACACTCAGTTAGCTCATGGTTAGTAGCATACAATCATACCAACTAATAATTATTATCATGCAATCATTCACATACTTAGTCATGCATAACACAAATAGTTAGTAGTTAATATCAGGATATGCAAAATTTTACTAACACAAAAGCTCACTCCAAAATGCCAGATGTCTTGCCCGATCCTCCAACAGTTAGACACATATGTGAGCCACATCATTACTACAACAACCAATTATGGTCAGTACTAGACAAATACATGTGTTACCTGATAAATGCTAAATTGTAGTAAATTTGAATGTGAATAATTGACACTTATTAACTTAAGTCATTAGTTTTATAGAAATAAACCTCAACGTTCTTGTATATTTTGTATAATTGATGTTATAGTGTATAATATGTGTAATCATGTACATATCATGAGTTTGATAGTTTTTCTCTCATTTTGGTAGGTATACAAGCAATGATATTTTGTCATTGACTTATAGAGCATTGAATAAGCTTTTCGGCGCTTCCGACCGTGCGTAATTTGGAATTACGGTGCTCAAGTTGTAATGAAAGCAAGAAACAATTTTTCCCCATGCTGTCATGTTCGCAGTGCGAACACAAAGCGAAGAGGAAGCGTAGAAAAACACTATTTCAAGAAGTATCTTTTTGAGGCAAAGTTCGGAGTGTGAAGGCTGGGCGAGGAAGCTCGCAGTGCGAGCTAAGATTTTTGTTATAAGAAGGTTTAAGTACATTTCCTTCCAGACCACATGCACTACAACAGAGTTCGTAGTGTGAACAAGGAGTTCACAGTGCGAACCTGACCGTTTCATACTTGTATATATACTTACTTATTAGATTTTTTTAGGTTATCTTTTGGGAGCCTTTGGACCCAATTGATCAGGACCATATTCTTTAGTAGTTTTAGCTTAGAAACAACGCAAGGATGATGCATCTAGATGATTTGGAGCCAAATCATACTTCAATTAGAGATGACAAACCGTGATAAGTTCAATCGAAGATGACAAATCGTGAGAAATTTGTTCTTCTTCCTTCTTCTCTTTGTATTTTTTATTATGTTGGGGTTGTTGTATGTATGCTTACTTAGATTGTATGTTCATCTATGGGTCTTTGTATAAAATCCATTTTACAAATCTTAATGGATGTTATCTTTGATGTAATATCTATCTTAATGGGTTTGGATTGCTGTAGACATATACTTTTCAAACTCGACCTAAGATGATTATCTATTGGCTATGGGAAATAGTCTAAATATTCACGTGTGTGTGTCAGAGTTTAATGCTCTGTGTTGTTTTGTCGCGTGAGATATCACCTTCAAAAAAATGCGGTTGATATCTCAGACTGTGCGTTAGACATAACCTCCGTTTGTGAGTGATACGTGGGGGGTTTTGACGAGTATTAGGGTGAGTGCATTTGATCAATAAGTTTTTTCTCGTACATGATGGGTATAAGGAAATGCAACTCCTGATGAGTTTCTGCTTTCTAAAGAATGTGTTTATTTATTTTCTTTTATGCTTTTAATTTCTGCATGTTACCCTTGGAGAACCATTTCAAACCCAAGCTTAGATACGTGGAGATTGTCGAACGAAATTATTTCCCTCTAACCGATCCCTGTGGATACGATATAAATCCTGGAGGAAATTCTTTCAAAAATAATATTTTTGCTAGCCGCTTTACCGCAACAGCAAAATAGCGCCGTTGTCGGGGATTGGTTTCGATATTGAGTCGCATTGCGATAATTTCTATATTTCTAAGCTTTGTACATAATTGTCTATACTGTATATGCTCGTATAGATACTTGTTTTGCTTTTGTTTTCCATTATGTTTGTTCAAAGTGTTATATATATATATATATATATATTGTTCCCGTAACGTTTGTTCAAGTGTTTGGTTAGGACACTTTCTTCAGGTTAGCGCTTTGACGAAAGCTTCGACATGTCTGTGAGGAAGTTACTAGACAAGCACAATAAAGACGTCGAGCTAACGATGTGAAACAAGCGCTTGTTGGGAGGTGTAGCGAGCGATTTTGGACGTGGTTCTTAAGCACTGTTGCTCTTGGGGGGACTACAGGTCGATTCATTTTTTATCCTATTGAAGCTGATGAAGGAAGGGAAATAGATGTCTCCAACTAACCCTGCTCGCATACTGAGTTTAAACAGCGGTCTGTTAGGTTACGGATGCTATATGGAGGTGGGGCCTCTTTCTTCTTACTTTGTTCAGAATGAAATACTGGGACTGTTCATGGGGAATTTTGTTAGGATACTGCGCCAGATTGGGTGAAGGCGGGGTACTTTAGGTCTTTGATTAGTGTGCTCGCTAAGATTTCTCTTTCAATCTTATGCCTACGTATTCCCGTTTACCGAAACAGGGAAATCAGAGCGATCGTAGTTCCTCCTATTCTATGGGAGGAAATGGTGTTTTTGGTGTCTTGTTCAAAGCCCAAGACATGAAGCTAAAGGTGGTTTGTATCTTGTTCAAAGCCCAAGATGTGAAGCTGAAGGGTCTATTTGTATCTTGTTCGAAGCCCAAGATATGAAGGTAAAGGGTTTTGACTTTAGAGAGAATTTGTCATCTCTAAAGGGGTCCGTTGGTCACATTTGTTGGGTGACTGGTTATAAAGGAGAATTACTTTAACTGGGATATGCAAATCCAGCAATGCCATAATTTCCTTTATAGGGGATTTTCAACCTGAAGGAGAAAACTTTAACTCAGTGTAGAGTAATGCCATCTTTCCTTAGGAATTCCTCATGCTAAAAGAGGGACAGTGGTGTGGATGTAAATAATTCAGAGGCTTGCCGCTTACAGCAATTTAGATGAGGGAAAAGAAGTTGTTGATGTTTGTATGATGTGACCAAAGCATGATTTGATGCTAAAAGGTTGATTGAATCAAACAGGGATTTCTTTATACAAAGCCTAAGAGGAGGCTATTGACCCAACAAGAGGGAGTTTTTATGTGTCTCGTACGAAGCCCGGGAGAGAGGCTAAAATGGGCTGACTCAACAAGAGAGTGCTTTTATATGTGTCTTGTACGAAGCCCAGGACGGAGGCTAAAAGTTGTTTAACTCAACAAGAGAGTCTTTTATACTCAACAAGAGAGTATTTTTGTATCTCGTACGAAGCCCGAGATGGAGGCTAAAGGTGATCGACTCAACAATAGAGTCTTTTTATACTCAATAAGAGAGGGTTTTGTATCTCGTACGAAGCCCGAGATGGAGGCTGAAAGGAGATTGACTCAACAAGAGAGTCTTTTGTATCTCGTACGAAGCCCGAGATGGAGGCTGAAAAGGTTAGCTCCGCTGGGGAGAATCATTGTACAAAGCCCAAGAGGAGGCTAGAATTATTGTTTCAGTTGAGTGACAGGTCCAGTATGTTGGTTAAAAGAGAAAACCAGTTCTTATATGAGTAATGTTGTACTCATGGCTTTGATCTGAGGATCGGGATTATTTCCTATTCTCTAAGGAAACAGGGAATCTAAAGGGTATTGAGACTGTCCAAGTCTACGGATTTTATCTTTTGCACTATGCTTAAGAAACAGTGGTAGTAAGATCTAGACTCTTTGAAAGACTGTTCTATTAAGATGACTAATTTCTGTTCCTATACCTCTAGGAGGTCGTCGGGACAATTTGTACGAAGCCCAAGAGGAGGCGAGAAAAACTTTTAAGAAGCCGAGGGACAATTTGTACTAAGCCCAAGAGGAGGTTATCTTCCCGTAGGAAGAATCATTATACGAAGCCTAAGAGGAACTGTGAAAACTTCTAAGAAGCCGACGGGTCCTTGTACAATGCCCAAGAGGAGGTGGGGATGCTTTTAGGAAGCTAGTGGGTCCCCAAACCCTGAGAAGTTCAAGACATTCCATTCATAGAGAATAGATAAAGCCAGGAAAGTTCGAGAATTTGGAAGAAACTCAAGAGATGCCATTCACGGAGAAAAGATCATCTCTGGGGAGTAGAGTTTCTTTGACAGTGTCTAAGGGTGACAGTCTGTGAAAGGGTTCACCAAGAATGCTGCCTTTCACGTCTCCATATTGTTTAACCCCAAGAGGAGGGAAGACTATGTCTGGTAATCCTATGGGGATCTAGTATTGTTTGTATTTAAGAGTGACCAACAGGGCTTTACCTAGTGCTAGACGTAGTTGCCGGGGAAACTCTAAATATCTATACTATTATTACACAGTTGATATGAGTTTATGAAAGAAGACTTACAATGAAACAGCCCCACAGTACAATTATATACATATGAAAGCGGTAAATGAAAGCAGGCAAACACTTACTCGGTTGTAGAGCTTCCATGCTGTTTTGTTAGTTTGTCCAACAAAGAAAACTTTGATAACAATATTATATTCAAAATCAAAGGAGAAAGTGCTTTGAAAAGGAAAATTGGGGCTTACAGCTCAAGGAGAGGCCCAAGTTTTATCAGTGATTGCACTGTTGTTTTGAACTTGTACAGGGACTTATACAAGTGACTGAGGCCCAAAAAAGGTTTTCTGTACAAGGGGATGGGTCTTACACTCTCTCAAGAGGCCCAAAGGTGTTTAAAGAAAAAGAATGGGGCTTATAACACGAGGGTAGGCCCAGATGATTTGTTTTTTGAACTGGCGATCGCGTCGAGCTTTTCTTTTAACACAGAGGGACTTATACAGTATCTGAGGCCCAAAATTGTTTTGGTTAAAAGGGGATTGGGCCTTACACTCTATTAGAGGCCCAAAATGATTTTTGAATAGGCCTTATAGCTCGAGGAGAGGCCCAGATGGTTTGTTTTAAACGGGCGACGATCGCGCCGAACTTTTGAAATACAACGGGACTTATACAATAAGTGAGGCCCAAAATTGTTTGTATTTACAAAGGATTGGGTCTTACACTCTATTAGAGGCCCAAAAGTGTTTGAAAATGATTTGTGAGGTGAAAATCAAAGAACCCTAATTTGTTTTCCTTTAAAAGTAAATATTAAAAGAAAATCAAATAAAAATACCAAATAGGCTTGAATAAACCACTTGTGATTTTTGTTTAAGGTTTGAAAAAATGAGGTTTTAATCACAAGAGATATTAAAACTCATTTGTTTTTTATTTTCAAAGTAAATATTCACTTTTAAAATGTTTAAAAACAATTAAAAAGGAATTTATTCACAAAAATACTAATTATATTAAATAAATAATATAAATTTAATTTTTTTGTGGAATAAAATATTTCATCATTTTTGTGATTTTTTGCAAAAAGAACCAATAAAAAATAATTAAAATTGAAGGAGTTATTAATTTTCCAATTAATTAACAAAACATGAAAATATTGGAAAAAATAGCAAAAAGGTGAAAAAACACAAAATGGCATGGGTGGGGTTTGAACCCAAGACCTCAAGGTTATAGGGCGCGCGCCTTACCACTGGGGTGGTGATACATCCGTTGATTGAAACAAACCAACAAATACACAAGGCTTGCCTTGTTTTATAGGCCTGGCCAAGGCAAGGCAAGACAAGTTTTGCCAAGAAACGGGAAGGTCCATAACTTTCTCATTTCTCCATGGTTGGGGACAAAATTTATATGCATCTGGCCTAGAATTTCACAAGGAATCCAATGGTGGTGGTACTTTTTTCAGATCATGTTCCCTCCTTAAAATCTGATAGTGGTTTTGAAATAGGCCCATAATTGCATTTTCTATGCTACACTTTGGTACAGGCATAAATTACATGATAAATTGGTTCAAACACAACATATATAACATGTATGAGATGTGCATGATCAGTGGACTTCAAAGTAATGCATATTTTGGAAGATTCAAGTCATGATGCTTACCTCTCTTTTGAGCATTTGGAGTTTTTGTGCAATCTGCCAAGTTTCTTGTTCCAAAAATGGTTTGATGCTTTGGAAACTCTCAAATAATCCATTAGAAGCTTTTAGGATGAGTGGAATCAGCTGGAACCTGTAAAAACACAAACTGGCCCTTTCTTGCAAAAGGGGTCAAAATGGCCAAAATAACAACTCTCTCAAATGGTGTTCCAGATGGGGGGAACCATTTGGGACAGTTCAAGGATGATATTTGGAGTGTGTTTGAGGTTTTATCTGGTTGGAAAGTGACTGAATCAAGACATGGCTTGAAAAATGCAAAAATGTATTATTTTGAGGTTTTGAGAGGTGACTTTGTGATTTAAGGATTACAGGTCACTTTTGCGAGTTTGGACAGGTTAGATATGATATATGTGATGTGTTAGGATCATGAGCTGTGATGGAAATGCTCTCTAACTCAAAAACTCAGAGTAACCTTGCTAAAGAAGGAATTTTAGCCTAAAGAAAGGGATTTTGAGGAAAGCATCTGTTTGATGGCTTTGGTGTACTAAAACTGAGTACAAATGAGGTCTATTTATAGTAGAGCAAGTTTGTTTAGGGATCAATAGTGAATGGCAACTGCAGCAGAGGTTTGGCCAATGTTGGCAAATGAGAATCCAAGTCTCCTCTAGCCATTGACTAGAATTTAGGGCACAGAGATGTGGTTCCCTAGTTGTTGGAGGAATCTTGACTGAATTCAGTTGCAAATGTGTCAGTCCATGCCACCTTGGTGCATCCATTAAATGATCCAATCCAAAATTGGAGTCTTGTCCCTCTTTTAGGGATTTCTAGGTTTAGCATGCTATTTTTGGTTCCAAAGACTTGGGAGGCTTGGGATTAGAGTTGGTTCCTCCTTGGTCCCCCCTTGAGGTGTTTAGATGGAAAGAGTTGCTTGCCCTTTGCAAAATTTGAGCAAATCGAGCAAAACTCCAAAATCTGCATTGCCTTGGCAGTTTTCAGCAAGGCATGTTACCATGGTCATATCTCATGGCTCAAGTTGAGTTTGGTGACGTTCTTGGCCATTTTAGAATGCCCTCATATGATACAATAACTGTTTAATCATAATTGGTTTTGATACTTTTTGGATCCAAGTGAAAAATGTCCCTACATTTGGGAAAAAGTGAAGGCAGATTCTGACTTAGTGAAAATTTCACTAAGTGTTGGAAAAAGTGGCATTTCATGTTTTCAGCCATTTTGATCATTCCATAACTCAAAATCCATAATGAATTGGAATGAGGTGTAGTTGACACTTTTGTAGAGGGCCATGAGGGCTACAAATCCAGCTTTGGATGGGGAAAAATTGCCTTGTGGTTTGGAGTTATGGTCCCCAAAGTTGGTACCCTTGCCACTTTATTCCATAACTTAGAAAATTTTCTAAGTTTTTATGGTTACCCCTTTTACAAGTTATCCCACTTTTCTTGATTTTTCTTGATGAATGATGATTCCAATCACACATTAACATCATTTTAGGGTTAAAGAACCATAATTGTGAAAAATCTCAAAAAGTCAAAGTTGACTTTTGTGCACAGTTGACATTTTGTCAGATGAATTCCAAACTGTGCTATCCTTTATGAAATCAAGTCCTTGACCTAAATCAAACTTGATGGATTGATTTCATAGGTGTTATAGGGTGTATTGAATCATTTCCTAGGGTTTGGGAGCATGTCCTGGTCAAAAGTCAAAGCTACAGTTGACTTTTCTCGCGAAACCCTAACTGTGGTTCAGATGAATTTTTTTTTAAACTTGTTGGTTAAGCTTCTTGGATTAATCCATTGTTGCAAATGGATCAATGTAGTGTGTTAGAGACCCTCAAATCCTCCCTTGAGGTCTTGGCTCATGATTTGTCCCAAAAGTCAACTTAGGGGTGAATTAGGTCAAGAAACCCTAATTCCTGATTTTTGATGTATGCATCCCCTGAGGCTAAATTGACTTGATGATTGGGTCCATGAGGTTCCATGGAGCATATTAGGATATGCTTTGAAGCATTGGCTCATGCCCAGAGGAGAATTTCCATCTGGAGGCCCTGGTCGACCAAACCCTAATTTGGTGACACTGGCGATCTTGAGGCTTAATCCACTTAGAAGGGAGCAACCTTGTGCTTAATCCTTGAAGTGGGAGTCCTTCTGATCCATTGTGGATGTTTGAGAGGTTTAGACAAGTTGAAAATCATGTCATCTCTTGATTGATCCTTTGTCTAAGCACTCAGAGAGGGCTTGAAACCCTAATTCTGATTGTAGTGGATGCTCACCCATCTTTGGGGAGACTAGTGGTTCATCCATATTGTGATGATGATTTGTACAATGATGGGAAATCTTAGTGGTCAAAATTTGGGGTATGACAGATGCCCTTATTTAATCTTCTTGGACCCGAAGGTGTGAATGGCGAAGGTATTCGGGCATTCAGGGTGCAAGAGGATTAAATATCGGAATACCCGAAATTTTGATGGTGGTTAAGAATGGTAGTTCACGCATCCTTCTTCTTTTGCTAAGCAATGATACTTAGAAAAGGTAAGAACTTCCCCTCGATCCTAGTTTCCTACCAAGGAACTGGTCTCAGTTGCTGAAATAAACTTCCCCTCGATCCTGGTTTCCAACCAAGGAACTGGTCTGAGTTTCTGATATAAACTTTCCCTCGATCCTGGTTTCCTACCAAGGAACTGGTCTCAGTTTCTGATATAAACTTCCTCTCGATCCTGGTTTCCAACCAAGGAACTGGTCTCAGTTTCTGATATAAACTTCCCCTCGATCCTGGTTTCCTACCAAGGAACTGGTCTCAGTTTCTTTTGTCAATAAACTTTCTTGACAAGGGACGCTATGCGTAGCGGTTTTCCTCAAACTTCTCGTCGAATTTTCCTGGGGAGATGCCATTTGTTGGGAAAACTTTTGATGTCAGACTTGCTGGGGAACCCAATCGTCTGAGTTGTAGAGGTGTACAAACTTCTCTGTTGAAGACGCCATTTGTCGGCTCTACAGGGGAAAGCAGGTCTCTTGAGAGACTGCTGCCCCTTGGGGTCTTACATCATACTTTTCTCGGGATCTTCTCGGACAAATGTCATATGATGCGATCTAATTTTGTGGTGTTGATGACCTTTTTATCAGCAGTTTTTTCAGAGAACAACTGCTGTATTGTCGAATCGCTGCTTAATAGGCTTTCTATGGGGATTTTCCTTAATCCGGGAAAGCGAAGATATCATCTTCGATGGAGAAGAGTGACATTTGTTGAAAGTTTCTCTGGTCTTTCAGAGGTTCAAGGTATCAAAGTGGTCAAGGACGAACTTCATCCCAGAAATACACTGGAGAAGAGAGATTGTTCAGACGCAACATTTCCTGACGAGGAAAGGACTGACAACTCGATTGAGAGGACTGTCTATCACTAGGGGACAAGACCGTCTAGAGAGATAGTGATGCAATATGAATATGAATGTAAATCAATAATGCATGATGCATGTATGTATATGCTGACAAAACTGACGCGACATACAGACTAATGGATGCACACGACTAGATACTCGGCCATCGCGGGGCGAAGAAGTACCACTGGTCCAAAAGTAGCAATTCTGCCTTGCTTAGGAGAAGTAGTCCTTGCGGGGAACAACCGTTGGTCGGGCTTAGGAGGTAAGAACTCGGCCGAAGATGTTAGATAAAACAATGGTCTCTGACACAGCTGATCCTTCATTCAGGCGTACTGGTTTAGAAGGAAAACTTCGATTCTGCACTTTGAGGCTCGCTTACTTCTGGAGAAGCAATCGATGTTCTTCTGATGTTCAACAGTCAAAAGAATTGCCATCTTTATTTTAAAAGCAGAAAAAGTTTGAAAAGCAAATTCATTTTTCTTTTATTTCAAGAATCGTTAATCATATTAAAATGTCGTTCTGTAAAGCTAAAATAAATAAGACTTACAAACAAAAGCACAATGGCTCAAATTTTATTGATAGGATGGAAATCAGCCAAACGCGTGATTCCATAGAGTATTTACAAAGCTAGAAAATGGTAATTTACAGGGAAAAAGGGCTACATTGAAACATAATGACCACTATCCTTCTACCAACTTTGAATTCGGAACATCCTGAGCTTTTGTCGCAGATGACCTTGACTGGAGTTTTCTGATGGATGGCATGACTGCTGCTAAGGGAATTTGCCCTTGTTGGACGTAGTTACTTGCCATTAATCCCTAATTTTTTCCTGGATTGTACTTTGAGATTTCTAATCCACCGGGATGATTTTTGATTATGTCTCTAATTTTTGCCTGGACCGCCCTTTCGGGTTTTCAATCCACCGAGACGTTTTTTTTAGTTTAGGCGAAGTATTTCTTGACTACATCAACATTTGTGGGGTAGGAAAATTCCTCTCCGTCCATGGTTGCAAGTCTCAAGGCGCCGTCTGAGAAAGCTTTCTTGACCACATAGGGGCCGTCATAATTCGGGGTCCATTTTCCCGGGGAATCAGTGAGAAATGATTGTATCTTTTTTAGTACAAGGTCTCCTTTCCTGAAGACGCGAGGTCAGACCTTTTTGTCGAACGCCTTCTTCATTCTTTGCTGTTACAATTGACCGTGGGATAGTGTCGTTATTCGTTTTTCTTCGATCAGATTGAGTTTGTCGTGTCGATTTTCACACCATTCAGCTTCTGTAAGCTTAGCCTCCATCAATACCAGGATTGATGGGATCTCTACTTCTATGGGGAGAACTGCCTCCATGCCATAAACTAGAGAGAAAGGGGTTGCCCCTGTTGAAGTGCGGACAGATGTGCGATAACCGTGGAGAGCAAAGGGCAGCATCTCGTGCCAATCTTTGTAGGTCACAACCATCTTTTGAACGATCCTTTTGATGTTCTTGTTAGCCACTTCTACCGCTCCGTTCATCTTAGGTCGGTAGGGAGATGAGTTATGGTGTTCAATCTTGAACTCAGTGCACAACTCTTTCATCATCTTGTTGTTCAAGTTGGATCCGTTATCAGTAATGATCTGGCTAGGTACACCATAACGGAAGATGAGATTGTTTTTAATAAATTGGACCACCACTTGTCGGGTTACATTGGCGTAGGACACTGCTTCGACCCACTTGGTGAAGTAGTCAATGGCTACCAGGATGAACCGATGTCCATTCGAAGCCTTGGGTTCAATCACACCGATCATTTCGATTCCCCATATGGAAAAAGGCCATGGGGAAGAGAAAACTTTGAGATGCGTTGGAGGTACATGGATTTTGTCTGAGTATATCTGACACTTGTGACACTTCCTCATGTACTTGTAGCAATCGGATTCCATTGTCAACCAATAGTACCCTGCTCTTAGAATTTTTCTCGCCATTGTGTGTTCGTTGGCATGAGTGCCAAAGGATCCTTCGTGAATTTCTTTTATCAGCATGTCTGCTTCTGGTCTGTCTACACATCGGAGCAAGACCATGTCGAAGTTCCGCTTATAGAGTGTATCACTGCTCAGGAAGAAGTTGGCAGACAGTCTTCTGAGGGTTTTTTTGTCTTTCCTTAGTGCCCCAGGTGGGTGTTCCTGTTTCTGAAGGAAGCATTTGATATCCTGATCGTCAATCGGTTGATGGGCCAAATGATCAGCTAAAACACTTCCCTTAACGGCTTTCCGAGCGTGGTACTCTATGTCATATTCTGATAACAACATCTGCCAACGGGCAATCCTTCCCGTGAGAGCAGGTTTTTCAAAGACATGCTTGATTGGATCCATTTCGGAGATCAACCAAGTAGTGTGACGAATCATATACTGGCGAAGACGTTTGGTTGCCCAAGCCAAAGCGCAGCAAGTTTTCTCAAGCATAATGTACCGAATCTCGCAGTCGGTGAATTTCTTGCTCAGATAGTAAATGGCAAACTCTTTCCTTTTAGTTTCGTCCTGTTGGCCAAGTACACAGCCCATAGAATCTTCCAAGACTGTCAAGTAGATGATTAGTGGTCTTCCTTCCACTGGAGGGATAGAATCGGTGGATTCAACAGGTATTCCTTAATACTGTCGAAGGCGGTTTGACAGTCTTCTGTCCAAACGCAATCCTGATTCTTTTTGAGTAATTTGAAAATCGGCGCACATATGGCGGTCATAAGGAATATGAATCTGGAGATGTAGTTCAAACGTCCCAGGAATCCTCTGACTTGTTTTTCGGTTTTCGGAGAAGGCATTTCTTGAATGGCCTTGACCTTGTCTGGATCAACCTCTATTCCTTTCTGGCTGACGATGAACCCTAAGAGTTTCCCTGAACGGACACCGAAGGTGCACTTGTTAGAATTCAAGCGGAGTTTGTACTTTTTCAGACGCTCGAATAGTTTTGACAGGTGGGTCAGATGCTCCTCTTCTGTCTTAGATTTTACAATCATGTCATCGACATATACCTCAACTTCTTTGTGTATCATGTCATGAAACAGAGTAGTCATGGCCCTCTGATAGGTTGCCCCGGCGTTCTTCAAACCGAACGACATTACCTTGTAACAAAAGGTACCCCGTGGGGGTAATGAACGAAGTTTTCTCCATGTCTTTCGGCACCATTTTTATCTGATTATAGCCCAAGAATCCATCCATGAAGGAGAAAACTTTGAACTTTGCTGTAGTGTCTACCAGCATGTCAATGTATGGTAAAGGAAAGTCGTCCTTCGGACTAGCCTTGTTTAGATCTCTGTAGTCGACACACATTCTGAATTTTCCGTCCTTTTTTGGAACTGGTACGATGTTGGCTAACCATTGAGGATATTCTGACGTAGCGAGGAAACCCGCGTCAATCTGTTTCTGTACCTCCTCTTTAATTTTGATGGCCATGTCCAGGTGAGTCTGTCTCAACCTCTGTTTTACTGGTGGGCATTCCGATTTCAACGGTAAGTGATGCTCCACGATGCTGGTATCCAACCCTGGCATATCCTGATAGGACCAAGCGAATACGTCGGGAAACTCTTTGAGAAGCTTTATCAAACCCTCTTTGGCAGTTGGATTGAGCAGTGCCCCAATCCTGATTTCTTTTCTCTCTTTTGCCGAAACCAAGTTTACCGTTTCCAACGGCTCTTTGTGAGGTTCAATGGACCTTTCCTCTTGTCTTAGTAGTCGGGAGATCTCTTCTGGAATTTCATCGTCACCTTCTTCTTCAGCCCCAAATACCGGGAACTCAAAGTTGGGAGAAGGCATCGGATCGTATGTTTCAACGGGGTTTAAAACAAGCAATCTGCATGACGTGATGATTTGTGTTTAGAAGAGATAGAGAGAAGATGCAAAAATGTGTGCAGTGTATTTCTTTTACTGCTTGTTTTAATTATCGAGTTTTTTTTAGGATTACCATTTTCTGAAAAGCGAAAAGAGAAAACAGTAATTAATGCGGAATTTACAGAACGACGTTATTTTATTAATGAACAAGTCGATTCTTGAAACTACAGCCCTATAAAACAAAACTCTGTCGCTTTGGGCAAAGCGAAGAGGGAAATTTACAGAAAGCGAGCCCTATCAAAACATCAGTTTCACCTGGGCAGGGTGAAAGGTTAAAAGACGACAATTACTTTGACTTATGAACAATCTTCGGAACATCGACAACAACCCATTGGCGGCGAACTCCTCGGTGAATCACAAAGTCTGGTACCTTCCTTGATTTGTCTTCAGAAATGACGCTGATTTCTGGCAGAGCAGGATCATTGGAATCTGTCTCCCAGGCAAAGTTGTCGTAGGAGGATTCCTCTATTGCATTTTGCATAGTATTTGTGCTATCAGGTATATCTCCCCATCCAGTTGGCTGGATATCTTCGAGCCTGATACGAGAGATTTCGGGAGCGCTGTACTTGACCATGAAGGCAAATTTTCCACTTGGTTGTCCTAAGGTGTCCCACACTTCTTTGGAACTGGAGGAGTCCTTTCTCTTGATGACGTTGACCTCGGGAAAAGCGTAGTTAATGAATTCTAATCCGGCGAACTTTGCGAATTCATCGTCGTGCGAGATATCTTTTGAATGACCTGAGTGTTAATCCCATGACATGGTGGGGATGCAAGTATTTTGTTCAATGACGCTCAGCTGATTTTCATTGTTCGGCTGATTTTCTTGCCCCAAGTCTCCTGGGTACGGCTTCCAGATAGGCAGACCATCCATTGGGCCGTAATGGTCGTGGTCAAAGTTGTCTTTCATCATAGTGTCTTCCTCTAATGAGTTTGGTGGAGCACGACATCCTTCCGGATCACAATCTCCATATATCATTTTGACGTATAACCTTGGTATAAATCTCGGATTCTGTGCGGGATAGCAAAATGGCGTAGGCACCTCTTCCTGAGACATAAAACCGTCCTTGTTAAGATAGGACTTCCATTCCTCCTCTGTATTAGAAGAGTCACCCTCGTTGATAGTATGGGCTGCTTGAGGTACTGGGTGAAGGAAAACTCCACTGTGGAAGAAGTTCTGAATGGGATGAAAACTTTTATTGTTCGCAGCCGTCTGAGTACAGGTTGAGTAAAAGCCAAGACCTTTCTTTGTTTTATTATCAGTAGGAATGACAAGCTGCCCCCATCCGGTTGTATTGGTATTCTCGACCGCTTTGATAGCATCTTTGTATGAGGAAATCGACGTTCCTTTCTCTGATTGATTCTCATTGCTCACCGTAAGCGCTTGGAACTGAGTTCCAACAACCTCCTCGGGTTCTACACAAGTAGATGATGATAAGTTGCTTACGAGCAAAGCCTGTTCTCCACAGACTGTGACAAGTTGGCCCTTCTGGACGAACTTTAGCTTTTGGTGGAGGGTCGAAGTGACCGCCCCAGCCTAATGTATCCAAGGTCTTCCTAATAAAAAACTGTATGTTACCCGGATGTCCATGACCTGGAAAGTGACTTGGAAAGTGTGAGGACCGATAGTTATGGGAAGGTCTACTTCGCCGATAACCATTTTTCTGGATCCGTCAAATGCTTTGACGACAACCTCGCTGGTTCTCATCGGAGGGCCTTTGAATGATAATTGGATCAAAGTGGATTTCGGCATAACATTTAGGGCTGACCCTGTGTCTATCAGTATGCTGGCTAAAGCATCGTCCTAGCAGTTGACTGTAATGTTGAGCGCCATGTTATGACGGTGACCTTCTTCAGGTAATTCCTCATCACTAAATCCCAAGTTATTGCAGGAAGTGACGTTAGAGACAATGCTATCGAACTGTCTAATTGTTACATCCTGTTCTACAAAGGCTTGCTCCAAGACTTTCTGTAGAGCCTCCCTATGCACTTCTGAACTGAGTAAAAGTGATAATACCGAGATCTTTGAAGGAGTCTGTAATAGTTGATCAACAATGTTGTATTCACTCCTTTGGATTAGCTTCAGTATCTCATCATCGTTTTTCGAAAGGTCGGGATTACTAGATTGACCGACTGATGGATTGGGAACTTCTGTCTGAGGTTCCTTTTCTTTGTTAGGTTCTCCAACTCTTCTGTTGAAGATTCTGCCACTCCGTGTTACTCGAGTGATGTCTGCAATATTCACGAAGGAGGGTAACGGAATTTCCTTTCCATTCTCAATTGTTGTTGCACCGTATTTGTAAGGGATAGCCTTAGTTGATTCATACGGTAGTGGTCCCGGTAGATAGATGACTATGGGAACCTTCTGATTTTTTCTGACCATCGTAAGTAATTTCGATCCGTTCCTGGTTGGGAACTCTCGATTCGTCAAGTAGAGGGATGATGACACAAACATCCCTAGTCCTCTGATGATCGGAGATTACGACAACGTCCTCGATTTGATCAGCGAGATAGTTGACTGATCCAAAACTTGAGCATGGTTGAATCTCTTTGCGGTCCAACTGACTTTGAAGGGATGCTCGCACGAGGTAGCATCCTTGATTATCCACTGATAAAACTCCACACCACTCATAGTTGTGTAGTGGCACCTGGCCACGTCCGCTTTGAATGCAGTGTAACCTCACTAGATCTGTTTCCATCGACCGAACATCCTGACTTTGATATCTAGTAGGATTCCCGTTAGTGATACTAATTTGTTGGGTGTCTTCATCCATAGAGATCGGAAGCCACCAATGGTTCAACAAGTGCTGAAGTGTTTCCTGGACAAGGGCACAACCCTGATCGTCTTCGCAACCCGCTTTACAGCCCCGATAATCATGTGATACCAGGAACCCGAGCCAAACCTGTTTAGCATGTAACTCCACCAGGCTGGTATTCATTAAGCGAATATCAAAGATTTGAATCATGTTGATCTGATTATGATTCCTATCATGGTAGTCTTGAATCCATCCAAGATCCATCTGATGCTGGAGGGCCTCCTGTACAAAAGAGCATCCTTGTTTGTTTACCGAGCAAGTCAGGCAGGAATTATAATTGTGACGCGGCAGATTATGATACTGGCTTTGCCTCGAGTGCATTGCCACCAAGTTGACATTCATCACACGGATATCGTGGTTTTAAATGATGTTGGAATTCGTATAAACCATGTTAACTCCACGAACTCGGTGCTCTTGGATCCATCCGAGATCCTTCTGTTCCTGTAGAGCTGATTGCACCACGGAACATCCTTGATTGCTTTTAGAGCAGATATCACACTGGTGATAATTATGAGGTGGCACATGGCCATATCCACTCTGTCTACAATGCATCTTGACCAAGTTGGCCCTCAGTAAGAGTACATCACGAATTTGATAGGTGTTGTCAGACTCTCCCTCTATCAAATTGACTGTAGCCTTCTCGTGTTGAGGCAGCGGGTTTGTGAGAACATTCGGATTCGTATCTTTGAAAGATAAGACCCCGCTCCGAACAAGCTTTTGCACGTCAGATTTGAAACTGAGACAGTTTTCTATGTTATGCCCTGGTCCTCCTTGATGGTAAGGGCAAGTCTGATCCACCTTAAACCAAAAAGGCAGATTTTCCAGTACTGTAAGAGGAGACTTAGTCTGGACATGCCCCTTAGCCAGTAGTAACGGAAATAGTTCTGCGTACGATACGGGAATAGGATCAAATCCGGGTGGCCGCGTTGTACGGTTGTTGTTGTATTGAGGACGAGCCTGTTGAAGAGGCTGTTGTATCCTTTGCTGAAATTGCTGCGACTGCGGTTGGCTTTGAGCAACCTGAGGTTGATACATAGAAACAGGCGCAGGGTTGATAGCAGGATTTACCGCTGCTACTGGTTGGTACCGTCGCCTTTGCTTTCCGAGAGAGATATTCCCAATATCCTGCTCTTTTTTCTTAGGGAGAGCACTACCGTATCGTTTTGTACTACTTGATGATCCAACATCTTTAACTAAACGTCCTTCTCGGACGGCTTCCTCAAGACGAATTCCCATGCCCACCATCTCGGTGAAGTCACTGGGCGCGCTGGCGACCATTCGGTCGTAGTAAAATGAGCTTAAGGTCTTTAAGAAGATCTTTGTCATCTCTTTTTCCTCAAGAGGTGGACAAATTTGAGCGGCAATTTCACGCCATCTCTGAGCGTACTCCTTAAAGGTTTCGTAGGAAGAAGAATACGTGACGTGAGAATGATGAATGTAATGATTATATTAATTGTTTTTTTTTGGTTTAATCAAAATAAACTTCGACAATTAGATTGCAAATATCAAACAGTGGGGGGGGGGGGGGGGGAACCCCGTTTTATTGAATTCAAAGGATTGCGGAAATGGAAATACAGTAAATTACAAGGTGCGGAAACAGAAACCTAAGCTAATGAGTCCCGAGTCCTCTCTGAGGAGAACCCGGGTGTTGATCCTGGTACTTTCCTTTTCTTTGACCGAAGCTCTTGGGCCGTTGTCGGGTTGTCATTCCTTTTCCAAGTGAAAGGGGCGAGCAAATTCCTTTGGTCATCCTGATTTTCTACAGCATGTTGCTCCAAAATCTCAATTAGAGCATCCTTATCTTTCAGCAGTTGCTGTATTTTGGTACACTCCACATTGAGAATGTGGTACTTGTTCTTCCAAGACCTCCTCTCCTGTTGAACTTTGTTGAGAATAACCTGAAGTTTTTCCGTTTCAGTCATGAAGTACATGACAGATTCCTTTGGCGGAAGAACTCTGTGACGAGGATAAGGCATCTTTATCTTGAGAGCTCTAGTTTGTACCCAGTGGAGATAAGGCTCCACCGAGACACAGTCCGGTTTTCCTAGAGACTCCCATCCTTTCTTATGAACATGTTTCCAAGCGTGCACTATTTCCATCTTTAGTGCCCTGTCATTTTCTCCTTCCTTGAAGAAAAGACCTTCCAGATGAGCATTACGCAGGACATGCCTCATTGGGTATCCAAATTGACGACGAACTAAGACTGAATGATAATTGATTCCTCCTTTAGTTCCTATAAGGGGTACGTTGGGGAAGTTTCCACAACGGTCAATGATTCTGATCCCGGCATAAATCCTATTGTACCAATCTATGTTAGAGTTGGTAAGAGACATGATTTTCTGCGACCAACGTAAGGCACTCTTATGATCCCAAAAAGCGGCAGACTTAGGCAAATGGGAGATAAACCATATATATAGCAGAGGTACACAGCACGTGATCATTCCTCCGCTGTATAAATTCCTTAAGTGTACAGAATGATATGCATCTGCGAGCAAAGTCGGTACAGGGTTTCCAATGAGAAAAACCTTAATGGCGTTGATATCTACAAAGTTATCGATGTTGGGAAACAAAAATAACCCGTAGGTGAGTAAAACAATGATGCTTTCTAAAGCAGACACGTTCCCTATACTAGCAAAGTACAAAGCCTTCTTTACCAGAAACTTGGCTGGTAAACCTGGGATTCCTCCCTTGGTGGTCATGTGAGTCTTGACTTCTGACTCATCCAAATAGATTGCTCTTGCAATGATTTGATCCTTTGGAATTTATTCCAGTCCAGAAAAGGGAGCTTGATCAGTAATATGTAAATCAGTCAGGTGAGAATACTCCTCCAGTGTTGGTGCAAGCTGGTAATCCGGGAATGTAAAACAGTGATAGACCGGATCGTAAAACTGAATAAGTGCCTCCATGATTCTTTCAATCACATGGACCCTTAACAGAGGTATCATACCTCCGTACTTAGCTCTGAAAGCCTCATGGTTTGTGATCATCCTTGCCAAACCTCTCAAATCCTCTAACTTTGGAACCTTGAAGGTGTACTTATGAGTTTTCCTTCTACCGAAATCCATTAGCGCAATATCCTTTTTCTGCTATTTGCAATCATTGTTTTAGTTTAATTTGAAAAAGAGAGACTAGAAGAGAAAATTTTATTTGCTTAATGTTTTTTTTAATGAATGCATGAATGCAGCACACAAAAACATAGAAAAACATGGGGTCAAAGGGTCGGTGTAATGAAGTCAAGGCTCTACCCATCCCAAAGGTTTATACTAGTGATTTTTGTACCTGTCTCTCAAAAACATTGATTCTTATCGAGATAACATCAGCGGGCCAGGAACCGTGCTAGGTGATGTTATTTCGAAGAATCTCAGAAGAGGGTAGTATCACGTGACAACTATTTCCGATAGCTTCCACACTACTGAAAGAGGTTTTTCCTAGGTGTATACTCAATCTTTCCACATGCGGCATCACACGCATTCCCATTAGCAGAAAAGTAAACACAAATATCAATTAGGAAAAGCAGTATATATATTTGTCCAAATGTCCTAGACTTTTAAGAGCTATGAATCCTATGTTCCTGACAGAAAATGGCTCTCTGGCGGAGTCGCCATTCTGTGGCACTTTCCCAACTTAAAGGTTTTGACCTAAGATCCTAGTGAAGCAACAAAAAAGTCTTAACCCCAGTGAAGTCCCCACTCTTTGGTTTCTACCCCAGAGACGAAATTAGGCCCCACGGTGGGCGCCACTTTTCTGTAGCGAGCGATTTTGGACGTGGTTCTTAAGCACTGTCGCTCTTGGGGGACTACAGGTCGATTCATTTTTTATCCTATTGAAGCTGATGAAGGAAGGGAAATAGATGTCTCCAACTAACCCTGCTTGCATACTGAGTTTAAACAGCGGCCTGTTAGGTTACGGATGCTATATGGAGGTGGGGCCCCTTTCTTCTTACTTTGTTCAGAATGAAATACTGGGACTGTAAATGGGGAATTTTGTTAGGATACTGCGCCAGATTGGGTGAAGGCAGGGGACTTTAGGTCTTTGATTAGTGTGCTCGCTAAGATTTCTCTTTCAATCTTATGCCTACGTATTCCCGTTTACCGAAACAGGGAAATCAGAGCGATCATAGTTCCTCCTATTCTATGGGAGGAAATGGTGTTTTGGTGTCTTGTTCAAAGCCCAAGACATGAAGCTAAAGGTGGTTTGTATCTTGTTCAAAGCCCAAAATGTGAAGCTGAAGGGTCTATTTGTATCTTGTTCGAAGCCCAAGATATGAAGCTAAAGGGTTTTGACTTTAGAGAGAATTTGTCATCTCTAAAGGGGTCTGGTTGTCACATTTGTTGGGTGACTGGTTATAAAGGAGAATTACTTTAACTGGGATATGCGAATCCAGCAATGCCATAATTTCCTTTATAGGGGATTTTCAACCTGAAGGAGAAAACTTTAACTCAGTGTAGAGTAATGCCATCTTTCCTTAGGAATTCCTCATACTAAAAGAGAGACAGTGGCGTGGATGTAAATAATCCAGAGGCTTGCCGCTTACAACAATTTAGATGAGGGAAAAGGAGTTGTTGATACTTGTATGCTGTGACCAAAGCATGATTTGATGCTAAAAGTTTGATTGAATCAAACGGGGATTTCTTTATACAAAGCCTAAGAGGAGGCTATTGATCCAACAAGAGGGAGTTTTTATGTGTCTCGTACGAAGCCTGAGAGAGAGGCTAAAAGGGGCTGACTCAACAAGAGAGTGCTTTTATATGTGTCTTGTACGAAGCCCAAGA
The DNA here is from genome assembly GCA_022829125.1 of Lathyrus tuberosus. Taxonomy (NCBI): domain Eukaryota; kingdom Viridiplantae; phylum Streptophyta; class Magnoliopsida; order Fabales; family Fabaceae; genus Lathyrus; species Lathyrus tuberosus. The sequence continues at coordinate 12,760,434 of JALAZF010000062.1, read as the reverse complement.
TGGAGGCTAAAAGTTGTTTAACGCAACAAGAGAGTCTTTTATACTCCACAAGAGAGTGTTTTTGTATCTCGTACGAAGCCCGAGATGGAGGCTAAAGGTGATCGAATCAACAAGAGAGTCTTTTTATACTCAACAAGAGAGTGTTTTGTATCTCGTACGAAGCTCGAGATAGAGGCTGAAAGGAGATTGACTCAACAAGAGAGTCTTTTATATCTCGTACGAAGCCCGAGATGGAGGCTGAAAAGGTTAGCTTCGTTGGGGAGAATCATTGTACAAAGCCCAAGAGGAGGCTAGAGTTACTGTTTCAGTTGAGTGACAGGTCCAGTATGTTGGTTAAAAGAGAAAATAAGTTCTTATATGATTAATGTTGTACTCATGGCTTTGATCTGAGGATAGGTATTATTTCCTGTTCTCTAAGGAAATGGGGAATCCAATAGGGTATTGAGACAGTCCAAGTCTACGGGTTTTATCTTTTGCACTATGCTTAAGAAACAGTGGTAGTAAGATCTAGACTCTTTGAAAGACTGTCCTATTAAGATGACTAATTTCTGTTCCTATACCTCTAGGAGGTCGTCGGGAAAATTTGTACGAAGCCCAAGAGGAGGCGATAAAAACTTTTAAGAAGCCGAGGGCAATTCGTACTAAGCCCAAGAGGAGGCTATCTTCCCGGAGGAAAAATCATTATACGAAGCCTAAGAGGAGGCTGTGAAAACTTCTAAGAAGCCCAAGAGGATGCGGGGATGCTTTTGGGAAGCATGTGAGTCCCCAAACCCTGAGAAGTTCAAGAAATACCATTCACAGAGAATAGATCAAGCCAGGAAAGTTTGAGAATTTGGAAGAAACTCAAGAGATGCCATTCACGGAGAAAAGATCATCTCTGGGGAGTAGAGTTTATTTGAAAATGTCTAAGGGTGACAGTCTGTGAAAGGGTTCACCGAGAATGCTTCCTTTCATGTCTCCATATTGTTTAACCCCAAGAGGAGGGAAGACTGTGTCTGGTAATCCTATGGGGATCTAGTTTTGTTTGTATTTAAGAGTGACCAATAGGGCTTTACCTAGTGCTAGACGTAGTTGTTGGGGAAACTCTAAATATCTATACTATTATTACACAGTTGATATGAGTTTATGAAAAAAGACTTACAATGAAACAACCCCACAGTACAATTATATACATATGAAAGCGGTAATTGAAAGCAGGTAAACACTTACTCGGTTGTAGAGCTTCCATGCTGTTTTGTTAGTTTGTCCAACAAAGAAAACTTTGATAACAATATTATATTCAAAATCAAAGGAGAAAGTGCTTTGAAAAGTAAAATTGGGGCTTACAGCTCAAGGAGGGGCCCAAGTTTTATCAGTGATTGCACTGTTGTTTTGAACTTGTACAGAGACTTACACAAGTGACTGAGGCCCAAAAAAGGTTTTCTGTAGAAGGGATGGGTCTTACACTCTCTAAAAAGGCCCAAAGGTGTTTAAAGAAAAATAATGGGGCTTATAACACGAGGGTAGGCCCAGATGATTTGTTTTTTGAACTGGCGATCGCGCCGAGCTTTTCTTTTACGCAGAGGGACTTATACAATATCTAAGGCCCAATATTGTTTTGGTTAAAAGGGGATTGGGTCTTACACTCTATTAGAGGCCCAAAATGATTTTTGAATGGGTCTTATAGCTCGAGGAGAGGCCCAGATGGTTTGTTTTAAACGGGCAACGATCACACTGAACTTTTGAAATACAACGGGACTTATACAATAAGTGAGGCCCAAAATTGTTTGTATTTACAAAGGATTGGGTCTTACACTCTATTAGAGGCCCAAAAGTGTTTGAAAATGATTTGTGAGGGTGAAAATCAAAGAACCCTAATTTGTTTTCCTTTAAAAGTAAATATTAAAAGAAAATCAAATAAAAATACCAAATAGGCTTGAATAAACCACTTGTGATTTTTTTTTAAGGTTTTAAAAAATGAGGTTTTAATCACAAGAGATATTAAAACTCATTTGGTTTTGATTTTCAAAGTAAATATTCACTTTTAAAATGTTTAAACACAATTAAAAAGGAATTTATTCACAAAAATACTAATTATATTAAATAAATAATATAAATTTAATTTTTTTGTGGAATAAAATATTTCAACATTTTTGTGATTTTTTGCAAAAAGAACCAATAAAAAATAATTAAAATTGAAGGAGTTATTAATTTTCCAATTAATTAACAAAACATGAAAATATTGGAAAAAATAGCAAAAAGGTGAAAAAACACAAAATGGCATGGGCGGGGTTTGAACCCACAACCTCAAGGTTATAGGGCGCGCGCCTTACCACTGGGGTGATGATACATCCGTTGATTGAAACAAACCAACAAATACACAAGGCTTGCCTTGTTTTATAGGCCTGGCCAAGGCAAGGCAGACAAGTTTTGCCAAGAAACGGGAAGGTCCATAACTTTCTCATTTCTCCATGGTTGGGGACAAAATTTATATGCATCTAGCCTAGAATTTCACAAGGAATCCAATGGTGGTGGTATTTTTTTCAGATCATGTTCCCTCCTCAAAATCCGATAGTGGTTTTGAAATAGGCCCATAATTGCATTTTCTATGCTACACTTTGGTACAGGCATGAATTACATGATAAATCGGTTCAAACACAACATATATAACATGTATCAGTGGACTTCAAAGCAATGCATATTTTGGAAGATTCAAGTCATGATGCTTACCTCTCTTTTGAGCTTTTGGAGTTTTTGTGCCATCTGCCAAGTTTCTTGTTCCAGAAATGGTTTGATGCTTTGGACACTCTCAAATGATCCCTTAGAAGCTTTTAGGATGAGTGGAATCAGCTGGAACCTGGAAAAACACAAACTGGCCCTTTCTTGCAAAAGGGGTCAAAATGGCCAAAATAGCAACTCTCTCAAATGGTGTTCCAGATGGGGGAACCATTTGGGACAGTTCAAGGATGATATTTGGAGTGTGTTTGAGGTTTTATCTGGTTTGGAAAGTGACTGAATCAAGACATGGCTTGAAAAATGCAAAAAGTACTATTTTGAGGTTTTGAGAGGTGACTTTGTGATTTAAGGATTACAGGGTACTTGTGCGAGTTTGGACAGCTTAGATATGATATATGTGATGTGTTAGGATCATGAGATGTGATGGAAATGCTCTCTAACTGAAAAAATCAGAGTTACCTTGCTAAAGAAGGTATTTTTGCCTAAAGAAAGGAATTTTGAGCAAAGCATCTGTTTGATGGCTTTTGTGTACTCAAACTGAGCACAAATGAGCTCTATTTAGAGTAGAGCAAGTTTGTTTTAGGATCAATAGTGAATGGCAACTGCAGCAGATGTTTGGCCAATGTTGGCAAATGAGAATCCAAGTCTCCTCTAGCCATTGACTAGAGGTTAGGGCACAGAGCTGTGGTTCCCTAGTTGTTGGAGGAATCTTGACTGAATTCAGTTGCAAATGTGTCAGTCCATGCCACCTTGGTGTATCCATTAAATGCTCCAATCCAAAATTGGATTCTTGTCCCTCTTTTAGGGATTTTTAGGTTTAGCATGCTATTTTTGGTTCCAAAGACTTGGGAGGCTTGGGATCAGAGTTGGTTCCTCCTTGCCCCCCTCCCCCCTTGAGGTGTTCAGATGGATAGAGTTGCTTACCCTTTGCAAAATTTGAGCAAATCGAGCAAAACTCCAAAATCTGCCTTGCCTTGGCAGTTTTCAGCAAGGCATGTTGCCATGGTCATATCTCATGGCTCAAGTTGAGTTTGGTGATGTTCTTGGCCATTTTGGAAAGCCCTCATATGATACAATAACTGTTTGGTCATAATTGGTTTTGATACTTGTTGGATCCAAGTGAAAAATGCCCCTACATTTGGAAAAAAGTGAAGGCAGATTCTGACTTAGTGAAAATTTCACTAAGTGTTGGAAAAAGTGGCATTTCATGTTTTCAGCCATTTGGATCATTCCATAACTCAAAATCCATAATGAATTGGAATGAGATGTAGTTGACACTTTTGTAGAGGGCCATGAGGGCTACAAATCCAGCTTTGGATGGGGAAAAATGGCCTTGTGGTTTAGGAGTTATGGTCCCCAAAGTTGGTACCCTTGCCACTTTATTCCATAACTTAGAAAATTTTCTAAAATTTTATGGTTACCCCTTTTACAAGTTATCCCACTTTTCTTGATTTTTCTTGCTAAGGTTTGTGTTTATTACTTTTCTAGAACACAACATGTTTATGAATTTTTGACTTTGTACAAATAACATGCCATTCATTCTCTTTCAATTTTTTTTCATTTGTGAATCACTTTAGTTCATAGCCTAATGTGAGGAATCTTTCTATTGTTTACTAAATTGCATGGAGACCAACTTTCTTGTTTAACTCGGTTGAATTATGTTTAATTTTGTATTTGTGTTGATTTGTATGATAGCACTAAAATTGTAATACCCCGTATTATTGCATTGCTCAATTGGATATCAGAAGAGATCAATTATTTTATTAAGGAGACGGAATAATAATTATTAGTCCGAAAGAGAATTTTAAGGTAACTCTAATAATTGATCAATTGGTTGAGACGACAAAATATCGGTTGGAGATATTTTACCCTGTGGGATTCTATTATATAATATAGTATTATATATATATATTAGAAAGAAAAGAAGAAAAATAGTAAGAAGAAGAAAGGAAGAAAGAGAAGAAGAAGAGGAAAATGGAAAAGAAGGAAAAGCTTGGATCATCGATTCATCATCTTCGTCAAACTCCTCTTCGGATTTCAGGTGGGTTCTAGATAGAAACTCTAAGTTCTAGAAATCAATGATTTGAACTTAGGTTAGTTTTGAGAGAAAATGATTAAACGGATAAGTCGATGAAATCTAACGGATGAATTGTGATATAAAATGTGTAGAATACTTGTTGTATGATTGGGTTATGTTTTGGTATGATTTGGATGAGTTTTGGTAGAAGAAATGTTGGTTTTTGGCCTAAATCACCCATAACAGCGCTGCTGTTTTTCTGGGTTTCGCATGGTTCGCCTAGCGAACCTGGGGCGAGTCATAGCGAACAGATTTTCGAGGGTTCGCCTAGCGAACCCGGAAGCGAAGGCCAGCGAAGGTTCGCTGATGACGTTCGCCTAGCGAACTTTGTGCCTTTTCAGTGTTGTTTGGTTCTGCCTTGCTTCGCTGAGTTGTTCGCCAAGCGAAGGGCAAGGCGAATGTTCGCTAGGGAGTTCGCGAAGCGAACTTTATGTCTGTTTTGTTCTGTTTGTTCATTCGCCAGGGGCTTCGCCTAGCAAAGGCAAAAGCGAACGCTCGCTGGGAGGTTCGCCTAGCGAACATGTCAGTTTGTGCAGTTTTCTCTCCTTCATAACTTTTGATCTGTAACTCTGATCGGGACGTTCTTGGTGTCATTAGAAAGCTATGACGACCCTCTATCTGATAAAAAGTAAAAATATTGGGTATGATGTGGGATAAATGATTTAGTGGAAAATGAAGGAAAGTAATGTTTTGTGAAATGTCAGAATTGACATCTTTTGGATCGTAAATCCGATCGAGGCATGTTTTATAGCCGATGTAAAGCGGTGGAAATATCCTACGGGATAAGAGTGAGACCTATTGATATGATACCCGATTAATGAATCGGAGGAAACCTACGATTTGTGTTAACTATGTAAATGTGAAAAGTGATGTTTTATGTGATGTGTGATTACATGTGTTTACTTGTAATATTTGTGAGTATACCATGTCCATCTAATTGTGAATTGTGAATGAGAGAATATGCATGCTTAAAATATGAATTAGGTAGAGTGAGGAAACTTTATCCCAAAGAAAATGGCATATTTAAGATGTTATAATTCTAGGCTGTGAATAGAATTGTGATAGATAACTCTAGATGGCAAGGTTCGGGCACCTGATGTAGGAAGCTGCATCCGTGACGAGATTGGCCTAGAGGAGTGAAAGACCCTAGTATGGAACATGAGGGATTGCGATGAGTAATCGTCACCTAAGTAACTGTGACCCGCGTTTTGATCCCCTTTGTGGATGACTGGGGAGGTTGCTTAGAAGATGGTATTAGTGACCCGTGTTGAAGGGCCCCTGGTGCGGGCTGGCCGGGGAAAGTACTATGTGTAGATAACTGTGACCCGTGTTGAAGAGCCGTTTGTGGATGGCCGGGGAAAGTTATTTACCTTAGCATCCATGACTCGTGTCGAAAACTCTTTGGAAGGGTTGGCCGAGAATGGTTGGCTACGAATTTAAGGATCCGTGACCCGTGTTGAATCCTCTTATAGGGTTGGCCGGGGAAAGTTGCCTTCGTGAGAGGTATCATTTGATGATACTAGAGTTAGCGAACTCGTGAGCATGTTTCCATATAGGGCAAGAATGAATATGTGAACTCAAGGTCCTTTTCCCTTTTTACCGGGGACTTGAGTTAGGTTGATGGAACCTTGTAAAGCCGAGAGGACTTATAAGATAGGGAACTCACTGAGATTTGATGTATCTCACCCCACTATAGTTGCTATATTTCAGGCTCGGATTGCAGGTTGATTTACAAGTAGAGCTATGCTTGGATGTTTCAAGAGAAGCTCAGTATTAGTTTTTCCGCGGTGTATTCTGTTTGTTGTTGTATACAATTGAGGATATTGTATATTATTCTTAGATTTTATTTTTGGCTAGTTTCCATGCCTTGTGCCATATGTTGTATCATTATTTTAGAATGGACAAGTATGTGAACTATGTCATTAGGCACTTTTGATGTGTCAGTACCAAACAAAACTCTTGTATGGTATTATTCTAAATGAATATTATACAGGGTGTTACAAAAATGATCAAGGCATTTTGTATGATTTTGAGCATAACCACTTGACCAAATAGTCAATCTACCTTGAGAGTGAGTGAGAATTTGCTTACCCCCTTTGAGACTTTGTTAGAATCCTTGTTGGTGTTAAGTTCATTTTTGTATGGATTCTAATGTTTTTTCTTGAACCATAACCATGACTTGTTATTTGAGTTTTTACCCTTGCCTACTAAGTTTGGGAGCATTCATGTCACTATGTGTGGTTGTATTCAAGTTGGGGAGAAGAGGGTGGTTGCTAAAAGGTTGAGAAAAAGAAAAACGTTTGAAAAAGAAAGAAAAAAATGAAAAATTAAAAGAAAAAAAAGAATAAAAAAGGAAAAAGACTTGAAAAAGAAAAAAAATAGAATAAAGTTGTGCTAATAAGTTGTGTGGATTGGTGTGACAATTGCGCAATGAGAAAAAGGTGATTGAAGTTGTGAATGCTTGAGTATTTGAGTTGTGATAGCTCTCATTCGTTAGGCATTATTTTTGTTTCAATTACCTTGAGATATGACCTTTCCTTGTTAGCCAAGCCACATTACAACCCTTAAAGCCCTTGTGATTTTTGCTTTTATACTTTCAATATGAGTTTTTTTATGAATGCCTAATTTGAATTATTGTTAGCAAGATTGTTGTGTGAGAGTTGTCCCGCATGTTTGTTTTCCATCCCTTGATGATGTTGTGTGTTAGGTGTGACTCATTCTTGAACATTTGTATTGCTTTAGAATTTTTTTAACATGTGTTTTGTGCTTGGACTTTGCTTCATTGTCATGTTGTCGTTTTAGTTTAAGTGGTAAGCATTTATTTGCATGTACTTTTGATATTTGTACCATAGGTTTGTTTCCGTTTATTAAAACTTGTTGAGCATGAACTCTTGATAATTGCTTTTATTTCTTTAAGTTGATTGATTCTTGTTAAACACGTTTAAGCTGGGGAAAGTTTGATAAGTGCTAAATTTTAGTGAATTTGAGTGTGAATAATTGGCCCTTATCAGCTTAAGCCATTCGTTTTATACCAATAAACCTCAACTTTTGTGTGTATTTTGTATAATTGATGTTATAGTGTATAATATGCGTAATCATGTACATATCATGAGTTTGATAGCTTTTCTCTCATTTTTGTAGGAATATAAGCAATGATATTTTGTCATTGACTGATAGAGCATTAAATAATCTTTCCGGCACTTCCGACCGTGCATAATTGGGAGTTACAGTGCTCAAGTTATGATGAAAGCAAGAAACAATTTTTCTCCATGTTGTCATGTTCGCAGTGCGAACACAAAGCGAAGAGGAAGCGTAGAAAAACACTATTTCAGGAAGTATCTTTTTGAGGAAAAGTTCGCAGTGTGAAGGATGGGCGAGGAATCTCGCAGTGCGAGCTAGAGCTCGTAATGCAAGCTAAGATATTTGTTATACGAAGGTTTAAGTACATTTCTTGCCAGACCACATGCACTAAAGCAGATTTCGCAGTGCGAATCTGGCAGTTTCATACTTGTATATATACTTTACTTCTTAGATTTTTTAGGTTATCTTTTGGGAGACTTTGGACCCAATTGATCAGAACCATATTCTTTAGTAGTTTTATTTTAGAAACAACACATGGATGATGCATCTATATGATTCGGAGCCAAATCATACTTTAATCAGAGATGAGAAACCGTGAGAAGTTCAATCGGAGATGACAAACCGTGAGAAATTTGTTCTTCTTCCTTCTTCTCTTTGTATTTTTCATTGTGTTGGGGTTGTTGTATGTATGTTTACTTAGATTGTATGTTCATCTATTGATCCTTGTATAAAATCCCTTTTACAAATCTTAATCGATGTTATCTTTGATTTAATATTTATCTTAATGGGTTTCAATCACTGTAGACATATACTTTTCAAACTCGACCTAAGATAATGATATATTGGCTATGGGAAATGGTCTAAATATTCACGTGTGTGTCGGAGCTTAATGCTTCGTGTTGTTTTGTCGCATGAGATATCACCTTCGAAAGAACGCGGTTGATCTCTATGACTTTGCGTTAGACATAACCTCTGTTTGTGAGCGATACGTGGGGCTTTTGACGAGTATTAGGGTGAGTATATTTGATCGATAGGTTTTTTCTTGTACATGATGGGTATAAGGAAATGCAACTCCTAATGAGTTTCTCCTTTCTAAAGAATGTGTTTATTTAATTGCTTTTATGCTTTTAATTTCCGCATGTTACCCTTGGAGAACCATTTCAACCCAAGCTTAGATACGTGGAGATTGTTGAACAATATTCTTTCCTTCGAACTGATCCCTGTGGATACGACATAAATTCCAGAGGGAATTCTTCCGAAAATAAGATTTTTGCTTGTCGTTTTACCGCACCAGCGTTACCTCAGCAAAACCATATTACTCCCCCTTTTTCCCATGGAAAACGGTTAGTACATCAAATAGCACCTAGAGGTCAGTCATGCATAGGTTAGTATGTTAGCACATACACATCTAAAACATGACTAGAACAACCAGAACAACATCAAGATATGTATAAGCATTATATCTGTTGATTGTACATAGTCTAACGAGGCTATAGAGCCTTTAAAAATCCAAAATAGAAATAAACTATGCCCAAATACAAGGGCCAAAAACACCTAAAATCAAAATTCTTCAGACTTGATATCTTGACCAACCACCTGACTCTAGGAAGGTAACATAGTCTTCATCAGCCTTTGAATCAGATGCATGTGATTGAACTGGTCGCTTCTTCAAAACCTTCATCTTGGTGACATACTTCTTACCAGTTGAAGATTTTCCAACTGTAGCGTCGGTTTTTTTGTGACGCGACCACAACCGCATTTGGTGCTACTTTCTGATTTCTGTATTTACCCTGTGAAGCTCTAAAGGAAATGGAAGATATCTTAAACTAACCCTACTTGCAAGTGTTTTCTTTAACAAAGAAAAGATCGGGGATCGGGGTTTGGTTATACAAAGGGAAGCTATTAACACCCAGAGTATCTATTGTAATCTATAGGAACCTTCATTTGCATATATTTTCTACAGTTTAAAATGCTTTCTTAAGTCTATCTGCTGTTGATTGGGAAAGTTTTTCCTTTGGGAGGACTGAGGGAATGTTTTTGTTGTTTTCGGGTTTTCTATTGTTTTTGGGAAGGTGCTTGACCTAAGATTTTTGTAATAATGTGCTCGCTAAGATTTTGCAATCTTATGCCTACGTATTCCCGTAAAGAGATTTAGGAAATCAGAGCAATCGTAGTTCCTCCTATTCTACGGGAGGAAAAAGTTGTCTTGTTCAAAGCCAAAGATTGAAGCTAAAGAGTATTTGTGTCTTGTTCAAAGCCCAAGATTGAAGCTAAAAGTTGACCGAGAGAGAGTTTGTCATCTCTAAAGGGAGATATCTCACCTATTCATCACAAATGTTGAGTAATTAGTTATAAGGGAAATTACTTTAACTGGGATTTATGGAATCCAACAATGCCATAATTTCCTTTATAAGAGAAATTTCAGAGGGGAAGAAGCTTTAACTTAGTGTAAAGCAATGCCACTTATTCCTTTATGAATCTTGATGAGTCCAAGCCTTTGAGGTTGTCATCAATTTTGGTAAAACTAACTTAACAGATAGATGTTGGACAAGATGTCCTAACATTTTGAACTGACTGCAAGTTAAGGTGTTAGACAAGATATCTTATCATGTTGATTCCACATCTTTGTCTGTTACAGTTTGGAATAACTGTTTTCTGATTACCAGTTTTTTGGGAATGTGAATTTGTCCTAGGTGGCATCCGAGATTGAGGAATCAGAGATTCTGATTCTAAAAGGAATATGTTGTTTCTAAGTGTGAAGACACTTTAGGAAACTTAGGATTGAAGAAACTATTCTAGAGAAGAATAGGTCGCATATTCTGTGGAGCTGAATTGCTGTGATTCTGAAGCCCAAATCCAGTTTTGTTTAGTGATATAAATAGGATGTATTTAACCTAGAATAGGTACTGAATATACACAGCTGTTATTGAGTCTAGGGTTTGTACTTTTGTGAGTCTCTCTTGTATTGCGTGAATACCTGAGTTGGTCAGTTTTGTTGAGTTGTAATTTTTTCAGTCACTGCTGTGATTGAAAGAGAATTGAGAAGGGTCTCATACCTAGGAGTGTCTTAGGTAGAAATCTAGCACGGTTAGTTTCTAGGTGACAAGTTGTAAATGGTGGAGTTTAGCTTAGAACCAATTTTGCTTAGTGGATTTCCTTCCTAGCTTGGTAGCCCCTAGATGTAGGTGTTGTTGATCACCGAACTGGGTTAACAATTCTTATGTGTTGTTTACTTTTGTTGTTTGTATTCTGTTCCTTATTATCCTTGTGTGAGAAGCAGAGATTAAGTGTCAGGAATTTCATATGAGAACTTGAGAATGAAAGAGGATGAGAGTATTCAGGAATTTCATATGAATATTGTGGATATTGCCAATACCTTAAGTGATCTTGGAGAAAAAAATTCCAGAAGCAAATCTTGTCCAGAAAATTCTAAGATCTCTTCCTAAGAAGTTTGACATGAAAGTGACAGCCATCAAAGAAGCTCAAGATATCAACACCTTGAAGGTAGATGAACTCATGGGTTCCCTACAAACATTTGAGATGGCACTGAATGAAAAGACTGAGATAAAGAAAAGCTCAGTCTTGGTGTCTAATCATGATGAAGGAAAGACAAACTCCAAAGAAGAGATGTCTAAGGCTATTGTGTTTCTAAGAAAACAGTACAGTCAATTGATGAAGAAGATAGAGGGGGAATCAAGATCTAATGTCTAGTCTCAGTCCTTCAACAACCATAAAAGGAATAATTTTGGAAGAAACTCTAAGTATGAAGAAAAAGATGACAAAGGAAAAGTGATCAAGTGCTTTGAATGTGAGGGATATGGACACATCAAATATGAGTGTCCTACTTTTCTCAAGAAAGAAAAGAAAGGCCTCATTACATCTTGGTATGAAGATGACTCTGCAAGTGATGAAGAATCACCTATGTTAGTTCTTGGATTGGCTAGAATTTTGGTAAAACAAAGTTGTTCAATGTTGATGTCACATGGGTGATGTCTTAACATTGAGTCTTAACATTGGATAATGTTAAGTGTTTAAGTTGTTGAAGTTTTGAAGTCTGATGTCACATGCGATGTCATGACATCAGATATGCAGATCATTAAAACATCAGGTTTGAGATGTTTTTAGGGTTAAGCGTATTAGCTGGATTTTGGGAGAGCTGTTAGAGTTATTGGATGCGAATATCTTGGAGGAGGTATTTTCTGTTGCAAACAGATTTGATGCAGATTTGTAGGAGTGTTTAAAGACTGAAGATTTAAAAAGATTTTGAGAGAAAATATGTTTTGAAGATTCAGTTTTAAATAACAAATTAGGTCAGATATTGTAGCAGGTCCAAGCCCAAATCAAATAGCTATATAAAGGCGCATCAATCCTAAAGGAAAAGTAACGAAGAAAGAGAGCTAAAGACTGAGATTCGTTTGTGTCTTCGTGTATGTGTTGTAAACCATTCTAGTGTGAATTGGTGTTGTTGTTTTGAGTTGTTCTTGATCAAAGCTGTGAAGCAGAATCCAGTTGTGTTTTTCAAAGTGTGTGATCTTTAAATTATATCACTAAAGTGATTTAGGGATTGAGTAGTGTTCTCATACCTAAGTGGTCTCTTAGGTAGAAGGTTCATTAAGTAGTGATTAAGTTTAGGAGATGTCAACTGGGTTATTGAGTCTGTAAATTAATTCTACTGATAGTGAAATTCATCCCTGGCTTGGTAGCCCCCAGAGTAAGTTGTTTAACTGAACTGGGTGAACAATTCTTTGTGTCTTTTCTGTTGTGTTATATTGTCCATTGCAGAGTGTGTTGTTTTGACATCACACGTAACATCACATATCTGGTACCAGAATTTCAATTGGTATCAGAGCAGGCATCCTGCTCTGCATCTGGGTGAGATCTAGGGCTGATACTTTCTGGTAAGATGGACAAGGAAGTTGGTGGATTTGTGAATAGACCCCCTATTTTGGATGGCTCTAATTATGATTATTGGAAACTAAGGATGATTACCTTTTTAAAATCCTTGGACAGCAGGGCTTGGAAGGCTATCATAAAAGAATGGAAAGCACCTGTTGTTGTTGAGAAAGATGATGCTGGGAAAGAAAAAGAAGGCAGCTCAAAACTGAAACCTGAAGAAGAATGGACCAAGGAAGAAGATGAGTTTTCCCTTGGTAATTCTAAAGCTCTAAATGCTATTTTCAATGGAGTTAATAAGAACATCTTCAGGTTGATCAACACCTGTGAAGTTGCTAAGGAAGCTTGGGACATCTTAAAGACTACTCATGAAGGAACCTCAAAGGTTAAGATGTCAAGACTTCAACTTCTGACATCAAAGTTTGAAAGTCTAAAGATGAAGGAAGATGAAACTATTCATGACTTTCACATGAGTATTCTTGAGCTGTCTAATGCCTCTAGTGCTCTTGGAGAAAATATGACTGAAGAAAAGCTGGTGAGGAAAATCCTTAGGTCCCTTCCCAAGAGATATAAGATGAAGGTGACTGCAATTGAAGAAGCTCAAGACATCAGAAAAATGAGAGTTGATGAGCTAATTGGATCTCTTCAAACTTTTGAGTTAGGGTTAAATGAAGAGGAACCTGAAAAGAAGACCAAGGGTATAGCTTTGATTTCCAGTTCTGAAGAAGCCAAGAAAGGGAAAGAGGATGATTCTCAGGAGGAGCTGTCTCAGGCTATTGCGTTGCTGGGAAAACAGTTCAACAAAGTTATGAAGAGGATAAATAGGAGTTATAATCCCAATGTCAAGAACATTACTTCTGACATCAACAGATCAGGAGAACAAGGGAAGAAGTCTAAAGATGAAGAAAAGTCCAGTAATGACAAAGGGATACAATGCTTTGAGTGTGAAGGGTATGGACATGTCAAGAAGGAATGTCCTACTTTCTAAAGAAGCAGAAAGGGTTATCAGCTTCTTGGTCTGACAGTGAGAGTGAATCTGAAGAAAATTCAGCTAAACTTGTTAGAGCTATGGTTGGGGTTTATGAGTCAGATGATGATCCTTGTGATGATGAGGTTACTTATGATGAGCTTGCTGTCACTTATAAAGATCTATTCATAAGAAGTGAACAAGTGTGTCTTGAAGGAGAAAAGCTGAAGAAAACCATACTACAGTTAAAAGCTGAAAAGACTGAACTTGAATCTGAAGTCAGTATGCTTAACTATAAACTGGACTCTATGACCAAAACTATCAGAATGTTGAACAATGGTACTGATGCTCTAGACAACATTCTTAGTATTGGGAAGATGGCTACAGACAAATGTGGTTTGGGATTCACCAATAATGCAGGTTCTAATGATGTTATCACCTCCAAACCAGTGATGTTAAAATAGATGTTAATACATCATGACAGAACTCCATCTAAGAAGAAATACAGGCACTAGAGATGTCACCATTGTGGATGTTTTGGACACATTAAGGCTTATTGTTATAAACTACATGGATATCCACAGAAGCCTCATCAGGTTGTTCCCAGACAGAACTGTCACAGAGGAAGGCAGGTTACCAAGCCTAAGAAGCAATGGGTCCCTAAAGTTAAGGTTACCAGCTTGATATCTCACACTTCTTTAAGGGTTTCTACCAAAGAAGATTGGTACTTTGACAGTGGGTGTTCAAGGCACATGACTGGAGTTAAGAATCTGTTGGTAGATGTGAAGCTTCATTCTTCAGGCCATGTTACATTTGGTGATGGGGTCAAAGGAGAGATCAAGGGGATTGGTAAACTGAACTATGCTGGTGCTCCCAGACTGGATGATGTTCTTTTTGTTAAAGGACTGACAGCAAATTTGATTAACATTAGTCAACTTTGTGATCAAGGATTCAAAGTAGACTTTACAAAGTCTGAATGCATTGTCAAAGATGATAAAGGAGAAGTCATTATGAAGGGAGTCAGGTCTAAGGACAATTGTTATCTTTGGGTGCCACAAGACTCAAATTCTTCCACTTGTGTTTTTGCTAAAGAAGATGATGTCAAAATCTGGCATCAGAAGTTGGGACATCTTCACCTAAAGGGAATGAAGAGAATCATCTCCTCAGAAGCAGTCAGAGGAATTCCCAAACTTAATATTGAGGAAGGAAAAGTTTGTGGAGACTGTCAAAAAGGGAAGCAGACAAAGATGTCTCATCCGAAGCTTCAACATGACACCACCTCCAAGGTCTTGAAACTACTTCATATGGACTTGATGGGACCTATGCAGGTTGAAAGTCTGGGTGGAAAGAAATATGCGTATGTAGTTGTGGGTGACTATTCAAGGTACACCTGGGTGAGCTTCATCAAAGACAAATCAGAGGTGTTTGATGTTTTTAAAGATCTTTGTCAAAGACTCCAAAGAGAAAAGGAGAGTAATGTTATCAGGATAAGGAGTGACCATGGAAGAGAGTTTGAGAATAGCAAGTTTGTAGAATTTTGCTCTGCTGAAGGTATAAGTCATGAGTTTTCATCTCCTATTACTCCCCAGCAAAATGGAGTAGTTGAGAGGAAGAACAGAACTATCCAAGAGTCTGCTAGAGCTATGATCTATGCCAAAAAACTTCCCTATCATTTCTGGGCTGAAGCCATGAATACTGCCTGCTACATTCACAACAGGGTTACCCTGAGAAGAGGCACTTCATCCACTCGGTATGAACTATGGAAGGGAAGAAAACCTAATGTTAAATACTTTCATGTTTTTGGAAGTAGATGTTATATTCTGGCTGATAGAGAACAGAGAAGAAAATTGGATTCCAAAAGTGATGAAGGAATATTTTTGGGATACTCTACCAACAGTAGAGCATATAGGGTTTTCAACTCTAGAACCAAGGTGATGATGGAGTCCATCAATGTGGTGATTGATGACAATGATAAGCAGGAAGATGATGATGTCCTTGATGATGTTGGAACATCAGTTGCTGAAGTTGCACCAGAAGCTGAAGACAGAAGTCCAACTCCTAGTGTTGCTGCTAGCTTGAATCTGAGCAACCTCATAAAGATCCCTCTATCAGAGTGCAGAAGGACCACCCAAAGGAGCTTATTATAGGTGATCCAAATTCTGGAGTGAGGACTAGGTCAAGAGAAGTTGTAGCAAGTTCATGTTTTGTCTCCAAAATTGAGCCAAAGCATGTCAAGGAAGCATTGACTGATGAGTTTTGGATTAATGCCATGCATGAAGAGCTGGAACAATTCAAAAAGAATGAAGTGTGGGATCTTGTACCAAGGCCTGATGGAGTTAATGTGATTGACACCAAGTGGATTTACAAGAATAAATCTAATGAATAAGGAGTGGTCACCAAAAATAAGACCAGATTAGTTGCTCAGGGATACACTCAGGTTGAAGGAATTGATTATGATGAAACCTTTGCTCCTGTGGCAAGACTGGAATCTATCAGATTGCTCTTAGGGGTGGCTTGTAATTTCAAATTCAAGCTTTTTCAGATGGATGTTAAGAGTGCCTTCTTGAATGGTTACTTAAATGAAGAGGTGTATGTTGATCAACCAAAAGGATTTATTGATCCAACATTTCCTGACCATGTGTACAAACTAAGGAAAGCTCTATATGGTTTGAAGCAAGCACCAAGAGCTTGGTATGAAAGGCTTACTGAATTCCTGGTTGTGAATGGCTACAGAAAAGGAGGGATTGACAAGACTTTGTTTGTTAAAGAGGAAGGAGGAAAACTGATGATAGCTCAAATCTATGTTGATGACATAGTATTTGGTGGGATGTCAGATGCAATGGTGAAACATTTTGTGTAACAGATGCAGTCTGAGTTTGAAATGAGTCTTGTTGGTGAGCTAAACTATTTTCTTGGTCTACAAGTTAGACAAATGGAGGTGTAGCGAGCGATTTTGGACGCGGTTCTTAAGCGCTGGTCGCTCTCTGCGGTTTGAGCTTTGACTACAGGTTGATTCATTTTTTATCCTATTGTGAGCTGAATAAGGAAGGGAAATAGATGTCTCCAATTAACCCTGCTTTGCATACTGAGTTTAAACAGCGGTCTGTTAGGTTACGGATGCTATCAATGTGGGGGGGCCTTTGTACTGGTTATTCGTATTTCGCCAATACAGGTTTCTTTCTTTCTAGGGCTTAATGTTTCTGATGGGGAATAAGGATTAGGATGTTAGGACTGGTGCTTTTGAATTACTGATTTTGATTGATGGAGATATGGGTTTTTTGTTGATTGCGCTCGCTAAGATCTTTTCTTTCGATCTTATGCCTACGTATTCCCGTTTACCGAAACAGGGAAATCAGAGCGTTCGTAGTTCCTCCTATTCTATGGGAGGAAATGGGTGTTTTTGGTGTCTTGTTCAAAGCCCAAGACGTGAAGCGAAAGGTGATTTGTATCTTGTTCAAAGCCCAAGATGTGAAGCTAAAAGGTCTATTTGTGTCTTGTTCAAAGCCCAAGACGTGAAGCTGAAAGACCTCGACTTTAGAGAGAATTTGTCATCTCTAAAGAGGGGGAAGGAGAATTACTTTAACTGGGATACGCGGATCCGAGCAATGCCATAATTTCTGAAGAAAGGGTTTAACCTGAAGGAGAAGACTTTAACTCAGTGTAGAACAATGCCATCTTTCCTTAGGAATTTATCATGCTAAAAGAGGGACATTGGCATGGATGTAGATGATCCAGAGGCTTGCCGCTTACAACGATTAGATGAAGGGAATGGAGTTGTTGATGTTTGTGTACTGTGAACGAGGCACAGTTTTGATGCTAAAAGGTTGATTGGATCAACCAATGGTTTTCTTATACAAAGCCTAAGAGGAGGCTAATTTCCGCTAGGAAAATCATTATACAAAGCCAAAGAGGAGGCTATTATGTGTCTCGTACAAAGCCCGAGAGAGAGGCTAAAAGTTTTTGACCCAGTGGGGCATATCGTTATACAAAGCCTAAGAGGAGGCTAAAAGAGTTCGACTCTTGCTTAAGGAATTTGTATCTCATACGAGGCCCGAGATGGAGGCAAAAAGGGGTGATTGACTCAACGAGGGAATCTTTTGTGTCTCATACAAAGCCTGAGAGAGAGGCTAAAAGGGTTTGACTCTACAGGGGAATCTTTTATACTCAATAAGAGAGTGTTTTTGTATCTCGTACAAAGCCCGAGAGAGAGGCGAAAAGGTTGTTTTGACTCCACTGGGGAGAATTTTGGTATCTCGTACGAAGCCTGAGATGGAGGCTATTGTAACTGTTTCAGTTGAGTGACAGATCCAATATACTGATTTAAAAGAGAAAATCAGTTCTTATATGAGTAACACTGTACACAGGGATTTCATTTGAGGATCAGGGATATTTCCTTCTCTTTGAGGAAACGGGAAATCCAAAGGGTATTGAGACTATCCGAGTCTACGGGTTTCCTTCCTATTTAACGAAGGGTGCTTGAGAATGTCTTTGAGACTCAAGGAAGTTAGACTGTCCGTGTATAGAGTTTTATCTTTTGTACTATGCTTCGAGAAACAGTAGTAGACTCTATGAAAGGACTGTTCTATGAGGATGACTAGGTTCTGTTCCTATACCTCTAGGAGGTCGTCGGGACAATTTGTACGAAGCCCAAGAGGAGGCTGGGAACTTTTAAGAAGCCGACGGGTCCTTGTACGAAGCCCAAGAGGAGGCTATCATTCCCGGAGGAAGAGATCATTATACGAAGCCTAAGAGGAGGCTGTGAATACTTCTAAGAAGCCGTAGGGTCCTTGAATAATGCCCAAGAGGAGGCCGATGCTTTTAAGAAGCCCGTGGGTCTATCATCTCCTTTCCATTAGGAGAGATAACTCTTTTAAAGATGAAAACCACTGGTAAACGTGCGAGGTTTATTATCCAGCGATTTTTAGCTTTTAAAGAGGGTTCCTTAGTTAAGGTCTAAGATTATGACCGTAGTGGGTACCCAAACCCCGAGACATTCAAGGAAAGCTATCCACAAGGAATAGATCAAGTCAGGAAAGTTCGAGAATTGGGAAGAAACTCAAAGATGCCATTCACGAAGAATACATTCATCTTGGGGAGTAGAGCTTCTTGACGATTCCTAAGGAGGACAGCCGAAGAGAAGACTGTATTTGGTGCACCTATTGGGGATCTAGGCGTCTATTTCTACGAATAAGTGAAACGGCGTCACCTAGTTCTAGACGTAGTTGCCGGGGAAACTCAAAATATATATACTATTATTACACAGTAGATATGAGTTTATGAAAGGAGACTTACAGTGAGCAGCCCCACAATACAGTTTATAATATGAAAGCAGTAAATGAAAGCGATAACCACTTACTCGGTTGTAGTGCTTCCATGCTGTTTGGTTAGTTGTTCAACAAAGAAAGATTAAAAACAACAGTATATTCAAAATCAAAGGAGAAAGTGCTTTGAAAAAGAAAGATTTGGGGCTTACAGCTCAAGGAGAGGCCCAGGGTTTTATCAGTGAGCGCACTGTTTGACTTTGTACATCGGGACTTATACAAGTGACTGGGGCCCAAAAAGGTTTTCTGTACAAAGGGATGGGTCTTACACTCTCTCAAGAGGCCCAAAAAGTTTAAAGAAAAGAGAAATGGGTCTTACTACTCGAGGGTAGGCCCAGATGGTTTTTATTTTTAAACGGGCGACGATCGCGCCGTTTACTTGTACAGAGGGACTTATACAAATGAGTGAGGCCCAAAAAGTTTTTGTACAAGGGGGGATGGGTCTTACACTCTCTCAAGAGGCCCAAAGTTTTGAGATGAATAAATGGGTCTTACTACTCGAGGGTAGGCCCAGATGATTTTTGAAAAGGCGACGATCGCGCCGTTTGTTTTTTTACGGTATCGGGACTTATACAATAAGTGAGACCCAAAGATGATTTGGTCAAAAAAAGGATTGGGTCTTACACTCTAATAGAGGCCCAAAGTATTTTGAAAATGATTTAAGAGGGTTGAATTAATCCAAAACCCTAATTTATTTCCAAAAATGTATTTAATTGAATAAAAATTCAATTAAAAATGATCAAAAATTGTTTAGCACATGGAAAACAAATTGTGATCTTGGATTAATGCTTCAAAAATTAAGTATTGACCTACAAAATAATTAGAAAGCATTAAAAGTTGCAAAATCAATGTAGAAAAAATATTTAAAATGCCAAAAACAATCAAAATATTAATTCTTTACAAAAATATCAATTATATGAAATAAATAATATTTTTGGGATTTTTTGATAAAATAAAATATTTTAACATTTTTGTGAATTATTAAAAAAAGAATCAACTCAAAATCATTAAAACTCAGAGAGAAATTAATTTTTGAATCAATTAAACAAAATCACAAAATTCAAATATTCAAATTATTCAAAAATGGCGCCAAGAACAGCTGAAGAACACGCGCGTGTTCTTGGTTTCTCAGATTTGCGTTTTCTATCCAATCTCCATGAATACGTAATCATATCATGCAATCCACATATCATTATGCTCGTCTCAACCTCACGATCATGTCTATGTACTTTAATTTCATTTAAATTAAACATACAACAAGAAATCACGAAGAGACCTCAAGAACCCTAATTTCTGCATGAAGGCTAGGATTTTTGATACACGATTCAAACAATGCAATTAATTGAGGGAAAATATTCCATGCATGATTATGAACATATGGCCAAATTATTGTGCGAGGAAATATGCATAGATTGAGAGATGACCAAGTATGTGCTTACCTCCAAGTCGTGACAGCAAGTTCAAAGTGATTTTTGATTTGGAGGTGTTACAGATGAGTTGTGATGATCTGGACAGCTTCCCTACACCATATGGAGTGTGTTTGAACACTTGGATTGAATTGAAATGGACTGGATCAGTTTATGGCATCTCAGCTGCAACTTCACTTCAAACTTGTGTGGATGGCAAGTGATTTTGAGATTTTGATGTTTCAGAAGTTATGTGAGTGTTTGATCAGCTCATATGTGATGTATGTGAGGTGTGTGAGTGATTGGTTTGTGCAGAATTGCTCTCAAACTCAAAACCCGATAGCTACCTTGCTAAGAAAGGCATTTTTGCCAAGAGAAAGAGATTTTGAGGAAAGCATCTGTTAGATGGCTTTGGTGTACTTAAACTGACCACAATTGAGCTCTATTTATAGTAGAGCAAGTTTGTTTTGTAAGGAATAGTGTATGGCAGCTGGTAAGTAGGTTTCCTCAATGTTGGCCAATGCAAATGAAAGTCTCCTCTAGCCATTGACTAGAGGTTAGGGCACAGAGCTTTGGTCCCCTTGGTCTTGGATAAGTCTTGACTAATTTCAGATGAGAATGGCTCAGTCCATGCCACCTTGATGGTTCCATTGAATGCCTCATTCCAAATTTGAAGTCTTGTCCCTATTTTGGCAACTCTAGGTTCAACATGCTATTTCTTGTTCCATGGACTTTGGAGGCTTGGCTCAGTGATTGTCCCCTTTAGATTCAATCCTCTGAGGTGTCCAAGTGGATTGGAGCAATTGCAATTGGCTGATTTTGGCAAATCGAGCCAAAATGCAAATTCTGCCTTGCCTTGACAGATTTCAGCAAGGCAACTTGCCAATGTTGTATCTCATGATGTAGGTTGAATTTGGCAATGTTCTTGGCCATTTTGGAAAGCTCTTACATGATACAAAAACTGTTTGAACAAGATTGGTTTTGATCTCTTTTGATTCCAAGTGAAAAATCCCCCTACATTTGGCAAAAAGTGAAGGCAAATTCTGACTTAGTGAAAATTTCACTAAGTGTTGGAAAAAGTGACTTTTTCACTTTTCAGCCACTTTGATCACTCCATAACTCAAAATCCTTAATGAATTGGAATGACTTGTAGTTGAAGTTTTTGTAGGTGATAATGAGGGCTACAAATCCATATTTGGATGAGAAAAAATGGCCTTATGGTTTAGGAGTTATGGTCCTCCAAAGTTGGTACCTTTGCCACTTTATTTTTAACTTAGAAAAATTTCTAAGTTTTATGGTTACCCCTTTTACAAGTTATCTCACTTTTCTTGATTTTTCTTGATGAATGATGATTCAAATCATACATTAACATCATTTTAGGGTTAAAAATCCATTTTGGTGAAAAATCTCAAAAAGTCAAAGTTGACTTTTGTGCACAGTTGACTTTTTATCAGATGAATTCCAAACTGTGCAATTCTTCAGGAAATCATGTCCTTGACCTAAATCAAACTTGATGGACATGTTCCATGGGTGTCATAGGGTATATTCAATCATGTATTAGGGTTTGGGAGCATGTCCAGGTCAAAAGTCAAAGTTACAGTTGACTTTTCCCTTAAAACCCTAATTGTGGTGCAGATGAAAATGAGACTTGTTGCTCAAGCTTCTTGGATCAATACATTGTTCCAAATGGATCAATATGGTGTATTAGAGACCCTCAAATCATCTCTTGAGGTCTTGGCTCATGGTTTGTCCCAAAAGTCAACTTAGGGGTGAATTAGGTCAAGAAACCCTAATTCCTGATTTTTGATGAATGCATCCCCTAAGGCAAAATTGACTTGATGCATGGGTTCATGAGGTTCCATGAAGCATATTAGGTCATGTTTTGGATCATTGCCTTGTGCCCAGATGAAAATTTCCATCTGGAGGCCCTGGTCGACCAAAACCCTAATTTGGTGACACTGTCGATCTTGAGACTTGATCCACCTAGAAGGGAGCAACCTTGTGCTTAATCCTTGAAGTGGGAGTCCTTTTTGATCCATTATGGATGTTTGAGAGATTAGACAAGTTGAAGATCATGTCATTTCTTGATTGATCCTTTGTCTAAGCACTCAGAGAGGGCTTGAAACCCTAATTTTGATTGTATTGGATGCTCACCCATCTTTGGGGAGACTGATGAAGCATGATGGTTCATCCATATTGTGATGATGATTTTCACAATGATGGGAAATCTAAGTGGTCAAAATTTGGGGTATTACAGGAGGACTCCATATTCATTTCTCAGAGCAAGTATGCAAAGAACATAGTGAAGAAGTTTGGTCTAGAGAATGCAAATCACAAGAGGACACCTGCTCCTACTCATTTAAAGTTGTCCAAGGATGAACATGGTGTTAGTGTGGATCAAAGTGTATACAGAAGCATGATTGGGAGTCTATTGTATCTCACAGCTAGCAGACCTGATATTTCTTTTTCTTTTGGAGTTTGTGCCAGATATCAAGCTGAGCCTAAGGTTAGTCACTTGAATCAAGTGAAGAGGATCCTGGAATATGTTAATGGCACTAGTGACTATGGGATGCTGTATAGTCATGGATCTGGGACTGAGTTAAGGGGATATTGTGATGCTGACTGGGATGGGAGTGCTGATGATAGGAAAAGCACTTTAGGAGGTTGTTTCTTCGTAGGGAATAATATGATTTCTTGGTTTAGTAAGAAGCAGAACTGTATGTCTCTTTCTACTGCTGAGGCCGAGTACATAGCAGCAGGGAGTAGTTGCTCTCAACTGGTGTGGATGAAGCAAATGCTGAGTGAATACAATGTCAAGCAAGATCCTATAACATTGTACTGTGATAATTTAAGTGCTATCAATATCTCTAAGAATCCTATTCAACATAGCAGAACTAAGCATATTGATATAAGGCATCATTTTATAAGAGATTTGGTAGAGGATAAAGTAGTTTCCTTGGAACATGTTGCTACAGATAAACAGTTAGCTGATATCTTCACTAAAGCATTAGATGCAAACCAATTTGAAAGTTTGAGAAGTAAATTGGGAATTTGCATTTATGAAGATTAAATATGCTAAAGAGTGTATTAAGCTGTTGTATTCTTTATTAGATATTGATTCAACTGCTAAAGGCATACATGTTTGAAGTACATCAATAGTTACAGATTATCCCAACCCCCTGCATCTAGAAAAGCTTTCCAGTCTTCATCCCAATCATCATTAGAAGCATGTTGTTGCACAAGAAGTTTCTTGCTGGGTTTCATGGTTGTCTTTGAGGTTCTGCTTGTCTTTGTGGTTCCTGAAGTAGTTTCAGCTGCAGTCATTATTTTGCTCCTCTTCTTAGGTGGATCTGAAGTCTTGTCCTTCTGCTTGAGGTTCTTTGCTGCATCTTTGGAGTTTGACTGGCTCATTCTTGGTTGTTGTGTGGTGCTGCTAAAAGGAAGAAAGCTTGTTTTTATAATCCAAACAAGGAGCATTATTTGTATCGCCTGACCAGTCAAGGTGTTGGAACTTGTTTTTTTTGGGGAAAGCTTGGTGTTTGACTGTGCCATTTATTATGTCAGGACATTGTGTTTGGTGTTTGTCCAATTGTGGCTAAAAAGGGGGAGAGTCAGCCTAGCCTTTTTGTGTAGAGTGTGACCTATCTCAGTTCTGGTGTGGTGCAGATGTTGAGGGGGAGTGTGCATTTTGAACAACTGTTTATGCTGGTTCTGGTTTTGAGGGGGAGTTTGCCCTTTGTTGATAGGTGGTGTGCAGCATTTTGAGTTTGTTTTAAAATTTTTATCCGCTGCTGAAGTCTCTGATGTTGCAGAAATTGTTTTAGCCAATATTAGCCAAAGGGGGAGATTGTTAGTTCTTAGATTGGCTAGAATTTTGGTAAAACAAAGTTTTTCAATGTTGATGTCACATGGGTGATGTCTTAACATTGAGTCTTAACATTGGATAATGTTAAGTGTTTAAGTTGTTGAAGTTTTGAAGTCTGATGTCACATGCGATGTCATGACATCAGATATGCAGATCATTAAAACATCAGGTTTGAGATGTTTTTAGGGTTAAGCGTATTAGCTGGATTTTGGGAGAGCTGTTAGAGTTATTGGATGCGAATATCTTGGAGGAGCTATTTTCTGTTGCAAACAGATTTGATGCAGATTTGTAGGAGTGTTTAAAGGCTGAAGATTTAAAAAGATTTTGAGAGAAAATCTGTTTTGAAGATTCAGTTTTAAATAACAAATCAGGTCAGATATTGTAGCAGGTCCAAGCCTAAATCAAATAGCTATATAAAGGCGCATCAATCCTGAAGGAAAAGTAACGAAGAAAGAGAGCTAAAGACTGAGAGTCGTTTGTGTCTTCGTGTATGTGTTGTAAACCATTCTAGTGTGAATTGGTGTTGTTGTTTTGAGTTGTTCTTGATCAAAGCTGTGAAGCAGAATCAAGTTGTGTTTTTCAAAGTGTGTGATCTTTGAATTATATCACTGAAGTGATTTAGGGATTGAGTAGTGTTCTCATGCCTAAGTGGTCTCTTAGGTAGAAGGTTCATTAAGTAGTGATTAAGTTTAGGAGATGTCAACTGGGTTGTTGAGTATGTAAATTAATTCTACTGATAGTGAAATTCATCCCTGGCTTGGTAGCCCCCTGAGTAAGTTGTTTAACTGAACTGGGTGAACAATTCTTTGTGTCTTTTCTGTTGTGTTATATTGTCCATTGCATAGTGTGTTGTTGTGACATCACATATAACATCACATATATGGTACCAGAATTTCAACCTAAACAGGCTTCTTCTCTTACAGGGGTATTTGACTCTGGTATAGAATCAGATATTGGGGATCTATCATATAATGATATAATCAAATCATTCAAGGAGATCTATAAAAGATGTGCTGAAGTCTGCCAACTAGGAGAAGATCAACATAAAGTTGTTATGCTCCTTGAGCCTGAAAGATTAAAACATCTTGGTGTCATCTCTGATCTTAAAGAGGAAGTTGTTGTGCTTAACTCCAAACTTGATAATGTAACAAAAAATGTTAAGATACTCAACAACAGTTCTGATATACTAGATGAGATACCACAGGTTGGGAGGAATGCTGGAGATGTAAAAGGACTTGGCTATAATGATCAAGTAATGTTAAGTAAGAAAAGAGATCCAGAATGTAGCCTCAATCAGACCAAAAGAAGACAGAGAATGTCTAACAGAATGTCTCAACATCAGTACAGACATCAGAAACATACCCCAGGTAAAAGGAGACAAGATTGGAAATGTCATTATTGTGGCAAGTATGATCACATTAAATGTTATTGCTACAAGCTACATGGTTATCCTAAGGCTAGTAATGTTGGAAAGAAAAGGAGTTACAAGAATGAGTATGTGGCTCTAATAGCTCATTCCCAGCAAAAAGGGTACACTGAAGAGAAGTGGTACTTTGATAATGGCTGTTCAAGACACATGACTGGTGTCAAGAACTACTTGGTAAATATAGAGCCTCATTCCTCTAACTATGTCACCTTTGGAGATGGATCCAAGGGAAATATTAAAGGAGTTGGAAGATTGGATCAAGCTGGGAATCCTAGACTTGACAATGTGCTGCCTGTTAAGGGATTAACTGCAAATTTGATTAGCATAAGTCAAGTTTGTGATCAAGGTCTAAAGGTCAACTTCACCAGATCTGAATGTTTGGTTGTGGATGATAAAGATAGGATTATCATGAAAGGAGTCAGATCAAAGAATACTTATTATGTATGGACATCTTTGCAGATAGAGTGCTCATCAATGTCAAATGAGAAACGTCATAAACATTCCTCAGATTTCAACATGGATGGATTACAAATTAGAAGGTTAACCAAGATGACACATAGGAGGTTGCAACATCAGACTATCTTAAGGATTGAGAATATTCTTCAAAAGGCCTCTATGATTGATGAAATTGCTGGAAATAGATGTTCTTATGCTGTCACAAAGGACTCTATCATAGAAACTGAAGAAATAACTACAAAGAATGGTTGTTTTCAGATCAGTGGAATTAGACTTGTGCCGTTCTGGGATAATGTCACACTAAATGTCTTGACATCTTCCTGTGACGACTTGAACCTTTCTAGTTGTACAAAAATTCAGGAAAAGATGTTGAAGGAAAAATTAGGGTTTTACTCATTGTGTGGGAACACTATTCAAGGGAATGCATGGTTTCAAAATCAATCATTTCAAATCAACCAAAACCACTTCTGCGATAGATACCCTCACTCTACACTAATCCTCTCAAACTTCTTCACCTTCCAGATTAAAGAAAAGGCAAATCTTGTTTACACTAAGATGTCGCAACAATAATCGCCAACAAGAGTAAGCAAGAAGGATACTGCAGTGACATCTGCTACTAGGTCAAAACCTGAGGAGCTGTATGGTGAAGATGCAATTTATGATGTTCCCCTTGCTATTGACCCATGCAAAACGGACAAACTTCCTGTAAGAAGATCAAATAACTTTTCACCAGGTAATCCTTCGAACACTTCTGATGCTTTCTCTAACCCTAGGAAGACAATAGAAAAGTTTAATACGGATGAAAGAATTGACAGAATAGTGAATAAACTCATAAGTCAAGGGTATATAATGAATGTTGCTGGAATCACTAGACCTCTGGCTCAGATGATGCCAACAAACTCAGTTCTTGATGATGATATGACCGAGAGAAATGTTGATAATGGAGGAGATGATGATGAAGTGTCAGAAGGGAATCTGCACACCCTTGATGGCTCCGTTGTTAGAAATGTTGAGACATATGATGGAACATCCCCATCTACAAAGGTGTCTCAAGAACAGGCATCTAGGGGGATTGCTGAAGAAGTAACTAACAAAGTTATTAATATAGATGAATTACTTTCTGATGATAAAGTCATTGCAACAAGTCTCAATCCTAGTGTGGACGAAAGATTAAAAAATAGAAAAGATAAGGGTGTGGACACTAAAAACACCCCTAACAAGCAAAATAAGAAATCTGTATTTGGACCCCATAGACCTTGGAGCAAGGTTACTGTTGTGTCCAAAAAGAGAAAGGTTGAGTCTGACACTGAGTCAGACTATGATGTTGCAAAAGATGTCCAAAACATCATGCCCATTAAGAAAACATCCTCTAAGTAGAAGGTTGTTACTCTTCCTAAAGCTCCCATGGACAACATCTCATTCCATGATGTTGTAAATGTAAACAAGTGGAGGTATGTATATCACAGAAGAGTTGCTCTAGAGAGGGAATTGGGGAAGAATGCCATCAATTGTAAGGAGGTGCTAGATTTAATTGAAGCTGCTGGCTTGTTAAAGACTGTCACTCAATTTGGCTCATGCTATGAGAGACTGGTCAAAGAGTATGTAGTAAATATTCTAGAAGGATACAATGATTGAAAAAGTGAGGATTACTAGAAGGTATATGTCAGGGGAAATATTGTGAAAATTTCTCCTGTTGAGATCAACAAGTTCCTTGGTAGACCTGAAGGTCCTCAAGCTGAAATTGAAGACTCTGATGATCAAATTTGTAGGGAAATTACTGGCAATACTGTGAGGGATTGGCCTAACAAAGAGAAACTGTCAGCTGGGAAGCTGAGTGTTAAATATGTCATTCTTCACAAAATTGGTACGGTGAACTGGGTCCCTACAAATCACACTTCAACCATTTCTATTGGGCTTGGAAGGTTTATCTATGCTGTTGGAAAAAGAAATCCATTTGACTTTGGTGTATACATCTTCGAACAAATCCTGAAATAAGCTGTCTCTTCAGCTGTAAAGATGCCTATTTGATTTCCTTCACTCATCTGTGGAGTGATTCTTAAACAACATCCTGGGATAATTTTACCTATTGATAATATCATGAGAAGGGAGTCCCCCCTGACTCTACACTATAAGCTATTTGTTGGAAGGCATGTCCCAGATATTGCTTCAACATCTTCTCCAACATCTGTTGCTACAAAAGAGGAAACTATAGTCCAGCTAAAGGAAACCTGTAGGGAGCTTGATTCTATCATCAAGACCAGTATAGCCAGGAAGGAAAAATTGGAACTTCTGATACAAGCTTTGTCTGTTGAGAAGAACAAGGACATTGAAGCTAACGCTGGCGATAAGCATGTTGCTGGGGAGAACAATGATAAAGTTAAAGAAGATGCTGCTACTGATGATGGTTCTGGTGATGATGCAAAAGAAGATGATGATGAGGAAACAGAAGATGACTACTGAAATGTGTCTTCCCTTTACTTTATTTTATTGTTTTGTTTTTGTAAGGGCTTAATGCCCAGGATAATTTACTTTCAGTTGGGTGTGTACTTTAAATACTCTATTCTGTTTATTTGGTTTTTGAGTTAGTATTTCTTCCTTTGTCAATTTATGGCTAAAAAGGGGAAGTAATACTAACTTTACTAACCACTGCTAACTGCTGACTGCTACTAACCATTGAGGGGGAATAGTGCTGCTTGCAGAAGAAGGTACTGGTTGAGGGGGAGACAAAGTTTTTGTTCTGCTGCTATTCTGATGATCTGGTCTCCCTGTTCTGAATAATTCTGTCTGCAGGATAATTGTAGTTAGTTTTAGCCAAAATCAGCCAAAGGAGGAGATTGATGAGTCCAAGCCTTTGAGGTTGGCATCAATTTTGGTAAAACTAACTTAACAGAAAGATGTTGGACAAGATGTCCTAACATATTGAACTGACTGCAGGCTAAGGTGTTAGACAAGATGTCCTATCATGTTGATTCGACATCTTTGTTTGTTACAATTTGGAATAATTGTTTTCTGATTTCCCATTTTATGGTAATGTGAATTTGTCCTAGGTGGCATCCGAGATTAAGGAATCAGAGATTATGATTCTAAAATGAATATGTTGTTTCTAAGTTTAGAGACACTTTAGGAAACTTAGGATTGAAGAAACTATTCTAGAGAAGAATAGGTCGCAGATTCTGTGGAGCTGAATTACTGCGATTCTGAAGCCCAAATCCACTTCTGTTTAGTGATATAAATAGGATGGATTTAACCTAGAATAGGTACTGAATATACACAGCTGTTATTGAGTACTAGGGTTTGTACTTTTGTGAGCCTCACTTGTATTGCGTGAATACCTGAGTTGGAAAATTTTATTGAGTTGTAATTTTTTCAGTCACTGCTGTGATTGAAAGGGAATTGAGAAGGGTCTCATACCTAGGAGTGCCTTAGGTAGAAATCTAGCACGGGTAGTTTCTAGGTGACAAGTTGTAAATGATGGAGTTTAGCTTAGAACCAATTCTGCTTAGTGGATTTCATTCCTGGCTTGGTAGCCCCTAGACGTAGGTGTTGTTGATCACCGAACTGGGTTAACAATTCTTGTGTGTTGTTTACTTTCTGCTGTTTGTATTCTGTTCCTTATCCTTGTGTGAAAACAGAGATCAAGTGTCACGACATCCTTCCCGACATCTTAGTGATCAGCTTGACCAAAATTTCAAATCTTTTCATACTAAGAGAGGGACATTGGCTTGGATGTGTAAAATCCAGAGGCTTGCCACTTACAACTATTAGATGAAAGAGAAATTTTAGCCATGATAAAGAAGGGACTCCAGCTTGGATTTTGAATCAACAAGTGTGCCACTTACATCAATTATCTGGAAAAAGGTTTTGATTATTTGTTTTGAATTGTGATGTATAGAGTAAATGTCCTCCTACAGAGTGGACTCATGGTCTCATCTGAGGGGATGATGGATTTTGTGTGCCTTGATCAAATCCCAAGGTTGAAGCTAAAATGGGTCGACTGCACTATGGGAGGGTTATATATGTCTTGTACAAGGCCCAAGGTTGAGGCTGATTGGGGAGATCCTTATATGAAGCCTAAGAGGAGGATGATTCTTACTGAGGATTATTTAAATCTAGGAGAAGGTTCAACTGCTTAGGGAGTCAAAAAGGGATCTGACTCTATTATGAGAGAGTTGATTCATCAATTGCCATAAAGGCTTTAATCTTTTGGTGGTTTATTAATTGTGATCTGATCCTGGCTGGGGATTTTGAGGTGAAAGTCAAGCCTTGTTGGGGGATCAGAAGGAAAATAAAGGAGGAGTTTAAATGCCTTCGAGGTTTTAACTCTCCCGGGGATTAATGTAGGGATAGAGGAGTCTAGGACTTATCCTAAGCTTTTAGGAAGTCTAAAGGGTCTTTATATTAAGCCCAAGAGGAGGCTAGGGGATGAGACTTTCCGAGTTTACTTGTATGAAGCCCAAGAGGAGGCTGAGATTACCCAAATCTCTTAAGAGAAGGCAAACTCTGGTTGGAGAAAGATCCTTGTATGATGCCCAGGAGAAGGTAGAGTGTTCTAAGGATTAAGATCAACCTTGACTGACTGGAGATTCCAGGATTTTGACTTTCCTAAGGATTGAACTAGCACAAATTACTAAACTATCCTATGCTTTTAGGAAGCCTTTAGGTCCTTGTACTAAACCCAAGAGGAGGATGGGATGCTTCTAGGAAGCCTGTGGGTCCTTGTACTAAGCCCAAGAGGAGGCTGGGGTGCTTCTAGGAAGCTTGTGGGTCCAAACCTAAGAAAAGTTCAAGAAAGGTTTCACCAGGAATAATCCTTTCTTTGATGAATAGTTCTAGGGTTTGAAGAAATCTAAACGAGTTTTAACCGGGAACTAATCATCTTTGGGGAAATGAATTTCTTTGTATAGGTTTCTAATTTTTTGACAGTCTTTAAGAAAAGTTTCACCGATAATAATGTTTTTCTTTGTTCCATATTGAATAAAGCCCAAGATGAGGCAGACTGTTTTAGGGAAGTTTCCTATGAGGGAACTACTTATTGAACTAAGTTGTAAGTATCTTACTGTTTTGACCTAAAGGTTAAACTGAGGATGACCTAACTGCTGGGGAAACTCTAGATAAGTGTGCACAAATATATACAAATAAGTGAATCAACAGGTATATAAACAAGTATGCATTGAGTCAGAATAGTGTTGAGTCTTACACTCTGATAGAGGCCCAAGTGTTGTGTGATTGGTTGTATGATTATGATTGTATGACTGATTAGAGTTTTGAAAAATTGAAGAAAGTTTTGAGAAAATTTTGAATTTGAATTAAAAAAAAAGTTGTTTTAAGTGAGTGCAAAAGAAATGTTTAGGGCTTATAACTCAAAGAGAGGCACAAGTGGTCTAAGAGCAGTTTCACCGGGAATAATGCTCCTCTCAGTACCAGTGTATTTTACATGAGAAAAAGGAAAAGGATGGGACTTACAACTCCAGGAGAGGCCCAAGAAGGTTTTTTATTGTTTAAAACAAGGTTTATGTACAAAAGGTTGGGGCTTATACTCAAGGAGAGGCCCAAGTTTTTTTGAAAAGAAAATATGTTGGGTCTTACACTCTAATATAGGCCCAAGTGTTTATTTAAAGAAATAAAAGTGGGGCTTATACTCAAGGAGAGGCTCAAGTGGTTTATTTACAAAGAGGTTGGGTCTTACACTCTATTAGAGGCCCAAGTGTTTATTTATGTACATAGAAGGGTTGGGTCTTACACTCTGATAGAGGCCCAAAAATGATTATTGGAAGAAAGAAAAGTGGGGCTTATACTCAAGGAGAGGGCCAAGTGGTTTATTTACAAAGAGGTTGGGTCTTACACACTATTAGAGACCCAAGTTATTTAAAACAATTGATTGGAAGGATGTGAAAAGTGTTGAATTTGAGTTAAGAGATATGTTTACCATGGTAAGAGTTTATGAAGGTAATACTTGTTCATTGAAGCAAGGAGACAAATTGAACATGTTAAGACAAGTTGATGACAATCAAACAATTATGTTAGGGTTAAAACATGGTTTTAAACAAAGTGGAAACATCATAATGATTCAAACAAACAAAGGTATTTTCAGACAAAGTTCAAGTGTTTTTTAGGAGCCCATAAACATGGCATAATCAACACAAAGACATATGTATATGTCTAAGTGATACAAACATGGAAGGGAAACCACTTATTAGGGCAAGATATCAAGTAAAAGTTTCATGGCATGGATAAAGCTCAACACACATTTTACATGTAAACATATACTTGAAAATATATTAAAGCCAGGTAAGAACAAGAATCTACAAATTCACAAACTTATTTAAGGTTCATACAAGATGTACATGGTTCAAACAAGTCATTGTAGGCAAGAGAAGACAAGGTTCTATTCAAAAAATTCAAAATAAGTTTTAAGAAAACCCTAAAAATTTTCACACTTTGAACATCCAAAAGAGTGTCAAAAATAAATATTTTTGGAAATTTCATTTTTCAAATAAAAAATAGACATTATCATGAACAATTTTAAAAAAGAATGGGTTCAAAATGATTAAAAATGAGAAAGTTATGATAGTTTGAATTTGTGAAGGAAAGTGAGAAAAACAAGTGATAAAAAGAATGGTTTTGCTCCCACCAAGGTTTGAACTCGTGACCAAAGGGTGGAGGGTTCAAAATTCTACCATCTGAGCTAACGCGCGTATGGTGATAATGGTTGTTTAGTGTTAATAATATATGAAACAAATCTTTTGAAAATAGTTAAAAAATAAAATCAAAAGGTCTGGGGCGAGGGGGATTCGAACCCCAGACCTTTCGCTCGCTACACACACAAACCCAGTTGATCAACCACTGGGGTGCAATGCCAATTCAAATACATAATGGCTTCCATAAAATAAATATTAAGTTTGTTTCTGGTTTTGAAAAATGACGCCATGGCCATCACCTTCAGCTTCATCATCTTCATCAGATTTTGAAAACTCCAACTCCCTTAATACGCAACCATCTTGGATGATGTAAAAACGAAATTTGTCTATTTTTGAATGAGGAATTAAATGGTAATACCCAATTTTATTTAAATTCAAAGTTTTGGAAGAATTTGGTTTAAAATCGTATGAACCCTAAAAAGAAAATTTAAAATGAAATTCCATATGTACAAGATATGAAGCAATTGATTGAGGGAAAACGATCTATAAACTATCAGAAACACATTGGTAACTTGAAACAATGTTTATGATGCATGATTTATAGAGTTCGGTTTTGAGGAAGCTTACCTTGCAAGTGAGAATCGAATTATGTAATGTAAGTGTTACAGATGCAAGGTGATGATCTGGATAGCTTCCTTGACCCTCAAGAATGGTGTTCCAATGTTGAGAATAGATTGAGATCTTCTGGATCACTTGACACGACTCAATCTGCAACCTTGAGGAAAAATTGAGCAAACGGACGGTGACTTGGTGATTCGGATGTTACAGAAGTGTTTTGAGGTTATGGATCACTTCTATAATGCTTATGTGAATTGTTTGGTTGCTTGGTTTGAGTGGAAGTGGACTGGTTTGAGAATTCCAAGTTTTCACTCTTTGAGAACTTTTAATTTTGCAAGAAGAAAGATTTGTGAGGAAACAAGTATTGTAGTTGTTTTGGTGTGTTTAGAATGATCAGAAATGTCTTATATTTACAGGAGAATGGATTTGTCTTGGCTGAATAGTGATATCTTAAAGATTGGCTTGGATTCAAAAGTTTTAGCTAGATGTATCATTGCCCATCACACAAGGTACCATAGCCCTCCACATGGCTAGCTTATCCTTTGACTCAATCCACATTCCTCAGATGTTTTTATTGTTGTTTATGTGAGCATCTTGACTGAAAAGAGTGGAATCTTTTAATGTGCACTATTGCACATAAATGCCATTAGAATTCAAGGCATAAGGTGACAAAATCCATCATTCCATTTGAGATATCCCTTGACTCTTTGGCCTAACTTTGCAGGTTTATTGTGATTCATTAGTTATGCATTGAATATGAGTGGCATTGATGATTACACTTGACAAAACAATCGTGTACCACAAGAAATGGCCAATTTGATTTTGGCAAACCAGTTTGTAGCAAGGCATGCTGATCACTCTATAACTCTTTGCTCAAGTGGAGTTTGATGATGTTCTTCTACTCTTTTGAAAGCTCGCACATCATACTTCAACTTTGATGTTTTCATTTGGTCTTGGATCATTGTGGATCATGGAGAAAAATGACCTTAAAGTTGTCTAAAACACAAAACAGATTCTGTCCAAAATTTTCACTAAGTGTCAAAGTTGAAATCCCATGAAACCTTAACTTTAGGGCTTGATAACTCAAAATCTATGCACTTTTTGGGAATCCACCCTCAGTGACAAAGTTATAGTATGTAATTTGAGCTATCATTTGATCTTTGGATGGGAGAAAATGGTTGCTTGGATCACAAGTTATGGCCTTGCAAAGTTGGGTAAAAATCACTTTTTTTTCATAACTTAGTGAAATTTCAAGTTTCTCAAGGTTGCCCTTTTTGCAAGTAACCTCACTTTTATTGATTTTTCTTGAATGATTATGATCCAAATCACATATTAACATTGTTATTGGCTTGAAGGGACCATGTTTGCCAAAAAATCCCAAAAGTCAAACTTGGTTTTGATCACAGTTGACTTTTTATATTAGATGAAACTTGAACTTTGTGATCCTTTATGAAATCAAGTCCTTGGGCTAAATTAAACCTAATGGATGGATTCCAAATGTGTTTTAGAGTGTCTTTAATCATATCCCAAGGTTTGAGATCATGTTTTGGTCAAAAGTCAAGGGTATGGTTGACTTTTTCTCAGAAACCCTAGTTTGTGATCCAGATGAATTTGGATCCTCGCATTGCTTATGAACCAAGTTCTTTGAATAAATTCAAACTTGTGAATGGATCAATATGATTTTTTTAGGTCCTTAAAGCATCTCTTGAGGTCTTGGCTCATGCTTTGCTTCAAAAGCCAACTTAGGGGTGAATTAGGTCAAAACCCTAATTCCTGATTTTTGAAGAATGCATCCACTGAGGCTATTTTGAATTTATGAATGGACTCTTGAGGACATTTTGAGTTTCTTGAATCATATTTTGGAGTATTGGCTCATGCCCATATGAAAATATTTCTCTGGAGGCCTTTGTAGCGCGAATTTTTGCATGGTTGCGAAGCACTATCGCTTTGGGGTACTACAGTTCGATTCATTTTTTATCCTGTTAAGCTGATTATGGAAGGGAAATAGATGTCTCCAATTAACCCTGCTTGCATACTGAGTTTAAACAGATGACTGTTGGTTTACAGATGCTATTAAGATTATGGGTGTCTCTTAGGTTATTTTGTTAAGAAGAACAGTGTCTAGGCTATTGGTAGGATGTTAGGACTGATGCTTTTGGGTTGATTTGGTGGAGATACTAGGTTTTGAGTTTTTGATTAGTATGCTCGCTAAGATTTTTCCAATCTTATGCCTACGTATTCCCGTTTAACGAAACAGGGAAATCAGAGTGATCGTAGTTCCTCATATTCTATGGGAGGAAAAAAGGTTGTTTTGGTGTCTTGTTCAAAGCCCAAGACGTGAAGCTAAAGGTGATTTGTATCTTGTTCAAAGCCCAAGATGTGAAGCTGAAGGGTCTATTCGTATCTTATTCGAAGCCCAAGATGTGAAGCTAAATGGTTTATTGATGAGAGAGAATTTTTCATCTCTAAATGGGGATATTTGGTCTGTTTGTCACAACTGTTGGGTGACTGATTATAAAGGAGAATTACTTTAACTGGGATATGTGAATCCAGAAATGCCATAATTTCCTTTATAGGGGATTTTTAACCTGAAGGAGAAGACTTTAACTCAGTTTAGAGCAATGCCATCTTTCCTTAGGAATTTCTCATGCTAAAAGAGGGACAGTGACTGTGATGTTTGTATACTGTGAGCAAGGCACAAATTTTTATGCTAAAAGGTTGATTGACTCAACCGGGGTTTTCTTATACAAAGCCTAAGAGGAGGCTATTGAGCCAACAAGAGGGTGCTTTTATGTGTCTCGTAGGAAGCCCGAGAGAGAGGCTAAAAGGGTTGTCTCTACAAGTGAGTGTTTTTTTATGTGTCTCGTATGAAGCCCGAGAGAGAGGCTAAAAGGGAAGTGACTCAACAAGAGAGTCTTTTATACTCAGCAAGAGAGTGTTTTTTATCTCGTACGAAGCCTGAGATGGAGGCTAAAAGGGGTTTGACTCAACAAGAGAGTCTTTTATACTCAACAAGAGAGTATCTCAGTATCTCGTACGAAGCCCGAGATGGAGGCTAAACAGGCTTGACCTAACAAGAGAGTCTTTTATACTCAACAAGAGAGTGATTTGGTATCTCGTCCGAAGTCCGAGATGAAGGTTGAAAGTGGGTGACTCAACAAGAGAGTCTGAATAGGTTAGTTCCGCTGGGGAGAATCATTTGTACAAAGCCCAAGAGGAGGCTATTGTGCTGGTGGCTGTTTCAGTTTAGTGACAGGTCCAGTATGTTGGATAAAAGAGAAAATTAGTTCTTATGAAGGGAACGATTAAAGGTATTGTTGTGCTTTGGGATTGATCAGAGGATCAGGGTTATTTCCTGTTCTTTAAGGAAATGGGAAATCCAAAGGGTATTGAGACTGTTCAAGTCTACTGGTGTTGTGAGAAATCAGTTCTCAGGTAGTAAATGATCTTTGTATGATGCCCAAGAGAAAACTGGTATGTTAAGGGATGAAGGTCAACCTATTAACTGGTCTGACACTTGACTCAGAAAGACAGCTCTAGTAAATTGATGACTAAGTTCTGTTCCTATACCTGTAGAGGTCTCTGGGTCCTTGTACTAAGCTCAAGAGAAGGCATGAGAGCATTTAAGAAGTCGAAGGGTCCTTGTACAATGCCCAAGAGGAGGCGGGGATGCTTTTAAGAAGCCTGTGGGTCCCCAAACCCTGAGAAGTTCAAGACATGTCATTCACCGAGAATAGATCAAGCCAGGAAAGTCTGAGAATTTGGAAGAAACTCAAGAGATGCCATTCACGGAGAAAAGATCATCCCTGGGGAGTATAGTCTCTTTGACGAGATCTAAGAGTGACAGTCTGAGAAAGGGTTCACCGAGAATGCTGCCTTTCACGTCTCCATATTGTTTAACCCCAAGAGGAGGGAAGACTGTGTCTGGTAATCCTATGGGGATCTAGTTTTGTTTGTATTTAAGAGTGACCAACGGGGCTTTACCTAGTGCTAGACGTAGTTGCCGGGGAAAACTCTAAATAACTATACTAGTATTACATAGTTGATATTTGACAAGTATATAAAAGTTTGTGAAAGAAGATTTACAGTGAGCAGCCCCACAATACAGTTATATATATATATATATATATATATATATATATATATATATATATGAAAGCGGATAAAGAAAGCGGGTAAACACTTACTCGGTTGTAGAGCTTCCATGTTGTTTTGTTAGTTTGTTCAACAAAGAAAGCTTTGATAACAATATTATATTCAAAATCAAAGGAGAAAGTGATTTGAAAAGGTTGTTGGGGCTTACAGCTCAAGGAGAGGCCCAAGGTTTTATTAGTGATTGCACTGTTGTTTTGTACAGGGACTTATACAAGTGACAGAGGCCCAAAAAGGTTTTCTATACAAAGGGATGGGTCTTACACTCTCTCAAGAGGCCCAAAGGTGTTTAAAGAAAAAGAATGGGGCTTATAACTCGAGGGTAG
This sequence comes from Lathyrus tuberosus, assembly GCA_022829125.1. Lineage (NCBI taxonomy): Eukaryota > Viridiplantae > Streptophyta > Magnoliopsida > Fabales > Fabaceae > Lathyrus > Lathyrus tuberosus. The sequence continues at coordinate 12,722,493 of JALAZF010000062.1, read as the reverse complement.
GCCCAGATGATTTGTTTTTTGAATTGGCGATCGCGCCGAGATTTCTTTAACATACTGGGCCTTATACAATGCATTGAGGCTAAAAAAGGTTTTGGTTAAAGGGGGTTGGGTCTTACACTCTATTAGAGGCCCAATGATTTATTTTTGTACAAGTGGTGAGGCTTACAACACAAGGAGAGGCCCAGGTGATTTTGCTAAAAAAAATGCGACGATCGCGCCGTTATTTTTGAAAATACAGTGGGACTTATACAATGACTAAGGCCAAAAAAGTGGTGTATTTACAATGGGGATGGGTCTTACACTCTAATAGAGGCCCAAAAAGTTTGAAAAAGATTTGCGATGGTTAAATTGATCAAAACCCTAATTTGTTTTCAAAATATATTTTACCCACAAAATAATTGGAAATTAATTAAGTTTGGAAAATCAAGGGAAAAAAATATTTCAAATGTTAAAAACAAATAAAACATTAATTCTTTGCAAAAATATCAAATAAATAATACTTTTGGGATTTTTTGGTAAAATAAAACATTTTAACATTTTTGTGAATTATTAAAAAAATAATCAACTCAAAATCATTAAAACTCAGAGAGAAATTAATTTTTGAATCAATTAAATAAAATCACAAAAATTCAAATATTCAAATAATTGAAAAAGGGCGCCAAGAACATCTTGCCCTTGCCCGCGTGCTCTGTTTTGCCCAGATTTGCGTTTTCTCATCAATCTCACTGAATACTTGATTATACTATGCAATCTACATATCAATCTACTCGTTTTCACCTCACGATCATGTCTATGGTCTTTAATTTCATTTATTTTAAGCATGGAATAAGAAATCAAAGAGAAACCTCAAGAACCCTAAAATTGGCATGAAGGCTCAGAAATTTCATACACGATTCAAACAAAGCAATTGATTGAGGGAAAACACTCCATGCATGATTATGAACATATGGCCAAATTATTATGCAGCAAAAAATGCATGGATCATAGAGTTAGAAGAGCTCATGCTTACCTCTTGCAGCTGGTGATCGTGTTTTGTGTTAGAGGTGTTACAGCTAGGTTCCAATGATGTGGATAGCTTCCCTAGGTGCCAAGTGATGTGCCTAAGTGCTTGGAATGGTTTGAAACAAGCTGGAACTGAAGATGGTATCCCAACTGCAACTTGGTTAAAACCTTGAGCAGTTGGCTGGTGATTTTGTGAAATCAGTGTTCCAGATGTTGTTTAAGTGTTTGGATCACTTCTATATGATGTTTATGAAGTGTGTGTGTGATTGGTTTGGTTGGAATAGCTCTCAAACTCAAAACTCGATAGTGCCTTGCTTTGGAAGGCAATTTTGGAATGAAGAAGGAGATTTTGAGGAAAGCATCTGTTTGATGGCTTTGGTGTACTCAAACTGATCACAAATGATGTTTATTTATAGTGCAACAAGTTTGTTTTGGCATCAATAGTGAATGGCAACTGCTTCAGAGGTTTGGCCAATGTTGATCAATGAGAATCCAAGTCTCCTCTAGCCATTGACTAGAGGTTAGGGCACAGGCTACTGGTTCCCTTGGTATTGGATAAGTCTTGACTGAATTCAGTTGGAAATGGCTCAGTCCATGCCACTTTGGTGCATCCATTGAATGCTCCAAAACAAAATTGGAGTCTTGTCCCTCTTTTAGGGATTTCTAGGTTTGGCATGCTACTTTTGGTTCCAAAGACTTGGGAGGCTTATGGATCAGTGTTTGTCCCTCCTTGGTCTCTCCTTGAGGTGTTCAGATGGATAGAGTTGTTTGTCATTTGTACAAATTTGGCAAATCGAGCAAAATGCACAAATCTGCCTTGCTTTGACAGTTTTCAGCAAGGCATATTGTCATTGTCATATCTCATGGCTCAAGTGGAATTTGATGGAGTTCTTGGACATTTTGGAAAGCCCTCATAAGATACAACAATTGTTTGATCATAGTTGGTTTTGATACTTTTTGGATTCAAGTGAAAAATGCCCCTACATTTGGGAAAAAGTGAAGGTAGATTCTGACTTAGTGAAAATTTCACTAAGTGTTGGAAAAAAGTGACATTTTCACTTTTTGTGATTTTGATCATTCCATAACTTAAAATCCATGAGGAATTAGAATGAGTTGTAGTTGAAGCTTTTGTAGAGGGCCATGAGAGCTACAAATCCAGCTTTGAATGGGAAAAAATGGCCTTGTGGTTTAGGAGATATGATCCTCTAAAGTTGGTACCCTAGCCACTTTGTTCCATAACAGAAAATTTCTAAGTTTTTTATGGTTACCCCTTTTACAAGTTATCCCACTTTTCTTAATTTTTCTTGATGAATGATGATTCCAATCACACATTAACATCATTTTAGGGTCAAAGAACCATAATTGTGAAAAAATCTCAAAAGTCAAAGTTGACTTTTGTGCACAGTTGACTTTTTGTCAGATGAATTCCAAACTGTGCGATCCTCTATGAAATCAAGTCCTTGACCTAAATCAAACTTGATGGATTGATTTTGTAGGTGTTATAGGGTGTATTGAATCATGTCCCCAGGTTTGGGAGCATGCCTGGGTCAAAAGTCAAAGCTACAGTTGACTTTTTCATCAAAACCCTAATTGTGGTTCAGATGAAACTGAAACTTGGAGATCAAGCTTCTTGGATCAATCCATTGTTGCAAATGGATCAATGTAGTTTATTAGAGACCCTCAAATCCTCTCTTGAAGTCTTGGCTCATGATTTGTCCCAAAAGTCAACTTAGGAGTGAATTAGGTCAATAAACCCTAATTCCTGATTTTTTATGAATGCATCCCCTGAGGCTAAATTGACTTGATGATTGGGTTCATGATGTCCCTTGGAGCGTCATAGGTTATTTCTTGAAGCATTGGCTCATGCCCAGGGGAAAATTTCCATCTGGAGGCCCTGGTCGATCAAAACCCTAATTTAGTGACACTGGCGATCTTGAGGCTTAATCCACCTGGAATGCTGCAACATTGTGCTTGATTCTTGTTGTGGGAGTCCTCTTGATCCATTATGGATGTTTGAGAGGTTAGACAAGTTAAAGATCATGTCATTCCTTGATTGATCCTTTGCCTAAACGCTCTGAGAGGGCTTGAAACCCTAAGTCTGATTGTAGTGGATGCTATCCCATCTTTTGGGAGACTGATGAGGTATAATGGTTCATCCATATTGTGATGAGGATTTTCCCAATGATGGGAAATCTTAGTGGTCAAAAGTTGGGGTATGGCAGATGCCCCTATTTAATCTTCTTAGACCCGAAGGTGTGAATGGCGAAGGTATTCGGGCAATCAGGGTGCAAGAGGATTAAATATCGGAATACCCAAAATTTTGGTGGTGGTTATGAATGGAAGTTTGCATATCCTTCTTCTTTTGCTAAGCAATAATGCTTAGAAAAGGTAAAAACTTCTCCTCGATCATGGTCTTCAGCCAATGAACTGGTCTCAGTTTCTGAAATAAACTTCCCTTCGATCCCAGTTTCCTACCAAGGAACTGGTCTTAGTTTCTGATATAAACTTCCCCTCGATCCTGGTCTCCTACCAAGGAACTGGTCTTAGTTTCTGATATAAACTTCCCCTCGATCCTGGTTTCGTACCAAGGAACTGGTCTTAGTTTTTGATATAAACTTCCCCTCAATCCTGGTTTCCTACCAAGGAACTGTTCTTAGTTTCTGATATAAACTTCCCTTCGATCCTGGTTTCCTACCAAGGAACTGGTCTTAGTTTCTGATATAAACTTCCCCTCGATCCTGGTTTTCTACCAAGGAACTGGTTTTAGTTTCTGATATAAGCTTCCCGTCGATCCTGGTTTCCTACCAAGGAATTGGTCTTAGTTTTTGATATAAACTTCCCCTCGATCCTGGTTTCCTACCAAGGAACCGGTCTTAGTTTCTTTTGTCAATAAACTTTCTTGACAAGGGACGCTATGCGTAGCGGTTTTCCTCAAACTTCTCTATGGTCAAGGGAAAACTCTAATCCAGAAATAAACTGGAGGAGAGAGATTGTTCAGACGCAACATTTCCTGATGAGGAAAGGACGGACAACTCGATTGTGAAGACTTTTATCACTAGGGGACAAGACCGACTAGAGTGATAGTGATGCAATATGAATGTGAATGTAAATCAATAATGTATGATGTATGTATGTTTATGCTAATAAAACTGACGTGACATACAGACTGATAGATGAACACGACTGGATACTCGGCCACAGTGGGAGATAAAAAGTATCGTTGGTTCAAGATAGCAATTCTGCCTTACATAAGAGAAGTAGTCCCTGTGGAGGGAACAACCGTTGGTCGGGCTTAGGAGGTAAGAACTCGGCCGAGGGGTGCCAGATGGAGTACGGTCTCTGACACAGGTGGTCCTTCATTCAGGCGTGCTGGTTTAGAAGGAGTACTTTGATTCTGCACTTTGAAGTTCGATTACTTCTGGCGAAGCGATCAATGTTCTTTCGATGTTCAACAGTCAAAAGAAATTGCCATCTTTATTTTAAAAGAAGAAAAGTTTGACAAGTAAATTCGTTTTTGTTTCCTTTCAAGAATCGTTGATCATGTTAAAATGTCGTTCTGTAAAGCTAAAACAAATAAGAATTGCAAACAAAAGCACAAGGGCTCAAATTTTATTGATAGGATGGAAATCAGCCAAACGCGTGATTCCATGGAGTATTTACAAAGTTTAGAAAATGGTAATTAAAGGGAAAAGGGCTATATTGAAACATAACGACCACTATCCATCTACCAACTTTGAATTCTGGGCATCCTGAGCTTCTGTCGAAGATGACCTTGATTGGAGTTTTTCTTCTGATGGATGGCATTACTGCTGCTGAGGGATTTGCCCCTGTTGGACGTAGTTACTTGCCATTATCCCTAACTTTTTCCTGGATTGTACTTTGAGATTTCCAATCCATCGGGATGATTTTTTTTATTTATGTCTCTAATTTTTGACTGGACTCCCTTTTAGGTTTTCAATCCACCGAGACGTTTTTTTTTTTAGTTTAGGCGAAGTATTCTTGACTACGTCAACATTTGTGGGTGTAATACCCCAAATTTTGACCACTTAGATTTCCCATCATTGTGAAAATCATCATCACAATATGGATGAACCATCATGCTTCATCAGTCTCCCCAAAGATGGGTGAGCATCCAATACAATCAAAATTAGGGTTTCAAGCCCTCTCATAGTTCTCAGACAAAGGAGCAATCAAGAAATGACATGATCTTCAACTTGTCTAACCTCCCAAGTAACTACAAAGGATCAAAAGGACTCCCACTTCAAGGATTAAGCACAAGGATGCTCCCTTCTAGGTGGATCAAGCCTCAAGATCGCCAGTGTCACCAAATTAGGGTTTTGGTCGACCAGGGCCTCCAGATGGAAAATTTTCATCTGGGCACAAGGCAATGATCCAAAACATGACCTAATATACTTCATGGAACCTCATGAACCCATGCATCAAGTCAATTTTTCCTCAGGGGATGCATTAATAAAAAATCAGGAATTAGGGTTTCTTGACCTAATTCACCCCTAAGTTGACTTTTGGGACAAACCATGAGCCAAGACCTCAAGAGATGATTTGAGGGTCTCTAATATACCATATTGATCCATTTGGGACAATGGATTAATCCAAGAAGTTTGAGCAATAAGTCTCAATTCCATCTGCACCACAATTAGGGTTTTAAGGGAAAAGTCAACTGTAACTTTGACTTTTGACCTAGACATGCTCCTAAACCCTAGGACATACCTCAATATACCCTATGACACCCATGGAACATGTCCATCAAGTTTGATTTAGGTCAAGGACATGATTTCCTGAAGAATTGCACAGTTTGGAATTCATCTGATAAAAAGTCAACTTTGACTTTTTGAGATTTTTCACCAAAATGGATTTTTAACGCTAAAATGATGTTAATGTATGATTTGAATCATCATTCATCAAGAAAAATCAAGAAAAGTGAGATAACTTGTAAAAGGGGTAACCATAAAACTTAGAAATTTTTCTAAGTTAAAAATGAAGTGGCAAGGGTACCAACTTTGGAGGACCATAACTCCTAAACCACAAGGCCATTTTTTCTCATCCAAAGATGGATTTGTAGCCCTCATTATCACCTACAAAAACTTCAACTACAAGTCATTCCAATTCATTAAGGATTTTGAGTTATGGAGTGATCAAAGTGGCTGAAAAGTGAAAATGTCACTTTTTCCAACACTTAGTGAAATTTTCACTAAGTCAGATTCTGCCTCACTTTTTGCCAAATGTAGGGGGATTTTTCACTTGGAATCAAAAGAGATCAAAACCAAACTTGTTCAAACAGTTGTTGTATCATGTAAGAGCTTTCCAAAATGGCCAAGAACATTGCCAAATTCAACCTACACCATGAGATACAACATTGCTAAGTTGCCTTGCTGAAATCTGTCAAGGCAAGGCAGAATTTGCAACTTTGGTCGATTTGCCAAAATCAGCCAAATTCAATTGCTCCTATCCACTTGGACACCTCAGAGGATTGAATCTAAAGGGGACAATCACTGAGCCAAGCCTCCAAAGTCCATGGAACAAGAAATAGCATGTTGAACCTAGAATGGCCAAAATAGGGACAAGACTTCAAATTTGGAATGAGGCATTCAATGAAACCATCAAGGTGGCATGGACTAAGCCATTCTTATCTGAAATCAGTCAAGACTTATCCAAGACCAAGGGAACCAAAGCTCTGTGCCCTAACCTCTAGTCAATGGCTAGAGGAGACTTGGATTTTCATTTGCCAACATTGGCCAAACCTACTTACTAGCTGCCATGCACTATTCCTTGCAAAACAAACTTGCTCTACTATAAATAGAGCTCAATTGTGGTCAGTTTGAGTACACCAAAGCCATCTAACAGATGCTTTCCTCAAAATCTCTTCTTTCACTCCAATTTTGCCTTCTAAGACAAGTCACTATCGGGTTTTGAGTTTGAGAGCAATTCCAATCAAACCAATCACTCACACACCTCACATACATCACATATGAGCTGATCAAACACTTAGATCACTTCTGAAACACCAATTTCACAAAATCACCAGCTGGTTGCTCAAATTTTCAAACAAGTTGCAGCTGAGGTACCACAAAGTGATCCAGCCAATTTCAATCAAGTCCAAGCATTCAAACACAATCCATAGGGTGTAGGGAAGCTGTTCAGGTCATCACAACTCATCTGTAACACCTCCAAATCAAAAATCACTTTGAACTTGCTGTCACGACTTGGAGGTAAGCACATACTTGGTCATCTCTCAATCGATGCATATTTCCTCGCACAATAATTTGGCCATATGTTCATAATCATGCATGGAATGTTTTCCCTAAATTAATTAAATTGTTTGAATCGTGTATCAAAAATCCTAGCCTTCATGCAGAAATTAGGGTTCTTGAGGTCTCTTCGTGATTTCCTGTTGTATGTTTAATTTAAATGAAATTAAAGTACATAGACATGATCGTGAGGTTGAGGTGAGCATAATGATATGTGGATTGCATGATATGATTACGTATTCATGGAGATTGGATAGAAAATGCAAATCTGAGAAACCAAGAACACGCGCGTGTTCTTCAGCTTGTTCTTGGCGCCATTTTTAGAAATTCAAATATTTGAATTTTGTGATTTTGTTTAATTGATTCAAAAATTAATTTCTCTCTGAGTTTTAATGATTTTGAGTTGATTCTTTTTCTAATAATTCACAAAAATGTTAACATATTTTATTTTCACAAAAAATCCGAAAAATATTATTTATTTCATATAATTGATATTTTTGCAAAGAATTAATATTTTAATTGTTTTTGACATTTTAAATATTTTTTCTACATTGATTTTGCAACTTTTAATGCTTTCTAATTATTTTGTAGGTCAATACTTAATTTTTGAAGCATTAATCCAAGATCATAATTTGTTTTCCATGTGTTAAACAATTTTTGATCATTTTAATTGAATTTTTATTCAATTAAATACATTTTGAAAACAAATTAGGGTTTTGGATTAATTCAACCCTTAAAAATCATTTTCAAACCTTTTTTGGGCCTCTTGAGAGAGTGTAAAACCCATCCCCCCTTGTACAAAAACATTTTGGGCCTCACTCATTGTATAAGTCCCTCTGTACAAGTAAACGGCGCGATCGTCGCCCGTTTAAAAATAAAAATCATCTGGGCCTCTCCTCGAGCTATAAGACCCATTCAAAACTTTTGGGCCTCTATTAGAGTGTAAGACCCAATCCCCCTTTTAACCAAAACATTTTGGGCCTCACTTATTGTATAAGTCCCTCTGCGTTAAAAGAAAACCTCGGCGCGATCGCCATTTTTAAACGAAAAATCATTTGGGCCTACCCTCGTGTTATAAGCCCCTCTCTTTTCTTTAAACCTTTTTTGGGCCTCTTGAGAGAGTGTAAGACCCATCCCTTTGTACAGAAAACCTTTTTGGGCCCCAGTCACTTGTATAAGTCTCGCTGTACAAAGTCAAACTGTGCGCTCACTGATAAAACCCTGGGCCTCTCCTTGAGCTGTAAGCCCCAAATCTTTCTTTTTCAAAGCACTTTCTCCTTTGATTTTGAATATACTGTTGTTTTCAATCTTTCTTTGTTGAACAACTAACCAAACAGCATGGAAGCACTACAACCGAGTAAGTGGTTATCGCTTTCATTTACTGCTTTCATATTATAAACTGTATTGTGGGGCTGCTCACTGTAAGTCTCCTTTAATAAACTCATATCTACTGTGTAATAATTGTATAGATATTTCGAGTTTCCCCGGCAACTACGTCTAGAACTAGGTGATGCCGTTTCATTTATTCGTAGAAATAGACGCCTAGATCCCCAATAGGAGCACCAGATACAGTCTTCTCTTCGGCTGTCCTCCTTAGGAATCGTCAAGAAGCTCTACTCCCCAAGATGAATGTATTCTCCATGAATGGCATCTTTGAGTTTCTTCCAAATTCTCGAACTTTCCTGACTTGATCTATTCCTTGTGGATAGCTTGCCTTCAATGTCTCGGGGTTTGGGTACCCACTACGGTCATAATCTTGGACCTTAACTAAGGAACCCTCTTTAAAAGCTAAAAATCGCTGGATAGTAAACCTCGCACGTTTACCAGTGATTTTTATCTTTAAAAGAGTTATCTCTCCTAATGGAAAGGAGATGATAGACCCACGGGCTTCTTAAAAGCATCGGCTTCCTCTTGGGCATTATTCAAGGACACTACGGCTTCTTAGAAGTATTCACAGCCTCCTCTTAGGCTTCGTATAATGATCTCTTCCTTCGGGAATGATAGCCTCCTCTTGGGCTTCGTACAAGGACCCGTAGGCTTCTTAAAAGTTTCCAGCCTCCTCTTGGGCTTCGTACAAATTGTCCCGACGACCTCCTAGAGGTATAGGAACAGAACCTAGTCATCCTCATAGAACAGTCCTTTCATAGAGTCTACTACTGTTTCTCAAAGCATAGTACAAAAGAAAAACACTCTAGACTTGGACGGTCTAACTTCCTTGAGTCTCAAAGACATTCTCAAGTGACCCCTTCGTTAAATAGGAAGGAAACCCGCAGACTCGGACAGTCTCAATACCCTTTGGATTTCCCGTTTCCTCAAAGAAAAGGAAATATCCCTGATCCTCAAATCAAATCCCTGAGTACATTGTTGCTCATATAAGAACTGATTTTCTCTTTTAAAATCAGTATATTGGATCTGTCACTCAACTGAAACAAACCTTTAGCCTCCATCTCGGGCTTCGTACGAGATACAAAAACACTCTCTTGTTGAGTATCAAAGACTCCCTCGTAGAGTCAAACAAACAATAGCCTCTATCTCGGGCTTCGTACGAGACACAAAGACTCTATCGTCGGGTGAAAAACTTTTAGCCTCTCTCTCGGGCTTTGTACGAGACACAAAATAGCCTCCTCTTAGGCTTTGTATAATGATTTTCCTAGCGGAAATTAGCCTCTTCTTAGGCTTTTGTATAAGAAAACCACTGGTTGATCCAATCAACCTTTTAGCATCAAAGCTGTGTGTAATACCCCAAATTTGCTCTCCCCTTTTGTCATCATAGCATGGCATTATCATTTATCATATCATATCCACCTCATTAACATTACATTGCATTTAACATAGAAAAATGAAGCATGGCATCCTTCTTACCATCAGGGCATGTGATCAGGTGGAAGGTGGATAATCAAGGAATCATTCAAAGCACAAAAAGGTCAATCAAGTTGGCTCTAGGCAAGCCAAGAGGTCTCTCATGTCTCATACTATCTCAATTGATCTTCCAAAACCTCAAGGAAGTGAGATTCAATGGGAGATTGAAGCACTACATCCTACACTAGGCAAGAAGTCCAAAAATTGAAGGAAAACCCTCAAAAGAGATAGCTCATTGACCCAAAATCATCCTCAAGTGGCATTTCTCATCATCCTTTAAGAGGATACACAACATACTCTGAGGAATTTGGATTTGAAGACTGCACATTTTTCTCCTAGGAGGGGGCCAAAATTAGGGTTTCCATTTAAATCAGGGAATCTTTGCTTTTTTGGGCAAGACTTGATGTCATGGTTTCCTATATGTCCCTAGGTATATGGATGTGGAAGATTGCATCTCAATTGGTTTTAGAAGTGATTCAATTGGAAGAAAGATAAAAAATCAAGGAATTTGGGGCCAAGTCAAATAATCAGAGGAAAAAGTCAACCCTTGACTTTTTAAGGCCAAATTCATGAAATTCATGTTACATATGTCCAATGTACAAAATTTGATCAAGAAACTCCAAAGGAATCATGAAAAAATCAAGATTTGGAAAGTTGCCATTTTTGGATGAAGTAAGGTTGCTAAAAATAGCAAGTTTTGGCCATTTTGCATCAGAATTGGAACCAAGGCCATTCAAAATTGAAGCACCAAATGAAAATTCCACTCTGCCTCAATGAAAGGCCTTGCTTTGAGCTTCAAATCCATGGGTATAACATCTCCATTAGACAAAAATTGAGGGAGATATGATTAATCAAAGTTGGAGGAAAGTAGGCCAAAAACCATGTCTTGACCAAGCTTGGCCAGGTCTGCGCGCAGTCATTTTCTCAAACAGTTGGTGAGCAAGATGTGTAGATCAATTACTCATGGTTAAAGGTTTCAAATGAAAAATCTTGCAACATCAAAGTTGTTCCCCTATGTGAGATCTTCAAGATTGATGTTCATGGATTTTTCATTTGATCAAAGGATAAGGAGTTATGATGGCTCAAAGATTGGTCAATGCAACTGAAAATCCATGCCAAGCATGCCTTGCCAACCAACCTCATTATCTCGCCCATGCACCAGTTGGTGTTTCTTCTGTTACAAGCCACATTTGGTCATGTTCCAAACTTCAATTCAACCAACTTTCAACACCAATATTGTTCCCTAATGTATCATCTTTCTAATGCCACCAACATTGGATTGTTTCATTCATTGACAAGTGAGAAATTCCTCCTCAAACACTTGCTGTCACAATGAAGATTTGCTGCATAATTTTGGTTCAAACACACATCAAGTACATGACAGAAGTCCTATGTGTGCTGCTCTATTCTTTGCTTCATTTGGCCAAACACATTTCACATTATGCATACGAGCTTGAGCCTTGCATGAAAGAGGAAGTGAGAAACTTGCACCACAAGATTCCTGCTGCTACATCAAAACAACATAACATCACTTTCCTTCTCCTACACACCACCATAACTCCATGAACCTCACCCTCACTCTAACAGAACTTCCCCAACTCGTGCCATTAACCACCTAACTCAGTTAGTTAACTCAAACTCAGTTAACTAACTCAGTTTAACTAGAGTTCTAACTGTTAACTGAACTGGTTGGGAGTTAACCTTGGATATATAAGCTGAAACTCTCACAATTTCAGAGGAGGATTCTCATTTTTCACTCTCACTCCAAATTGCTCTCACTTTTCTCTCAGAGTTCTCTCCATTCTCTCTCTGATTTCACACGAGTTCTTCACACGTTCTCACCTTGATCTTCATCAATTGTTCATCATCAAGCACTTCTGATCAAGAACAAGCTGAAGTAAGAGTAAGCTATCGAGAGCAGCAACTTCTCCAATTGGAATCTCAGTTCATTGTCTTCAAAATCCAAAGGTTCAGAGCATTTATTTTGCTCTTAGGAAGCTCAAGATCAATCTCTCATCTCTGGTTTTCTGTTGATTCAAGAGTTCTCCAATTTCAGGTTTCAAAATTTCTCAAACTTTAATTGCACGATTTTATCCTGTTTTGACTTGTTGATGTGTTGTTTGAGCTTATTAGAAGCTATGTGAAGCTGGCTAGTTGATAGAGCTCTTTAGGAGCTTAGAACTGAAAATTAGGGCAAATTTATCCTCTTTGATTCTCCTTATTCATGCTTGATCTATGAATTTTCTTGTTGGATTTGTGTTCCTCATGAGCTTAGCTTTCGTTTGGTATATGGCTTGTGAATTTCTGGAGAAAATGTGAGTTGCAGGTGGTGGCTGCTGGCCGGAGAAGATGACCGGAGGTCATCTCCGGCCGGTGACTTTAACTGTTAGGGTTTATGTGTGTTTTAATCCTGTCCGTTCATGTTTTCTGATCGTGTGATCCTTGTCTTGCCAGCACATTAAAAATCACATGCTCCTCACGTGTATCTTTTCTGAATTCATTTAAACATGTTGTAGTGTAGTGCATGGTAACTTGTGTGTGTCCTCACGCATGTGCATTGATCCTGATTACTTTGACCACGCATTGACCTTGACTTGATCCATTGGCTGAGAATGAGTCAATTCCTGTTGACTGAAGTGCATGATTGTTATGGTGTTTTGCGCAGACTTGGACTTAACCAGATTGATAATTACACCCCCATGTATTGAAGCCCAATGATTTTGAACTGTCCAATTGCTATGTTCATACCCCCCTGCATTTTGCATTTATTTTTCATTTTTTATTTTTTTGCTACACGTTTCATAATTAATTTTTAAAAATACCAAAACATATTGGAAAATTCTACAAAAATTCATGTGTATTCTTAAAACATTTAGGAAATTTTCTATGATTTTATTTTCTGATTTTATGACCATTTTGCCCCTGTTCCATTATTTCTTTTGAATTTCCATTTGTATGCATACTTAATGTGACATATGATTTTGTGCATTTTTGTTCTTGATCATAAAAAATGATTTTGATGCCTTTCTTTTTGCATTGTGGTCACAATATGTTGAGGTATGTTTGAGATTTATGAGATGATTTTTAAGTCTTTTTTGGATGACTTTTGATGTGTTGCTTTGAGCATGAATGCATGAAGCTTCCATGAGACTTTGACCTAATTGTTGAGTGACTTTGGTTCTGATTCATTGCTTGTGGACTTGATATGTTAATGACATGTGTTTAAGGTGTTTGATTGGTGAAAGTCATAATTTTTGAAGCATGTTTGCTATTTGTTTGAAGCATGAAGTTTAACTTGTTCATTTTGTGAATGCATGCCTCATGTTTGGTTTGCTTGATCATGAAGGCACTTGTGCCATGAGTTGTGGTTTTGTTTGAGGATGTATAGCATGTTAATTGACTTCTGATTGTGACATTTGGGTTTCATCTTTGCATGTTTGATGTTTATCTTGCACCTTAAGTCACTTGTTTCACAAGTATGAACCACATTCACATCACTTCACCTTTTCTTCTTTGCTTCTTGTTGGATTGAGATTTTGTTTGCATGATTTGGTATGCTCATTTAGGATAACATTAGGTTGTGTAAATATGAGTTACATTCTGACTTGGAAGCATGTATAGCATTCAATCTCATTTTACTTTGTTTGTCAACTTGTTTGAATTTGATTTGTTCATTATATTTTCTTACTTTACTTGTAAGTGATTGTGCTAACCATGTAGGGGCTTTGGTAAGTTTCAATTGAGTGTGGATAAGGAATCCACATTCAACTTCTATCCTTTCTCTTTTACAATTCCATTTTATGTTTTGCTAAGCACTTATGTGTTTTCTTTTAATAACTCATTACTTTCCCTTTTTGAATTACAATTCATCTTCTACTTTGGAAGTGAATTGTTTAATTCTTTCTTTATTTAGACTTTAGGTTGAAACCTCACAAACCTTTAGGATCACTCCCTTTAATCTTCTATTAGGATTGAGTCTTAGCCCATATAGGTTTTACCTTTTCTCCTTCTCTTGAGTCTTTCATCTTCTCATCTCAAAGAAAATTCAAAACATATAATAAACGTAGGCATTTATTGCATTTAGGCCTTTCATATAAAGAAAAGATTATAAGGGGTCTTCTCTTGTAATCTTAGAATGTGTAGCATATAGCCCATCTTGGGTCAATGTGTTAAACATTTGATCTTGTATGAGGGACTTAAATGCAATACTTGTTGAAGGTGCAAATAATAAAAAACACTTCTTCACTTCATAATCAATAAAACACTTAATAAACACAAGTATGCTAGTGTGTTTGAACCTTGATAATTGGAATTAAGTGTGAGGGTCTTCTTCACCCTTAGTGTGCTTTCTTACCCATTCCATCTTGGAATGTGAGAAGGTACACATTCCAATGACTAAGATCCAGATACACTGTCGTATGCAAACAAATCCAAAACACTTCCTTCTAAAAGACAAAAAACAAACAATAACGTCTTTCCTTCGGGAATTCTTTTCTCACCTCATTCACTCTCAACGCACGAACGCGCTTCTACTCGTTCTCTTGCAAGATGGTAACGCACTCGGACCAGCGAGCCTGCAACACCTGAGCTAGAACGTAAGCCGTTCTCTAAAAAACACAAACAATTCATCCCTAGTGAGGGGAACTACGTCGCTCTGATTCTCATGCTCCCGATGAGATACGTAGGCAGTGGGGTAGGGCCCATGCGAGCACTTCTTTTATTTTCCCTACATTTGTTTCTCGTTCCTTTTCCAGTTCTCTTTTCGTTCCTTTTCCGGTATTCTTTTCTATCACCCTTTGATCGAGACAAGCAAGCGTGGATCCCATCGGGTACGATGGACGCGAGGGGGTGCTAATACCTTCCTCTCGCGTAACCGACTCCCGAACCCATTTCTCTTGGTCGCAAGACCATGCTTTTCCTTTCTCTCAGGTTTACGCGGTGTTTCCTTTCCCTCTCTTGGGATAAATACACATTGCTGGCGACTCTGTTTCGGTGCCACTTTCGCGTTTGTACTAGGATGAAAATCCCGGGAGCGACAGCTGGCGACTCTGCTGGGGACGAACCCAGAATCTCTGGTTTCCTTAGCAAGTCAATCCTAGCGCTTGTCTGTTTTTCTTTCATCGGGTGTTTACTGTTGTGCTATATTTACTGTTTTATTGTATAGTTACTTATTGCTTTACTGTACTTTACTGTATTTATCACATTTACTGCATTACATATCATTATTGTGCTGGACTGTGCTGTTGTTTTCTGTTTGGCGGGCGGGGTGTTCTGAGAGATAAGCCCACTACCAAGGCTTGAGTACATACATAGGTATTAGAGTGGATAGTCATGACGCTTGCGTGGTGGTGACCACGTATTGTTGTTCATGAGACCCACAACCAGACGAGGTTCTATCAGGAGCTTTCTGCTACTGCATGTTATGCAGGCCAGTGGTTATTCTCTTGAGGAACTGTCGACTCTGGTGACCATTCCCGAGGACTCAGTTGCGGCACTCCTCCCGAGTTGTGACAGTGGCAGACCACATTCCGTGGCAAACCCATTGCACATTCTCGATCCGAGGACCCAATGCTGGGAACTTGCTATAGGACATCCCTTTTTGAAAGAGAATCAGCGGAGGCACTCCTCGATTGGCGATAGTACTGTACCCTGAGGGATGAATGTACTATTGCTTCTCGACCTCAGTGCCAGAAGCTGAGGACCTTTTGTTTTGGAGAATCAGTTGAGGCCTCCTCGATTGATGATGATGCCAAACCAGAAATGGTGAACGTATCATCATTTCTCGACCTGAGAGCCCGGGATACTGAACATCCTAGTACCCACATGTGAGAAGGGCGGGTTGTTTACAGGTTTGCAGGTAACCATGACCTCCTACATACCCGGTTTTCTATCATCATTGCACCGAAAGGAAGTTTCATCCTATTGTATTCAGATGGTTCTTATCTATGGTTCTATATTAGTCTCAGAGCTACACTGACACCGTTCACAGTTCAGCACAGACACCTGATTACCTGATCACATTGCCCTTTGCATTGCATTATCATATCCTAACATACATGTTTATTCATTTCCAGGTGCATATATTACCCTTGATTCCAGTCATCAGGTCCCTGCAAAGATGAACACTAAAGAGAGGAAGAATATCATCAGCTACAAGTTCCTTACGCCTACTTTGGGCCCTATTGTTGTGCTGAAGGGAATGGCGAGCCCGGCAGCACGAGAAGCTTTTGAAGAGAAATATGGGTGGATTTTATCTATGGTCCGTAATGTCAGTGATTATGAAGCCAGAGGTCTCCATACGTTGATGCAGTTCTATGATCCGCCTCTGAGATGTTTTGTATTTCCAGACTATGTGTTGGTTCCTACCCTGGAGGAGTATTCCAACATGTTGGGGATTGCTATCAAGGAGGAGCCCCCTTTCTTTGGATCAGTGGGGGATCTTGACTTTGGGAAGTTGGCTGGTGCTCTTTATTTGAGCAAATCAGAGCTAAGTGACAATGTCTCCAACAAAGGAAAGATTCGTGGTTACAAGCTGGAATATCTGATTAAGAAGGCCCAGGAAGCAGCTAAAGGCGAGAATTGGCTTGTTTTTAATGCTCTGTTAGCCCTTTGTATATACGGCATAGTGTTGTTTCCCAACGAGCCGGATTTTATTGATACGGACGCTATACGAATATTCATGATGAAGAACCCGGTGCCAACGCTACTGGGAGATCTTCACTACTCATTGTACAACCGAAACGAAAAGAAAAGAGGAGGGATAATTCGTTGTTGTGCACCCTTGTTCTATAAGTGGTTTGCGGGCCGTTTACCACAATCAGGGGCTTTTGTGGATTCCAAAGATTCTCTAGAGTGGAAACAGCGTTTAATGGGATTGGTGGCCAAGGACATCGTATGGGTAGATCATGGGCTGATTGGCAAGAATATTATCCACAGCTGTGGTAAGTTCCCTAACGTTCCACTGATAGGAAGACTGGGTGGGATTAACTACAATCCTTCTTTGGCCATTCGGCAATTTGGATATGCCCTGACAGGTCCGCCTATCAAGAGAGATGTGGAGGAGTCCCTTTATTTTCATACATCAGATGGTTGGGAAGCAGCACAGAAAGCTTCTGAAAGCTGGGGTAGCATACTGAAAAAGGGGAAAGTTACTCTAGGAAAGCCTAACAACCGGGTTTATCCAGCATATGAAGAGTGGGTGAAGAAAAGAGTTGAAGATTTTCTCTTGCCTTTTGGTAAGGCACCCCTTTTGTATCCGGAGAATGAGAAAGCAAGAAGCACTGCTACTGTGGAAGAAGTTGACAAGTTGCAAGCCTTGGTGAAAAAGCTCCAAGGAGAGAATTTCGAGTTGAGTAGCCGTCTTCAGAATGCTCTACATGCCAACAAAGAGCTGGAGCGGAAAGCCCAAGATGCTGAACAAATCCTAACTGCAAAAGAAAAAGACTTTGCTGGAAGAGCACAACATTTCCGGAAGATTAGTAAAGGTGCTGATGATGCTACTCAAGCCCACAAGCAAACCAAACAGGCGTTAGCACAGACCAAAGAAAAGTTAACAAAGTTTCAGCACGCTTGGGACGAAGTTAGGATAGAGAATGCTGAATTACAGGAACAGTTGCAGATTAAGGACGAAGAGCTTGAAAAGGCGCATGAGCAGAGGAGAAAGTATCGGGAAAGCCTCGGTAAGAGTCAAGAACAGCTAGAAGAAGCTAGAGGTGAGCTGAGGAATACCAAGAAAGAGCTTGAAGAAGTCATGATAGAAAGGGAGATACTCAAGACGCAAGCCGGCATAAAGAGACACAAAGGAGTGTGTGATGATGAGGCTCTGATGCTGCATATGGGTTCTTTAAATGAAACTCTTGAGAAAAGGGATGTCTTGATCAAAGAGATGATTGAAAAGCCGAATCACCAGCATACCCGTATATTTTTTGAGGAGATCAAATACTCAAGTGATAAGCTGAAGGATGTGGAATTGTCAGACTGATGTTCTTTTCCTTATATTTTGTTGTTAATGGTTACCATCAGGCTTGTTGATGGATCCATTTTTCCTTGTATTGCATTTGCGGATGAGCCTTTCTTAAATGTACTTGAATACTTTGTCGAATGAGTATGAGCAGTTTATTCACAATTACGCTTTATCAGATATCTGTACACAAGCACATGACCACGACACGTCTCTTTATATCACGATTTCTGGTCTTCAGATTTCTGTGGTTTGGATTGGAATCAGGGTGTAAAGCACTTTGGAAATGATAAACATAACATTGCATGGCATTGCATATCATTCTGCATTTATGTTGCTTGCTTTTCAGGTACTCGTTGCGGGGTCTCTAACCTTTATTTGGTTTCAGGCAGTATAGCTGAGAATCATATTCACCGATATTCGACGCGAAGAAATCAAGTAAGAATCATGGATCAAATGCAGAAGGATTTGGCTGGGGTGAGGGCCCAATTGGGGCATTTTATGGGGGACATTCAGGCGCTGTCCCGAGGTCAAGAACTACTGAGGGAGGAAGTCAACCAGATGAAGATTCAAATGGGCCTGGTCATGGAAATCTTGAATAAGGTGTTAAAAAAGGAAAATGATCATGTGCCCGCTTCCACAACAGAGGTCTCTACTCCTCCCATCTCTTTGGGATATGCTTTAGATCATGGATTGCTTCGTGAATCTCCTCTGAAAGCTAAAGGTTCAGAGCTCTCGCATCAGCAGTCACTTCCTGATTTCCAAGAGGATCCTAAGTCAGAGGGGCCTAAGAGGAAGTTCGATCCCATTCCGATTTCGTATGCGCAATTGCTTTCTTACTTGCTCGAGCTCAAGCTGGTTGAGTGTGTTAGTTTGGGACCATTGCCCACGAAGATTCCTCTAGGACCTAATGCTAAGGCTAGATGTGAGTTCCATTCTGGGGCACCTGGTCACAATGTTGAGAATTGTACCAGGTTCAAGCATAAAGTCCAGGAGCTAATTGATTCAGGGGCAATCAAGTTTGCATCAGTTGGTGCTGGTAAACCAAGTGATGTCACTCCCATTGTTGCAAGGGAACTGAGGACTCTCTCCTTTTCCAAAGGGTCTACCTCGCGTCAGGGATCTCTTCCACAACCCTGTGTTGCAGAAGACCTATGTCAGCAACCCTTATTTGTGCCTCAGCCGAATGCAGAAAGGAAAGTGCAGGGCCAGGTTGGGCGCCCGAACCAGCAGCAGCAAGATTATCAGCAGCGGAGGCTACTCAGACCAAGGAAGCCCAAGAGGACATTTGATCTTATTCCTATTCCGTACAGTCAGTTGTTGGCTCGTTTGCTCAAAAGTTCGCAAATCCAGCTGAGAAGGGCCATGCCCGTGCCATACCCCATTCCTCCAGACTATGACATGAGTGTTAGCTGTGAGTTCCATTCAGGAACGTTTGGGCACACACTTGATAACTGTAATGTGTTCCAGCACAAGGTGCAGGATTTGATTGACTCAAAGGTTATCACCCCAGATGGTACCCCACAAGGTGAAGCTTCTGTACCATGGTGAGTGCTCAAAGTTACAAGAACATCACCAGAAGTAGTCAGTCTAGACGGAGCCAAGCCTCCTCAACAACGACAATCTTTATTTTCCTTGCTGCATTTTCATATGTAGTCTTTATTTGTTCGTTCAGACATTGTTCGCATGTTAAAATTTGTTTGTATTTGGTATGAGGATTTTAATGCAATGAATATGTTTTCTTGAAGAATTTCATTTGTGTTTACTCATTTAATGCTAATGTATACTGCAATACCATTTTTCTTGCTCAAACTCTATGAGGGAGAATGACGATCTGAAAGCGCAAAAATCTCTAATTGTGTGCTTTTGAATAAAAACCCTGTTGAGGATGTACAGGCATTGTTTCAACTCCCCAAACACTGAAGATATAAGGGAGATAGACCCTCGTTAACCCCTTTGAGCCTTGAAGTAGGAGTTTCTTTCGTACGGACAAAACCCTCACATTTAACCCAGGGGCAGGGTAGGCGTCAGTTAATGTGACCGAGCGTTCAAACCTCAAAAGGAGTGTGCATCTGAGGATCCATTACCTTCTATTCCGCCATCAAGAGGTCAAGAGATATGAAACCACAATGGTTATCCATCAACAATCAAAGAGTGAGGTAGTCACAACCCTTTCAACAAAGTCAAGACAGGCCAGTGTCACACGACGTGTTCAAGGAAAAAGAAAATGAATAAAAAAAATGAAAAAAGCCCGCTAAGTTGAAACTTGAAAACAAGCAACTTAGGCAAAAGTTAGGGCATCCCGCTGGACTCCAACATCTAAAGATTCAAAAGAATCAGTCCAGGCAAAAATTAGGGATCAAAAAGCAAAAGAATGAAAAAGCGAAAAACAAAAGGATTACAAAAGAAAATCCTCGAGCAAGAACAAAGTCGTGTGACTACGCACAAAAGATAAAAGGGGTGACTGTTACTCCATAGCCTCATTAGGTGTCAAACCATCAGATGCATGGGTTCCTTAAAGATCACGAAATCTTTTGAGAGGCGAACGCTTGTGCAAATTAGCTGAACGTAGGACTGGAAAACATCACGAAGAGTGGATGGGCACCAATAAACTTTGAGCCATAAATCCTTTTTTCTCAAAACCGTGAACCAGGCCCCGTTACAACCCTCAAAAGTCCTAATTGAAACAGGGTTATTTCAAAGGCATACTACCAAGAGATAGCGTTCCTGACTCCTATCAGTTGTGCTAAAAGATCTTTGTTGGTGTTGCATGTGCATTGCATTATTTCTTTCAAAAATTAATGTCGTATCCTAACCCGTGATTCGCTCACAAAAGGGTTTGCTACATCTTTTTAGTAAAACTTCGAGATTAACATGTTGTGTTGCATTAGAATTTTCATTCTCAGAATAAAACATTTTCTGCTTGCATACATTTGTTTGACATCAAAAGAAGTTTACATATGGAAATCCAGTCCAGAAGTTTAATCTTGCCGAGTTGAGAATCCTAAAACTCCCGAAGGGCAGTCACGTCCAGTGGTACCTCCTCAGGAAACTTTGTTGAGCAGGAGCTTTCCCAACAAGTTGTGTTAAGACGTAGTCGATCCGGGGCAGTCACGTCGAATCATCTCTTTAAGGTGTAGCCGGTCTGAGCCAATTACGTCGAGAAATCTTTTTAGAGTTCAGCCAAACTGGGGCAAAACCACTTCAAGGGTCATACTGAGGCAGGCCATCCCAAAAGCACGAGAAGTTAGTCCATCCAGACAACTAATCAGCCCATCCAGGTTTCAGAATACCGAGGCAGAATATCCCACGGTGGTATGAGATTCTTCATGGATCTTCTCAAGGCGAGTTCTTCTGTAGACCATACAGTCTGAGGCAGTTACGTCGAGATCCGATGAATCTCTACAAGAGTTTGAAGACACTGAAGCATTGAGCTTGCCAAGTCTTCTGTAAAATCCTCTTGAGGTGATTTCTTCTAAGTAATCCATGCGGTTTGGGGCAGTTACGTCGAGATCCGACAAATCTCTACCAGAGTTTGAGGACATTGAAGCGTTTTGGATGTCAAGTCTTCTGTAAAATCCTCTAGGGACAATTTCTTCCGGTGGATCATGTTGGTCTGGGACAAGTGAAGAAAAATGGTTGGTCACGCATATGTATTCAATCAGGCAAAAGGATTGAAACCAAGGGGCATCCCAACCCAAGGCATTTGTGGTCCCCGTCTTCAGCAGGCTTCATTAATAATGTTCTCCAGCAAGAGATTGCATACAAACCTTGCTCCCCAACAAGTGGTGGTTCAGGGTTGGATTTTCTTAATTGCAGAAGTTAGATCCAGCTCGGGGCATGTGTGCATATTCTTTTGTTGCAGGTAGCAGGTACAGATGATTTTAAGCACAAGGCGAGTAATCATTTACCCCACGCAAAAGACTGGGGCAATCACGGGAAAGGAGGTCGGCGTTCATCGCTCGGTCGACGGTCGTTCATAACGGTTTGATATCAGTGAATTAAGTTCAACTGGGTACCGTTGTATCTTATAAAGTCGATTCTCTCATACAGTACTTCCAACAGCTACAAGCTTTTCTGTGTCGATGACGGTCGCAAATTCCCCAAAAGAGTGGTCTCGTCGACACCGAAACTGATGGTCATTATCCCCAGCGAAGTCACAAGAGTTTGAAGAGGCTAGATCTTCTGTAAAATCCTCTTATGACATCCTCTGCGGGGACGAATTGTTGTGTTGTCCAAGCATGGGGCATGATTGTTTCCCCAGCATGAAGTGTTGGTCACCCCCAGTAGAGTTTGAGGACAGTTGGTCTTCTGTAAAATCCTCTCGAAAGGCATTCCCCAACATGAGACGTTTTAAAGCAGTTTTCTCCAACAGAGTTTGTTATAAACCCGTCATCCCTAACGAAATTGTCTAAAGGGAAGCTCGCCTAACATGGGGCATTGTAGTACTTATCCTAAGCTCGACAGTCACATTCTTCAGCAGACTACTGTGGATTTGCTTTGGGTTTCCCCAACAGATCTCTAAGGACTCTTTATAGCAAGTTGCAGTGGAATGTTCTAACCAGGATTTGCATATCCCTGGCAGAGTAGCCCTGATACCCAGCAAGATCGTATCTCTGGTCATGGTATCCCCACAGAGGTCAGCATCGAATCTTGTCAGCAACTTCCAGCTGAGTTGTTATTCTCTCCGCAGAGGTTTATCAGATCGACAGAATCTATTCCTCAACAAGGATGGTACAGCCTTTCCCCAGCCGGGTCAGAAGGTTGATAATCCCTATAAAGGAGCTTGGGTTGAATAAATCCCCAAGCAGAGTTTTAATGGCTCATTTCCCCAGCAGGACGTCATTTAAAAATTCTCATCCCCAGCGGAATCGCTGTGACCAGAATTCGTTCCCCCAAACAGATGGAATAATTCCTGGCAGAGTCGTCATTCCCTCATATCTTAAAGTCCAATTTATTTTTGGCAAGCTTGACAATTCGAAGCAGACGGATTGTTCATCCATTCGCCAGCAGAGATATTATCCTTTTAGGAGTCTCCGAGATTAAATCATTGATTGTGGTTCCTCAGCAGAGTCGGCAGAGATGTCTGGCGCAGAGGCAGAGAGTAATTCGATTTTAATATTCTAAAAGTCCAACAGTGGATTGGCAAAAGTCCGTCTTCGGGTGGCAAAAGTCCAACAGTGGATTGGCAAAAGTCCGTCTTCGGGTGGCAGAAGTCCAACAGTGGATTGGCAAAAGTCCGTCTTCGGGTGGCTAAAAGTCCAACAGTGGATTGGCAAAAGTCCGTCTTGGGGTGGCAAAAGTCCAACAGTGGATTGGCAAAAGTCCGTCTTCGGGTGGCAAAAGTCCAACAGTGGATTGGCAAAAGTCCGTCTGCGGGTGGCAAAGCAGCTAAAAGTCCAACAGTGGATTGGCAAAAGTCCGTCTTCGGGTGGCAAAAGTCCAACAGTGGATTGGCAAAAGTCCGTCTTCGGGTGGCAAAAGTCCAACAGTGGATTGGCGAAAGGTCCATCTAAGGGTGGCATATTCCAAAAGTCCAACAGTGGATTGGCGAAAGGTCCATCTAAGGGTGGCATATTCTAAAAGTCCAACAGTGGATTGGCAAAAGTCCGTCTTCGGGTGGCAAAAGTCCAACAGTGGATTGGCGAAAAGTCCATCTAAGGGTGGCATATTTCAAAGTCCACCAGTAGCGTGGCAGGCCAGTAGTCGTCTGGAGTTGCATAAAAGACATTATTAAAGTCCACCAGCAGCGTGGCAAGCCAGTAGTCGTCTGGCGTCGTTCAAAAAGACATTTCTAAAGTCCACCAGTAGCGTGGCAGGCCAGTAGTCGTCTGGAGTTGCATAAAAGACATTATTAAAGTCCACCAGCAGTGTGGCAAGCCAGTAGTCGTCTGGCATCGTTCAAAAGACGTTATCAAAGTCCACCAGCAGTGTGGCAGGCCAGTAGTCGTCTGGAGTTGCATAAAAGACATTATTAAAGTCCACCAGTAGCGTGGCAAGCCAGTAGTCGTCTGGCATCGTTCAAAAGACAGATCTCTCCGACGTTTCATCGAAGATTCAATCCAGCAGTCTCATTGGGTTTATATCCCTTTTCTTTTTCATCATCCAGAGCAAATTTTTGGTTATTTTTGGTATTCAATCACTATATACCTTGAAAGTCCGAAAGCATTTGCTTTCAGGCATTCAGGTCTACAGCGCTTGAATAGGGGCAGCTGTAATACCCCAAATTTGCTCTCCCCTTTTGTCATCATAGCATGGCATTATCATTTATCATATCATATCCACCTCATTAACATTACATTGCATTTAACATAGAAAAATGAAGCATGGCATCCTTCTTACCATCAGGGCATGTGATCAGGTGGAAGGTGGATAATCAAGGAATCATTCAAAGCACAAAAAGGTCAATCAAGTTGGCTCTAGGCAAGCCAAGAGGTCTCTCATGTCTCATACTATCTCAATTGATCTTCCAAAACCTCAAGGAAGTGAGATTCAATGGGAGATTGAAGCACTACATCCTACACTAGGCAAGAAGTCCAAAAATTGAAGGAAAACCCTCAAAAGAGATAGCTCATTGACCCAAAATCATCCTCAAGTGGCATTTCTCATCATCCTTTAAGAGGATACACAACATACTCTGAGGAATTTGGATTTGAAGACTGCACATTTTTCTCCTAGGAGGGGGCCAAAATTAGGGTTTCCATTTAAATCAGGGAATCTTTGCTTTTTTGGGCAAGACTTGATGTCATGGTTTCCTATATGTCCCTAGGTATATGGATGTGGAAGATTGCATCTCAATTGGTTTTAGAAGTGATTCAATTGGAAGAAAGATAAAAAATCAAGGAATTTGGGGCCAAGTCAAATAATCAGAGGAAAAAGTCAACCCTTGACTTTTTAAGGCCAAATTCATGAAATTCATGTTACATATGTCCAATGTACAAAATTTGATCAAGAAACTCCAAAGGAATCATGAAAAAATCAAGATTTGGAAAGTTGCCATTTTTGGATGAAGTAAGGTTGCTAAAAATAGCAAGTTTTGGCCATTTTGCATCAGAATTGGAACCAAGGCCATTCAAAATTGAAGCACCAAATGAAAATTCCACTCTGCCTCAATGAAAGGCCTTGCTTTGAGCTTCAAATCCATGGGTATAACATCTCCATTAGACAAAAATTGAGGGAGATATGATTAATCAAAGTTGGAGGAAAGTAGGCCAAAAACCATGTCTTGACCAAGCTTGGCCAGGTCTGCGCGCAGTCATTTTCTCAAACAGTTGGTGAGCAAGATGTGTAGATCAATTACTCATGGTTAAAGGTTTCAAATGAAAAATCTTGCAACATCAAAGTTGTTCCCCTATGTGAGATCTTCAAGATTGATGTTCATGGATTTTTCATTTGATCAAAGGATAAGGAGTTATGATGGCTCAAAGATTGGTCAATGCAACTGAAAATCCATGCCAAGCATGCCTTGCCAACCAACCTCATTATCTCGCCCATGCACCAGTTGGTGTTTCTTCTGTTACAAGCCACATTTGGTCATGTTCCAAACTTCAATTCAACCAACTTTCAACACCAATATTGTTCCCTAATGTATCATCTTTCTAATGCCACCAACATTGGATTGTTTCATTCATTGACAAGTGAGAAATTCCTCCTCAAACACTTGCTGTCACAATGAAGATTTGCTGCATAATTTTGGTTCAAACACACATCAAGTACATGACAGAAGTCCTATGTGTGCTGCTCTATTCTTTGCTTCATTTGGCCAAACACATTTCACATTATGCATACGAGCTTGAGCCTTGCATGAAAGAGGAAGTGAGAAACTTGCACCACAAGATTCCTGCTGCTACATCAAAACAACATAACATCACTTTCCTTCTCCTACACACCACCATAACTCCATGAACCTCACCCTCACTCTAACAGAACTTCCCCAACTCGTGCCATTAACCACCTAACTCAGTTAGTTAACTCAAACTCAGTTAACTAACTCAGTTTAACTAGAGTTCTAACTGTTAACTGAACTGGTTGGGAGTTAACCTTGGATATATAAGCTGAAACTTTCACAATTTCAGAGGAGGATTCTCATTTTTCACTCTCACTCCAAATTGCTCTCACTTTTCTCTCAGAGTTCTCTCCATTCTCTCTCTGATTTCACACGAGTTCTTCACACGTTCTCACCTTGATCTTCATCAATTGTTCATCATCAAGCACTTCTGATCAAGAACAAGCTGAAGTAAGAGCAAGCTATCGAGAGCAACAACTTCTCCAATTGGAATCTCAGTTCATTGTCTTCAAAATCCAAAGGTTCAGAGCATTTATTTTGCTCTTAGGAAGCTCAAGATCAATCTCTCATCTCTGGTTTTCTGTTGATTCAAGAGTTCTCCAATTTCAGGTTTCAAAATTTCTCAAACTTTAATTGCACGATTTTATCCTGTTTTGACTTGTTGATGTGTTGTTTGAGCTTATTAGAAGCTATGTGAAGCTGGCTAGTTGATAGAGCTCTTTAGGAGCTTAGAACTGAAAATTAGGGCAAATTTATCCTCTTCGATTCTCCTTATTCATGCTTGATCTATGAATTTTCTTGTTGGATTTGTGTTCCTCATGAGCTTAGCTTTCGTTTGGTATATGGCTTGTGAATTTCTGGAGAAAATGTGAGTTGCAGGTGGTGGCTGCTGGCCGGAGAAGATGACCGGAGGTCATCTCCGGCCGGTGACTTTAACTGTTAGGGTTTATGTGTGTTTTAATCCTGTCCGTTCATGTTTTCTGATCGTGTGATCCTTGTCTTGCCAGCACATTAAAAATCACATGCTCCTCACGTGTATCTTTTCTGAATTCATTTAAACATGTTGTAGTGTAGTGCATGGTAACTTGTGTGTGTCCTCACGCATGTGCATTGATCCTGATTACTTTGACCACGCATTGACCTTGACTTGATCCATTGGCTGAGAATGAGTCAATTCCTGTTGACTGAAGTGCATGATTGTTATGGTGTTTTGCGCAGACTTGGACTTAACCAGATTGATAATTACACCCCCATGTATTGAAGCCCAATGATTTTGAACTGTCCAATTGCTATGTTCATACCCCCCTGCATTTTGCATTTATTTTTCATTTTTTATTTTTTTGCTACACGTTTCATAATTAATTTTTAAAAATACCAAAACATATTGGAAAATTCTACAAAAATTCATGTGTATTCTTAAAACATTTAGGAAATTTTCTATGATTTTATTTTCTGATTTTATGACCATTTTGCCCCTGTTCCATTATTTCTTTTGAATTTCCATTTGTATGCATACTTAATGTGACATATGATTTTGTGCATTTTTGTTCTTGATCATAAAAAATGATTTTGATGCCTTTCTTTTTGCATTGTGGTCAAAATATGTTGAGGTATGTTTGAGATTTATGAGATGATTTTTAAGTCTTTTTTGGATGACTTTTGATGTGTTGCTTTGAGCATGAATGCATGAAGCTTCCATGAGACTTTGACCTAATTGTTGAGTGACTTTGGTTCTGATTCATTGCTTGTGGACTTGATATGTTAATGACATGTGTTTAAGGTGTTTGATTGGTGAAAGTCATAATTTTTGAAGCATGTTTGCTATTTGTTTGAAGCATGAAGTTTAACTTGTTCATTTTGTGAATGCATGCCTCATGTTTGGTTTGCTTGATCATGAAGGCACTTGTGCCATGAGTTGTGGTTTTGTTTGAGGATGTATAGCATGTTAATTGACTTCTGATTGTGACATTTGGGTTTCATCTTTGCATGTTTGATGTTTATCTTGCACCTTAAGTCACTTGTTTCACAAGTATGAACCACATTCACATCACTTCACCTTTTCTTCTTTGCTTCTTGTTGGATTGAGATTTTGTTTGCATGATTTGGTATGCTCATTTAGGATAACATTAGGTTGTGTAAATATGAGTTACATTCTGACTTGGAAGCATGTATAGCATTCAATCTCATTTTACTTTGTTTGTCAACTTGTTTGAATTTGATTTGTTCATTATATTTTCTTACTTTACTTGTAAGTGATTGTGCTAACCATGTAGGGGCTTTGGTAAGTTTCAATTGAGTGTGGATAAGGAATCCACATTCAACTTCTATCCTTTCTCTTTTACAATTCCATTTTATGTTTTGCTAAGCACTTATGTGTTTTCTTTTAATAACTCATTACTTTCCCTTTTTGAATTACAATTCATCTTCTACTTTGGAAGTGAATTGTTTAATTCTTTCTTTATTTAGACTTTAGGTTGAAACCTCACAAACCTTTAGGATCACTCCCTTTAATCTTCTATTAGGATTGAGTCTTAGCCCATATAGGTTTTACCTTTTCTCCTTCTCTTGAGTCTTTCATCTTCTCATCTCAAAGAAAATTCAAAACATATAATAAACGTAGGCATTTATTGCATTTAGGCCTTTCATATAAAGAAAAGATTATAAGGGGTCTTCTCTTGTAATCTTAGAATGTGTAGCATATAGCCCATCTTGGGTCAATGTGTTAAACATTTGATCTTGTATGAGGGACTTAAATGCAATACTTGTTGAAGGTGCAAATAATAAAAAACACTTCTTCACTTCATAATCAATAAAACACTTAATAAACACAAGTATGCTAGTGTGTTTGAACCTTGATAATTGGAATTAAGTGTGAGGGTCTTCTTCACCCTTAGTGTGCTTTCTTACCCATTCCATCTTGGAATGTGAGAAGGTACACATTCCAATGACTAAGATCCAGATACACTGTCGTATGCAAACAAATCCAAAACACTTCCTTCTAAAAGACAAAAAACAAACAATAACGTCTTTCCTTCGGGAATTCTTTTCTCACCTCATTCACTCTCAACGCACGAACGCGCTTCTACTCGTTCTCTTGCAAGATGGTAACGCACTCGGACCAGCGAGCCTGCAACACCTGAGCTAGAACGTAAGCCGTTCTCTAAAAAACACAAACAATTCATCCCTAGTGAGGGGAACTACGTCGCTCTGATTCTCATGCTCCCGATGAGATACGTAGGCAGTGGGGTAGGGCCCATGCGAGCACTTCTTTTATTTTCC
The DNA here is from genome assembly GCA_022829125.1 of Lathyrus tuberosus. Taxonomy (NCBI): domain Eukaryota; kingdom Viridiplantae; phylum Streptophyta; class Magnoliopsida; order Fabales; family Fabaceae; genus Lathyrus; species Lathyrus tuberosus. The sequence continues at coordinate 12,693,341 of JALAZF010000062.1, read as the reverse complement.
CTACATTTGTTTCTCGTTCCTTTTCCAGTTCTCTTTTCGTTCCTTTTCCGGTATTCTTTTCTATCACCCTTTGATCGAGACAAGCAAGCGTGGATCCCATCGGGTACGATGGACGCGAGGGGGTGCTAATACCTTCCTCTCGCGTAACCGACTCCCGAACCCATTTCTCTTGGTCGCAAGACCATGCTTTTCCTTTCTCTCAGGTTTACGCGGTGTTTCCTTTCCCTCTCTTGGGATAAATACACATTGTTGGCGACTCTGTTTCGGTGCCACTTTCGCGTTTGTACTAGGATGAAAATCCCGGGAGCGACACTGTGCCTCGTTCACAGTACACAAACATCAACAACTCATTTCCTTTCATCTAATCGCTGTAAGCGGCAAGCCTCTGGATCATCTATATCCATGCCACTGTCCCTCTTTTAGCATGAGAAATTCCTAAGGAAAGATGACATTGCTCTACACTGAGTTAAAGTCTTCTCCTTCAGGTTAAAACCCTTTCTTCGGAAATTATGGCATTGCTCGGATCCGCGTATCCCAGTTAAAGTAATTCTCCTTCCCCCTCTTTAGAGATGACAAATTCTCTCTAAAGTCGAGGTCTTTCAGCTTCACGTCTTGGGCTTTGAACAAGACACAAATAGACCTTTCAGCTTCATATCTTGGGCTTTGAACAAGATACAAACCACCTTTCGCTTCACGTCTTAGGCTTTGAACAAGACACCAAAACACCAAAAACACCCATTTCCTCCCATAGAATAGGAGGAACTACGAACGCTCTGATTTCCCTGTTTCGGTAAACGGGAATACGTAGGCATAAGATCGAAAGAAAAGATCTTAGCGAGCACAATCAACAAAAAACCTAAATCCCATCAATCAAAAATCAGTAATTCCAAAGCATCAGTCCTAACATCCTAATCCTTGTTCCCCGCTAGAAAGTCCTAGAAAGAAAGAAAACCGTACTGGCGAAAATACAAATAACCAGTACAAAGGCCCCCCACATTGATAGCATCCGTAACTTAACAGACCGCTGTTTAAACTCAGTATGCAAGCAGGGTTAATTGGAGACATCTATTTCCCTTCCTTATTCAGCTCACAATAGGATAAAAAATGAATCGACCTGTAGTTTAAGCTCAAACCGCAGAGAGCGACCAGCGCTTAAGAACCGCGTCCAAAATCGCTCGCTACAGAAAAATGGCGCCCACCGTGCGGCCTACCTTTCTTTCTTTCTGTTTTCCTTGTAAAATGGCGACTCTGCTGGGGATTCCTTGCCAGAGTCATTTTCTGCCTTAGGGCATCATCCCCGTTTTCCACGGAAAATGGGAACTCTGCTGAGGAGAAAGATTGACCTATGCTGGTCCATCTCTTAGGCTGAGAACCACAGATTGGGACTTCCGCCGGGGAACCCATTTCTGTCAGGAACTTAGGATTCATAGCTTTAAAGGTCTAGGATGGTTAGGACAAATATATATACTGCTTTTCCTAAATGCTATACGTGTTTATTTTTCTGCTAATGGGAATGCGGGTGATGCCGTATGTGGAAAGATTGAGTATACACCTAGAAAAGCTAACCCTTTCGTAGTGCGGAAACTATCAGAAATAGTTGTTACGCGATACTACCCTCATTTGAGGCTGGTGATCTATTCTCGGTGAATGGCACTTACTCTAAGATTGCACACAACTCGCTGGCGATCCGCTTGTTGTTTGCCTTCCTGGGAGGAGCTGATGATAATGAGTACAGGTACAAAAATCACCCTAGTATAAACCTTTGGGGATGGGTAGAGCCTTGACTTCATGACAACGACCCTCTGACCCCATGTTTTTTCTATGTTTTTGTGTGCTGCATTCATGCATCCATTTAATAAAACATTAAAACATTCAAAAAACTTTCTCTTCTAGTCTCTCTGTTTTTCAAATTAAACTAAGACTGTGATTACAAATATCAGAGAAAAAGATTACGCTAATGGATTTCGGTAGAAGGAGAACTCGCCAGTATACCTTCAAGGTTCCAAAATTAGGGGATTTGAGAAGGTTAGCAAGGATGATCGTTAACCCAGAGGCTTTCAGAGCCAAGCACGGTGGTTTGCTACCACTGTTAAGAGTCCATGTGATTGAGGGGATCATGGACGCGCTCATTCAGTTCTACGATCCGGTTTATCACTGTTTCACATTCCCGGATTACCAGCTATCACCAATGCTGGAGGAGTATTCTCATCTGGCTGATTTACATATCACTGATCGAGCTCCATTTTCTGGACTGGGAGAAATTCCAAAGAATCAGACTATTGCAAGAGCAATTCATTTGGACGAGTCTGAGGTTAAGACTCACATGATTACTAAGGGTGGCATCCAAGGTTTGCCAGCCCAGTTCTTGACAAAAAAGGCTCTATACTTTGCTAGTATAGGGAACGGGACTGCTTTTGAAAGCATCTTTGTCTTGCTCACCTACGGATTATTTTTGTTTCCCAACATCAATAACTTCGTCGATATCAACGCTATTAAGGTTTTTCTCATTGGAAACCCTGTGCCGACTTTGCTCGCAGATGCGTATCATTCTGTACACTTGGGAAATTTGTACAGCGGAGGGGAGATCAAATGCTGTGTACCTTTGCTCTACAAATGGTTTATCTCTCACTTGCCCAAGTCTGCTGCTTTTTGGGATTGCAAGAGTGTCTTACGTTGGTCGCAAAAGGTCATGTCTCTCACCAATTCCGATATAGATTGGTGTAATAGGATTTATGAGGGAATCAGAATCATTGACTGTTATGGAAACTTCCCCAGCATACCCCTCATAGGAACTAAAGGAGGAATAAACTATCATCCGATATTGGTTCTTCGTCAATTTGGATACCCGATGCGACACATCCCACTGGGTGTTCATCTGGAAGGTCTTTTCTTCAAAGAAGGAGAAAATGACAGAGCACTAAAGATGGAAATAGTGCAAGCTTGGAAATGGGTTCATAAGAAAGGACGAGAGTCTCTGGGAAAACCGGACTGTGTCTCGGTGGAGCCTTATCTCCATTGGGTACAAACCAGAGCTCTCAAGCTAAAAATGCCTTATCCTCGTTACGGAATTCTTCCGCCGAGAGAATCTGTCATGTACTTCATGACGGAAACTGAAAAGCTTCAGGTTACTCTCAACAAAGTTCAAAAGGAAAGAAGATCTTGGAAGAACAAGTACCGCACCCTCGACGTAGAGTGTATCCAAATACAGCAACTACTAAAAGAGAAAGATGCTCTGATTGAAATTTTGGAGCAGCATATTGTAGAGAATCAAGATGACCAAAGGAATTTGCTCACTCCTTTCACTTGGCAAAGGAATGACAACCCGACAACGGCCCAAGCGCCCCGGTCAAAGAAAAGTAAGATACCAGAATCAGCACCCGATTTCTCCTCAGAGAGGACTCGGGACCCATTAGTTTAGGTTTCTGTTTCTGCACTTTGTAATCTACTGTATTTCCATTTCTGTAATCCTTTGAATTTCAATAAAAAGGGGTTTCCCCACCATTTGATATTTGCAATCTAATTGTCGAAGTTTATTTTGATTAAACCAAAAAAACAACAATTAATATAATCATTGCATTCATCATTCTCACATCGCGTATTTTTCTTCCCTACGAATCTCACGTTTGTGTCTCGATTCTAGAGTCAAACTGTCTCATTCGTATAATACTCGGGCCAATCGTCAGAAAAAGATGGATGATCTTGAGGAAGAAAACAGAGAGTTGAAAGAAGAGATCGACGCTCTGAGAGAGGATATGAGAAAGCTTCGTAACGACGTGCAAGCCATGGCAGAAGCTCAGCTACAAAGAACTGTGATCTCAGAGATCACCTCAATGCCCATCATAGAAAAGTATGATCCTAGGTATCAGATGCCGAAAGACCGTCCTTGGGCATGCCTGTTAACTATATCCTGGAAGGATATGTTCCGCCGATCACTGAAGATCAGGGAATCGCAACAGAAACCGCTGGGCCTGAAGGTTACAAACTTCGGGAAAGCGAAGATGCCAGGGGCATACTGAAGACTCCTGAAGGTTACAAAATTCGGGAAACGCCAAGACTTACTGCCGTAGTCACGGTACCACCCCCTGTGGTGCACACTGTCCCGGAAGGACAGATTCCGCCAACACCTTCTGGTAAGAAGGAAACTATGTTCGATAGAATGGATGAATTCCAGGAGCAGTTCTTGGAAATGCAGAAAGAGATGCAAGCCATTCGTGGCCAGGATCTATTTGGAAAGGACGCCGCAGACCTCTTCTTGGTCCCAAATGTGAAAGTCCCGCACAAGTTCCAAGTGCCCAACTTTGAAAAATACAAGGGTAACTCTTGCCCTCAGAGCCATCAGGTGATGTACGCTCGGTGGATGTCAGCTCTGACGGAGAATCAGGACCTGCTGATTCACTACTTCCAGGATAGTTTAACCGGTGCCGCACTCAAATGGTACATGAGTTTAAACCATACTACAATCAGTACATTCAGAGATCTTGGTACTGCCTTCGTCCAACAATACAAGTACAATTTGGACATGGCACCCGACAGAGATCAACTCAGATCAATGTCGCAAAAGGAAAAGGAAACCTTTAAGGAGTATGCTCAAAGGTGGCGTGAAATTGCCGCTCAAATTTGTCCACCTCTTGAGGAAAAAGAGATGACAAGAATCTTCTTAAAGACCTTAAGCTCATTTTACTATGACCGAATGATTGCCAGTGCACCCAGTGATTTCACCGAAATGGTCGGCATGGGTGTACGTCTTGAGGAAGCCGTCCGAGAAGGACGTTTGGTAAAAGACACTGGATCAACGAGCGGTACTAAAAAATACGGTAGTGATCTCCCTAAGAAAAAAGAGCAAGATATTGGGAATATCTCTCTCGGAAAGCAAAGGCGGCGTTATCAGCCAGTAGCAGCTGTTACTCCTGCTATCGGCCCCGCGCCTGTTCCTATGTATCAACCTCAGGTTGCGCAGAGCCAACCTGACCAACAAAGGACACAACAGCCTCTTCAGCAGGCTCGTCCTCCATATAACAATAACCGTACAATACGGCCACCAGGATTTGATCCTATACCCATGACGTACGCAGAGCTGTTTCCGTTACTACTGGCTAAGGGGCACATTCAGACTAAGTCTCCCCTTACAGTACCGGAAAATCCTCCTTTTTGGTTTAAAGCGGATCAAACATGCCCTTATCATCAAGGAGGTTCAGGGCATAACATTGAGACTTGTCTCAATTTCAAATCCGACGTGCAAAAGCTTGTTAGGAGCGGGCTCTTATCTTTCAAAGATACGAATCCTAATGTTCTTACGAACCCGCTGCCTCAACACGAGAAAGCTGCAGTCAATCTGATTGAGAAAGAGACTAACAATGTCTATCAAATTCACGATGTACTCTTATTGGGGACCAATCTGGTCAAGATGCATTGTAGACAGAGTGGATATGGCCATGTGCCACCTCATAATTATCACCAGTGTGATATCTTCTCTAAAAACAAACAGGGATGCTCTTTCATACAAGAGGCCCTCCAGCGTCAGATGGATCTTGGATGGATCCAAGACTACCATGATAGGAACTCCTATCAAATCAACATGGTCAGATCTTCGACATCCGCGTAATGGATACCAACCTGGTAGAGTTACATGCTGAGCAGGTCCGACTTGGATTCTTAATATCACATGACTATCAAAATTGTAAAGCGGGTTGCGAAAACGATCGAGGTTGTACCCTTGTCCAGGAGGCACTTCAGCACTTGTTAAATCACTGGTGGATGCCAATCTATATGGACGAAGATACTCAGCAGATTAGTATCAATAACAGGAATCCTACTCGTCGTCAAAGTCAGGATGTCCGATCAATGGAAGGTAACCTAGTGAGGTTACATTGTATTCAAAGTGGGCGTGGCCAGGTGCCACCACACAACTATGACAGTTGTAGCGTCTGTTCGGAAAGTAACCAAGGGTGTTACTTTGTGAGAGCAGCTCTTCAGGGTCAGGTCGATCAGGGAGAAATTCGTCCATATCCCAGTTCAGGACCCATCATTTGGTCGCCGAACTACCTTGCCGAGCAAGTTGAGGATGTTGTCACGATCTCTGGTCATCACAGGACCAGAGATGTTTTTGCCATCATCCCTCTACTTGACAAATCTAGAGTTCCCAACCGGGAACGGATCAAGGTTACTTATGATGGTCAGAAAAATCAGAAGGTTCCCATAGTCATCTATCTACCGGGGCCACTACCGTATGAATCAGCTAAGGCAATCCCTTACAAATACGGTGCAACAACAATCGAGAATGGAAAGGAAATTCCATTACCCTCCGTCGTGAATATTGCAGACATCAGTCGTGTAACACGGAGCGGTAGAATCTTCAACCGAGGGGTTGGAGAATCAAACAAAGAAAAGGAACTTCCGGCGGAAATTCTTGATCCACCAGTCAGTTAATCTGGTAATCCCGACTTTTCAAAAGACAAAGATGAGGTGCTAAAGCTGATCCAAAGGAGTGAATATAACATTGTTGATCAACTGTTATAGACTCCTTCAAAGATCTCAGTATTATCACTGTTACTCAGTTCAGAAGCACACAGAGAGGCTCTACAGAAAGTCTTGGAGCAAGCCTTTGTGGAACAGGATGTAACAATCAGACAATTCGATATCATTGTCTCTAACATCACTTCCTGCAATAATTTGGGATTTAGTGATGAGGAATTACCTGAAGAGGGTCGTCGTCATAACATGGCGCTCAACATTACAGTTAACTGCCAGGGCGATGCATTAGCCAATGTACTGGTAGACACAGGGTCAGCCCTGAATGTTATGCCGAAGTCCACTTTGACGCAATTATCATTTAAGGGCCCTCCGATGAGAGTCAGCGAGGTCGTCGTCAAAGCATTCGACGGATCCAGAAAAACAGTTATTGGCGAAGTTGATCTTCCCATAACTATTGGTCCTCACACTTTCCAAATCACTTTCCAGGTCATGGACATCCGGGCAACATACAGTTGTTTATTAGGAAGACCTTGGATACATCAGGCTGGAGCGGTTACTTCAACCCTCCACCAAAAGCTAAAGTTCGTCAAGAACGATCAACTTGTCACGGTTTGTGGGGAACAAGCCTTGCTTGTGAGTAACCTATCATCATCTACTTGTGTGGAACCCGAGGAGGTTATTGGAACTCAGTTCCAAGCACTATCGGTGAGCAAGAACGATCAATCCCAAGAAGGAACTTCAATTTCTTCATACAAAGATGCTATCAAAGCGGTCGGGAGTACCGATACAAAAGGATGGGGACAGCTTGTCATTCCCACTGACAATAAAATAAAGAAGGGTCTTGGTTTTTCTGCGACCTGTACTCAGATAGCCGCCAACGATGAAAGTCTTCATCCCCTTCAAAACTTCTTCCACAGTGGAGGTTTCCTTCACCCAGTGTCTCAGACAGTTCATGCTATCAATGAGGAAGATCCCTCTGACACAGATGAAGAATGGAAGTCCTACCTTAACAAGGACAGCTATATGTCTCAGGAAGAGGTGCCTATGCCTTTTTGCTTTCCTACAGAAAGTCCGAGATTTATACCAAGATCAGATGTCAAAATGATCTATGGAGATTGTGATCCAGAAGGATGTCGTGCTCCACCAAATTCATTAGAGGAAGACACTCTGATGAAAGAAAACTTTGATCACAATTACTATGGCCCGATGGATGGTCTGCCAATGTGGCAGCCTTACCCAGGAAACTTGGGGCAAGAAAGTCAGCCGAGTAATGAAACTCAGCTGAGCGTCATTGAACAGAATACCTGTGTCCCCGCCATGTCATGGGATCAACACTCAGGTCATTCGAAAACTACTCAACATGAAGATGAATTCGCAACGTTTGCAGGACTAGAATTCATCAACTATGCTTTTCCTGAGGTCAACGTCATCGAGAGGGATGACTTCTCCAGTTCCAAAGAAGTTTGGGACACTTTGGGACAACCAAGTGGAAAATACGACTTTATGGTCAAGTACACTGCTCCCGAAAGCTCTCGTATCAGGCTCAAAGATATCCAGTCAACTGGATGGGGAGATACAGCTGAGAGCACCAATGCTATGCAAAGTGCAACAGAGGAATCCTCCTACAACAATTCTGCTTGGGAGACAGATTCCAATGATCCTGCTCCACCAGAAATCAGCGTCATTTCTGAAGACAAATCAAGGAAGGTGCCAGACTTTGTGATTCACCGAGGAGTTCGCCGCCAATGGGTTGTCGTCGAGGTTCCGAAGGTCGTTCATCAGTCAAAGTAATTGCCATCTTTAACCTTTCACCCTGCCCAGGTGAAACAGATGTTTTGATAGGGCTCGCTTTTTGTAAATTTCCCTCTTCGTTTGCCCAGAGCGAGTGAGTTTTGTTTTATAAGGCTGTAGTTTCAAGATTCGACTTGTTCATTAATAAAATAACGTCGTTCTGTAATTTCCGCATTAATTGCTGTTTTCTCTTTTTGCTTTTTTAGAAAATGGTAATCCTAAAAAAAACAATTCAAAAATAAAAACAAGCAGTAAAATAAATACACTGCACACACTTACATTTTCTCTATCTCTTCTAAACACGAATCATCACGTCATGCAGATTTCTTGTTTTATACCCCGTTGAAACATACGATCCGATGCCTTCTCCCAACTTTGAGTTCCCGGTATTCGAGGCTGAAGAAGAAAATGACGACGAAATTCCAGAAGAGATCTCCCGACTACTCAGACAAGAGGAAAGGTTCGTTGAACCTCACAAAGAGCCGTTGGAAACGGTAAACTTGGGTTCAGAAAAAGAGAGAAAAGAAATCAGGATCGGAGCACTGCTCAGTCCAACTGTCAAAGAAAGTTTGATAAAGCTTCTCAAAGAATTCCCCGATGTATTCGCTTGGTCCTATCAGGATATGCCAGGGTTGGATACCAGCATCGTGGAACATCACTTACCACTAAGATCGGAATGTTCGCCAGTAAAGCAAAGGTTGAGACGGACTCACCCGGACATGGCCACCAAAATTAAAGAGGAGGTACAGAAACAGATCGACGTGGTTTCCTCGCTACATCTGAATATCCTCAATGGTTAGCCAACATCGTACCCGTTCCCAAAAAGGATGGAAAGGTCAGAATGTGTGTTGATTACAGAGATCTAAACAAGGCAAGTCCAAAGGACGACTTTCCTTTACCACACATTGACATGCTGGTTGACAGCACAACAAAGTTCAAAGTATTCTCCTTCATGGATGGATTCTCGGGCTATAATCAGATCAAAATGGCGCCGAAAGACATGGAGAAAACTTCGTTCATTACTCTATGGGGTACCTTTTGTTACAAGGTAATGCCGTTCGGTTTGAAGAATGTCGGGGCAACCTATCAAAGGGCCATGACTACTCTGTTTCATGACATGATACACAAAGAAATCGAGGTATATGTCGATGATTTGATTGCAAAATCAAGAACAGAGGATGAGCACGTTGAACATCTGTCAAAATTGTTCGAACGTCTAAGAAAATTCAAGCTCTGCTTGAATCCTAACAAGTGCACCTTCGGTGTCCATTCGGGGAAATTACTAGGGTTCATTGTCAGCCAGAAAGGAATTGAAGTTGATCCTGACAAGGTCAAGGCCATTCAAGAAATGCCTTCTCCGAAAACTGAAAAACAAGTCAGAGGATTCCTGGGACATTTGAACTACATCTCCAGATTCATATTCCTTATGACCGCGACGTGTGCGCCGATTTTCAAATTACTAAAAAAGAATCAGGATTGCGTTTGGTCAGATGATTACCAAACCGCCTTCGACAGTATCAAGGAATATCTGTTGAATCCTCCGATTCTATCACCTCCAGTGGAAGGAATACCACTGATCATTTACCTCACAGTCCTAGAGGACTCAATGGGATGTGTACTTGGCCAACAAGACGAAACTAAACGGAAAGAGTCTGCCATTTACTATCTAAGCAAGAAATTCACCGACTGCGAGACTCGGTACACAATGCTTGAGAAAACTTGTTGTGCTTTGGCTTGGGCAGCCAAACGTCTTCGCCAGTACATGATTCGTCATACTACTTGGTTAGTCTCCGAAATGGATCCAATCAAGTACATTTTCGAAAAACCTGCTCTCACGGGAAGGATTGCCCGTTGGCAGATGTTACTATCAGAATATGACATAGAGTACCATGCTCAGAAAGCCGTTAAAGGAAGTATTTTAGCCGATCATTTGGCTCATCAACCGATTGATGATCAAGAATCAATCGGGTTTGACTTCCCAGACGAAGATGTCATGTATCTAAAAATGAAAGATTGCGATGAACCGCTACCCAGTGAAGGGCCAGAACCAGGTTCCCAGTGGGGACTTATCTTTGACGGAGCAGTCAATCATTATGGAAACGGAATTGGGGCAATCATTGTTACCCCTCAGGGTACCCACATTCCTTTCACTGCCAGACTTACGTTCAAATGTACGAACAACGAGGCCGAATACGAAGCTTGTATTATGGGTCTCGAAGAAGCAATTGATTTAAGGATCAAAAACTTGGACGTATACGGCGATTCAGTCCTGGTTATTAACCAGATAAAAGGAGATTGGAACACATACCAATCAGGATTGATTCCTTACAAAGACTATGCAAGAAGGTTGTTACCCTTCTTCAACAGAGTCGACTTTCATCACATCCCTCGTGACGAGAATCACATGGCTGATGCATTAGCCACTCTCTCTTCCATGATTAGTGTAGGTCGATGGAATGACATACCTAAGATCGACATCATGCGCCTTGAACGGCCCGCTTACATCTTCGCGATTGAAGCAGTCATAGACGACAGACCTTGGTATCCCGATATCAAATGCTTCCTTCAGAAACAGGAGTACCCATCTGGGGCACTCAGAAAAGACAGGAAAACCCTCAGAAGATTGGCTGGAAACTTCTTCCTGAGCGGTGACACTCTTTATAAGAGAAATTTTGACATGGTCTTGCTCCGATGTGTCGACAGACCAGAAGCAGACATGCTCATGAAAGAAATTCATGAAGGATCCTTTGGCACTCATGCCAACGGACACACAATGGCGAGAAAAATTCTCAGGGCCGGGTATTATTGGTTGACCATGGAATCCGACTGCTACAAGTACATGAGGAGATGTCACAAGTGTCAGATATACTCTGACAAAATTCATGTACCGCCATCACATCTCAAAGTTCTTTCTTCCCCGTGTAGCACCCCAAAATTTGCCCTACCTTTTTCTGGCTTTTGTTTCGCAATCATTTGCATCTTCATTTAGGTCATAACTCATAAGCATATCATCGCATTGAGTTCCTAAGACATGTGATCAAGGCATCTTTCTTTGGTTTGAGCTTTCCATACTCAGAAGATTATCAGTGTGTCTTCAAAGTGGTTATTTCTTAGGCGGTGTATATTCAAGGTCAAATTGTTGTGGGTGCAACTCATCAGGTCAACAAACAGTGATCCATGTGAGGTGTAGGTTCAAAAAGTCAGGGTTTTAGGGATCAGAAATGCAAAGGATGTTTGATTCAGATGATTTTTCAATGGTAGATGTGACTATGTTATCAGAGGCTTGTGAAAAGTTGGTGATGAGCCTTGAATTCATTTTCTATCCATGGTTGATATCCACTTCCATTTTTGTTACCCATTTTTTCAATAACCCATTTTTATATTCATTTTGACCCATGACCATTTTAAATCCATTCTAGATTTAATTCATATCCATTCTTGTCATTTTTCATTAAACCACATTTCAATTTATCCATTTCATTTTTACATCCATTTTTCTAAACCAATTTATCCACATCATTTTCTAAACCCATTTTTAACCATTTTCAAAACCAAGCTTATCCATATCCACCTCCAAAACCAATTCAATATCCATTTAGATTTTAAACTCAATTTGTCCATTTAAATAATCAGACCAATTCCATTTATTGATCCATATTCGTTCCCATTGTCCAATTATCCAATACTTAAAACCCATTTTTATAACCATTTCAAATCACAAAAATCCATACCCAAATTTCCTAAATTCAAATTCTATTCCAAACTTATTCATAAACCAATATCCAAACCCATTTCAAATGTCCAATTGTATCCATTAAGCTCATTACATATTACAACCAAGAAAAACTACAAAAAGTAATAATAAAAGAAGAAAGTCTCTACCAATTTTCACACAGCAGGACCCACTAACCTCCAATACAGTACACACAGTTGATAAGCCCCACATCCATAAGTATGCGCAAATCATCAGCAAAAGAACCGACCCCCACACATGCCTTTTCATGCTTAAGTCCATTGCATTACACACAAAAAAAAACCAGCAGTGAAAAGCCAAAGCGCGGGTACAAAGTACATAGCATACACAACAGCAAAAAGCAAAAATGGAAAAGTTACACGCAGTTGAAAATTCAGAAACTAATATAATTCTTTAATAGCTGAAGTTTGTTCACAAGAAAATACATATTATATAAGGAAATCATCAAGCAGTGGAAAAGCTCCTACCAGAAAAAATGATCATAACAGAAAACAAAAACCATAATAGAATTCATCTTCATTCTTGCAAGCTAACCAAGTTGTACACCAGAAGAAATTTACAAACAATTACATAGAAACTATAATTGAACATCCTCCACAACAAAAACTAAGAGAAACTCTTCAACCAAGTTCTCTCCAATCTCTAACAGTTTCAACAGAAATAACAGAATCTCCAACTAACTTCACCATCTCTAACAGAATTCAAACCTGTAAATACTATTATACCCTCACTGAATTCTCTATAAAACCTCACCACCTTCATTCTTCAGGCTCTCTTCTTCATTCTGCAGAATTTCTCAGTTCTAATTCTTCCACTCTCCACCATTTTTTTCTCTGCAACAAATTCTGCAACTCACTACCTTCAATACTCCTCAACAATTCTTCATTTTCTGTAGAATTTTTCATCATCTTCAACGTCAAACATCACGATCTTCAATCTCAAAAATCTACAAAAATCAACATCAACCAATCAATTCAACATAATTCAGATTGAAGAAGAATTCACGATTCACATAACGATTCACGCAACATAATATTTTGTGAACTCAAAAACGAGAGCAACAATCGGAATCAACGCGATCATTCTCAGAAGCGATTTAGCAGAAGAAGGAGCGGAATCGAGCGAAGTTACGCATACCTGAAAGTTTTTATCTCTGGATTTCTGTTCGAATTCTCCGATCTGAAGACGCACCGGACGGTTCTCCGGTAGGTACGTGGACCTCGATCCAAACTCCAATTTCATGTCGTGATTGTTCTTTGATCTGTGTTTATTATGTTTCTCGTATCTGCATCGGTTGATTTGTGACGGCTTGCTTAACTTCGCAACATTCGTTTGAGCGTGGTGAGTGTCCTACGTGGTGATAAAGAGCAAACGAGGAGGTTGTTTTGCGATTCGCGTTACCGTTGAGAGGTTGACGACGGTGAGTTCTGTGTGTGCGAATGGAGAGGCTCGCCGGCGTGTTCATTGTGACAGAGACGATGACGATTTGCTGACGAACGGAGGGAGTTCGCGCGTAGATGATGATGAGGACGGCGGTGCGATTTGAATGGAGACGGAGGAGAGATGGTGTCGCTGGAAGCGATGCGAGCGAACACAGAGAGAGAGAGGACGACGAAGTGGAGATCCTCGTGGAGGCGACGATTCAAGACGAAGGAGAAATCTAAGTGACGAGCGAACGGAGAGAGACGTTTTGGTGGCGGCAACTTGTTGAAGGTTGAGAGAAGATGGTTCCGGCGACGGTTTGTGTTGACGGAGAAGGAAGAATGCCGGAAGGAGAGGGTTGAACTATAACGGCGAGAGAGTTTAAGAGAGGAAGGTGAGAACAACGGCGGAGGGAAGGCATGTGCTGAGAGGAAAAACTTTAGGGTTTTCTTTATTGTTAAAGCCAATTTCTTGTTGGATCGGGTTTGGGCTTCCGGCCATGTTACTTTCTTTTCGCACCCTAGTTTCTTTCCATGGACCCCCTGACTGCAGAATAAGTAGCCTTTGGGCCTCAGATTGTTAAAACCCAGCACCTGTTTTCTTTTCCACACTCCCTGCTTTACTCGCGCACCCCCTGTGGCTGTAAGGCCCATGCGCCTTGCTTTTCCCACCCCCTTAGAATTCTGCTGCACCCTTCTATTTTACTTTAAGTTTTGATTTGTGGTAATTGTTGTGATTAGGTTAATTAGGATAGTTAGTATTTTAGTTAATTAGAGCTTTAATCATTTTAGAAATTAAATTTGGATTAGAGGTTAGAATTTAACTTTGATTTTGATTTTAGTTATTAATTCTAATTTTGGTTTTCTCACTATTAGAAGTTAGTTTTAGTATTAGTTAATTTTAGAATTAGCTTTAGAACTAATGTTCTTTTAATTAGTTTATAATTTTAGAACTAGTCTAGGAATTAGCTAGAGTTAACTTTAGGTCTAATTTTAGAATTAGATTTTTAAGAATTAACTTGAATAAGCAATAGAGTTAGATATTAATTTTAGGATTAATCCTAGTATTAATTTTAGACTAACTTTTACTTAGAATTTAATCTTGGTTAATTAGCATTTTAAGTTTTGTGGATATTCTTGGTTGATTTTAAATCTTGATTTTGATATTCATGTGGATTAATTTCTGATCTTCTCTTCTATGAATAACATGATATAATGCTTTGTGTAGAATTTTCTCACACCCCTTGGGATCCTAGCTCAACTTTAATCTTTGATTAAAGTGAGGTAGGATATGCATTAGGTAGTGCTATCCCTCTTTCTCTTTTAGCTTAGGGTTCTCATACCTCATTAACCATAGGATCTCCAAGCATGCTAACACTAGGGTGTGTCTTAGTCTCCCCTTAGTTTTCACCTTTTGCTCCCTTTGAGTCTCTCTTTCTCATCTCAAAACAATAATAAAAAACATTTAATAAAGGCATAACACCTATTGTATTTAGGCCTTTCATGTGGGAACAAGGAAGTGGGGGATCTTCTCACACTTTCTTAGAATGTTTAGCATACGTCCCGTCTTGGGTCGATATGCGAGGCATTCGATCTTACATGAGGGACTTAAATACAATACATGTTGCAAACACAAAGCAATAAAAACACTTCTCTTTAAAAGACAAAAACAAACAATAACGTCTTTCCTTCGGGAATTCTTTTCTCATCTCATTCACTCTCAGCGTACGAACGTGCTTCTACTCGTTCTCTTGCAAGATGGTAACGCACTCGGACCAGCGAGCCTGCAACACCTGAGCTAGAACGTAAGCCGTTCTCTAAAAAACACAATCCATCCCTAGTGAGGGGAACTACGTCGCTCTGATTCTCATGTTCCCGATGAGATACGTAGGCAGTGGGGTAGGGCCCATTCGAGCACTTCTTTTATTTTCCCTACATTTGTTACTCGTTCCTCTTCCATTCTTTCTCCTTTCTTTCTTTCAGTTCCTTTTCCAGTATTCTTTCCTTTACACCCTTTGATTAAGACAAGCAAGCGTGGATCCCATCGGGTACGATGGACGTGAGGGGGTGCTAATACCTTCCTCTCGCGTAACCGACTCCCTTACCCTTTCTCTTGGTCGCAAGACCATGTTTTATCCTTTCCCTCAGGTTTATGCGGTGTTTCCTTTCCCTCTCGTGGGATAAATACACATTGCTGGCGACTCTGTTTGGTGCCACTTTCGTGTTTGTACTAGCATGAAAATCCCAGGAGCGACACCCCGTGGCCATTTTCCATATGGGGAATCGACATGATTGGTATGATTGAGCCCAAGGCTTCAAACGGACATCGGTTCATCCTGGTAGCCATTGATTATTTCACCAAGTGGGTCGAAGCAGCGTCATTCGCCAATATAACCCGACAAGTGGTGGTCCGATTTATCAAAAACAATATCATCTGCCGTTATGGTGTTCCAAACGAGATCATTACAGATAATGGATCTAACTTGAACAACAAGATGATGAAAGAGTTGTGTGCTGAGTTTAAGATTGAACACCATAACTCATCTCCCTACCGACCAAAGATGAACGGAGCGGTAGAAGCGGCTAACAAGAACATCAAGAAGATCGTTCAAAAGATGGTTGTAACCTATAAAGATTGGCACGAAATGCTACCCTTTGCTCTTCACGGTTATCGAACATCTGTCCGCACTTCAATAGGGGCAACCCCTTTCTCTCTAGTATATGGCATGGAAGCAGTTCTCCCCATAGAAGTAGAGATCCCATCAACCCGGGTATTGATGGAAGCTCAGCTCACCGAAGCTGAATGGTGTCAAAGTCGACACGACGAACTGAACCTAATCGAAGAGAAGCGAATCACGGCACTATGCCACGGTCAGTTGTATCAACAGAGAATGAAAAGGGTGTTCGACAAAAAGGTCCGACCGCGTATCTTCAGAAAAGGAGACCTTGTGCTCAAGAAGATACAATCATTTCTCACTGATTCTCGGGGCAAATGGACCCCAAATTATGATGGCCCCTATGTGGTCACGAAAGCTTTCTCAGGCGGCGCCTTGAGACTTGCCACCATGTACGGAGAGGAATTTGCCTACCCCACGAATGTTGATGTAGTCAAGAAATACTTCGCCTAAAACTAAAAAAAAAAACGTCTTGGTGGATTGAAAACCCGAAAGGGCGGTCCAGGCAAAAGTTAGAGATATGAAAAAGAATCATCCCGATGGATTGGAAATCTCATAGTACAATCCAGGCAAAAATTAGGGATAATGGCAAGTAACTATGTTCAACAGAGGCAAGTCCCTCAGTAACAGTTACAACATCATCTATTGGAGGAAATCTCCAGTCAAAGGTCATCTTCGACGGAAGCTCAGGATGTCCCGAACTCAAAGTTGGTAGAAGGATAGTGGTCGTTATGTTTCAACGTAGCCCTTTTCCCTGTAAATTACCATTTTCTAACTTTGTATATACTCTTTGGAATCACGCGTTTGGCTGATCTCCATCTTATCAATAAAATTTGAGCCCTTGTGCTTTTGTTTGTAACTCTTTACTTGTTTTAGCTTTACAGAACGACGTTGTTTAAACTTAATCAGCGATTCTTGAAATAAAACAAAATTAAATTTACTTGTTAAACTTTTTCTGCTTTTAAATTAAAGATGGAATTTCTTTTGACTGTTGAACATCAGAAGAACATCGATCGCTTCTCCCGAAGTAAGCGAACTTCAAAGTGCAGAATCAAAGTACTCCTTCTAAACCAGTTCTCCTGAATGAAGGGATCAACTGTGTCAGAGACCTTGTTTCGTCTGACATCCTCGGCCGAGTTCTCATCTCCTAAGCCCGATCAACATAGCTCCCAACGGGACTATCTCTCCTAAGCAAGGTGGAATTGCTATTTTGAATCAACAGTACTTCTTCGCCCCGCGATGGCCGAGTATCCAATTGTGTTCATCTCTTAGTCTGTATGTTGCGTCTGTTTTGTCAGCACATACATACATACATCATGCATTTTTTATTTGCATTCACATTTCATATTGCATCACTATCACCCTAGTCGGTCCTGTCCCCTAGTGGTAGAAGTCCTCTCAATCGAGTTGTCAGTTCTTGCCTCGTCAGGAAATACTGTGCCTGAACAACCTCGCTTCCAGTTAATTCTGGAAAGAAGTTGGTCCTTGACCACTTTGATAACTTGAACCTCTGAAAAGCCAGAGAAAACTTTCAATAAGCATCACTCTTCGCCATTGAAGATGATATCCTTGCTTTCCCGGATTAAGGAAAATCCACAGAGAAAGCCTCGTGATCAGAGATTCGGCAGCACGCCAGTTTTGCTCCGAAAAACCACTGATGAGAAGGTCATCGGCACCTCAAAATTGGATCCCATCATATGGCATTTCTCCGGGAAGATCCCGAGAAAAGTATGATGTAACCCCAAACGAAAACAGTCTCTCAAGAGACTCGCTTTCCCCAGTAGAATCGACAAATGGCGTCTCCAAAATAGAGAAGGTTGTGTACCTCTACAACTCAGACGAATGGGTTCCCCAGCAAGTCTGACATCAAAACTTTTTCCACTCAAATGGAATCTCCCCAGGAAAATTCGGCGAGAAGTTTGAAGGAAAGCCGCTACGAATAGCGTCCCTTGTCAGTAAAGTTTATTGACAAAAGAAACTAAGACCAGTTCCTTGGTAGGAAACCAGGATCGAGGGGAAGTTTAAATCAGAAACTAAGACCAGTTCCTTGGTAGGAAACCAGGATCGAGGGGAAGTTTGTTTCCACAACTGAGACCAGTTCCTTGGTAGGAAACCAGGATCGAGGGGAAGTTTATTTCAAAAGAGACTGAGACCAGTTCTTGGTAGGAGACCAGGATCGAGGGGAAGTTTACCTTTTCTAAGCATCATTGCTTAGCTAAAGAAGATGAATGCGTAAGCTACCATTTATAACCACCATCAAAATTTCGGGTATTCCGATATTTAATCCTCTTGCACCCCGAATGCCCGAATCCCTTCGTCATTCACACCTTCGGGTCCAAGAAGATTAAATAGGGGCATCTGTAATACCCCAAATTTTGACCACTTAGATTTCCCATCATTGTGAAAATCATCATCACAATATGGATGAACCATCATGCTTCATCAGTCTCCCCAAAGATGGGTGAGCATCCAATACAATCAAAATTAGGGTTTCAAGCCCTCTCATAGTTCTCAGACAAAGGATCAATCAAGAAATGACATGATCTTCAACTTGTCTAACCTCCCAAGTAACTACAAAGGATCAAAAGGACTCCCACTTCAAGGATTAAGCACAAGGATGCTCCCTTCTAGGTGGATCAAGCCTCAAGATCGCCAGTGTCACCAAATTAGGGTTTTGGTCGACCAGGGCCTCCAGATGGAAAATTTTCATCTGGGCACAAGGCAATGATCCAAAACATGACCTAATATACTTCATGGAACCTCATGAACCCATGCATCAAGTCAATTTTGCCTCAGGGGATGCATTAATCAAAAATCAGGAATTAGGGTTTCTTGACCTAATTCACCCCTAAGTTGACTTTTGGGACAAACCATGAGCCAAGACCTCAAGAGATGATTTGAGGGTCTCTAATATACCATATTAATCCATTTGGGACAATGGATTAATCCAAGAAGTTTGAGCAATAAGTCTCAATTCCATCTGCACCACAATTAGGGTTTTAAGGGAAAAGTCAACTGTAACTTTGACTTTTGACCTAGACATGCTCCTAAACCCTAGGACATACCTCAATATACCCTATGACACCCATGGAACATGTCCATCAAGTTTGATTTAGGTCAAGGACATGATTTCCTGAAGAATTGCACAGTTTGGAATTCATCTGATAAAAAGTCAACTTTGACTTTTTGAGATTTTTCACCAAAATGGATTTTTAACCCTAAAATGATGTTAATGTATGATTTGAATCATCATTCATCAAGAAAAATCAAGAAAAGTGAGATAACTTGTAAAAGGGGTAACCATAAAACTTAGAAATTTTTCTAAGTTAAAAATAAAGTGGCAAGGGTACCAACTTTGGAGGACCATAACTCCTAAACCACAAGGCCATTTTTTCTCATCCAAAGATGGATTTGTAGCCCTCATTATCACCTACAAAAACTTCAACTACAAGTCATTCCAAATCATTAAGGATTTTGAGTTATGGAGTGATCAAAGTGGCTGAAAAGTGAAAATGTCACTTTTTCCAACACTTAGTGAAATTTTCACTAAGTCAGATTCTGCCTCACTTTTTGCCAAATGTAGGGGGATTTTTCACTTGGAATCAAAAGAGATCAAAACCAAACTTGTTCAAACAGTTGTTGTATCATGTAAGAGCTTTCCAAAATGGCCAAGAACATTGCCAAATTCAACCTACACCATGAGATACAACATTGCCAAGTTGCCTTGCTGAAATCTGTCAAGGCAAGGCAGAATTTGCAACTTTGGTCGATTTGCCAAAATCAGCCAAATTCAATTGCTCCTATCCACTTGGACACCTCAGAGGATTGAATCTAAAGGGGACAATCACTGAGCCAAGCCTCCAAAGTCCATGGAACAAGAAATAGCATGTTGAACCTAGAATGGCCAAAATAGGGACAAGACTTCAAATTTGGAATGAGGAATTCAATGAAACCATCAAGGTGGCATGGACTAAGCCATTCTTATCTGAAATCAGTCAAGACTTATCCAAGACCAAGGGAACCAAAGCTCTGTGCCCTAACCTCTAGTCAATGGCTAGAGGAGACTTGGATTTTCATTTGCCAACATTGGCCAAACCTACTTACCAGCTGCCATGCACTATTCCTTGCAAAACAAACTTGCTCTACTATAAATAGAGCTCAATTGTGGTCAGTTTGAGTACACCAAAGCCATATAACAGATGCTTTCCTCAAAATCTCTTCTTTCACTCCAATTTTGCCTTCTAAGGCAAGTCACTATCGGGTTTTGAGTTTGAGAGCAATTCCAATCAAACCAATCACTCACACACCTCACATACATCACATATGAGCTGATCAAACACTTAGATCACTTCTGAAACACCAATTTCACAAAATCACCAGCTGGTTGCTCAAATTTTCGAACAAGTTCAGATGAGGTACCACAAAGTGATCCAGCCAATTTCAATCAAGTCCAAGCATTCAAACACAATCCATAGGGTGTAGGGAAGCTGTTCAGGTCATCACAACTCATCTGTAACACCTCCAAATCAAAAATCACTTTGAACTTGCTGTCACGACTTGGAGGTAAGCAGATACTTGGTCATCTCTCAATCTATGCATATTTCCTCGCACAATAATTTGGCCATATGTTCATAATCATGCATGGAATGTTTTCCCTCAATTAATTGCATTGTTTGAATCCTGTATAAAAAATACTAGCCTTCATGCAGAAATTAGGGTTCTTGAGGTCTCTTCGTGATTTCCTGTTGTATGTTTAATTTAAATGAAATTAAAGTACATAGACATGATCGTGAGGTTGAGGTGAGCATAATGATATGTGGATTGCATGATATGATTACGCATTCATGGAGATTGGATAGAAAATGCAAATCTGAGAAACCAAGAACACGCGCGTGTTCTTCAGCTTGTTCTTGGCGCCATTTTTAGAAATTCAAATATTTGAATTTTGTGATTTTGTTTAATTTATTCAAAAATTAATTTCTCTCTGAGTTTTAATGATTTTGAGTTGATTCTTTTTCTAATAATTCACAAAAATGTTAAAATATTTTATTTTCACAAAAAATCTGAAAAATATTATTTATTTCATATAATTGATATTTTTGCAAAGAATTAATATTTTAATTGTTTTTGACATTTTAAATATTTTTTCTACATTGATTTTGCAACTTTTAATGCTTTCTAATTATTTTGTAGGTCAATACTTAATTTTTGAAGCATTAATCCAAGATCACAATTTGTTTTCCATGTGTTAAACAATTTTTGATCATTTTAATTGAATTTTTATTCAATTAAATACATTTTGAAAACAAATTAGGGTTTTGGAATAATTCAACCCTCATAAATCATTTTCAAACCTTTTTTGGGCCTCTTGAGAGAGTGTTAGACCCATCCCCCCTTGTACAAAAACATTTTGGGCCTCACTCATTGTATAAGTCCCTCTGTACAAGTAAACGACGCGATCGTCGCCCGTTTAAAAATAAAAATCATCTGGGCCTCTCCTCGAGCTATAAGACCCATTCAAAACTTTTGGGCCTCTATTAGAGTGTAAGACCCAATCCCCCTTTTAACCAAAACATTTTGGGCCTCACTTATTGTATAAGTCCCTCTGCGTTAAAAGAAAACCTCGGCGCGATCGCCATTTTTAAACGAAAAATCATTTGGGCCTACCCTCGTGTTATAAGCCCCTCTCTTTTCTTTAAACCTTTTTTGGGCCTCTTGAGAGAGTGTAAGACCCATCCCTTTGTACAGAAAACCTTTTTGGGCCCCAGTCACTTGTATAAGTCCCGCTGTACAAAGTCAAACAGTGCGCTCACTGATAAAACCCTGGGCCTCTCCTTGAGCTGTAAGCCCCAAATCTTTCTTTTTCAAAGCACTTTCTCCTTTGATTTTGAATATACTATTGTTTTCAATCTTTCTTTGTTGAACAACTAACCAAACAGCATGGAAGCACTACAACCGAGTAAGTGGTTATCGCTTTCATTTACTGCTTTCATATTATAAACTGTATTGTGGGGCTGCTCACTGTAAGTCTCCTTTCATAAACTCATATCTACTGTGTAATAATAGTATAGATATTTCGAGTTTCCCCGGCAACTACGTCTAGAACTAGGTGACGCCGTTTCATTTATTCGTAGAAATAGGCGCCTAGATCCCCAATAGGAGCACCAGATACAGTCTTCTCTTCGGCTGTCCTCCTTAGGAATCGTCAAGAAGCTCTACTCCCCAAGATGAATGTATTCTCCGTGAATGGCATCTTTGAGTTTCTTCCAAATTCTCGAACTTTCCTGACTTGATCTATTCCTTGTGGATAGCTTGCCTTGAATGTCTCGGGGTTTGGGTACCCACTACGGTCATAATCTTGGACCTTAACTAAGGAACCCTCTTTAAAAGCTAAAAATCCCTGGATAGTAAACCTGGCACGTTTACCAGTGGTTTTTATCTTTAAAAGAGTTATCTCTCCTAATGGAAAGGAGATGATCGACCCACGGGCTTCTTAAAAGCATCGGCCTCCTCTTGGGTATTATTCAAGGACACTACGGCTTCTTAGAAGTATTCACAGCCTCCTCTTAGGCTTCGTATAATGATCTCTTCCTTCGGGAATGATAGCCTCCTCTTGGGCTTCGTACAAGGACCCGTAGGCTTCTTAAAAGTTTGCAGCCTCCTCTTGGGCTTCGTACAAATTGTCCTGACGACCTCCTAGAGGTATAGGAACAGAACCTAGTCATCCTCATAGAACAGTCCTTTCATAAAGTCTACTACTGTTTCTCAAAGCATAGTACAAAAGAAAAAAACTCTAGACTTGGACGGTCTAACTTCCTTGAGTCTCAAAGACATTCTCAAGTGACCCCTTCGTTAAATAGGAAGGAAACCCGCAGACTCGGGCAGTCTCAATACCCTTTGGATTTCCCGTTTCCTCAAAGAAAAGGAAATATCCCTGATCCTCAGATCAAATCCCTGAGTACAGTTTTGCTCATATAAGAACTGATTTTCTCTTTTAAAATCAGTATATTAGATCTGTCACTCAACTGAAACAAACCTTTAGCCTCCATCTCGGGCTTCGTACGAGATACAAAAACACTCTCTTGTTGAGTATCAAAGACTCCCTCGTAGAGTCAAACAAACAATAGCCTCTATCTCGGGCTTCGTACGAGACACAAAGACTCTATCGTCGGGTCAAAAACTTTTAGCCTCTCTCTCGGGCTTTGTATGAGACACAAAATAGCCTCCTCTTAGGCTTTGTATAATGATTTTCCTAGCGGAAATTAGCCTCCTCTTAGGCTTTTGTATAAGAAAACCATTGGTTGATCCAATCAACCTTTTAGCATCAAAGCTGTGCCTCGTTCACAGTACACAAACATCAACAACTCCTTTCCTTTCATCTAATCGCTGTAAGCGGTAAGCCTCTGGATCATCTATATCCATGCCACTGTCCCTCTTTTAGCATGAGAAATTCCTAAGGAAAGATGGCATTGCTCTACACTGAGTTAAAGTCTTCTCCTTCAGGTTAAAACCCTTTCTTCGGAAATTATGGCATTGCTCGGATCCGCGTATCCCAGTTAAAGTAATTCTCCTCCCCCCTCTTTAGAGATGACAAATTCTCTCTAAAGTCGAGGTCTTTCAGCTTCACGTCTTGGGCTTTGAACAAGACACAAATAGACCTTTCAGCTTCACATCTTGGGCTTTGAACAAGATACAAACCACCTTTCGCTTCACGTCTTGGGCTTTGAACAAGACACCAAAACACCAAAAACACCCATTTCCTCCCATAGAATAGGAGGAACTACGAACGCTATGATTTCCCTGTTTCGGTAAACGGGAATACGTAGGCATAAGATCGAAAGAAAAGATCTTAGCGAGCACAATCAACAAAAAACCTAAATCCCATCAATCAAAAATCAGTAATTCCAAAGCATCAGTCCTAACATCCTAATCCTTGTTCCCCGCTAGAAAGTCCTAGAAAGAAAGAAAACCGTACTGGCGAAAATACAAATAACCAGTACAAAGGCCCCCCCACATTGATAGCATCCGTAACTTAACAGACCGTTGTTTAAACTCAGTATGCAAGCAGGGTTAATTAGAGACATCTATTTCCCTTCCTTATTCAGCTCACAATAGGATAAAAAATGAATCGACCTGTAGTTTAAGCTCAAACCGCAGAGAGCGACCAGCGCTTAAGAACCGCATCCAAAATCGTTCGCTACAGTGGGGTAGGAAAATTCCTCTCCATCCATGGTTGCGAGTCTCAAGGCGCCGCCTGAGAAGGCTTTCTTGACCACATAGGGGCCGTCATAATTCGGAGTCCATTTGCCCCGGGAATCAGTGAGAAATGATTGTATCTTCTTGAGCACGAGGTCTCCTTTCCTGAAGACGCGAGGTTGAATGTTTTTGTCGAAGGCCTTCTTCATTCTTTGCTGATACAACTGACCATGGCATAGTGTCGTGATTTGCTTCTCCTCGATCAGGTTTAATTCGTCGTGTCAACTTTGACACCATTCAGCCTCTGTTAGCTTAGCGTCCATCAATACCCGGATCGATGAGATCTCTACTTTGATGGGGAGCACTGCCTCCATGCTATATACTAGAGAGAAAGGGGTTGCCCCTATTGAAGTGCGGACAAATGTGCGGTAACCGTGAAGAGCAAAGGGTAGCATCTCGTGCCAATCTCTATAGGTTACAACCATTTTTTGAAAGATCTTTTTGATGTTCTTGTTAGCCGCTTCTACCGCCCTGTTCATCTTGGGTCGATAGGGAGATGAGTTATGGTGTTCGATCTTGAACTCTGCGCACAACTCCCTCATCATCTTATTATTCAAGTTAGATCCATTATCAGTAATGATCTAGCTAGGAACACCATAACGACAGATGATATTGTTTTTGATAAATCGGACTACCACTTGTCGGGTAACATTGGCGTATGATGCTGTTTCGACCCACTTGGTGAAATAGTCAATGGCTACTAGGATGAACCGATGTCCGTTTGAAGCCTTGGGCTCAATCATGCCAATCATGTCGATTCCCCATATGGGAAAAGGCCACGGGGAATGTGGGTACCCTGAGGTGTTATGATGATTTCCCCAATTCCATTTCCGTAATGATTGACAGCTCCGTCAAAGATTAGTCCCCATTGGGAACCTGGTTCTGGCCCTTCACTGGGTAGCGGTTCATCACAATCTTTCATTTTCAAATACATGACATCTTCATCTGGGAAGTCAAACCCGATTGATTCCTGATCGTCAATCAGTTGATGAGCCAAATGATCGGCTAAAATACTCCCTTTAACGGCTTTCTGAGCGTGGTACTCAATGTCGTATTCTGATAACAACATCCGCCAACGGGCAATTCTTCCCGTGAGAGCGGTTTTTCAAAGACGTACTAGATTGGATCCATTTCTGAGATCAACCAAGTAGTGTGACGAATCATGTACTGGCGAAGACGTTTGGCTGCCCAAGCCAAAGCGCAGCAAGTTTTCCCAAGCATAGTGTACCGAGTCTCGCAGTCGGTGAATTTCTTGCTCAAATAGTAGATGGCAGACTCTTTTCTTTTTGTTTTGTCTTGTTGACCAAACACACAACCCATTGAGTCCTCTAGGACTGTGAGGTAGATGATCAGTGGTCTTCCTTCCATTGGAGGGGATAGAATCGGTGAGTTCAACAGGTATTCCTTAATACTGTTGAAGGCGGTTTGGCAATCTTCTGTCCAAACGAAGTCCTGGTTCTTTTTAAGTAATTTGAAAATCAGCGCACATGTTGCGGTCATGAGGAATATGAATCTGGAGATGTAGTTCAGACGTCCCAGGAATCCTCTGACTTGTTTTTTAATTTTTGGAGAAGGCATTTCTTGAATGGCCTTGACCTTGTCAGGATCAACCTCAATTCCTTTTTGGCTGACGATGAACCCTAAGAGTTTCCCTGAACGGACACCGAATGTGCACTTATTGGGATTCAAGCGGAGTTTATACTTTCTCAACCGCTCAAATAGTTTTGACAGGTGGGTCACATGCTCCTCTTCTGTCTTAGATTTGGCAATCATGTCATCGACATATACCTCGATTTCCTTGTGTTTCAGGTCATGAAACAGAGTAGTCATGGCCCTTTGATAGGTTGCCCCGACGTTCTTCAAATCGAACGGCATTACTTGTAACAAAAGGTACCCCATGGGGTAATGAAGGAAGTTTTCTCCATGTCCTCCGATGCCATTTTGATTTTATTATAGCCCAAGAATCCATCCATGAACGAGAAAATTTTGAACTTTGTTGTACTGTCAACCAGCATGTCAATGTGTGGTAAAGGAAAGTCGTCCTTTGGACTAGCCTTGTTTAGATCTCTGTAATCGACACACATTCTGACTTTTCTGTCCTTTTTTGGAACGGGTACGATATTGGCCAACCATTGAGGATATTCTGACATGGCGAGGAAACCTGCTTCAATCTGTTTTTGTACCTCCTCTTTGATTTTGATGGCCATGTCCGGGTGAGTTCGTCTCAACCTCTGTTTTACTGGCGGACATTCTGACCTTAACGGTAGATGATGTTCCATGATGCTGGTATCCAACCCTAGCATGTCCTGGTAGGACCAAGCAAACACATCGGGAAATTCTCTGAGAAGCTTTGTCAAACTCTCTTTGGCAGTTGGACTGAGTAGTGCCCCAATCCTGATTTCTTTTCTCTCTTTTTCTGAACCCACGTTGATCTTTTCCAATGGATCTTTGTGAGGTTCAATGGACCTTTCCTTTTGTCTGAGTAATTGGGAGATCTCTTCTGGAATTTCTTCTTCAACTTCTTCTTTAGCCCCAAATACCGGGAACTCAAATTCGGGAGAAGGCATCAGATCGTATGTTTCAACGGGGTTTAAAACAAGTAATTTGTATGACGTGATGATTTGTGTTTAGAAGAGATAGAGAAAATGCAAGTGTGTGCAGTGTATTTTTTTTGAAAAACTGATTGTTTATTTTGAATTGCTTTTTAGGATTACCATTTTCTGAGAAAAGCAAAAAGAGAAAACAACAATTAATGCGGAGATCACAGAACGACGTTATTTTATTTATGAACAAGTCGATTCTTGAAACTACAGCCCTATAAAACAAAACTCTGTCGCTTTGGGGCGAAATAAAGAGGGAGATTTACAGAAAGTGAGCCCTATCAAAACATCCGTTTCACCTGGCCAGGGTGAAAGGTTAAAGACGACAATTACTTTGACTTATGAACAATCTTCGGAACATCGACATCAACCCATTGGCGGCGAACTCCTCGGTGAATCACAAAGTCAGGAACTTTCCTTGATTTGTCTTCAGAAATGACGTTGATTTCTGGCGGAGCAGGATCATTGGAATTTGTCTCCCAGGCAGAGTCGCCGTATGAGGATTCCTCTGTTGTATTTTGCATAGTGTTTGTGCTCTCGGGTGGATCTCTCCATCCAGTTGGCTGGATATCTTCGAACCTGATACGAGAGCTTTAGGGAGCGGTGTAATTGACCATGAAGTCAAGTTTTCCATTTGGTTGACCTAAGGTGTCCCACACTTCTTTGGAACTGGAGGAGTCATCGTCGTGCTGGACATTTTCTGGATGACCTGAGTGTTGATCCCATGACATTGTGGGGACACAGGTATTCTTTTCAATGATGCTCAGCTGATTTTCATCGTTCGGCTGATTTTCTTGCCCCAAGTCTCCTGGGTACGACTGCCAGATAGGCAGACCATCCATCAGGCCATAATAGTCGTGGTCAAAGTAGTCTTTCATCAGAGTGTCTTCCTCTAATGAGTTTGGTGGAGCACGACATCCTTTCGGATCATAATCTCCGTATATCATTTCGATATCTGACCTCGGTATAAATCTCAGACTCTGTGCGGGATAGAAAAATGGCGTAGGCACCTCTTCCTGAGACATATAACCGTCCTAGTTAAGATAGGACTTCCATTCCTCATCTATGTCTGAGGACTCTCCCTTGTTGATAGTGTGTACTTCTTGAGACACTAGGTGAAGGAAACCTCCACTGTGGAAGAAGTCCTGAATGGGATGAAGACTTTCATCGTTAGCAGCTGTCTGGGTGTAGGTCGCAGAAAAACCAAGACCCTTCTTTGTTTTGTTATCGGTAGGAATGACAAGTTGTCCCCATCCTTTTATATTATTACTTTTGATCACTTTGAGAGCATCTCTGTACAAGGAAATCGAGGTTCCTTTCTCTGATTGATTCTTATTGCTCACCAAAAGTGCTTGGAACTGAGTCCCAACAACCTCCTCGGGTTCTACACAAGTAGATAATGACAGGTTACTCACGATCAAGGCTTGTTCTCCACAGACCGTGACGAGTTGATCGTTCTTGACGAACTTCAGTTTCTGGTGCAGTGTCGAAGTTACTGAATCCTAAGTTATTGCAGGAAGTGATGTTAGAGATGATGTTATCGAACTGTCTTATTGACACATCTTGTTTCACAAAGGCTTGCTCTAAGACCTTCTGCAGAGCCTCCCTGTGAGCCTCGGAACTGAGTAAAAGAGATAACACAGAGATCTTTGAAGGAGTTTGTAACAGCTAATCTACAATGTTGTATTCACTCCTTTGGATGAGCTTCAGCATCTTATCGTCGTTCTTTGAAAGGTCGGGATCACTGGACTGACCGACCGGTTGATCGGGAACTTCTGTTTGAGGTTCCTTTTCTCTGTTAGGTTCTCTAACCCCTCGATTGAAGATTCGACTGCTTCGTGTTACTCGACCGATGTCTGTAATATTCACGACGGAGGGTAATGGAATTTCCTTTCCATTCTCAATTATTGTTGTACCGTATTTGTAAGGGATCGCCTTAGCTGATTCATACGGTAACGGTCCTGGTAGATAGATAACTACAGGAGCCTTCTGATTTTTCTGACTGTCGTAAGTAACTTCAATCAGTTCCTGGCTAAGAATCTTTGATTCGTCCAGTAGAGGGATGATGGTACAAACATCCTTGTTCTGTTGATGATCAGAGATTATGACAACGTCTCTGATTTGATTAACGAAGTCGTCCAACGTCTAGTTGACTGGCTCGGGACTCGGACACGGGTGAATCTCTTTACGATCTAAC
Source organism: Lathyrus tuberosus (assembly GCA_022829125.1). Lineage (NCBI taxonomy): Eukaryota > Viridiplantae > Streptophyta > Magnoliopsida > Fabales > Fabaceae > Lathyrus > Lathyrus tuberosus. The sequence goes on along the minus strand of JALAZF010000062.1, from coordinate 12,664,176 downwards.
TGACCTTGAAGGGCTGCCCGCACAAGGTAGCATCCTTGGTTACTCTCCGAGAAGACTCTACAACGTTCATAGTTATGTGGTGGCACCTGGCCACGCCCACTTTGAATGCAGTGAAACCTTACCAGGTTTGTTTCCATAGATCAGACATCCTGACTTTGACGCCGAGTAGGGTTTCCATTAAGCACACTGATTGGTTGCGTGTCTTCATCCAGATAGATTGGAAGCCACCAGTGGTTTAACAAGTGTTGTAAAGTTCTCTGAACGAGAGCACACCCTTGGTTACTCTCACAACATCCTTTACAGCTCAGATAATCATGCGAAGTGAGAAAACCGAGTTGGACCTGCCAGGCATGTAACTCCACCAAGCTGGTATTCATCAGACGAATATCAAAGATTTGAATCATGTTGATCTCATAAGGATTTCTATCATGGTAGTCCTGGATCCATCCAAGATCCATCTGACGCTGGAGGGCCTCTTGTACAAAAGAGCATCCCTGTTTGTTTACCGAGCAAGTCAGACAAGAATTATAATCGTGTCGCGGCAGATTATGATACTGGCTTTGCCTTGAGTGCATCGCCACCAAGTTAACATTCATTGCACGGATGTCGTGGTTCTGAATGATGTTGGAATTTGTATAGGTCATGTTGACTCCAAGAACTCGATGCTCTTGGATCCATCCGAGATCCAATTGTTCCTGTAGAGCTGCTTGCACCACAGAACATCCTTGATTGTTTTTAGAGCAAATATCACACTGGTGATAATTATGAGGTGGCACATGGCCCTATCTGCTCTAACTACAATGCATCTTGACCAAGTTGGCTTTTAACAAGAGTGCATCATGAATTTGATAGGTGTTGTTAGACTCCCCCTCTATCAAATTGACTGCAGCTTTCTCATGTTGAGGCAGCGGGCTTGTGAGAACATTAGGATTCTTATCCTTGAAAGATAAAACCCCGCTCCTAACAAGCTTTTGTACGTCAGATTTGAAACTGAGACAGTTTTCTATGTTATGCCCTGGTCCTCCTTGATGGTAAGGGCAAGTTTGATCCGCTTTGAACCAAAAAGGAGGATTTTCCGGTACTGTAAGAGGAGACTTAGTTTGGACATGTCCCTTGACTAGTAGTAATGGAAGCAGCTCCGCGTACAACATGGGTATAGGGTCAAACCCTGGTGGTCGCGTTGTACGGTTGTTGTTGTACTGAGGATGAGCCTGCTGAAGAGGCTGTTGTGTCCTTTGCGGATATTGCTGTTGAATTGGTTGGCTCTGTGCAACCTGAGGTTGATACGTAGGAACAGGCGTGGGGTTGATAGCAGGAGTTACAGCTGCTACTGGTTGATATCATCGCCTTTGCTTTCCGAGAGAGAGATATTCCCGATATCTTGCTCTTTTTTCTTAGGGAGACCACTACCGTATCGTTTCGTATTACTTGATGATCCAGCGTCTTTAACCAAACGTCCTTCTCGGACGGCTTCCTCAAGACGAACCCCCATGCCCACCATCTCGGTGAAGTCACTGGGCGCACTGGCAACCATTCTGTCGTAGTAAAATGAGCTCAAGGTCTTTAAGAAGATCTTTGTCATCTCTATTTCCTCAAGAGGTGGACAAATCTGGGCGGCAATTTCACGCCATCTCTGAGCATACTCCTTAAAGGTTTCCTTGTCCTTTTATGACATTGATCTGAGTTGATCTCTGTCCGGTGCCATGTCCAAATTGTATTTATATTGTTGAACGAAAGCAGTGCCAAGATCTCTGAACGTGCCGATCGCAGCGCGGTTTAAACCCATGTACCATTTTAATGCGGCACCGGTTAAACTATCCTGAAAGTAGTGAATCAGTAGCTCCTGGTTCTTTGTTTGAGCTGACATTCGCCGAGCATACATCACCAAATGCCTCTGAGGGCAAGAGTTACCCTTGTACTTTTCAAAGTCGGGCACTTGGAACTTGTGTGGAACTTTCACACTGGGGACCAAGCAGAGGTCTGCGGCGTCCTTTCCAAATAGATCCTGACCGTGAAGGGCCTGCAGTTCTTTCTGCATCTCCAGGAATTGTTCCTGGAATTCATTCATTCTGTCGATCATGCTGTCATTTCCATCAGAGGGTATCTGTGGAATCTGTCCTTTCGGGAAAGTGTGTACCACGGGAGGTGGTATAGTTATTATGGTCGAGACTCTCGGTGTCTCCCAAAGTTTGTAACCTTCAGGAGTTGCTATCATGCCCTTGGCATCTTCGCTTTCCCGAAGTTTGTAACCTTCATGCCCAGCGGTTCCTGCTGCGGTTCCCTGATCCTCAACGATCGGCGGAACATATCCTTCCGGGATATAGTTAATAGGCATGCCCCAGGGACGATCTTTCGCCATTTTGTACCTAGGATCATACTTCTCCACTATGGGCGTAGATGTGATCTCCGAGATCACAGTCCTTTGTTGTTGCATTTGAGCTTCTGCTAGAGCTTGCATGTCGTTATGAAGCTTTCTTAGATCCTCTTTCAGAGTGTCGATCTCTTCTCTCAACTCTCTGTTCTCTTCCTCGAGATCATCCATCTTTTTCTGACGATTGGCTCGAGTATTATACGAATGAGACAGTTTGATTCTAGAATCAAGACGCAAACATGAGATTCGTAGGTAGGAAGAATGTGTTTATGAGAATGATCAATGCAATGATTATTAATTATTTTTTGTTTATTCAAAGTAAAATTCGACAATTAGATTGCAAATATCAAACAGTGGGGAAACCCCGTTTTATTGAATTCAAAGGATTGCAGAAATGGAAATACAGTAGATTACAAAGTGCTGAAAAAGGAAATCTAAACTAATGGATCCTGAGTCCTCTCTAAAGAGAGCTCAGGTGATGGTTCGGGTGCTTTCCTTTTCTTTGATCGGGGCTCTTGGGCCGTTGTCGGGTTGTCATTCCTTTGCCAAGTGAAAGGAGTGAGCAAATTCCTTTGGTCATCCTGATTTTCTACAGCATGCTGCTCTAAAATCTCAATCAGAGCATCTTTTTCTCTTAATAGCTGCTGTATTTTCTTACATTCCACATTAAGAATACGGTACTTGTTCCTCCAAGACCTCTTCTCCTGGTGAACTTTGCTGAGAGTAACCTGAAGTTTTTCCATCTCAGACATGAAATAAAGGGCAGAGTCCCTTAATGGAAGAACTTCCTGACGAGGGTAAGGTATCCTCAGCTTGAGAGCTCTAGTTTGTACACAGTGGAGATAAGGCTCCATCAAGACACAGTCTAGTTTTCCTAGAGACTCTCGTCCTTTCCTATGAACGTGTTTCCAAGCGTGCACTATTTCCGTCATTAGTACCCTGTCATTTTCTCCTTCCTTGAAGAAAAGACCTTCCAGATGAGCATTACGCGAGACATGCCTCATTGGGTATCCAAATTGACGGCGAACTAACACTGGATGATAGTTGATTCCCCCCTTAGTTCCTATAAGGGGTACATTTGGGAAATTTCCACAACGGTCAATGATTCTGATCCCGTCATAGATTCGATTGTACCAATCGATGTCAGAGTTGGTAAGAGACATGATTCTCTGCGACCAACGTAAAGTATTTTTTGATCCCAAAATGCAGCTGACTTGGGTAAGTGGGAAGTGAACCACTCTTAAAGCAGGGGTACACAGCATATGATCATTCCTCCGCTGTATAAATTCCTTAAGTGTACCGAATGATACGCGTCGGCGAGTAAGGTCGGTACGAGGTTTCCAATCAGAAAAACCTTAATGGCGTTGACATCTACGAAGTTATCAATGTTGGGAAACAAAAATAACCCGTAAGTGAGCAAAACAAAGATGCTCTCGAAAGCGGCCACGTTCCCTATACTAGCAAAGTACAGGGCTTTCTTTATCAAGAATTGGGCTGGCAAACCTTGGATACCACCCTTAATGGTCATGTGAGTCCTGACTTCTGACTCGTCCAGATAAATTGCTCTTGCAATGGTTTGATCCTTTGGAATTTCTTCCAGTCCAGAAAAGGGAGCTAGATTAGTGATATGCAGATCAGTCAAGTGAGAATACTCCTCCAGCGTTGGTGCCAGCTGATAATCCGGGAATGTGAAACAGTGATAGACCAGATCGTAGAACTGGATTAGTGTGGACAAGATTCCTTCGAATACATGGACCCTTAACAAGGACATCAGCCCTCCATACTTGGCTCTGAAAGCCTCGTGGTTGGTGATCATTCTCGCCAAACCTCTTAAATCTTCTAACTTTGGAACCTTGAAGGTGTACTTATGAGTTTTCCTTCTACCGAAATCCATTAGCATAATCTCCTTTCTCTGACATTTGCAATCATTGTCTTAGTTTAATTTGAAAAAGAGAGACTATAAAAGAAGATTTTTTTTGTTTTAATGTTTTTTAAATGAATGCAGCACACAAAAACATAGAAAAAACATGGGGTCAAAGGGTCGGTGTCATGAATTCAAGGCTCTCTCCCCCCCCCCCAAAGGTTTATACTGGTGATTTTTTGTACCTGTCCGCTGTAGCGAGCGATTTTGGACGTGGTTCTTAAGCACTGTCGCTCTGGGGTACTACAGGTCGATTCATTTTTTATCCTATTAAAGTTGATGAAGGAAGGGAAATAGATGTCTCCAATTAACCCTGCTCGCGTACTGAGTTTAAATAGATGACTATTAGTTTACAGATGCGGTTTAGATAGTGGGCCTCTCTCTGCTTATTTTGCTAAGAATGAAATGACGGGACTATGCTATTGGTAGGATGTTAGGACTGATGCTTTTTGGTTGATGTATGAAGGTACGAGATTTTGGGTTTTTGATTAGTGTGCTCGCTAAGATTTTTCAATCTTTTTCCTACGTATTCCCGTTTAACGAAACAGGGAAATCAGAGCGATCGTAGTTCCTCCTATTCTATGGGAGGAAAAAGGTTGTTTTGGTGTCTTGTTCAAAGCCCAAGACATGAAGCTAAAGGTGGTTTGTATCTTGTTCAAAGCCCAAGATGTGAAGCTGAAGGGTCTATTTGTATCTTGTTCGAAGCCCAAGATATGAAGCTAAAGGGTTTTGACTTTAGAGAGAATTTGTCATCTCTAAAGGGGGTATTTGGTCTGTTTGTCACAACTGTTGAGTGACTGATTATAAAGGAAAATTACTTTAACTGCGATATGTGAATCCAGCAATGCCATAATTTCCTATATAGGGGATTTTTAACCTGAAGGAGATGACTTTAACTCAGTTTAGAGCAATGCTATCTTTCCTTAGGAATTTCTCATGCTAAAAGAGGGACAATGGCGTGGATGTAAATAATCCAGAGGCTTGCCGCTTACAGCAATTAGATGGGGGAAAAGGAGTTGTTGATGTTTGTATACTGTGAACGAGGCACAGATTGATGCTAAAAGGTTGATTGACTCAACAAGGGTTTTCCTTATACAAAGCCTAAGAGGAGGCTATTGACCCAACAAGAGGGTGTTTTTATGTGTCTCGTACGAAGCCCGAGAGAGAGGCTAAAAGGGTTGACTCAACAAGAGAGTGCTTTTGTGTGTCTCGTACGAAGCCCAAGAGAGAGGCTAAAAGGTTGGGACTCAACATGAGAGTTTTTTATACTCAACAAGAGAGTGATTTTGGTATCTCGTACAAAGCCCGAGATGGAGGCTGAAAAAAGGGTTTGACTCAACAAGAGACTCTTTTATACTCAACAAGAGAGTGTTTTAGTATCTCGTACGAAGCCCGAGATGGAGGCTAAAAGGAGATTGACTCAATAAGAGAGTCTTTTATGCTCAACAAGAGAGTGTGAATTGGTTAGCTCCGCTAGGGAGAATCATTGTACAAAGCCCCAGAGGAGGCTATTGTAACTGTTTCAGTTTAGTGACAGGTCAAGTATATTGGATAAAGAGAAAATCAACTCTTATATGGGTAATGTTGTGCTTTAGGATTGATCAGAGGATCAGGGTTATTTCCTGTTATTTAAGGAAATGGGAAATCCAAAGGGTATTGAGACTGTCCAAGTCTACGGGTGTTTTGAGAAATCGATTCTCAAGTAGTGAATGATCTTTGTATGATGCCCAAGAGAAGGCTGGTATGTTAAGGGATGAAGGTCAACCCATTAACAGGTCTGACACTTGACTCATAAATACAGCTCTAGCAAATTGATGACTAGGTTCTATTCCTATACCTGTAGAGGTCTCTGGGTCCTTGTACTAAGACCAAGAGAAGGCATGAGAGCTTTTAAGAAGCCGAAGGGTCCTTGTACAACACCCAAGAGGAGGCAGGGATGCTTTTAAGAAGCTTGTGGGTCCCCAAACCCCGAGAAGTTCAAGCATGCCATTCACTGAGAATAGATCAAGCCAGGAAAGTCGAGAATTTGGAAGAAACTCAAGAGATGCCATTCACGGAGAAAAGATCATCCTTGGGGAGTAGAGTCTCTTTGACAATTTCTAAGGGTGACAGTCTGAGAAAGGGTTCACCGAGAATGTTGCCTTTCACGTCTCCATATTGTTTAACCCCAAGAGGAGGGAAGACTGTGTCTGGTAATCCTATGGGGATCTAGTTTTGTTTGTATTTAAGAGTGACCAACAGGGCTTTACCTAGTGCTAGACGTAGTTGCCGGGGAAAACTCTAAATAACTATACTAGTATTACACAGTGGATATTTGACAAGTATGTAAAAATTTATGAAAGAAGACTTACAGTGAGCAGCCCCACAATACTATATATATATATATATATGAAAGCGGATAAAGAAAGCTGGTAAACACTTACTCGGTTGTAGAGCTTCCATGTTGTTTGGTTAGTTTGTTCAACAAAGAAAGCTTTGATAACAATATTATATTCAAAATCAAAGGAGAAAGTGCTTTAAAAAGATTATTGGGGCTTACAGCTCGAGGAGAGGCCCAAGGTTTTGTCAGTGATTGCACTATTATTTTGAAATTGTACAGGGACTTATACAAGTGACTGAGGCCCAAAAAGGTTTTCTGTACAAAGGGATGGGTCTTACACTCTCTCAAGAGGCCCAAAGGTTTATTTTTATACAAGTGGTGGGGCTTACAGCTTAAGGAGAGGCCCAAAAGTTTTGTTTTAAAGGGGCGACGATCGCGCCGAACTTTTTGATGGTATCGGGACTTATACAATAAGTGAGGCCCAAATTATTTTGGTTTTCAAAAAGGGTTGGGTCTTACACTCTACTAGAGGCCCAATGATTTTTAAAGAATGGGGCTTATAACACGAGGGTAGTCCCAAGGGTTTGATTTTTCAACTGGCGGTTGCGCCGAGATTTTTTTTTAACGCAGAGGGACTTATACAATATCTGAGGCCCAAAATTGTTTTAGTTAAAAGGGGATTGGGTCTTACACTCTATTAGAGGCCCAAAGGTGATGTTAAAAGAAAAGATGGGGCTTACAACTCAAGGAGAGGCCCAGATGATTTTATTTTAAACTGGCGATCGCGCCGAGATTTTTTTGAAAGCACCGTGGGTCTTATATGATGAATGAGGCCCAAAAAGTCTTGGTTTCAAAGAAGGATTGGGTCTTACACTCTATTAGAGGCCCAAAGGGTTTGAAAAGGTTTGATGAGGGTTGAATTAATCAAAAACCCTAATTTGTTTCCAAAATGTATTCTAATTGAATAAAAATTCAATTAAAATGATCAAAATTGTTAAACATATGGAAAACAAATTGTGACCTTGGATTAATGTTTCAAAAATTAGGTTTTGATCCATACAATGATTGGAAATCACTAAAATTGGAAAAATCAAGAAAGAAAAAATATTTTAAATGTCAAAAACAATTAAAATATTAATTCTTTACAAAAATATCAAGTATATGAAATAAGTAATATTTTTGGGATTTTTTGGGAAAATAAAATATTTTAACATTTTTGTGAATTATTAAAAAAAAAGAAGGCTAAAATACAGTTTTAGTCCCCCTGTTTGTCAAAATTCACGGTTTTGGTCCCCCCATTTTGTTTTTTAACAGTTTTAGTCCCCCACCCCTCACTGTTCATGTACGGACATGTACTGTTCATGTACGGACCAAGTACTGTTCATCATTTTTTTGGGCCAAAATTGGGGTGGGGGACCAAAACTGTTAAAAAAAATGCGGGGACCAAAACCATGAATTTTGACAAACAGGGGGACCAAAACTGTATTTTAGCCAAAAAAGAATAAACTCAAAATCATTAAAACTCAGAGAGAAATTAATGTTTGAATCAATTAAATAAAACCACAAAATTCAAATATTCCAATTTTCAAAAAAAGGCGCCAAGAACAAGGGTAAGAACACGCGCCACCCTCTGTTTCTGCAGATTTGCATTTTCTATCCAATCTCACTGAATACTTAATTATATCATGCAATCTACATATCAATCTACTCGTTTCAACCTCACGATCATGTCTATGGTCTTTAATTTCATTTATTTTAAACATGGAATAAGAAATCAAAGAGAAACCTCAAGAACCCTAAAATTTGCATGAAGGTTCAGAAATTCCATACACGATTCAAACAATGCAATTGATTGAGGGAAAACACTCTATGCATGATTATGAACATATGTCCAAATTATTGTGCAGCAAAAAATGCATGGATCATAGAGTTAGAAGAGCTCATGCTTACCTCTTGCAGCTGGTGATCGTGCTTTGTGTTAGAGGTGTTACAGCTTGGTTCCAAGGATATGGACAACTTCCCTAGGTGCTATGGAGTGTGTCTGGATGCTTGGAGTGGATTGATTTGAGCTGGAACTTGATTTGGCACCTCAACTGCAAATCTGTCAAAGGCTTGAGCAGTTGGCTGGTGATTTTGCGATTTTGATGTTCCAGATGTTATGTGAGTGTTTGGATCACTTCTATGTGATGTTTATGAGGGGTGTGTGTGTGATTGGTTTGGTTGGAATAGCTCTCAAACTCAAAACCCGATAGTGACTTGCTTTGGAAGGCAATTTTGGAGTGAAGAAGGAGATTTTGAGGAAGGCATCTGTTTGATGGCTTTGGTGTACTCAAACTGATCACAAATGAGCTTTATTTATAGTAGAGCAAGTTTGTTTTGCAAGGAATAGTGAATGGCAACTGCTGCATAGGTTTGGCCAATGTTGATCAATGAGAATCCAAGTCTCCTCTAGCCATTGACTAGAGGTTAGGGCACAGGCTGCTGGTCCCCTTGGTCTTGGATAAGTCTTGACTTAATTTAGTTGGAAATGGCTCAGTCCATGCCACCTTGGTGTATGCATTGAATGCTCCAATCCAAAATTGGAGTCTTGTCCCTCTTTTAGGCATTTCTCGGTTTGGCATGCTATTTTTGGTTCCAAAGCCTTGGGAGGCTTGGGATCAGAGTTGGTTCCTCCTTGGTCCCCCCTTGAGGTGTTCAGATGGATAGAGTTGCTTGCCCTTTGCAAAATTTGAGCAAATCGAGCAAAACTCCAAAATCTTCCTTGCCATGACAGTTTGCAGCACGACATATTGGCATTGTCATATCTCATGGCTCAAGTGGACTTTGATGGAGTTCTTGGCCATTTTGGAAAGCCCTCATATGATACAAGAACTGCTTAATCATAATTGGTTTTGATACTTTTTGGATCCAAGTGAAAAATGCCCCTACATTTTGAAAAAAGTAAGACAGATTCTGACTTAGTGAAAATTTCACTAAGTGTTGGAAAAAAGTGACATTTTCACTTTTTGTGATTTTGATCATTCCATAACTCAAAATCCATGATGAATTGGAATGAGGTGTAGTTGAAGCTTTTGTAGAGGGCCATGAGAGCTACAAATCCAGCTTTGAATGGTGAAAAATGGCCTTGTGGTTTGGGAGTTATGATCCTCCAAAGTTGGTACCCTAGCCACTTTGTTCCATAACTTAGAAAAATTTCTAAGTTTTTATGGTTACCCCTTTTACAAGTTATCCAACTTTTCTTGATTTTTCTAGATGAATGATGATTCCAATCACACATTAACATCATTTTAGGGTTAAGGAACCATAATTGTGAAAAATCTCAAAAAGTCAAAGTTGACTTTTGTGCACAGTTGACTTTTTATCAGATGAATTCCAAACTGTGCGATCCTCTATGAAATCAAGTCCTTGACCTAAATCAAACTTGATGGATTGATTTCATAGGTGCTATAGGGTGTATTAAATCATGTCCTATGGTTTGGGAGCATGTCTTGGTCAAAAGTCAAAGGTACAGTTGACTTTTCTCGCGAAACTCGAATTGTGGTTCTGATGAAATTGAAACTTGTGGACCAAGCTTCTTGGATCAATACATTGTTGAAAATGGATCAATGTAGTATGTTAGGGACCCTCAAATCTTCTCTTGAGGTCTTGGCTCATGATTTGTCCCAAAAGTCAACTTGGGGAGTTGTCGCGGTGAGAATCGGATATCAAGCTATTGGATTAACTTGAATCACAATTTTAGAAATTCACCACCGGTCTTTATTTTATCCAAAGGAAAGGGTTAAAGATCGAAAACCCTAATAAGATCTAAGGTTCGGGGGTTGGTTATGCCTAGGGAAGATATTAGCATTCTAAACGTCCGTAGTACTCTACGGGAACCTCTTGTTAATACTTATGTTATCTATTGCTTGCTTGCTAAAGGTATTTGTTAAGGGAAAGGACCTAGAGGTTGATGGCGATGCTTAAAAAGCAATCAACTTACAAGGGAAAAAATGGCTCGATGTGAATCGAGAGTTTATTTTAAAAAAATGGTTTGAATATACAGGCGAGGAACAAAGATAAACATAACATTGTTACATCATTAGTGCAAAATACGAGTGAGAGAATAGTCAGAACAAGAATCGAAAAAAAATAAAAATATTCTTTTTAAATGATCAAAAGATAACTAAATATTTTTGGATTTTTTTAGAATTAAGAAAATTTGATTTAAAATAATTAACCAAATTAAAGTCTAATATTTAATAAAATTAATCCCCAAATGGATTAATTAATATTAAATAAGAGACTTTAATATAATGAAATTTTTTTTGCCGTTTTTAATATAATAGAAATAAAAAAACTAAACTAAATAAATAGAAAAAGAAAAACAAGAAAATAAGTAAATTAAATGAAACGGGTCAGATTGCTTGAACAAACAGGGGTACATTTAGAAAAATGGAATCCAGGCCCAACAACAAGGGCCCACACGCAGGGCAGTCTACCACAGACCCCAGTCAACTGAGTTGACTTCTGGGAGGAATTCTGTGCGATGGATCATCTAGAAAGTCAAAATTGGACTCATCCCAGGGTCAGAACGTGCCGGTGTACGGTAGGACGAGAGGATAGTGCGCATGGGATCATTGGGATGATGCTGATGATGCATCAGGGAGACGACACGTGTCGTCCTGAGAAATGCAGATTGCACTACGCAATAACACGTAGGCCGGGGGATAATTATGAAACGGATAAAAAGACATGAGGTTCATAAGACAAACCCTTCATCTCTTTCTCTACTCCCTCTCTCAACGTCTCTCTCAATGTCTTTCTCTCTGAAATGAACTCGCCGGAGACAAAACCACCCATGCCCGCCACGCCCCTCATTACTCACAATTTCGTCACACATACACCATCCTGCTTCTCATTCTCAATCTCTCTCGCAAGCTATGAACCAACACGTGCGCACAATTTTTTCAAATAGAGCATATTGGTGGCAGCAATCATTAATCAGACATTCAAATATGTGATAAAAGAGAGGAGTTGATCGAGATTACCTATCGGAGTCGTCCGACGCGTCTTCAATGGTGAAGTTCGGTACGCTTCGAGTTCGTATTTCCCTTTAATTTAGAATTCTTCGCTCTTTTTCAATGACCATACTATTGTTCTTCTTTCTCTGTGTATGCCTGTGTTCTTTCTGTGATGATGTCGGCGATGGGAACGACTTCAGCGGCGATTTACGCGACGGATGGTGGTGATGCGGGTAGGTTCAATGGTTGTGCGACTTCGACTCCGTGCTTTGTTTTGACACACTTCAGGTTCTGACTTCGTTGTATTGTTCGTGTGTGTAGATGTGAATTTCTGTGTAGGAACCTTCTGTGAGTTTTGTTTTGAACTGGTATGATATTGAAACACTGATATTGTGATTTTTCGTTCGTAGTCTGTATGTGTGTGAGTGGATCTTGGAACTTTGTGAGGTGAGTTTTGAATATTTTTTCTCACTGATTTTCTGCTCCCTCTGTGTGAATCTAATTCTGAAAACTCTGTAGGTGGGTATATGTGAATTCTGATTGTCTGTTGGTTTCCCTTTCAACTGCTGCGTGTGGACCTTTTTATAAGCTTTAGGATGAAACACGAATTTAAATTCCAATTAAACCTTGCTGAGTCTTGTTTTGGAAAACAAATGATGTTGTCTTGAACACGTGATTATGAGTCGATTGACCTTTCCTAATTCCTTCTGATTGTGTTTTGAGTAGTTTCCATTTTGGTTTGGAACTTGTCTGATCGTGTCGGTTACGATTCGAAAACTTGTCGTATATGATTTAATAGCTTCCCTTTTCAATCGATCCTGCTTGATCATGTTGACGATTTCGTTTTGGAAAAGAGTTATGGCATTCTACTTTTATTTTGACACGCTTGGAACATGTTCTGGATGTTTTGGAAAGAATTTAAAATATGTCTCAAACATGTTTTGATTTGTTTTGGAATGAATTCAGTGTAATTGCCTTCCATATTCAACTGCTTTTGCTTGTGAATTAACTATTACTGACCTCTTTTTTTTAAGCGAATATCACAATAATACTTTGTTTTATCTATCGTTGACAGGCTTCTGCAGTTCTTGAAAAATCTCGGTGTTCGTAGTGCCGGACTTGGTGACAGCTTAAGTGCGCCTCTTATGAGCTCCCATTCATGCTTAATATCTGTTACAGCCATATTCATGGTGGTTCGTGAATTGTCTGGGGATTGATGAAAAGCTTCTTGAATGGTACAAAGTGTGACTACACCATCCACAACGTCAACAATAAAGCGGCTGTCCATCAAATTCATGGGATCATGGCTGTAGTTTCATGCTTAGGAACTCCCTTTTTGTGAAAATGTGATTGACCCACTTCCTTTGTTCTTGTACCCTGTAATTTCCAATTCATCATCAGGAAAGCTTGTGAATTTGTAAAACCAAGTATATGATAGCCTTGTGTTCTCATATATTACATCTGGAAGCAACTTGCACACTTAACTCAAGACCAAACTGAACACAATCCATTCATGGCTTGGACTTGGAAAAGAATCATTACCTGGCCTTCTTTACGCTTGTAAAAATAAAATTTTCAATTAAAAACTTTGTGTGCCAATTATACTTTGAAATTATGTCCATCTTGTTCCAATTTACGGCAAGTGACCTTTTAAACTCACTCTTGTATCACCTATGTAGCTTATAGCTTAAAATGAAATTGGTAGTGAGAGTGACTTGAGCTTAGCATACGAGGTCTTTCTGAACCTAACTTGAATTCTTGTAAAGAACATGATCATGAATTTCACTTTAAGAACTCTTTACTAAATCTTGATTCAAGAACGCTTATCACTTCCCATATTAATCACAAACTAGAAAGTCCAATCTTTTAAGATCAAAAGAATTAACTTTATGAATAAGAACAACGTCTTGTTTGACCTTTGTTACCCATACAATCAAAACGTAGATGATGATGAACTCAGTACATGAACCATGAAGATATAACCTGTAATATCCTTTGCTACAAAAATCATAACCAGTCCTCAAACGACTATGCTTGACACCAAAGAACATGAAGTCTTAATTCTCCTTGAGACACACTGAAACTTATGAGAAACTCTGAGGAAAATAACCTGTATAAAATCTTAGGACCCCATTAATCAGAATTCGTTGATCATGTCTTGAGGTACTTGACTGAGAGAATGAACACTAACTCCACTTGAAACCAATGTTCCTACACAAGCCTGTTAGTAATAAAAGCATGCAGATGTGCGAAATGATGCACAAAGAGGTGGAATCTTATGGTAAAAAATTAGGGTGTGACAGATGCCCCTATTTAAGTTGCTTCTATCCGGAGATATGGAGATTGAAATCTTCGTCTCGACGTGATAGGAGAGACTTAAATAAAAACATGCACAATTTTTTACCCTAAGATGCCACAAATGCATATGATATGATATGAAAATGGTATGAAATGAATGCAAGACAAAGATCCTGAGGGGAATGATGCCACAGGGGAAAAGGTGTTACAGTTGTGTCAGAAACAAAATGCAACAAAGCAAAGTATCTGGAAAACATCATCCAAGAACGACATTGGATGAAAAAAAAAGCACGAAACATCCAATAATGGCTTTGGATGAAAGGTAAACTAAGAAGGCAACAGGTGAGAATGAGACAAAATAATTTAATCCGAGAAGGCATCGGACACAAAGAAACCAGTCATCCAATAATGGCTTTGAACGAAAGGTACAATCACAATATCTAATAATGGCTTTAGATAAATGTGAACAAAGTAAAGAAATCAGACATCCAATAATGGCTTTAGATGAATATGAACAAAGACTCAATCTGGAAGAACATCAGATGGTAAAGAAACCAAACATCCAATAATGGCTTTGAATGAAGGGTAAACTCACAATATCTAATAATGGCTTTAGATGATTGTGAACAAAAGACTCGATATGGAAGAACATCAGAAAGAGGGACCCATCCAGAAAAGCATCAGATGGTAAAGAAACCACACATCCAAGAATGGCTTTGAATGAAAGGTAAACTCACAATATCTAATAATGGCTTTAGACAAAGTGAACAAAGACTTGATCTGGAAGAACATCAGAAAGAGGGACACATTCGGAAGAGCATCAGATGGTAAAAGCAAAGTTATTCTAGAAAAGCATCAGAATAAAGTCACATATCCGGAGGAACATCGAATTAACAAGGTCATATCCAGAAGAGCATCAGATAGACATAAAGGGGGCTCTGGAAAAACATCAGGAGCGGACACATCTGGAAAAACATCAGATGGTAAAAGCAAGGTCATTCCGGAAAAGCATCAGAATAAACAAGGCGATATATCTGGAAGAACCTCAGATACCAAAGACTCAATCTGGAAGAACATCAGAAATAGAGACACATCTGGAAAATCATTAGATGCAAAGTCGTATCTGGAAGAACGTCAGATAGACACAAAGACGGTTCTGGGAGAACATCAGAACAAATATACATATCCGGAAGAGCGTCGGATAGATTCTGGAAAAACATCAGAATCAAAGGTAATATCTGGAAGAACATAAGATAAGTTCTAGGAAAACATCAGAAACAAAGTCGTATCTGGAAGAACGTCAGATAGACACAGAGGGAGTTCTGGAAGAACATCAGAACAAAAGTACATATCCGGAATAACATCAGATAGGTACAACAATATATGTTTGGTAGGTACCAAGTGAGTTGGACTTTTAACGACAAGGTGAGACATGGATAACGACACGACCTATGGAGAATGCAAATGAGGATGAAACACTCTTGCTATGTGTATGTATATGAATTATGCCATGATATATGATTAAATGCAAATGTTGGTGTAATGCAGATGTCGACGACACGACTCGACTCTTTTGTGAAGAAGACAAGACTGAAAGACTAATTCCTCCACACGGAGATCAACGCCATTCTGCTTTGGGACTAAAGATGCTACTGAGCACAAATCTGGCACACTGGTAAACTGTATTAAGTTGGCGATCCTTGTAGGAAGAATGGAAAGCTGCATGGGGATTCTTCAAGTAAACTGCCCCAGATTAGTTTACTGTTGTATATGAACTGATAATTGCTTCAGCTGGATTGATTCTGTAAATGACTGCTTAACTGTGCACTTGGAAAGCTTGCCCCAGTCTGAGTCTTGGAAGATATCATGAATAAACCAATTCTGAAAAGACTTGCACTGTAACAAATCTTGAACTGATTCTCAATAGGATCTAGAAGGAACTTGCCCCTGATTGGATCACTGACCAAGTTTCTCAAATGTTTGAAATTCCTTAAGCGGAAGCCAGATTGCAAACAAAAGTGTTCATACAAACATAGTAAATGCAAAGTTCATGCAACTTTTGAAATCAAAATCATTTTTGGAAAGGGGTAAAACAATAGGGTCACTGGTCAGAACACGGTGGTTCAAGACGTTTAAAAGTGAAAAATAAAGCAAAAAAAGCGTGATGCCAAAAAAATGATCTGCAAAGATCTCTAGGAGTCAGTTTACGCAACCTCGTTGTAGTATGCTTTCAAAATAACCTTGCTTCAATTAGGTCTTTTGAGGGTTATAATGTGGCCTGGTTCACGGTTTAAGAAACAAAGGATAAAGGCTCAAAGTTTATTTGTACCCACCCAATCTTCGTGATAATCTCCAGTCCTACACTTAGTTAACTTAGACTTTGCACTCAGGTTCCCATAGGTTAGGGATTGCATTGATGATAGTGATGATGGTTCAGAAGTTAAGGGACTTTTGAGGTGACAATCACTACTTCCTTATAACTCTTGGTTGTTTTTTTTCATTGAGGATTTCATGGTAAGGATTTAAAGATTTCTCCTTTTTATTATACCTAACTTTTTCCTGAATTGTTTCTCGTGAATCTTACAGTCAGCGGGATGCCCCGCTTTTTTGTCTGCCTTAGTCTCCTTCACAGGTTTCGACTTAGTGAGCTTTTTCCTTTTTTGATTTTTTTATCTTTTTTTTTTTGAAAGAAAGTGACTGCTTGGCTTAATGACTACGGCGAACCATCATCGACCTTTGACTTGAAAGACATCTTTGACACTTGCTTGTTGCGTGCGAAGGAAAAATTGAGAATGCAACCTTTTTGTTGAAAGATGTCTTGCATGAAACTCTTGTATTTGAATGCACAATCCAGTTAACTACGAACTACCCTACCCCAGGTTAAGATTGCGGGTTTTTACTTGTAAATAAAAGAAACTCCTACTTCAAGGCTCAAAGGGGTTGACGGGGGGTTATCTTCCCGATTTCTCCACTGTTTGGGAATTGAAACAATGCCTTACATAGTCAGCAAAGTTTTGATTTGAAAGCATACCAGCAGCAATTATGGGAATTTACGTTATCATCATCCTCCTTCCAATCTTTGCATAATCAAGAGAAAGGGGAAAAGAGATATTTTTTTTTTCGAAAGATAAAGCGTAAAAATGTAAATACAAAAGCAAATGAAATTGAATCCAAAAGTTGCAATGCTCATTTTATTAATTATGAAAGTACAAACATAAATCGAAAGTAAACAGATAATACAAATAAGGAAAATGCAAACAATAAGAAACATGGTCTAGTGACTAATCAGAAACAAGAGTGAGCTGTCCTGTCTGAAACACTGAAGCCTGCTGAAGTCAACTAAAGCTTCACTTGTCATGCCCTGGCAGAGGATTGTTCTTGACATTCGGATTGGTGTCACAAAAGGAGAGAATACCAATTCTGATCAGCTCTTGTACTCCAGCCTTCAATACAAAGCAATGTTCCAAGTCGTGGCCTGCGCCACCTTGATGGTATTCACAATGAAGATCGGCCCTATAACTGGCTGGAAGAGGATTTGGAGGAGGAGGCAAAGGCCTTGTGGTAATCAAACCTTTCTGAACTAGCCCAGGATAAAGTTCAGTGTATGTCATTGGAATAAGATCAAAATTATTCCTATTACGGTACTGATTCTGTCCAACAGCTGGACGTTGAGGAGCTGGTCGTGGAACAGTAACCACAGGTCTAGGCTCAGAGAAAACTGGAGCTTGAAACACTGGTCTGGAAGTCTGACCAATCATAGCAGTAGATGCAAGATGTGGAGAATAGTCGGAAGGTAAGCCAAACTTTGGCCAAGTGGAAGGTGGCATTTGAACTGGTGGAGGATCAGCGCTTGAAACTTCCTGGATGACAGTCCTTTGGGGTTGCTCTCCTCTAGCAATCAAAACATGGAGCATTTCAGTGAGCTTTGCCATGCTTGACTTAAGGTCGTCGATCCCCATTCGCATCTCAGCATTGTGTACTTTTTGCTCTGCCATTATGCTTCTGTAGTTAGCTCTAGTCTGATATCTATGTCGAGGAATCAGCTTGATGACTCACAGGTGACACTAGAAGATAGAGACAGTTGGGAATGAGTTGCTGGACAAACGGACGCATGCAATGAATCATGCAAAGATGCAAATGGTATGCCATACGATGCAATGGTTTCAAGGAACTCAAAAGTAGGTTGCAAACATTTCGGAAAAAAGTTTCATTTTCTAATCCAATGATTTTATTTATTTTGCAAAGGAAAGAACAATCGAGTTCCTTGAAACCAAAGGGTTATGCATGAATGTATGGATGCATAAACACAGGTGTACACATATACAAGAAAATAAAGGCCTAGGCTTAAAGATCACGAGCATGGAGCCATGGTCTACCCTTCCCAATAGATGTGTACTATGGTTTCAAATGTACCTGCCGAACGGGTTCTACAAAGTTCCCAGAGTCTACAATCCATCTTTCGGATATTATCGATTTCCCAAATCACTTGGTAGTCAATAATATTCTCAAGAGAATCTCGTCTGAGTGTAGTATCGCGTAGCGACTATTGCAGAAATAGACTCCCGCAAAGTCCCCGCACTACGCCCTAATAGGCCAAGTTAGTTTAAAGGTAACTATGGTCCCCAGTCCCGACGGCCTTTAGATCGAAACCATATCGTCTTCACGAATGAACTCGTTGGACAAATATTTTATTCGAGAGGGCCTAGACTGAGTGGTGAAGTCTCAATTCACTTTTTCAGGAATCGA
This sequence comes from Lathyrus tuberosus, assembly GCA_022829125.1. Lineage (NCBI taxonomy): Eukaryota > Viridiplantae > Streptophyta > Magnoliopsida > Fabales > Fabaceae > Lathyrus > Lathyrus tuberosus. Next base: position 12,645,520 of record JALAZF010000062.1, on the reverse strand, counting down.
CTCCCTCAAAGTATCCTTTAATTCTCACCGTTTTCCTATCTTAATTTCACTCTAGTCCGGGTGTAGGACTTTGTCTCACCACACAAATAGTACCCTGCACACAGAAAACCCAAGCAGAACAGGTATATATACAGATATAAAGACATATAGGCAAACAAGAAAATAAATAACATAGATATAAACAAGTTAGGGGAAACCCTCGAATTCTCCCCAATGAAGACGCCATTTCTGTCGCGGTGAGAATCAGATATCAAGCTATTGGATTAACTTGAATCACAATTTTTGAAATTCACCACCGGTCTTTATTTTATCCAAAGGAAAGGGTTAAAGATCGAAAAACCTAATAAGATCTAAGGTTCGGGGGTTGGTTACGCCTAGGGAAGGTATTAGCATTCTAAACGTCCATAGTACTCTACGGGAATCTCTTGTTAATACTTATGTTATCTATTGCTTGCTTGCTAAAGATATTTGTTAAGGGAAAGAACCTCGAGGTTGATGGCGATGCTTAAAAATCAATCGACTTCCAAGGGAAAAAATGGCTCGATGTGAATCGAGAGTTTATTTTAAAAAAATGGTTTGAATATACAGGAGAGGAACAAAGATCAACATAACATTGTTACATCATTAGTGCAAAATACGAGTAAGAGAATAGTCAGAACAAGAATCGGAAAAATAATAAAAATATTCTTTTTAAATGATCAAAAGATAACTAAATCTTTTTGGATTTTTTTAGAATTAAGAAAATTTGATTTAAAATAATTAACCAAATTAAAGTCTAATATTTAATAAAATTAATCCCCAAATGGATTAATTAATATTAAATAAGAGACATTAATATAATGAATTTTTTTTTTTGTTTTTAATATAATAGAAATAAAAAAACTAAACTAAATAAATAGAAAAAGAAAAACAAGAAAATAAGTAAATTAAATGAAACGGGTCAGATTGCTTGAACAAACAGGGGTACATTTAGAAAAATGAAATCCAGGCCCAACAACAAGGGCCCACACGCAGGGCAGTCTACCACAGACCCCAGTCAACTGAGTTGACTTCTGGGAGGAATTCTGTGCGATGGATCATCTAGAAAGTCAAAATTGGACTCATCCCAGGGTCAGAACGTGCCGGTGTACGGTAGGACGAGAGGATAGTGCGCATGAGATCATTGGGATGATGTTGATGATGCATCAGGGAGACGACACGTGTCGTCCTGAGAAATCCAGATTGCACTACGCAATGACACGTAGGCCGGGGGATAACTATGAAACGGATAAAAAGACATGAGGTTCATAAGACAAACCCTTCATCTCTTTCTCTACTCCCTCTCTCAACGTCTCTCTCAATGTCTTTCTCTCTGAAATGAACTCGCCGGAGACAAAACCGCGCATGCCCGCCGCGCCCCTCATTACTCACAATTTCATCACACATACACCATCCTGCTTCTCATTCTCAATCTCTCTCGCAAGCTATGAACCAACACGTGCGCACAGTTTTTTCAAATAGAGCAGATTGGTGGCAGCAATCATTAATCAGACATTCAAATATGCGATAAAAGTGAGGAGTTGATCGAGATTACCTATCGGAGTCGTCCGACGCGTCTTCAACGGCGAAGTTCGGTACACTTCGAGTTCATATTTCCCTTTAATTTAGAATTCTTCGCTCTTTTTCAATGGCCATACTATTGTTCTTCTTTCTCTGTGTATGCATGTGTTCTTTTTGTGATGATGCCGACGATGGGAACGACTTCAGCGGCGATTTACGCGATGGATGGTGGTGATGCGGGTAGGTTCAATGGTTGTGCGACTTCGACTCCGTGCTTTGTTTCGACACACTTCAGGTTCTGACTTCGTTGTCTTCTTCGTGTGTGTAGATGTAAATTTCTGTGTAGGAACCTTCTGTGAGTTTTGTTTTGAACTGGTATGATATTGAAACACTGATATTGTGTTTTTTCGTTCGTAGTCTGTATGTGTGTGAGTGGATCTTGGAACTTTGTGAGGTGAGTTTTGAATATTTTTTCTCACTAATTTTCTGCTCCCTCTGTGTGAATCTAATTCTGAAAACTCTGTAGGTGGGTATATGTGAATTCTGATTGTCTGTTGTTTTCCCTTTTAACTGCTGCGTGTGGACCTTTTTATAAGCTTTAGGATGAAACACGAATTTAAATTCCAATTAAACCTTGCTGAGTCTTGTTTTGGAAAACAAATGATGTTGTCTTGAACACGTGATTATGAGTCGATTGACCTTTCCTAATTCCGTCTGATTGTGTTTTGAGTAGTTTCCATTTTGGTTTGGAACTTGTCTGATCGTGTCGGTTATGATTAGAAAACTTTCCGTATATAATTTAATAGCTTCCCTTTTCAATCGATCCTGCTTGATCATGTTGACAATTTCGTTTTGGAAAAGAGTTATGGCATTCTAATTTTATTTTGACACGCTTGGAACATGTTCTGGATGTTTTGGAAAGAATTTAAAATATGTCTCAAACATGTTTTGATTTGTTTTGGAATGAATTCAGTGTAATTGCCTTCCATATTCAACTGCTTTTGCTTGTGAATTAACTATTACTGACTTCTTTTTTTTAAGCGAATATCACAATAATACTTTGTTTTATCTATCTTTGACAGGCTTCTGCAGTTCTTGAAAAATCTCGGTGTTCGTAGTGCCGGACTTGGTGACAGCTTAAGTGCGCCTCTTATGAGCTCCCATTCATGCTTAATATCTGTTACAGCCATATTCATGGTGGTTCGTGAATTGTTTGGGAATTGATGAAAAGCTTCTTGATGGGTACAAAGTGTGACTACACCATCCACAACGTCAACAATAAAGCGGATGTCCATCAAATTCATGGGATCATGGCTGTAGTTTCATGCTTAGGAACTCACTTTTTGTGAAAACGTGATTGACCCACTTCCTTTGTTCTTGTACCCTGTAATTTCCAATTCATCATCAGCAAAGCTTGTGAATTTGTAAAACCAAGTATATGATAGCCTTGTGTTCTCATATATCACATCTGGAAGCAACTTGCACACTTAACTCAAGACCAAACTGAACACAATCCATTCATGGCTTGGACTTGGAAAAGAATCATTGCCTGGCCTTCTTTACGCTTGTAAAAATAAAATTTTCAATTAAAAACTTTGTGTGCCAATTACACTTTGAAATTATGTCCATCTTGTTCCAATTTACGGCAAGTGACCTTTTAAACTCACTCTTGTATCACCTATGTAGCTTATAGCTTAAAATGAAATTGGTAGTGAGAGTTACTTGAGCTTAGCATACGAGGTCTTTGTGAACCTAACTTGAATTCTTGTAAAGAACATGATCATGAATTTCACTTTAAGAACTCTTTACTAAATCTTGATTCAAGAACGCTTATCACTTCAACCCATATTAATCACAAACTAGAAAGTCCAATCTTTTAAGATCAAAAGAATTAACTTTATGAATAAGAACAACGCCTTGTTTGACCTTTGTTACCCGTACAATCAAAACGTAGATGATGATGAACTCAGTACATGAACCATGAAGATATAACCTGTAATATCCTTTGCTATGAAAATCATAACCAGTCCTCAAATGACTATGCTCGACACCAAAGAACATGAAGTCTTAATTCTTCTTGAGACACACTGAAACTTATGAGAAACTCTGAGGAAACTAACCTGTATAAAATCTTAGGACCCCATTAATCAGAATTCGTTGATCATGTCTTGAGGTACTTGACTGAGAGAATGAACACCAACTCCACTTGAAAACAATGTTCCTACACAAGCCTGTTAGTAATAAAAGCATGCAGATGTGTGAAATGATGCACAAAGAGGTGGAATTTATGGTCAAAAATTAGGGTGTGACAGATGCCCCTATATAAGTTGCTTCTATCCGGAGATATGGAGATTGAAATCTTCGTCTCGACGTGATAGGAGAGACTTAAATAAAAACATGCACAATTTTTGGCCCTAAGATGCCACAAATGCATATGATATGATATGAAAATGGTATGAAATGAATGCAAGACAGAGATCCTGAGGGGAATGATGCCACAGGGGAAAAGGTGTTACAGTTGTGTCAGAAACGAATTGAAACAAAGCAAAGTATCTGGAAAACATCATCCACGAACGGCATTGGATGAAAAAAAAAAGCACCAAACATCCAATAATGACTTTGGATGAAAGGTAAACTAAGAAGGCAACAGGTAAGAATGAGACAAAATAATTTAATCCGAGAAGGCATCGGACACAAAGAAACCAGTCATCCAATAATGGCTTTGAACGAAAGGTACAATCACAATATCTAATAATGGCTTTAGATAAATGTGAACAAAGTAAAGAAATCAGACATCCAATAATGGCTTTAGATGAATATAAACAAAGACTCGATCTGGAAGAACATCAGATGGTAAAGAAACCAAACATCCAATAATGGCTTTGAATGAAGGGTAAACTCACAATATCTAATAATGGCTTTAGATGATTGTGAACAAAAGACTCGATCTGGAAGAACATTCGAAAGAGGGACCCATTCAGAAAAGCATCAGATGGTAAAGAAACCACACATCCAATAATGGCTTTGAATGAAAGGTAAACTCACAATATCTAATAATGGCTTTAGACAAAGTGAACAAAGACTCGATCTGGAAGAACATCAGAAAATGGGACACATCCGGAAGAGCATCAGATGGTAAAAGCGATGTTATTCTAGAAAAGCATCAGAATAAAGTCACATATCCGGAGGAACATCGGATAAACAAGGTCATATCCGGAAGAGTATCAGATAGACATAAAGGGGGCTCTGGAAAAACATCAGGAACGGACACATCTGGAAAAACATCAGATGGTAAAAGCAAGGTCATTCCGGAAAAGCATCAGAATCAACAAGGCGATATATATGGAAGAGCCTCAGATACCAAAGACTCAATCTGGAAGAACATCAGAAATAGAGACACATCTCGAAAATCATCAGATGCAAAGACGTATCTGGAAGAACGTCAGATAGACACAAAGACGGTTCTGGGAGAACATCAGAACAAATATACATATCCGGAAGAGCGTCGGATAGATTTTGGAAAAACATCAGAATCAAAGGTAATATCTGGAAGAACATCAGATAAGTTCTGGAAAAACATCAGAAACAAAGTCGTATCTGGAAGAACATCAGATAGACACAAAGGGAGTTCTGGAAGAACATCAGAACAAAAGTACATATCCGGAATAACATCAGATAGGTACAACAATATATGTTTGGTAGGTGCCAACTGAGTTGGACTTTTGACGACAAGGTGAGACGTGGATAACGACAGGACCTATGGAGAATGCAAATGAGGATGAAACATTCTTGCTATGTGTATGTATATGAATTATGCCATGATATATGATTAAATGCAAATGCAGGTGTAATGCAGATGTCGACGACACGACTCGACTCTTTTGTGAAGAAGACAAGACTGAAAGACTAATTCCTCAACACGGAGATCAATGCCATTCTGCTTTGGGACTAAAGATGCTACTGAGCACAAATCTGGCACACTGGTAAACTGTATTAAGTTGGCGATCCTTGTAGGAAGAATGGAAAGCTGCATGGGGATTCTTCAAGTAAACTGCCCCAGATTAGTTGACTGTTGTATATGAATTGATAATTGCTTCAGCTGGATTGATTCTGTAAATGACTGCTTAACTGTGCACTTGGAAAGCTTGCCCCAGTCTGAGGCTTGGAAGATATCATGAATAAACCAATTCTGAAAAGACTTGCACTGTAACAAATCTTGAACTGATTCTCAATAGGATCTAGAAGGAACTTGCCCCTGATTGGATCACTGACCAAGTTTCTCAAATGTTTGAAAATTCCTTAAGCGGAAGCCAGATTGCAAACAAAAGTGTTCATACAAACATAGTAAATGCAAAGTTCATGCAACTTTTGAAATCAAAATCATTTTTAGAAAGGGGTAAAACAATAGGGTCACTGGTCAGAACACGGTGGTTCAAGACGTTTAAAAGTGAAAAATAAAGCAAAAAAAGCGTGATGCCAAAAAAATGATCTGCAAAGATCTTTAGTAGTCAGTTTACGCAACCTCGTTGTAGTATGCTTTCAAAATAACCTTGCTCCAATTAGGTCTTTTGAGGGTTATAACGTGGCCTGGTTCACGGTTTAAGAAACAAAGGATAAAGGCTCAAAGTTTATTTGTACCCACCCAATCTTCGTGATAATCTCCAGTCCTACACTCAGTTAACTCAGACTTTGCACTCAGGTTCCCATAGGTTAGGGATTGCATTGATGATAGTGATGATGGTTCAGAAGTTAAGGGACTTTTGAGGTGACAATCACTACTTCCTTATAACTCTTGGTTGTTTTTTTCATTGAGGATTTGATGGTAAGGATTTAAAGATTTCTCCCTAACTTTTGCCTGAACTGTTTCTCGTGAATCTTACAGTCAGTGGGATGCCCCGATTTTTTGTCTGCCTAAGTCTCCTTCACAGGTTTCGACTTAGCGAGCTTTTTCCTTTTTTGATTTTTTTATCTTTTTTTTTTGAAAGAAAGTGACTGCTTGGCTTAATGATTACGGCGAACCATCATCGACCTTTGACTTGAAAGACATCTTCGACACTTGCTTGTTGCGTACGAAGGAAAAATTGAGAATGCAACCTTTTTGTTGAAACATGTCTTGCATGAAACTCTTGTATTTGAATGCACAATCCAGTTAACTGAGAACTACCCTACCCCAGGTTAAGATTGCGGGTTTTTACTTGTAAATAAAAGAAACTCCTACTTCAAGGCTCAAAGGGGTTGACGGGGGGTTATCTTCCCGATTTCTCCACTGTTTGGGAATTGAAACAATGCCTTACATCGTCAGCAAAGTTTTGATTTGAAAGCATACCAGCAGCAAATATGGGTATTTACGTTATCATCATCCTCCCTCCAATCTTTGCATAATCAAGAGAAAGGGGAAAAGAGATAATAATTTTTTTGTTTTTTGTTTTTTTTTTCGAAAGATAAAGCGTAAAAATGTAAATACAAAAGCAAATGAAATTGAATCCAAAAGTTGCAATGCTCATTTTATTAATTATGAAAGTACAAACATAAATCGAAAGCAAATAGATAATACAAATAAGGAAAATGCAAACAATAAGAAACATGGTCTAGTGACTAATCAGAAACAAGAGTGAGCTGTCCTATCTGAAACACTGAAGCCTGCTGAAGTCAACTGAAGCTTCACTTGTCATGCCCTGGCAGAGGATTGTTCTTGACATTCGGATTGGTGTCACGAAAGGAGAGAATACCAATTCTGATCAGCTCTTGTACTTTAGCCTTCAATGCAAAGCAATGTTCCAAGTCGTGGCCTGCGCCACCTTGATGGTATTCATAATGAAGATCGGCCCTATAACTGGCTGGAAGAGGATTTGGAGGAGGAGGCAAAGGCCTTGTGGTAATCAAACCTTTCTGAACTAGCCCAGGATAAAGTGCAGTGTATGTCATTAGAATAGGATCAAAATTATTCCTATTACGGTACTGATTCTGTCCAACAACTGGACGTTGAGGAGCTGGTCGTGGAGCAGTAACCACAGGTCTAGGCTCGGAGAAAACTAGAGCTTGAAACACTGGTCTGGAAGTCTGACCAATCATAGCAGTAGATGCAAGATGTGGAGAATAGTCGGAAGGTAAGCCAAACATTGGCCAAGTGGAAGGTGGCATTTGAACCGGTGGAGGATCAACGCTTGAAACTTCCTAGATGACAGTCCTTTGGGGTTGCTCTCCTCTAGCAATCAAAACTTGGAACATTTCAGTGAATAAACAGGGGTACATTTAGAAAAATGGAATCCAGGCCCAACAACAAGGGCCCACACGCAGGGCAGTCTACCACAGACCCTAGTCAACTGAGTTGGCTTCTGGGAGGAATTATGTGCGATGGATCATCTAGAAAGTCAAAATTGGACTCATCCCAGGGTCAGAACGTGTCGGTGTATGGTAGGACGAGAGGATAGTGCGCATGGGATCATTGGGATGATACTGATGATGCATCAGGGAGACGACACGTGTCATCCTGAGAAATCCAGATTGCATTACGCAATGACACGTAGGCCGGGGGATAACTATGAAACGGATAAAAAGACATGAGGTTTATAAGACAAAACCTTCATCTCTTTCTCTACTCCCTCTCTCAACGTCTCTCTCAATGTCTTTCTCTCTGAAATGAACTCGCCGGAGACAAAACCGTGCATGCCCGCCGCGCCCCTCATTACTCACAATTTCGTCACACATACACCATCCTGCTTCTCATTCTCAATCTCTCTCGCAAGCTATGAACCAACACGTGCGCACAGTTTTTTCAAATAGAGCAGATTGGTGGCAGCAATCATTAATCAGACATTCAAATATGCGATAAAAGAGAGGAGTTGATCGAGATTACCTGTCGGAGTCGTCCGACGCGTCTTCAACGGCGAAGTTCGGTACGCTTCGAGTTCGTATTTCCATTTAATTTAGAATTCTTCGCTCTTTTTCAATGACCATACTATTGTTCTTCTTTCTCTGTGTATGCCTGTGTTCTTTCTATGATGATGTCGGCGATGGGAACGACTTCAGCGGCGATTTACGCGACGGATGGTGGTGATGCGGGTAGGTTCAATGGTTGTGCGACTTCAACTCCGTGCTTTGTTTTGACACACTTCAGGTTCTGACTTCGTTGTCTTCTTGGTGTGTGTAGATGTGAATTTCTGTGTAGGAACCTTCTGTGAGTTTTGTTTTGAACTGGTATGATATTGAAACACTAATATTGTGATTTTTCGTTCGTAGTCTGTATGTGTGTGAGTGGATCTTGGAACTTTGTGAGGTGGGTTTTGAATATTTTTTCTCACTGATTTTCTGCTCCCTCTGTGTGAATCTAATTCTGAAAACTCTGTAGGTGGGTATATGTGAATTTTGATTGTCTGTTGGTTTCCCTTTCAACTGCTGCGTGTGGACCTTTTTATAAGCTTTAGGATAAAACACGAATTTAAATTCCAATTAAACCTTGCTGAGTCTTGTTTTGGAAAACAAATGATGTTGTCTTGAACACGTGATTATGAGTCGATTGACCTTTCCTAATTCCTTCTGATTGTGTTTTGAGTAGTTTCCATTTTGGTTTGGAACTTGTCTGATCGTGTCAGTTACGATTCGAAAACTTGCCGTATATGATTTAATAGCTTCCCTTTTCAATTGATCCTGCTTGATCATGTTGACGATTTCGTTTTGGAAAAGAGTTATGGCATTCTACTTTTATTTTGACACGCTTGGAACATGTTCTGGATGTTTTGGAAAGAATTTAAAATATGTCTCAAACATGTTTTGATTTGTTTTGGAATGAATTCAGTGTAATTGCCTTCCATATTCAACTGCTTTTGCTTGTGAATTAACTATTACTGACTTCTTTTTTTTAAGCGAATATCACAATAATACTTTGTTTTATCTATCTTTGACAGGCTTCTGCAGTTCTTGAAAAATCTCGGTGTTCGTAGTGCCGGACTTGGTGACAGCTTAAGTGCGCCTCTTATGAGCTCCCATTCATGCTTAATATCTGTTACAGCCATATTCATGGTGGTTCGTGAATTGTCTGGGAATTGATGAAAAGCTTCTTGAAGGGTACAAAGTGTGACTACACCATCCACAACGTCAACAATAAAGCGGCTGTCCATCAAATTCATGGGATCATGGCTGTAGTTTCATGCTTAGGAACTCCCTTTTTGTGAAAACGTGATTGACCCACTTCCTTTGTTCTTGTACCCTGTAATTTCCAATTCATCATCAGCAAAGCTTGTGAATTTGTAAAACCAAGTATATGATAGCCTTGTGTTCTCATATATCACATCTGGAAGTAACTTGCACACTTAACTCAATACCAAACTGAACACAATCCATTCATGGCTTGGACTTGGAAAAGAATCATTACCTGGCCTTCTTTACGCTTGTAAAAATAAAATTTTCAATTAAAAACTTTGTGTGCCAATTGTCGCTCCCGGGATTTTCATCCTAGTACAAACGCGAAAGTGGCACTGAAACAGAGTCGCCAGCAATGTGTATTTATCCCAAGAGACGAAAAGGAAACACTGCATAAACCTGAAGGGAAGGAAAGAACATGGTCTTGCGACCAAGAGAAATGGGTTCGGGAGTCGGTTACGCGAGAGGAAGGTATTAGCACCCCCTCGCGTCCATCGTACCCGATGGGATCCACGCTTGCTTGTCTCGATCAAAGGGTGATGGAAAAGAATACTGGAAAAGGAACGAAAAGAGAACTGGAAAAGGAACGAGAAACAAATGTAGGGAAAATAAAAGAAGTGCTCGCATGGGCCCTACCCCACTGCCTACGTATCTCATCGGGAATATGAGAATCAGAGCGACGTAGTTCCCCTCACTAGGGATGAATTGTTTGTGTTTTTTAGAGAACGGCTTACGTCCTAGCTCAGGTGTTGCAGGCTCGCTGGTCCGAGTGCGTTACCATCTTGCAAGAGAACGAGTAGAAGCGCGTTCGTACGCTAAGAGTGAATGAGGTGAGAAAAGAATTCCCGAAGGAAAAACGTTATTGTTTGTTTTTTGTCTTTTAGAAGGAAGTGTTTTGGATTTGTTTGCATATGACAGTGTATCTGGATCTTAGCCATTGGAATGTGTACATTCTCACATTCCAAGATGGAATGGGTAAGAAAGCACACTAAGAGTGAAGAAGACCCCCACACTTAGTTCCAATTGTCAAGGTTCAAACACACTAGCATACTTGTGTTTATTAAGTGTTTTTGTTGATTAAGAAATGAAGAAGTGTTTTTTATTTGTACCTTCAACAAGTATTGCATTTAAGTCCCTCATACAAGATCAAATGTTTAACACATTGACCCAAGATGGGCTATATGCTATACATTCTAAGATTATAAGAGAAGACCCCTTATAACCTTTTCTTTATATGAAAGGCCTAAATGCAATAAATGCCCACCTTTATTAGATATTTTGAATTTTCTTTGAGATGAGAAGATGAAAGACTCAAGGGAAGAAGAAAGGTAAAATCTATGTGATCTAAGACCCCATCCTAATTGATTAGTTAAGGGAGTGATCCTAATGGTTTGTGAGGTTGCAAAGCACTATCCTAAAAAAGGAGAAGAAGAACATAAGACGCAACTTACTTCCAAGATGGAAGTTAAGTTGATCTTAAAGAGGGATGGAGAAAATTAAGTAAACAAAGAAATAATTAATCATGAACTAAACAGAAATTAATCAACAATTAATCAAGAATAAGCGATTAAAATCAGGGTAAAAATAACCAAGCTAGAATTAAAATGCTAAGTAAGAAAAAGATGATTAAAATCTAATAAGAAGAGTTAATCTAAAATTTTAAAAATTAATCCTAAAATTTAATTCCAATTAAATTCTAACTAAAATCTAATTCTATAAAATCTAAGTAAAATTAAACTAATATTAAAAACTCACTTCCAATTTTAATTCCAAAAAATTAAATCTAATCTAATTCCTAAACCAATTAACTAGAACAACTAGTAAAACTAAGTATAGTTAAAGCCCAAAAATCTACACTAAACCACTAAAGGGTACAGTGCAAGAACATGAGGTGCAGACAACCATAGGTGCATGGGCCTTTGGCCTTCTGGCCCAAGAATCCAAGGGGTGTGCGAATAGTGGAATGGAGGGTGACAAATGAAAACAAAGGCCTGAGGCCCACTCTCACAGACCAATAAGTGCTTAAAAGAGAAGATAACCATTAGGGTTCTCACCGTCACCAACCTCTGTTCTTCTCGCCGCCGTTAGAACTCCCTCTCTCCTTCACCGTCCTCATTTCGTTCAACACCAAACCCCTTCATTCACTTCAACACACCGCCAGCAACGATCTCCACCTTCTTCGTCAACTTCCGATCGTAGTATCATCACGCCGTCATCATCTTTACTCAACCTTCAACAAAATCACCGCCACCGAAACACCTCCCTCCGCTCGCCTCCATGTCGTCCGTTCAAACAACAACAACAGCTCTCCTCCATTCTCACCGTTCCGACTTCGCCGGCACCAACCTCACTCGTCATGAACTACTCTCACTCTCACGACGCGATGCACTCGACCTCAATCTCTCTCTCACGGCGTGAAACAACACAGATACGAATTGAATAACACATCAACGCGGAATCAAAGTTCAGATCGAGCATGACTTACCTACCGGAGCAGTTCCGGTGACTCTTCAAAGTTGATGAAAACGAAGAGAAAACTAGAGATAATCGGCTCAGGTATGCGTGCTTTACGTACTAGCTTCCGTCGTCTTCTTCAATTCAACATTCTTCTTCTTCTACTTGATTCTATGTGTGTTGAATTCACGTTGCGCCGAAATTACAAAAGAGTTGTGGATCTGTTACGTATTCTTGCTATGGAGTCTAGATCAAAAGATTGATGGAATCTTCTCTGTGTTAATTCTGTAACAGGTTAAATTGAAGTTGAAGACGATGAGGAGAAAACTGTTGCGACTGGTGCAATTTGCGAGTTTTTGGAGCTTGTTACAAATTGAAAATTCGCGGAGTTGGCGAATTACGGAAGAACGAAGATGATGAGGAGTTTTCTATGATTTTCGCGGTTGTGAATTTTTGATTTCTGCAGGTTACAATGGAGTAATCGCAGAGTTGTTGAGAAATTGAGGTGAAGATGAAGTGCAGAAGATTGAAGATGAAGAGAAAAAAGATGGAGAGATCGAAGGTAGTTGCAGAGTGAAAAGTGAAGATTGGTGATGAAGAAATGTGTAGAATGCCGAAGAGACTTGAAGAATGAAGGTAGTGTCGGTTTTATAGAGAATTCGGATGAGGGCAAATTGGTATTTACACACTGAAATGCAGTTAGAGTTTGTTAGAGGTTTTGAATCAGTTAGTTTTTTCTGTTATTGTTGGTTAGAATTTGGTTAGTGGAAAATGTTAAGAGTTAAAAACAGAGGAAAGATCTGATCAGTTATGAGAATTAGAAAACTGTTATGAGTTTTTTTTTGAACTGCTCCCATTTGAATATGTAACTCATGCCTTCTGCTATATTTTTCTTGGAGCTACTATGAGATTTTTATGTAGTTTCTTCTGTTATTAAATCCCATCCTCTGAAGAACTTTTATCTGCCGTTGCTGAATTTCCATAGCCCACTTTTGTGATCTCAACGACATCAGACTCACTGATCAGATCTCTCGATCTTTTGTCTGAAAGCAAGCGTGTGGCCAAAACTCTTTGTTGACCACATTTATAAAAACTCTCCATGTTCTCACCTTATCCAACTTAATCTCTCATAATTGAAGGCTATCACTGATGCGAATAATCCGTCTACGACCAAGAGTCAGAGCAGCGCTGCCTGCAGGTTCAAGAATCTCCGGCTCTACTAAATCCTTCTGATAGTAGGCTATTGATACATTAGGCAAACAATTTTTGAGTTCGGTAAGGGAGACTCAAATTTGGTGGCCGGAAGAAAGTCAAAACAAGAGTAGAGCCTTCTTCTACCATATGAATAGCTGCTGAACATATAACAAGGAATCGTCACTGTTTGGTGTCAATGAAGATCACCTCTGCCATCTCATCCTAGAAATAGTATCGGCAACTTCAGTTTTCAACAATACCATATCTTGGCATAATCTTAGTACCACGTTTAGGCAATAAGTGAATGTAACAAAAGACCCCATCAACTGGACTTAGAGAACTAGTTTATGGATATAGAGTAAAAAAAAATGGACTTTGAATGGACCTTTTTTAATTTGACATGAGCTTTGATTTGGAATGTGGTTTGGATATTGGTTTTAAATGGTCATGGAAATGGTTGTGTACATGGTTTGTAAATGGATATAAAATGGAATTGGTTTAGTAATTTGGATATTTGAAAATGAACATGGTTAAAATGGATACTAAAATATGGACATGGGCTAAAAATATAGTTTTATGATCTATGGATATCAAGAATGCGGAGTTGATTTAACTTTGGATATGGATATTAAAACGGACAATGGGACTAAAAATGGATATTAGGAATTGGACTCTTGCAATGGATTAATCAAAGAAAATGGTTTAAGAAAAGATTATGAAAACATGGATTGACGAAAATGGATATTGGATATTGACTTTGGAATTAATGAAAATTGGTATTAAATGAATATGGGTCAGAAAATGATTTGAAACGAATATCAAAATGGTTATGGGTTAGAAAAAAAGAGTCGTGTCTCGAATCCCAAGTAAGTCACATGATTATATTCAATCCACATCCAACTTCAGATCCAAAGTGACTAGGAAAACCTCAGATCAGGAAGATTACAATGAGGAGAATTCAACCTCTTGCTCTAACTTAACAGGGAGTAGAAACCGACTGAATCCCTTATGAATAAGGCCAAGAAAATCCTTTGATCCCACGTCTTAGAAGACCAATGCAATGATATGATTATGAGTTATGACCTCATGGATATGCAAATGATTGCGAAACATAAGCCAGAAAAAGGTAGGGCAAATTTTGGGGTGCTACAGCTGCCCCTATTCAATCGACTTGGACCTGAAAGGATGATAGCAACTGCTTTCAGACATTCAAGGTACAAGGTGATTGAATACAAAAAGAACCGCAAAATTTGCACTCTGTGAGAAGAATAAAAGGGATATAAACCCAACCAAATGAACTCTGCTTGAATAAAACTTTGGTGATAAAGAATAACAATAGAGAGATGTCTTTTGTACGACGCCAGATGACTACTGGCTTGCCACACTGTGGGTGGACTTTAACAATGTCTTTTGTACGACGCCAGGAGACTACTGGCTTGCCATACTGTTGATGGACTTTAGCTGCTCTGCCATTCTAAACAATGGACTTTTACCAGTTCGTGCTGGATTTTTGCCAATCTGTCGTTGGACTTCAATGATTACCAAACAGGCTTTGGAATCTCAAAATTGCCATCCTCAGATGGACTTTTGCAGCTTTGCCAAATTAAACTTGGACTTTGATGCTTACCAAACCGGCTTTGGAAGCTTTTCCAAATGATCATCCCACCTGCTGGGTAATATCATATGCTGGCACTTTGCTGAAGAAGAGATTCCCTTGATCTATTTAGACCCTGCTGGGGAAATGAGAGATCTAAGAAGACAACGCTGTAAGGGAGACAACCAAACATTGTCAAGGAATGGACGAAGATAACACATTGTCATAGGGATGACAGAAAGGAAATTCCACCGTAGGAATACATCGTCATGGGGATGACGGATAGAAAATCTGAAAAGATAACACATTGTCATGGGGATGACAGAAAGAAAATTCCACCGTAGGAACACATCGTCATGGGGATGACAGAAAGGAAACTCGATCGAAGGAAACACATTGTCATAGGGATGACAGAAAGACGACCCAACTGAAGGAACACATTGTCATAGGGATGACAGAAATAAAGTTCTGAACACCCGACCGAAGGGACACATCGTCATAGGGATGACAGAAAGACGACCCAACTGAAGGAACACATTGTCATAGGGATGACAGAAAGGAAACTTGAAAGAGAACACGTCGTCAAAGGGTTGACGGGAAGAAAACCTAACAGAAGGAACCATATTGTCATAGGGATGACAGAAAGAAAGCCCGAACACCCGACCGAAGGGACACATCGTCATAGGGATGACAGAAAGCAGACTCGACCAAAGGAAGCACATCGTCAAAGGGTTAACGGAAAGAAGACGCCTGACCGAGGAAACACGTCGTCAAAGGGGTTTGACGGAAAGAAGACCTGACTGAAAGAAGACTTCATCAAAGGGTTGACGGGAAGAAATTCTATACGAAGAAACACATCATCAAAAGGGTTTGATGGAAAGAAGTGCTATAAGAAGACCTGAAAAGGAAGAAGCACATCGTCAATGGGTTGACGGAAAGAAAAACTGACTAAAGGAATCACGTTGTCATAGGGATGACAGAAAGAGAAATCCACCGTAGGAACACATTGTCATGGGGATGACAGAAAGGAAACATGTCCGAAGAAACACATCGTCATAGAAATGACGGAGAGGAAACTTGTTTTTGGGATGTCGTCATCAAAGGGTTGATGGACAAGGACTGATCGAGGGTAAGATCGATGTATGACCTACGACCCTGGAGAAAGGTAAGCAGAGGGGTAATTGTAATGTCTGCTGGGGATATGCCACCGTTTTGACTGGAATTTGATTTGGGCTTTCGTGCAAGGTACCAAACCTGGCTTATGCTTCGCATGCATATGTTTGAATTTTCTTTCTATGGCGTAATGCTCCATACGAAATGGAAATGCTACGCGATTTTAGGATGCAATGATCACTATATGCCAAATGCTGACGCATGCTCGGGCTACCGGGAAAAGAAGAGTGTGCCAAGTACAACTGGACTTTGCTGGCAAGGATAAGTGAAACCTGATGGTGATTGTTTTTTTTTTCAAAGGCGAAATCTTTCTGGGTACCAATGGGGATTGGATTTTGTATGAAGTGCCAATAGGGATTGGACTTTTGGTTTGAAGGAAACGCCAAAAGGGATAGAATTTCAGGTTTTTGAAATATACCAGCAAAGTGGGTTGTGGATGGACGCCGAGCAAGGTTGGGCTACGGATTTCTGTTTGGTTTTACAAGGTTTCATACAATGTTATGCTAATGATATGCGATGATGATTATGCTACAATGTTTATGATATGCAACAGGAGCACTCCAGCAAAATAAATGCTGAAGAGACGAGGCTAACTCCACTGGGGGTAACAAACTGAACCGCTTTCAAGGTCATAACTGCTCGAGATCCCGACGAAACCTCCATTATGCAGGAAAGTGTGAACAACAAACGTCTGCTGGAGAAACATCCCCGGAATCTGTTGGAGAAAAAGTGCCAATGACAATCAACCTTTAACTTGCTGGGGAGAGCTAACCACCACTCCAAAATATGCTTGGGGACAATGATTGATGATATCAGCTCTGCTAGGGGACAAGATCAGACTTGGTCCTCTGTTGGGGATCTACCTTCTATCTTTACTCCGTTGGGGAGATGGGAACAACTTTACCGCAGGCTGGGGAAGCACAGACCCAACACTTTTACCCTGTACGAGGATATGAACTCTTGCTAAAAAGCAATAAACTTCGTCACACTGGCTAGGGGAGAGCGAACTCCTGAACTCTTGCTGAGGAGAATAATTCACAATCCTCACAATGCTCGGTTGAATGTGACAAAACTTCAGCTATCTCTGCTGGGGAGAGAGACTCTACTGGGGACGTCACGTGTCAGCTATCAACATGAACCCTGCAGATGTGATATGACCAAAAGAGGTGCCCCGATGCAACATAACCTGTAAATGAACATGTCTTTAAGATCCGGCATATCTTGCCCCATGACTTTGATTAACCGTCCTCCGGAGAGAATAACTTCTTGCACTCTTAGGGTGACCTGCCCCAGCCTTGAAATGAGTTGTGCCCCTGACTGTCTGATCTATGAAAGAGCACCTTTGACTAACTGACTTCGAGAGATTTGTTGAATCTCGACTTGATTGCCCCAAATTCTCAACATAGTTGCCCCAGATTAACTGAATCTTGGAATGGATCACCCATTTGATATGACTTGCCCCTGCTCAACGGAGTACTCGGGCACTTTGCACCTTAGATTAATCAATCTTTCCATTGTAGAGACTCTCCTGATCGAGCACTTACTCGCAAGTAAAACTGTTCGTTTAGAAAATGACAATTTTAATGCAATGCATATGACAGTTTTGAAATCCAAGTGTGTTCACTGGAAAAATGTTATGACATGTGGTGAACAAATCACTTAGTAGAATGTCACATTGATACCAACATGAATGGTAAGAAGATCCTTTTAGGAGTCAGGTTCGACGCGATCTTTACCGAAGTATGCTTTTGAAACAACCCTGCTTCAATTAGGTCTTTCGAAGGTTGTAACGTGGCCTGGTTCGCGGTTTTAAGAAAGAAAGGATATAAGGCTCAAAGTTTTGTTTTAACCCACCCATTCTCCTTGACGTTCTCCAGTCCTACATTCAGCTAACTTGACACATACGCTCACCTTTCAAAAAGGTTAATGAATAGTATGGGGATAGAAAGAACCCACACGGTTTTCAGAGTGACAGTCACCCCTTTCTCTTTGGTGTCTGTAGTCACACGACTTGTTTTTTATTCGAGGATTTTTCTTTTGTAATCCTTTTGTTTTTCGTTCTTTTGTTTTTGATATCCCTGATTTTGCCTGGACTGATCCTTTGTGAATCTTTTTTTTCCTTTTGAAGTCCAGCGGGATGCCCTAACTTTTGCCTAAGTCACTTGTTTTCAAGTCTTGACTTAGCGGGCTTTCTTCTTTCTTTGGCTCTTTTCTCTTTTTTTCGAATAAATCGTGTGACACAGGTTTGTCTTGACTTGTACAGGGTTGTGACCGTCTCACTCTTCGGTAGGTGAGGGATAACCGTGGATGTAATTGGTCCTTGAATAGGACGCTCCTTTTGAAATTTGAACGCACGATCAAATTAGCAGACACCTACCCTGCCCCAGGTTAGGATTGAGGGTTTTTCATTTTCAGAAAGAAACTCCTACTTCTAGGCTCAAAGGGGTTTGCAAGGGATTATCTTCCTTATATCTCCGGTGTTTGGGAATTTGAAACAATGCCTGTACATCATCAACAGGGTTTTGTCCCAAAAGCATACAATTGGAAGTTCTGCGTCTTTGAATATCATCATCCTCCCTAGGATCCTGCTTAAACAAGCATATGATATTGATAAAAAGTATGAGTGAACACGACTGGATTTAATCAAAACATGCATATTTATTTCATTATCATTATCAATCGAAAACAACAAGTTTTACAAATGAGTTTGCACTTTTTAACAGAAAAGAAACTACAAATGTAAAGAAATGACATGATCTAAATGATTGCCAGCTTCGAGGAACTGGGCCTTCCAAGCTTGATTTGCTAATGAGCTGGCCATCTTCAGAATTGCTCATCGAAGTCATTCTGATACTCATCTGCACAACTGCTCTCAGTGACTTCTTCCATATCCTGAACTGATGAACCCACATAACTGGACGAAGGAGAGTCGTGGATCTGAATGCCCTGAGGTGTGAATGAGAACATATTGGAGTCAAGAAGAGTCTGAACTTTGCTCCTGAGCACCTTACAGTCTTCAGTTGAATGTCCCTGTGCCCCAGCATGATAGTCACAACGGGCGTTGATATCAAAACCTGGTGGATACGGAAAAGGCACTGGCTTCAATTCCTTCGGCACTATCAATCCACCTCTGATCAAATCCGGCAACATCTGACTATACGACATTGGCAAATGAGCGAAACGCCTCTCTGCCTTTCTTGGCCTTTGTCGGGCATGCTGACGCGGTTGACGGCGATATGACCGTTGACTCTGAGAAGGTCCCTGATTTGCAGAAGGATATTGTCCCAGATATGAAGACCCATAAGATTGTTGGCTCTGAACAGTTGATATGTCCGAACACTGAGAACGAGGTGGTGAAGATTCCTGAATGTAACTATTTTCTTCCTCGAATTCTTCCTGAGAACTGACAACTGATTCATTTTCATTAGCTTGGAAGTTCGAGACGCCTTGGAGCTTTCCACACTTAACCAGGCTCTCGATACGTTCTCCCACCATCACCAGGTCAGAAAATTTTGTTGCCCCAGTGACAATCATCTTTTCCAAGTACGGCCCTTGCAAGGTATCCATGAACAAATCAACTAATTCTCTATCCGAAAGTGGCGGTTGAACACGAGCGGCTAACTCTCTCCATCTCTGAGCATACTCTCGGAATGATTCATTATCTGCCTGAGACAAGTCTTGCAAATGCATCCGGTTGGAAGCCATGTTAAGATTATAACTGTACTGCTTCACAAAGGCGTTGGCTAGATCTGACCATGATCGGATGCTACCACTCTGCAACTGCATATACCAATACAAAGATGCCCCACTTAGACTGTCTTGGAAACAGTGGATCATGAGCTTATCGTTGTCGATATGTGAGGTCATTCTTCTGCAGAACATCACCAAATGTAGCCTCGGACAGCTATCTCCTTTGTATTGCTCAAACTTCGGCATTTTAAACTTTGGAGGCATTACCAGGCCAGACACCAAACACATGCTCGAAGCATTCAAATCGAGAGTATCACGCCTCTCCAGGGCTTTAATTTTCTCGTCCAACACATGGTATCTTTCATCATCAATAGATCGTGGATCCTTAGGGTTCATCTTTGAAACTACCCCCTGGACATCTGGCATAGAGAAGGCAAAGCTCTGATAATCTGTGGCATCAAGAGAAGAAGAATGTCCGTCTCGGAAGATGGTACGCTCGTGTATAGCATGATTCTTAACAGGGATTCGCACAGGCTGAGCTTGGGCAACGTCGTTCACCAGAGGTGGAATGACATTCTCATTTCTTTGAACATTGGCCTCTCCCCTTGTCATGACGGCCATAGCTTCCATAAGTTGGTCCAACTGATGCTTCATCAATTCAACATCGGCCCTAGTCACAAACTGATTCTGTGAATTCATGATTCTTCCAGAAGCTGATTCAAGTCCAATACGAAAGTCGGGAAATCAAACTGCAGTTCAGACAAAGGATGGATGAGCTCTCTGATCTGGCCTGGAGAAGGGATATGCAAAATGATGCAAGATGCAAATGCAATGCAAAGGTATGAATGCAATAAAACATGGGATCAAAGCTTCCACATAGTCTGAATAATCACTGTGCTGTGCTGATGACTGAATAGGTTCATGAGTTTGCTCTGAAGAGCATACCGGAATACCAGAATACCAGAATATCGGCCTAATCAGAGCACCGACCCAATCAGAATACCGGGATGGCCAGAATGCCAGAATACCATAATACCAGGCTGATGAGTCCACACTGATAGGACATCCAGAATACCGGGTATGTTGAAGGTCAAGGTTACCTGCAAACCTGTAAACAACCCGCCCCTCTCACATGTGGGTACTAGGATATTCAGTATCCTGGGCTCTCAGGTCGAGAAATGATGATACGTTCACCATTTCTGGTTTGGCATCATCATCAATCGAGGATGCCTCAACTGATTCTCCAAAACGAAAGGTCCTCAGCTTCTGACACTGAGGTCGAGAAGCAATATTACATTCATCCCTCAGGGTACAGTACTATCGTCAATCGAGGAGTGCCTCTGCTGATTCTCTTTCAAAAAGGGATGTCCTATAGCAAGTTCCCAGCATTGGGTCCTCGGATCGAGAATGTGCAATGGGTTTGCCACGGAATGTGGTCTGCCACTGTCACAACTCGGGAGGAGTGCCGCAACTGAGTCCTCGGGAATGGTCACCAGAGTCGACAGTTCCTCAAGAGAATAACCACTGGCCTGCATAACATGCAGTAGCAGAAAGCTCCTGATAGAACCTCGTCTGGTTGTGGGTCTCATGAACAACAATACGTGGTCACCACCACGTAAGCGTCATGACTATCCACTCTAATACCTATGTGTGTACTCAAGCCTTGGTAGTGGGCTTATCTCTCAGAACACCCTGCTCGCCAAACAGAAAACAACAGCACGATCCAGCACAATAATGATATGTAATGCAGTAAATGCGATAAATACAGTAATGTACAGTAAAGCAGCAATACGGTAAATAATAATACCATACAACAGTAAATACCGCAAACAAAATACACCCAATGAAAGAAAAGCAAACAAGCGCTAGGATTGACTCGCTAAGGTAGATTGTCATCAGCAGAGTCCTGAGATGCTTCCCCAGCAGAGTCGCCAGCTGTCGCTCCCGGGATTTTCATCCTAGTACAAACGCGAAAGTGGCACTGAAACAGAGTCGCCAGCAATGTGTATTTATCCCAAGAGACGAAAAGGAAACACTGCATAAACCTGAAGGGAAGGAAAGAACATGGTCTTGCGACCAAGAGAAATGGGTTCGGGAGTCGGTTACGCGAGAGGAAGGTATTAGCACCCCCTCGCGTCCATCGTACCCGATGGGATCCACGCTTGCTTGTCTCGATCAAAGGGTGATGGAAAAGAATACTGGAAAAGGAACGAAAAGAGAACTGGAAAAGGAACGAGAAACAAATGTAGGGAAAATAAAAGAAGTGCTCGCATGGGCCCTACCCCACTGCCTACGTATCTCATCGGGAATATGAGAATCAGAGCGACGTAGTTCCCCTCACTAGGGATGAATTGTTTGTGTTTTTTAGAGAACGGCTTACGTCCTAGCTCAGGTGTTGCAGGCTCGCTGGTCCGAGTGCGTTACCATCTTGCAAGAGAACGAGTAGAAGCGCGTTCGTACGCTAAGAGTGAATGAGGTGAGAAAAGAATTCCCGAAGGAAAAACGTTATTGTTTGTTTTTTGTCTTTTAGAAGGAAGTGTTTTGGATTTGTTTGCATATGACAGTGTATCTGGATCTTAGCCATTGGAATGTGTACATTCTCACATTCCAAGATGGAATGGGTAAGAAAGCACACTAAGAGTGAAGAAGACCCCCACACTTAGTTCCAATTGTCAAGGTTCAAACACACTAGCATACTTGTGTTTATTAAGTGTTTTTGTTGATTAAGAAATGAAGAAGTGTTTTTTATTTGTACCTTCAACAAGTATTGCATTTAAGTCCCTCATACAAGATCAAATGTTTAACACATTGACCCAAGATGGGCTATATGCTATACATTCTAAGATTATAAGAGAAGACCCCTTATAACCTTTTCTTTATATGAAAGGCCTAAATGCAATAAATGCCCACCTTTATTAGATATTTTGAATTTTCTTTGAGATGAGAAGATGAAAGACTCAAGGGAAGAAGAAAGGTAAAATCTATGTGATCTAAGACCCCATCCTAATTGATTAGTTAAGGGAGTGATCCTAATGGTTTGTGAGGTTGCAAAGCACTATCCTAAAAAAGGAGAAGAAGAACATAAGACGCAACTTACTTCCAAGATGGAAGTTAAGTTGATCTTAAAGAGGGATGGAGAAAATTAAGTAAACAAAGAAATAATTAATCATGAACTAAACAGAAATTAATCAACAATTAATCAAGAATAAGCGATTAAAATCAGGGTAAAAATAACCAAGCTAGAATTAAAATGCTAAGTAAGAAAAAGATGATTAAAATCTAATAAGAAGAGTTAATCTAAAATTTTAAAAATTAATCCTAAAATTTAATTCCAATTAAATTCTAACTAAAATCTAATTCTATAAAATCTAAGTAAAATTAAACTAATATTAAAAACTCACTTCCAATTTTAATTCCAAAAAATTAAATCTAATCTAATTCCTAAACCAATTAACTAGAACAACTAGTAAAACTAAGTATAGTTAAAGCCCAAAAATCTACACTAAACCACTAAAGGGTACAGCGCAAGAACATGAGGTGCAGACAACCATAGGTGCATGGGCCTTTGGCCTTCTGGCCCAAGAATCCAAGGGGTGTGCGAATAGTGGAATGGAGGGTGACAAATGAAAACAAAGGCCTGAGGCCCACTCTCACAGACCAATAAGTGCTTAAAAGAGAAGATAACCATTAGGGTTCTCACCGTCACCAACCTCTGTTCTTCTCGCCGCCGTTAGAACTCCCTCTCTCCTTCACCGTCCTCATTTCGTTCAACACCAAACCCCTTCATTCACTTCAACACACCGCCAGCAACGATCTCCACCTTCTTCGTCAACTTCCGATCGTAGTATCATCACGCCGTCATCATCTTTACTCAACCTTCAACAAAATCACCGCCACCGAAACACCTCCCTCCGCTCGCCTCCATGTCGTCCGTTCAAACAACAACAACAGCTCTCCTCCATTCTCACCGTTCCGACTTCGCCGGCACCAACCTCACTCGTCATGAACTACTCTCACTCTCACGACGCGATGCACTCGACCTCAATCTCTCTCTCACGGCGTGAAACAACACAGATACGAATTGAATAACACATCAACGCGGAATCAAAGTTCAGATCGAGCATGACTTACCTACCGGAGCAGTTCCGGTGACTCTTCAAAGTTGATGAAAACGAAGAGAAAACTAGAGATAATCGGCTCAGGTATGCGTGCTTTACGTACTAGCTTCCGTCGTCTTCTTCAATTCAACATTCTTCTTCTTCTACTTGATTCTATGTGTGTTGAATTCACGTTGCGCCGAAATTACAAAAGAGTTGTGGATCTGTTACGTATTCTTGCTATGGAGTCTAGATCAAAAGATTGATGGAATCTTCTCTGTGTTAATTCTGTAACAGGTTAAATTGAAGTTGAAGACGATGAGGAGAAAACTGTTGCGACTGGTGCAATTTGCGAGTTTTTGGAGCTTGTTACAAATTGAAAATTCGCGGAGTTGGCGAATTACGGAAGAACGAAGATGATGAGGAGTTTTCTATGATTTTCGCGGTTGTGAATTTTTGATTTCTGCAGGTTACAATGGAGTAATCGCAGAGTTGTTGAGAAATTGAGGTGAAGATGAAGTGCAGAAGATTGAAGATGAAGAGAAAAAAGATGGAGAGATCGAAGGTAGTTGCAGAGTGAAAAGTGAAGATTGGTGATGAAGAAATGTGTAGAATGCCGAAGAGACTTGAAGAATGAAGGTAGTGTCGGTTTTATAGAGAATTCGGATGAGGGCAAATTGGTATTTACACACTGAAATGCAGTTAGAGTTTGTTAGAGGTTTTGAATCAGTTAGTTTTTTCTGTTATTGTTGGTTAGAATTTGGTTAGTGGAAAATGTTAAGAGTTAAAAACAGAGGAAAGATCTGATCAGTTATGAGAATTAGAAAACTGTTATGAGTTTTTTTTTGAACTGCTCCCATTTGAATATGTAACTCATGCCTTCTGCTATATTTTTCTTGGAGCTACTATGAGATTTTTATGTAGTTTCTTCTGTTATTAAATCCCATCCTCTGAAGAACTTTTATCTGCCGTTGCTGAATTTCCATAGCCCACTTTTGTGATCTCAACGACATCAGACTCACTGATCAGATCTCTCGATCTTTTGTCTGAAAGCAAGCGTGTGGCCAAAACTCTTTGTTGACCACATTTATAAAAACTCTCCATGTTCTCACCTTATCCAACTTAATCTCTCATAATTGAAGGCTATCACTGATGCGAATAATCCGTCTACGACCAAGAGTCAGAGCAGCGCTGCCTGCAGGTTCAAGAATCTCCGGCTCTACTAAATCCTTCTGATAGTAGGCTATTGATACATTAGGCAAACAATTTTTGAGTTCGGTAAGGGAGACTCAAATTTGGTGGCCGGAAGAAAGTCAAAACAAGAGTAGAGCCTTCTTCTACCATATGAATAGCTGCTGAACATATAACAAGGAATCGTCACTGTTTGGTGTCAATGAAGATCACCTCTGCCATCTCATCCTAGAAATAGTATCGGCAACTTCAGTTTTCAACAATACCATATCTTGGCATAATCTTAGTACCACGTTTAGGCAATAAGTGAATGTAACAAAAGACCCCATCAACTGGACTTAGAGAACTAGTTTATGGATATAGAGTAAAAAAAAATGGACTTTGAATGGACCTTTTTTAATTTGACATGAGCTTTGATTTGGAATGTGGTTTGGATATTGGTTTTAAATGGTCATGGAAATGGTTGTGTACATGGTTTGTAAATGGATATAAAATGGAATTGGTTTAGTAATTTGGATATTTGAAAATGAACATGGTTAAAATGGATACTAAAATATGGACATGGGCTAAAAATATAGTTTTATGATCTATGGATATCAAGAATGCGGAGTTGATTTAACTTTGGATATGGATATTAAAACGGACAATGGGACTAAAAATGGATATTAGGAATTGGACTCTTGCAATGGATTAATCAAAGAAAATGGTTTAAGAAAAGATTATGAAAACATGGATTGACGAAAATGGATATTGGATATTGACTTTGGAATTAATGAAAATTGGTATTAAATGAATATGGGTCAGAAAATGATTTGAAACGAATATCAAAATGGTTATGGGTTAGAAAAAAAGAGTCGTGTCTCGAATCCCAAGTAAGTCACATGATTATATTCAATCCACATCCAACTTCAGATCCAAAGTGACTAGGAAAACCTCAGATCAGGAAGATTACAATGAGGAGAATTCAACCTCTTGCTCTAACTTAACCGGGAGTAGAAACCGACTGAATCCCTTATGAATAAGGCCAAGAAAATCCTTTGATCCCACGTCTTAGAAGACCAATGCAATGATATGATTATGAGTTATGACCTCATGGATATGCAAATGATTGCGAAACATAAGCCAGAAAAAGGTAGGGCAAATTTTGGGGTGCTACACCAATTATACTTTGAAATTATGTCCATCTTGTTCCAATTTACGGCAAGTGACCTTTTAAACTCACTCTTGTATCACCTATGTAGCTTATAGCTTAAAATGAAATTGGTAGTGAGAGTGACTTGAGCTTAGCATACGAGGTCTTTGTGAACCTAACTTGAATTCTTGTAAAGAACATGATCATGAATTTCACTTTAAGAACTCTTTACTAAATCTTGATTCAAGAACGCTTATCACTTCAACCCATATTAATCACAAACTAGAATGTCCAATCTTTTAAGATCAAAAGAATTAACTTTATGAATAAGAACAACGTCTTGTTTGACCTTTGTTACCCGTACAATCAAAACTTAGATGATGATGAACTCGGTACATGAACCATGAAGATATAACCTGTAATATCCTTTGCTACGAAAATCATAACCAGTCCTCAAACGACTATGCTCGACACCAAAGAACATGAAGTCTTAATTCTCCTTGAGACACACTGAAACTTATGAGAAACTCTGAGGAAAATAACCTGTATAAAATCTTAGGACCCCATTAATCAGAATTCATTGATCATGTCTTGAGGTACTTGACTGAGTGAATGAACACCAACTCCACTTAAACCAATGTTCCTACACAAACCTGTTAGTAATAAAAGCATACAGATGTGCGAAATGATGCACAAAGAGGTGGAATTTTATGGTCAAAAATTAGGGTGTGACAGAATTAGGTCAAGAAACCCTAATTCCTGATTTTTTATGAATGCATCCCCTGAGGTTAAATTGACTTGATGATTGGGTCCATGATGTCCCTTGGAGCATCATAGGTTATGCTTTGAAGCATTGGGTCATGCCCAGAGGAAAATTTCCATCTGGAGGCCCTGGTCGACCAAACCCTAATTTTGGTGACACTGGTGATCTTGAGGCTTAATCCACCCAGAATGTTGCAGCCTTGTGCTTAATCCTTGAAGTGGGAGTCCTCTTGATCCCTTGGGGATGTTTGAGAGGTTAGACAAGTTGAAGATCATGTCATTCCTTGACTGAGCCTTTGTCTAAGAGCTCTGAGAGGGCTTGACACCCTAAGCTTGATTGTAGTGGATGCTCACCCATATTTTGGGAGACTAATGAGGCATGATGGATTACCCATATTGTGGTGATGATTTGCACAATGATGGGAAATCTTAGTGGTCAAAATTTGGGGTATGACAGATGCCCTTATTTAATCTTCCTGGACTCGACGGTGTGAATGGCGAAGGTATTCGGCCATTCGGGGTGCAAGAGGATTAAATATCGGAATACCCAAAATTTTGATGGTGGTTAAGAATGGCAGTTCATGCATCCTTCTTGTTTTGCTAAGCAATGATGCTTAGAAAAGGTAAACTTCCCCTCGATCCTGGTCTTCGGCCAAGGAACTGGTCCCAGTTTCTGATATAAACTTCCCCTCGATCCTGGTTTCCTACCAAGAAACTGGTCTAAGTTTCAGATGTAAACTTCCCCTCGATCCTGGTTTCCTACCAAGGAACTGGTCTAAGTTTCTGATTTAAACTTCCCCTCGATCCTGGTTTTCAGCCACGGAACTGGTCTCAGTTTCTGAAATAAACTTCCCCTCGATCCTGGTTTCCTACCAAGGAACTGGTCTTAGTTGCTGAAATAAACTTCCCCTCGATCCTGGTTTCCTACCAAGGAATTGGTCTAAGTTTCTTTTGTCAATAAACTTCTTGACAAGGGACGCTATGCGTAGCAGTTTTCCTCAAACTTCTAGGCAAATTTTCCTGGGTAGATACCATTTGATGGAAAAAATTTGATGTCAGACTTGCTGGGGAACCCAGTCGTCTGAGCTGTAGAGGTGTACAAACTTCTCTGTTGGAGACGCCATTTGTTGATTCTACTGGGGAAAATGAGTCTCTTGAGAGACTGCATTCTGCTTGAGTACTACATCATACTTTTCTCGGGATCTTCCCGAAGAAATGCCATATGATGTGATCTAATTTTGAGGTGTTGATGACCTTTTCGTCAGCGGATTTTTCAGAGAAAAACTGCCGTATTGCCGAATCTCTGATTAAGAGGCTTTCTCTGGGGATTTTCCTTAATCCGGGAAAACGAGGATATTATCTTCAATAGCGAAGTGTGATGTTTGTCTGAAGGTTCTCTGGCCTTTCAGAGGTTCAAGTTATCAAAGTGGTCGAGGAACCAACTCTAATCCAGAAATAAACTAGAGAAGAGAGATTGTTCAGACGCGACATTTCCTGACGAGGAAAGAACTGACAACTCGATTGAGAGGACTTTTATCACTAGGGGATAAGACCGACTAAAGTGATAGTGATGCAATATGAATGCGAATGTAAATCAATCATGCATGGTGTATGTATGTCTATGCTGACAAAACTGACACGACATACAACTGACGGATGAACGCGACTGGATACTCGGCCACCGCAGGGGACGAAGAAGCACCACTGCTTCAAAATAGCAATTATGCCTTGCTTAGGAGAAGTAGTCCCTGTGGGGGAGCGACCGTTGATCGGGACCGTTGATCGGGCTTAGGAGGTAAGAACTCGGCCAAGGGTGTCAGACGGAGTATTCGCATCTGACATAACTGATCCTTTGTTCAGGCACACTGGTTTAGAAGGAGTACTTTGATTCTGAACTTTGAAGCTCGCTTACTTCTGGAGAAGCGATTGATGTTCTTTCGATGTTCAACAGTCAAAAGAATTGCCATCTTTATTTTAAAAGCAGAAAAAGTTTAACAAGTAAATTCATTTTTGTTTTATTTCAAGAATCGTTAATCATGTTAAAACGTCGTTTTGTAAACCTAAAACAAAAAGGAATTGCAAACAAAGCACAAGGGCTCAAATTTTATTGATATGATGGAAATCAGCCAAACGCGTGATTCCATAGAGTATTTACAAAGTTAGAAAATGGTAATTTAAGGGAAGAGGGTTACATTGAAAAACAACGACCACTATCCTTCTACCAACTTTTAATTCGGGACATCCAGAGCTTCTGTCGAAGATGACCGTGACTGGAGTTTTTCTTTTGATGGATGGCATTACCGCTGCTGAGGGACTTGCCCCTGTTAACCATAGTTACTTGCCATTATCCCTAACTTTTGCCTGGATTGTACTTTGAAATTTCCAACCCACCGGGATGATTTTTTGATTATGTCTCTAATTTTTGCCTGGAGAGCCCTTTCGGGTTTTCAATCCACCGAGACGTTTTTTTTTATTTAGGCGAAGTATTTCTTGACTACATCGACATTTGTGGGGTAGGCAAATTCCTCTCCATCCATGGTTGCAAGTCTCAAGGCACCGCTTGAGAAAGCTTTCTTGACCACATAGGGGCCATCATAATTCGGAGTCCATTTGCCCCGGGAATCCGTGAGGAATGATCGTATCTTCTTGAGCACGAGGTCTTCTTTCCTGAAGACGCGAGGTCGAACCTTTTTGTCGAAGGCCTTCTTCATTCTTTGCTGATATAACTGACCGTGGCATAGTGCCATTATCCGTTTTTCCTCGATCAGGTTCAGTTCGTCGTGTCGACACTGACACCATTCAGCCTCTGTTAGCTTAACTTCCATCAATACCCAGATTGATGGGATCTCTACTTCTATGGGGAGCACTGCTTCCATGCCATATACTAGAGAGAAAGGGATTGCCCCGGTTGAAGTGCGGACAGATGTGCGATAACTGTGAAGAGCAAAGGGTAGCATCTCGTGCCAGTCTTTATAGGTTACAACCATCTTCTGAACGATCTTTTTGATGTTCTTGTTACTCGCTTCTACCGCCCCGTTCATCTTGGGTCGGCAGGGAGATGAGTTATGGTGTTCGATCTTGAACTCAGCACACAACTCCTTCATCATCTTATTGTTCAAGTTAGATCCATTATCAGTAATGATCTGGCTCGGAACACCATAACGGCAGATGATATTGTTTTTGATAAATCGGACCACCACTTGTTGGGTTACATTAGCGTATGACGCTGCTTCGACCCACTTGGTGAAGTAATCAATGGCTACCAGGATGAACCGATGTCTGTTCGAAGCCTTAGGTTCGATCATGCCGATCATGTCGATTCCATATGGAAAAAGGCCACGGGGAAGAAAGAACTTTGAGATGTGTTGGCGGTACATGGATTTTGTCGGAGTGTATCTGACACTTGTAACACCTCCTCATGTACTTGTAGCAGTCGGATTCCATTGTCAACCAGTAGTACCATGCTCTCAGAATTTTTCTCGCCATTGTGTGTCCGTTGGCATGAGTGCCAAAGGATCCTTCGTGAATTTCTTTCATCAGCATGTCTGCTTCTGGTCTGTCTACACATTGGAGCAAGACCATGTCAAAGTTTCTCTTATAAAGTGTATCACCGTTGTTTGTGCACTTGAATGTAAGTCTGGCAGTGAAAGGAATGTGGGTACCCTGAGGTGTTATGATGATTTCCCCAATTCCATTTCCGTAATGATTGACAGCTCCGTCAAAGATTAGTCCCCATTGGGAACCTGGTTCTGGCCCTTCACTGGGTAGTGGTTTATCACAATCTTTCATTTTCAAATACATGACATCTTCGTCTGGGAAGTCAAACCCGACTGATTCCTGATCGTCAATCGGTTGATGAGCCAAATGATCTTCTAAAACACTTCCTTTAACGGCTTTCTGAGCGTGGTACTCGATGTCATATTCTGATAACAACATCTGCCAACGGGCAATCCTTCCCGTGAGAGCAGGTTTTTCAAAGACATACTTGATTGGATCCATTTCGGAGATTAAGCAAGTAGTGTGACAAATCATATACTGGCAAAGACGTTTGGCTGCCCAAGCCAAAGCGCAGCAAGTTTTCTTAAGCATGGTGTACCGAGTCTCGCAGTCGGTGAATTTCTTGCTCAAATAGTATATGGCAGACTCTTTCCTTTTTGTTTCGTCTTGTTGGCCAAGTACACAACCCATGGAGTCTTCCAGGACTGTTAAATAGATGATCAGGGGCCTTCCTTCCACTGGAGTTGATAGAATCGGCAGATTCAACAGGTATTCCTTGATACTGTCGAAGGCGATTTGGCAGTCCTCTGTCTAAACGCAGTCCTGGTTCTTTTTGAGTAATTTGAAAATCGGCGCACATGTCACGGTCATGAGGAATATGAATCTGGAGATGTAGTTCAAACGTCCTAGGAATCCTCTGACTTGTTGTTTAGTTTTCGGAGAAGGCATTTCTTGAATGGCCTTGACCTTGTCAGGATTAACCTCAATTCCTTTTTGGCTGACGATGAACCCTAAAAGTTTCCCTGAACAGACACCGAAGGTTCATTTGTTGGGATTTAAGTGGAGTTTGTACTTTCTTAACCGCTCGAATAGTTTTGATAGGTGGGTCACATGCTCCTCTTATGTTTTAGATTTGGCAACCATGTCATCGACATATACCTCGATTTCTTTGTGTATCATGTCATGAAACAGAGTAGTCATGGCCCTTTGATAGGTTGCCCCGGCGTTCTTCAAACCGAACGACATTACCTTGTAACAAAAGGTACCCCATGGGGTGATGAAGGAAGTTTTCTCCATGTCTTTCAGCGCCATTTTGATTTGATTATAGCCCAAGAATCCATCCATGAAGGAGAAAACTTTGAACTTTGTTGTACTGTCTACCAGCATGTCAATGTGCGGCAAAGGAAAGTCATCCTTTGGACTAGCCTTGTTCAGATCTCTGTAATCGACACATATTCAGACTTTTCCGTCCTTTTTTGGAACGGGTACGATATTGGCTAACCATTGAGGATATTCTGACGTGGCGAGGAAACCCGCGTCAATCTGTTTTTGTACCTCCTCTTTGATTTTGACGACCATGTCTGAGTGAGTCCATCTCAACCTCTGTTTTACTAGCCGACATTCCGATTTTAATGGTAAATGATGTTCCACGATGCTGGTATCCAACCCTGGCATGTCCTGGTAGAACCAAGCAAACACATCAGGAAATTCTCTGAGAAGCTTTGTCAGACTCTCTTTGGTAGTTGGACTGAGCAGTGCCCCAATCCTGATTTCTTTTCTCTCTTTTCTGAACCCACGTTGATCATTTCCAACGGCTCTTTGTGAGGTTCAATGGACCTTTCCTCTTGTCGGAGTAATCGGGAGATCTCTTCTAGAATTTCGTTGTCAACTTCTTCTTCATCCCCAAATACCGAGAACTCAAAGTTGGGAGAAGGCATCGGATCATATGTTTCAACGGGGTTTAAAACAACCAATCTGCATGATGTGATGATTTGTGTTTAGAAGAGATAGAGAAAATGCAAGTGTGTGCAGTGTATTTTTTTTATTTTTAAAACTGCTTGTTTATTTTGAATTATTTTTTAGGATTACCATTTTCTGAGAAAAGCGAAATGAGAAAACAGCAATAAATGCAGAAATTATAGAACAACGTTATTTTATTTATGAACAAGTTGATTCTTGAAACTACAGCCCTATAAAACAGAACTCTGTCGCTTTGGGCGAAGCGAAGAGGGATATTTACAAAAAACGAGCCATGTCAAAACATCCATTTCACCTGGGCAGGGTGAAAGGTTAAAGACGGCAATTACTTTGACTTATGAACAATCTTCGGAACATCGACAGCAACCCATTGGCGGCGAACTACTCAGTGAATCACAAAGTCCGGTACTTTCCTTGGTTTGTCTTCAGAAATAACGCCGATTTCTGGTGGAGCAGGATCATTGGAATCTGTCTCCTAGGCGGAGTTGTCGTAGGAGGATTCCTCTGTTGTATTTTGCATAGTATTTGTGCTCTCAGGCAAATCTCCCCATCCAGTTGGCTGGATATCTTTGAACCTGATACGAGAGCTCTCAGGAGCGGTGTACTTGACCATAAAGTCAAATTTTCCACTTGGTTGTCATAAGGTGTCCCACACTTCTTTGGAACTGGAGGAGTCATCTCTCTCGATGACGTTAACCTCTAGAAAAGCATAATTGATGAATTCTAGTCCAGCAAGCTTTGGCAATTCATCATCGTACTGGATAGGTTCTGAATGACCTGAGTGTTGATCCCATGACATGACGGGGACACAGGTATTCTGTTCAATGATGCTCAACTAATTTTCATTGCTCGACTGATTTTCTCGCCCCAAGTCTCCTGGGTACAGCTGCCAGATAGGCAAGCCATCCATTGGGCCATAATAGTCGTGGTCAAAGTTGTATTTCATCGGAGTGTCCTCCTCTAATGAGTTTGGTGGAGCACGACATCCTTTAGGATCACAATCTCCGTATATTGTTCTGACATCTGACCTGGGTATAAATCTCGGACTCTGTGCAGGATAGCAAAATCGCATAGGCACCTCTTCCTGAGACATATAACCGTCCCCGTTAAGATAGGACTTCCATTCCTCATCCGTATCGGAGGGATCCTCCTCGTTGATGGTATGGACTGCTTGAGGCACTAGGTGAAGGAAACCTCTAATGTGGAAGAAGTCCTGAATGGGATGAAGACTTTCATCGTTAGCAGCTGTCTAGGTGCAGGTTGCAGAAAAACCAAGACCCTTCTTTGTTTTGTTATCGGTGGGAATGACAAGCTGTCCCCATGTAACACCCTAATTCCCTTCGCGAATAAGTAATACAAATATAAATCAGAGTAATTAAAAATTTATTTTTCCGACAGGAAACAGGGATGTCACACTTAAAGAAAGAAAACACAATCCCTGCTCATATATTTTTGATACATAGCACAAAATAGAATACCCTCAAAGGGAAACTTTTTCCATAAAAAGGAAAGCTCAATTATGGAATGAAGCGGAAAGATCCATAACTGACTTGTTTTACAAATAAATGGTTTTATAACGTCAAAATATACATACAAAAGTAATACAAAATATATTCAACAATAATATACAAATAAATAAAGCGTTCCCCGACTCCCGTGCTACGTATCAGAGCAGACACCAAGACCGACAAAAGAATGGAGAACTAATCTTCACAAAAGCCTCGAAGACACTAATCTGCAATGCCTCATTGAGCATTATAAAACAGCAGAAGGGTGAGAAATAACAACTAAACCAAGATTGCATAATAATATGCAAACACATATAAATTCACATGCATAGCTATTCTCACCACAAACATCACATACTAATACATATAACATATTTCTAACATTCCAACAACATAGCATATATCAATTATTCCAACATAAGGAACACCAAGGTTATGACATATGGAAACACACCACCACACCACATATTTTCACACATAGCATGTCGTCCATAAACAATGCATTTATCACGTATGCACATCAAATTACCAATGCTATCACAATCTCAACACATAACAAATCAATGCACAATTTACCACACATAATCAATCAAATCATGATTTTCCACACATAATGCATCCATTCACAATTCTCACACATAATCTATCCATTCATGATTCATGCATATGCATAGAGACCGACACAATGACTCTATGCAATGCATATGTGGTACCAATCCATCCATCAATCTCATCACTAGTTCACTCAGGAACTCTGCTGGAACCATCGCTCGTTACATCACTCTAACTCCCCGTCGGGCATACGATGTTCCCCGTCGCTCACACCCCACACGGGCAGACGACGTTTATGGATCGCTCACACCCCACACGGGCACACAACCCGATCTCTCACACCCCACATGGGCACACGATCGTCTATAATCATCGCTCACACCCCACATGGGCACACGACGTTATAGCGGATTCCCTCTGGAACCAATCCATCGCTCACACCCCACATGAGCACACGATCCAATCGTTCACACCCCACATGGGCACACGATCGCACAAGATGCATATCATGATGCTTGATATACAAGGACTCATGACAATCAAATGCATCTTCACACATATATGCAACCATAATCATGCATATATTTCAACTCATCAATTCCATACATTCACAATTAACAATATGAATTATCTCATCATCAATATTCATGCATTGAAAACCAATTCAAACAATGCATTTACTTGCCATAAGGCCACCAAATAACACCCATTGAATTTCACATACACAAGGCATTTCATCACAAACCACAAACCACAACAATCATACAATTACAATTACTTCCACAAGGGATTCACACCACAAAGGCTACCCACAACACATCATAACAACATGCATCAACATCATATAAACCACATAAAAGCTCAATGTTATACAACAATAGCACAACACACGGTAAAACATCACCCGTACGCATTTAACGCGATAAAAACCCGACAACACGACTATTTCTCAAAAACAAGAATTAATTAAATCATCTTTCACCCTCCAAACCATTTTTAACAGAAAGAATATTTCATTAGCTTTTCAACGCTTCGAACGGGGGTCAAAACGGACTTACGGATCAAAAGTTACGATCAAAACAATTTGAAAGAAAAACCTACAGCAGGGCTGACACAGCCACCCGTGTTGTGTGACACGGCCAGTGTCACCCAAAATCCCAAATTTCACTTTTTTCGGGTTTCCTCCCTCCAGGGGCAGTAGGCTGACACGGCCCCCCTGTGTTGTGTGACACGGGCCGTGTTAGGGGCCAGAAAATTGTATTTTCACCGTCGGAAACCTTCCGGGCCTCCGATTTCGATTCCGTAAAAAGCCCCGGTCTCAGAATTCGAACTACTACAATATTTTCACCATTAAAAAGCCATCCAACACATTTTCCATTTTTGAAATATTTTGAAACATAATTTTATCAATACATTCACACCCCAAAACTCGATCAACGCCTATGGAAACATACCAACAAGTTTACCCGAGTAAATCATATCATCACCCGACTATACTACGCAATTTATTCCACATTTCAACCGTCCAAACATTAATTCACACAAAATCACCATTTTATCAAATATGCAAAAGTTTTGAAATCAATCAAAATTTAATCAACGAACTTAACCAATCACGGCTTAACATCACTCGACTAAACCACGTGACTTATTCCGACTTTCGACCGTGAAAACATCGTTTTCTATTCATTTCTACCATTTCGACCTAAAATGAAAACTATAAGAAAATAACAAAAACAATCCAAGAAAATATACACATATACATATACAAGCAAGATATAATTGAAACTTCTCACCCTTACCCGATTATTCACGCTTGAAACGGAGTTCTTCACTTTTTTCCTCTGTCTCCTCTTCTCTCTTTCTTTCTTCTCCTTTTCCTTCTCTTTTCTTTCTCTACTATCTTTTCTCTCTTTTTCTCTCAAATCTCTATTTCTTATATAAAGAAAAATATCTTACCATGCAAAAAGACCAAAATACCCCTCAGCTCAAATATCTCCCAAACGCTCTCAAAATGCGATAAAACATAAACATACCGATGAAATATATTTCGGGAAATAAAAGTTGAAAAGAAATTATAATTTATTGCAAAAATTTTACCTATCAGGGAAATTAACCAATTAACTCTATTAGCAGGTAAAATACAATAAATTCACACATTTCACAAAATTCACATAAATGAAATAAATAAATACCATTAAACAAATTGGGGCGTTACAACTCTGCCCCACTTAGACATTTTCGTCCTCGAAAATATAACTGAGGCG
Organism: Lathyrus tuberosus; assembly: GCA_022829125.1. Lineage (NCBI taxonomy): Eukaryota > Viridiplantae > Streptophyta > Magnoliopsida > Fabales > Fabaceae > Lathyrus > Lathyrus tuberosus. Next base: position 12,608,753 of record JALAZF010000062.1, on the reverse strand, counting down.
AACGACTCCGGATACGACTCTCGCATCTGACAAACCAACTAACATGCAAACCAAAGGCACACCACGAATAACATAACTGACAAACCACCTTGCTAACAACAGCTACAACCACGACACGACCATGACGACAACTACAACGACAAGATGCAAAGCCCATACAATGCACTTGACGACTAACTCACGACTTAAAGAATACCCAATTTACAAACACACAGGTTCACTCTTGAACCGAAACACAACAAGATCGTTACCATCACCGTAGGTAACACTCCCATAATTCCCCATCACAGGAATTAGCTACACGCACTCGAACCAGCACCATGGAAACGAGGCAACAAGAAAGACAAGAACCTAAAGTCCCATGACACAACAACCTCTCAACCACATCAACAAAACCAGAATACCAAACATTCTTGTCACACAACCTTATTACCACAATGCTACGATTCACCAAACGAACATATAACAAAACATCCATCTACATAGTAGCCCATGAATAATATTTAAACCTTCCACCTATCACTTCCATTCCGGAACGTTCAATGGTCTCACCATTCCTACATGTTTCCAATGTTCAACCTATAAATTCTTACAAGTCCCACTCGCACATACAAAATGTGCCACATCACGCTTCTGTTGCGCACTCTAATTACTCGAAACTATCAAGTCTACCAATCTCACGTTCAAAGTCTAACTCTTTCTCATATTCTCCAAAACTCACTGTTCAATTTTAATATACCCAACCTCGCACTCTAATGTGTTAGTTTACACACCAGACACAAGTCTCTGAACTGCTCGAATGATTTTAATTCTCTGTCCATCAAAACAACCATGCGAAGACTATCGACTTAACTCTTCAGGCACAACCTCCGCTTTTCCCAAAGCGTAATCCACGCCAAATTCAAAACTCGTCACGAATTCTAACCATCCTCACAGTCTCATACTATGTTCCTTCCGACCAAACAGGTACTCAATATTCTTGTGATTACTAAACACTTCGAACCTAGAACCATAGAGATAATACCTCCAAATTTTCCAACACAATACAACCGCAACCAATTCCAAATCTTGAATAATATAGATCCTTTTATGAATCCTCAATTATCGTAAAGCATAAGCTACGACTTTACCATCTTGCATTAACCCACTGACTAAACTCATCAAAGACACATCAGAATACCTCATCAACGGTTGATTAGGATCACACAGAATCAAAATTGAAGTCGTAGACAGTTTCTACTTTAACCCTCTCAACTTCCTCCACAATGAACATCCAAAGCAAACAACTTACCCTTTGCAAGTCAACCGAAGTAACGAAAATGCTAACTTGGAAAAACCCTCCGTAACCTCTGGTAATAACCAACTAAGGTCCAAAAAGTTTCTATTCTCCGTAATCAACTTCGGAGCCTCTCCTTGTAGAACTAGATCTACGTCTGATGGATCCATAACAATACCATTACCTGAAATAACATATCCAAGAAAACTACCCTTGTTCAACCAAAATTCTCACTTGAATAACTTAGCATACCACTTTGTCTATTTTCAACACTTGTAATTCGATTCTTAAACACTCCACTTGTTCTCCCTCTGAGTTCATAACAGATCCAAATATCCTCAATTAAAACCACTACGAACTTTTCCAAATAAATATGAAAGATACGCTTCATATACTCAACAAACATTCCAGACGCATTACTAACACCGAACAACATCACTGTACATTGTAATGTCCAACCAAACCATTCCAATCATCTATTCTTGAAAGTGGACACTTATTCTCAATCGTTACCTTATTCAACTGTCCGTAATCCATACATAATTTCTTCTCTTGACCGTCCAATTCCACAAATTCCAACATGTATCAACAATCACCCAAAAAGAACTCTCAATCGCAATATTACCTCCACACACAAGGGTTTCCTCAAAATTCCCATTAATGCTCTAAAACTCCAAGGACTCCAAACCTCACCAGAACTCTAAGTTTTGCTTTCCAATGTCTCAATACCATTATACCCATCATGCTTGTTATTCCGTTCAATCACACATCCTGTTTGTTACTAACAATACTGGAGCTCTCTAAGGCGACACACTTGGTTTCACAAATCCCTTTTCCAGTAAATCTTCCAACCGCTCTTTCCATCTGAGTTTCACTTCCTAAAAGTTCTTCTACTTACTTAGCAGATCCAAACCTCCAATCCTCACCTTCGTCAAATTTGAGTTCACACGCTACTCTCCGAGAACAACCAATTACGATACCCAATCGTTCTCTCTCAATGACTTCCCAACTGAACCAACATACCAAAACCTCTAATCTGTCTCATCTTCCGATATTAGAATCTTCATTGACTCAACAAAACAATCCGTAATCATTTTCTTAATTCCAAACAATTCATTGCACATACTATCAAATCCAGAAAGACACATCTATTCCATCCAACATAATTCCGTCTACTATCAACAAGAGATTAAGGGTGATCAGTTCCTCAATTTGTCAATAGACAGCCGACAATCATGATGGGGCATAAACCGTCTTTACCAAACTATAATAGCATTTCTTGCATCTTGTGCACAAAACTACCTAAGGCACAAATCCTTAGTCGACATAAACCTTACCTCCGCATTCCTTCCAGAATCGGGAACAACACTGTCCAAACAACACTTACAATCTTGCAATTCACCACACACTGAGCCAGCGCTCCACACCTGAAGCAACATGGAGAAGTACCAGCTTCTCCCCTACTTATCTCCTTCTCAATCCTGAAGACAAAGGGTTATGAAACCAGAAAGCACTGACAGTGTTTCACACACATATCACGTACTAAGAAACAAACAACACCGACAGTATTTAACTGTCACACCAACTGACTCAACAACTTGGCCGGACGGACCGACCTGCTCTGATACCACTAATGTAACACCCTAATTCCCTTCGCGAATAAGTAATACAAATATAAATCAGAGTAATTAAAAATTTATTTTTCCGACAGGAAACAGGGATGTCACACTTAAAGAAAGAAAACACAATCCCTGCTCATATATTTTTGATACATAGCACAAAATAGAATACCCTCAAACAGAAACTTTTTCCATAAAAAGGAAAGCTTAATTATGGAATGAAGCGGAAAGATCCATAACTGACTTGTTTTACAAATAAATGGTTTTATAACGTCAAAATATACATACAAAAGTAATACAAAATATATTCAACAATTATATACAAATAACTAAAGCGTTCCCCGACTCCCGTGCTACGTATCAGAGCAGACACCAAGACCGACAAAAGAATGGAGAACTAATCTTCACAAAAGCCTCCAAGACACTAATCTGCAATGCCTCATAGAGCATTATAAAACAGCAGAAGGGTGAGAAATAACAACTAAACCAAGATTGCATAATAATATGCAAACACATATAAATTCACATGCATAGCTATTCTCACCACAAACATCACATACTAATACATATAACATATTTCTAACATTCCAACAACATAGCATATATCAATTATTCCAACATAAGGCACACCAAGGTTATGACATATGGAAACACACCACCACACCACATATTTTCACGTATAACATATCGTCCATAAACAATGCATTTATCACGTATGCACATCAAATTAACATTGCTATCACAATCTCAACACATAACAAATCAATGCACAATTTATCACACATAATCAATCAAATCATGATTTTCCACACATAATGCATCCATTCACAATTCTCACACATAATCAATCCATTCATGATTCATGCATATGCACAGAGACCGACACAACGACTCTATGCAATGCATATGTGATACCAATCCATCCATCAATCTCATCACTAGTTCACTCAGGAACTCTGCTGGAACCATCGCTCGTTACATCACTGTAACTCCCCGTCGGGCATATGATGTTCCCCGTCGCTCACACCCCACACGGGCACACGATGTTTATGGATCGTTCACACCCCACACGGGCACACGACCCGATCACTCACACCCCACATGGGCACACGATCGTCTATAATCATCGCTCACACCCTACATGGGCACACGACGTTATAGCGGATTCCCTCTGGAACCAATCCATCAATCACACGCCGCACGGGCACACGAAGTTTATGGATCGCTCACACCCCACATGGGCACACGATCCGATCGCTCACACCCCACATGAGCATACGATCTCACAAGATGCATATCATGATGCTTGACTCACAAGGACTCATGACAATCAAATGCATCTTCACACATATATGCAATCATAATCATGCATATATTTCAACTCATCAATTCCATACATTCACAATTCAACAATATGAATTATCTCATCATCAATATTCATGCATTGAAAACCAATTCAAACAATGCATTTACTTGCCATAAGGCCACCAAATAACACCCATTGAATTTCACATACACAAGGCATTTCATCACAAACCACAAACCACAACAATCATACAATCACAATTACTTCCACAAGGGATTCACACCACAAAGGCTACCCACAACACATCATAACAACATGCATCAACATCATATAAACCACATAAAAGCTCAATGTTATACAACAATAGCACAACACACGGTAAAACATCACCCGTACGCATTTAACGCGATAAAAACCCGACAACACGACTATTTCTCAAAAACACGAATTAATTAAATCATATTTTACCCTCCAAGCCATTTTTAACAGAAAGAATATTTCATTAGCTTTTCAACGCTTCGAACAAGGGTCAAAACGGACTTACGGATCAAAAGTTACGATCGAAACAATTTGAAAGAAAAACCTACAACAGGGCTGACACGGCCACCCGTGTTGTGTGACATGGCCAGTGTCACCCAAAATCCCAAATTTCACTTTTTTCACGTTTCCTCCCTCCAGGGGTAGTAGGCTGACACGGCCCCCCGTGTTGTGTGACACGGGCCATGTCAGGGCCTAGAAAATTGCATTTTCACCGTCGGAAGCCTTCCGGGCCTCCTATTTCGATTCCGTAAAAAGCCCCAGTCTCAGAATTCGAAATACTACAATATTTTCACCATTAAAAAGCCATCCAACACATTTTCCATTTTTGAAATATTTTGAAACATAATTTTATCAATACATTCACACCCCAAAACTCAATCAACGCCTATGGAAACATACCAACAAGTTTACCCGAGTAAATCATATCATCACCCGACTATACTACGCAATTTATTCCACATTTCGACCTAAAATGAAAACTATAAGAAAATAACCAAAATAATCCAAGAAAACATACACATATACATATACAAGAAAGATATAATCGAAAATTCTCACCCTTACCCGATTATTCGCGCTTGAAACAGAGTTCTTCACTTTTTTCCTCTTTCTCCTCTTCTCCTTTTCCTTCTCTTTTATTTCTCTACTATCTTTTCTCTCTTTTTCTCTCAAATCTCTATTTCTTATATAAAGAAAAATATCTTACCATGCAAAAAGACCAAAATACCCCTCAGCTCAAATATCTCCCAAACGCTCTCAAAATGCGATAAAACATAAACATACCGATGAAATATATTTCGGGAAATAAAAGTTGAAAAGAAATTATAATTTATTGCAAATATTTTACCTATCAGGGAAATTAACCAATTAACTCTATTAGTAGTTAAAATACAATAAATTCACACATTTCACAAAATTCACATAAATGAAATAAATAAATACCATTAAACAAATTGGGGCGTTACACCCCATCCTTTTGTATTGTTATTTTTTATCACTTTGAGAGCATCTCTGTACGAGGAAATCGGGGTTCCTTTTTCTGATTGATTCTCATTGCTCACCGATAGTGCTTGGAACTGAGTCCCAACAACCTCCTCGGGTTCTACACAAGTAGATAATGACAAGTTGCTCACGAGCAAGGCTTGTTCTCCACAAACCATGACGAGTTGATCGTTCTTGACGAACTTCAGTTTTTGGTGCAGCGTCGAAGTGACTGCCCCAGCCTGGTGTATCCAAGGTCTTCCTAATAAACAACAGTATGTTGCCCGGATGTCCATGACCTGGAAAGTGACTTGGAAAGTGTGAGGACCAATAGTTATGGGAAGGTCGACTTCGCTGATAACTGCTTTCTGAGATCCGTCAAACGCTTTGACGATGACCTCACTGCCCCTCATCGGGGGTCATTTGAATGATAGTCGTATTAAAGTGGATTTTGGCATAATGTTGATGGCCGATCCTGTGTCTACCAGTACGCTGGCTAAAACATCGTCCTGGCAGTTAACTGTGATATTGAGCGCCATGTTGTGGCTTTTGCCCCCTCTGGAAAATCCTCATCACTGAATCCCAAGTTGTTGCAGGAAGTGATGTTAGAGATGATGCTATCAAACTATCGTATTGACACATCCTGTTCCACAAAGGCCTGCTATAAGACTTTCTGTAGAGCCTCTCTGTGGGCTTTGGAACTGAGTAAAAGTGATAGCATTGAGATCTTTGAACGAGTTTATAATAGTTGGTCAACAATGTTGTATTCACTCCTTTGGATGAGCTTCAGCATCTCAACATTGTTGTTTGAAAGGTCGGGATCACTAGATTGACCGACTGGAGGATTAGGAGCTTCTGTCTGAAGTTTCTTTTCTTTGTTAGGTTCTCCAACTCCTCGGTTGAAGATTCGACCGCTCCGTGTTACTCGACTGATGTCTGCAATATTCACGACAGAGGGTAATGGAATTTCCCTTCCATTCTCAATTATCATTGCACCGTATTTGTAAGGGATCGTCTTAGCTGATTCATACGTTAACGATCCTAGTAGATAGATAACTACAGGAGCCTTCTGACTTTCCTGACTGTCGTAAGTAACTTCAATCAGTTCCTTGCTAAGAACCTTTGATTCTTCCAGTAGAGGGATGATGGTACAAACATCCTTGTTCCTCTCAGGGTCAGAGATTACAACCACGTCTCTGATTTGATTTGCGAAGTAGTCTGGCGTCCAGTCAACGGACCCCGAAGCTAGGTATGGGTGAATCTCCTTGCGATCCAACTGACTTTGAAGAGCTGCTCGCACGAGGTAACATCCTTGGTTATTTTCCGAACAGACTCTACAACATTCATAGTTGTGTAGTGGCACCAGGCCACGCCCGCTTTGAATGCAGTGTAACCTCACTACATCGGTTTCCGTAGATCGGACATCCTGACTTCGATGCCGAGTAGGGTTCCCATCAACCACACTGATTTGTTGCGTGTCTTAATTCATATAGATTGGAAGCCACCAGTGGTTTAATAAGTGTTATAAAGTTCTCTGAATGAGAGCACACCCTTGGTTACTCTCACAACATCCTTTATAGTTCTGGTAATCATATGAAGTGAGAAAACCGAGTTAGACCTGCCTGGTATGTAACTATACCAAGCTGGTATTCATCAAGCGAACATCGAAGATTTGAATCATTTTGATCTGATAGGGATTCCTATCATGGTAGTCCTGGACCCATCCCAGATCCATCTGACGCTGGAGGGCCTCTTGTACAAAAGAGCATCCCTATTTGTTTACCGAGCAAGTCATACAAGAATTATAATCGTGACACGGCAGATTATGATACTGGCTTTACCTCGAGTGCATCACCACCAAGTTAACATTCATTGCACGGGTGTCGTGGTTCTGAATGATGTTGGAATTCGTATAGGTCATGCTGACTCCACGAACTCGATGCTCTTGGATCCATCCGAGATCCAATTATTTCTGTAGAGATGATTGCACTACAGAACATCCCTGATTGTTCTTAGAGCAAATATCACACTGGTGATAGTTATGAGGTGGCACATGGTCATATCCACTCTGTCTACAATGCATCTTGACCAAGTTGGCCCTTAATAAGAGTACATCATGAATTTGATAGGTGTTGTTAGACTCTCCCTCTATCAAATTGACTGCAGCTTTCTCGTATTGAGGCAGCGGGTTTGTGAGAACATTTGGATTTGTATCCTTGAAAGATAAGCCCCCACTCCTAACAAGCTTTTACACATCGGATTTGAAACTGAGACAGTTTTCTATGTTATGCCCTGGTCCTCCTTGATGGTAAGGCCAAGTCTGATCCGTTTTGAACCAAAAAGGCGGATTTTCGGTACTGTAAAAAGAGACTTAGTTTGGACATGCCCCTTGACTAGTAATAATGGAAGCAGTTCTGCATACAACATGGGTATAGATCAAACCCTAGAGGTCGCATTGTACGGTTGTTGTTGTATGGAGGACGAGCCTGCTGAAGAGGCTGTTGTGTCCTTTGCTGAAGTTGCTATTGATTCGGTTGGCTCTGCGTAACCTGAGGTTGATACGTAGGAACAGGCGCGGGATTAATAGCAGGAGTTACAACTGTTACTGGTTGATATCATCGCCTTTACTTTCCGAGAGAGATATTCCCAATATCTCGCTCCTTTTTCTTAGGGAGAGCACTACCGTATCGTTTTGTACTACTTGATGATCCAGCGTCTTTTACTAAACGTCCTTCTCGGACGGCTTCCTCAAGATGAACTCCCATGCCCACCATCTCGGTGAAGTCACTGGGCGCACTGGCGACCATTCTATCGTAGTAAAATGAGCTTAAGGTCTTTAAGAAGATCTTTGTCATCTCTTTTTCCTCAAGAGGTGGACAAATCTGGGCGGCAATTTCACGCCATCTCTGAGTGAACTCCTTAAAGGTTTCCTTGTCCTTTTGTGACATCGATCTGAGTTGATCTTTGTCCGGTGCCATGTCCAGATTATATTTATATTGTTGAATAAAAGCAGCGCCAAGATCTCTGAACATGTCGATCGTAGCGCGGTTTAAACCCATGTACCATTTTAATGTGGCACCGGTTAAACTATCCTGAAAGTAGTGAATCAATAGCTCTTGGTTCTTTGTCTGAGCTGATATTCGTCGAGCGTACATCACTAAATGACTCTGAGGGCAAGAGTTACCCTTGTATTTTTAAAATTCGGGCACTTGGAACTTGTGCGGAACTTTCACATTGGGGACCAAGCAGAGGTCCGCGACGCCCTTTCCAAATAAATCCTGATCGCGAAGGGCCTGCAGTTCTTTCTGCATTTCCAGGAACTGTTCCTGGAACTTATTCATTCTGTCGAACATGCTTTCGTTTCCACCAGAAGGTATCTGTGGAATCTGTCTTTCCGGGACAGTGTGTACCACGGGTGGTGGTATAGTCATTATGGCCGAGACTCCCGGTGCCTCCCGAAGTTTGTAACCTTCAGGAGTTGCTGCCATGCCCCTGGCATCTTTGCTTTCCCGAAGTTTGTAACCTTCAGGCCCAGCGGTTCCTGCTGCGATTTCCGGATCTTCAGTGATCGGCAGAATATATCCTTCTGGGATATAGTTAAGTGGCATGCCCCAGGGACGATCTTTTGGAATTTTGTACCTAGGATCATACTTCTCCACTATGGGCGTTGATGTGATCTCCAAGATCACAGTCCTTTGTTGTTGCATCTGAGCTTCTACTAGAACTTGCATGTCATTATGAAGCTTTCTCAGATCTCCTTTCAGAGTGTCGATCTCTTCTCTCAACTCTCTGTTCTCTTCCTCGAGATCATCCATCTTTTTCTGACGATCTGCCTGAGTATTGTACGAATGAGACAGTTTGACTCTAGAATTGAGATGCAAACGTGAGATTCGTAGGTAAGAAGAATGCATTTATGAGAATGATGAATGCAATGATTATTAATCATTTTTGTTTATTCAAAGTAAACTTCGACAATTAGATTGCAAATATCAAACAGTGGGGAAACCCCGTTTTATTGAATTCAAAGGATTACGGAAATGGAAATACAGTAGATTACAAAGTGCTTAAAAAGGAAACCTAAACTAATGGATCCTGAGTCCTCTCTGAAGAGAGCTCAGGTGATGGTTCTGGTACTTTCCTCTTCTTTGACCGGGGCTCTTGGGCCGTTGTCGGGTTGTCATTCCTTTGCCAAGTGAAAGGAGCGAGCAAATTCCTTTGGCCATCCTGATTTTCTACAGCATGTTGCTCTAGAATCTCAATCAGGGCATCCTTTTCTCTTAACAGTTGTTGTATTTTCTTACACTCCACATTGAGAATACGGTACTTGTTCCTCCAAGACCTCTTCTCCTGCCGAACTTTGCTGAGCGTAACCTAAAGTTTTTCTATTTCAGACGTAAAATAAAGGGCAGAGTTCCTCAGCTTGAGAGCTCTAGTTTGTACCCAATGGAGATAAGGCTCCATTGAGACACAATTTGGTTTCCCTAGAGACTCTCGTCCTTTCCTATGAACGTGTTTCCAAGCGTGCACTATTTCCGTCTTTAGTGCCCTGTCATTTTCTCCTTCCTTGAAGAAAAGACCTTCTAGATGAACATTTCGCGAGACATGCCTCATTGGGTATCCAAATTGACGAGGAACGAGAATTGGATGATAGTTGATTCCCCCCCCCCCCCCCCCTTTGTTCCTATAAGGGGTACGTTTGGGAAATTTCTACAACGGTCGATGATTCTGATCCCGTCGTAGATTCGATTGTACTAATCGATGTCAGAGTTGGTAAGAGACATGATTCTCTGCGACCAACGTAAAGTATTCTTTTGATCCCAAAATGCAGCAGACTTGGGCAAATGGGAAGTGAACCATTTGTATAGCAGGGGTACACAGCATGTGATCATTCCTCCGCTGTATAAATTCCTTAAATGTACAAAATGATACGCATCTGTGAGTAAGGTTGGTACGGGGTTTCCAATCAGGAAAATCTTAATGGCGCTGATATCAACAAAGTTATCGATGCTGGGAAACAAAAATAATCCGTAGGTGAGCAAAACAAAGATGCTCTCGAAAGCGGCCACGTTCCCTATACTAGCAAAGTACAGGGCTTTCTTTGTCAAGAACTGGGCTGGCAAGCCCTGGATTCCGCCCTTAGTGGTCACGTGAGTCCTGACTTCTGACTCGTCCAAATGGATTTCGCTTGCAATGGTTTAATCCTTTGGAATTTCTTCCAGTCCAGAAAAGGGAGCTTGATCAGTAATATGTAAATCAGTCAGGTGAGAATACTCCTCCAGTGTTAGTGTAAGCTGATAATCCGGGAATGTGAAATAGTGATAGACCGGATCGTAGAACTGGATTAATGTGGACAGGATTCCTTCGATTACATGAACTCTTAACAAGGACATCAATCCTCCATACTTGGCTCTGAAAGCCTCGTGGTTAGTGATCATTCTCGCCAGACCTCTCAAATCCTCTAACTTTAGAACCTTGAAGGTGTACTTATGAGTTTTCCTTCTATCGAAATCCATTAGCGCAATCTCCTTCTCTAACATTTGCAATCATTGTCTTAGTTTAATTTGAAAAAGAGAGACTAGAAGAGAAGATTTTTCTTGTTTTTTTTAATGTTTTAATTTTTTTTAAATGAATGCATGAATGCAGCACACAAAAACATAGAAAAGACATGGGGTCAAAGGGTCGGTGTCATGAAGTCAAAGCTCTACCCCCCCAAAGGTTTATACTAGTGATTTTTTGTACCTGTCTGCAAAATCATTGACCCCTCTAAGATAACAATAGCAAGCGGATCGCCAGCGAGCTGATGTATCCTGGAGTGTTCTCAGATGAGGGTAGTATCGCGTGACAACTATTTCCGATAGCTTTCGCACTACAAAATGGCTTAAGTCTACTAAAAACCTCAGCTTCTCAAATAACCCAGTCGACCACACTACTTTCAACAACCGAAGTCGTATAGGCAATGTATCTGCAAAGGGAGTCTCCACTGAGTTCGATGGTCGATCGGGGGCTCTTAACTAGAATTCACTCCCAGCAAGATTATCTGCATTGCCATCACCTATCTTAGGTGTATTCTCAATATTTCCAGATGCGGCATCACACGCATTCCCATTAGCAGAAAAATAAACACAGATATCAATTAGGAAAAGCAGTATATATATTTGTCTTAATCATCCTAGACTTCTAGTCTTATGGTCCTACACAGACAATGACTCCCCAGCAGAGTCGTCATTTCTGCGATATGAATTTAGGGTTTCAACCAGAGAGATAAGAGGGACAAAATGCCCTGCGTGGCCCCACGGTGGGCGCCATTTTTCTGTAGCGAGCGATTTTGGACGTGGTTCTTAAGCACTGTCGCTCTGGGGTACTACAGGTCGATTCATTTTTTATCCTATTGAAGCTGATGAAGGAAGGGAAATAGATGTCTCCAATTAACCTTGCTTGCATACTGAGTTTAAACAAATGACTATTGGTTTACAGATCCGGTTTAGATTGTGGGCCTCTCTCTGCTTATTTTGCTAAGAATGAAATGACGGGACTATGCTATTGGTAGGATGTTAGGACTGATGCTTTTTGGTTGATGTATAAAGGTACGGGATTTTGGGTTTTTGATTAGTGTGCTCGCTAAGATTTTTCAATCTTATGCCTACGTATTCCCGTTTAACGAAACAGGGAAATCAGACCGATCGTAGTTCCTCCTATTCTTTGGGAGGAAAAAGGTTATTTTGGTGTCTTGTTCAAAGCCCAAGACATGAAGCTAAAGGTGGTTTGTATCTTGTTCAAAGCCCAAGATGTGAAGCTGAAGGGTCTATTTGTATCTTGTTCGAAGCCCAAGATATGAAGCTAAAGGGTTTTGACTTTAGAGAGAATTTGTCATCTCTAAAGGGGGTATTTGGTCTGTTTGTCACTACTGTTGGGTGACTAATTATAAAGGAGAATTACTTTAACTGGGATATGTGAATCCAGCAATGCCATAATTTCCTTTATAGGGGATTTTTAACCTGAAGGAGAAGACTTTAACTCAATTTAGAGCAATGTTATATTTCCTTAGGAATTTCTCATGCTAAAAGAGGGACAGTGGCGTGGATGTAAATAATCCAGAGGCTTGCCGCTTACAGCAATTAGATGGGGGAAAAGGAGTTGTTGATGTTTGTATACTGTGAACGAGGTACAAATTGATGCTAAAAGGTTGATTGACTCAATAGGGGTTTTCTTTATATAAGGCCTAAGAGGAGGCTATTGACCCAACAAGAGGGTGTTTTTATGTGTCTCGTACGAAGCCCAAGAGAGAGGCTAAAAGGGTTGACTCAACAAGAGAGTGCTTTTGTGTGTCTCGTATGAAGCCCGAGAGAGAGGCTAAAAGGTTTTGAATCAAGATGAGAGTTTTTTATACTCAACAAGAGAATGATTTTGGTATCTCGTACAAAGCCCGAGATGGAGGATGAAAAAGGGGTTTGACTCAACAAGAGAGTCTTTTATACTCAACAAGAGAGTGTTTTAGTATCTCGTACGAAGCCCGAGATGGAGGCTAAAAGGAGATTGACTCAACAAGAGAGTATTTTATACCCAACAAGAGAGTTTGAATAGGTTAGCTCCACTGGGGAGAATCATTGTACAAAGCCCAAGAGGAGGCTATTGTAACTGTTTCAGTTTAGTGACTGGACCAGTATATTGGATAAAGAGAAAATAAGTTCTTATATGGGTAATGTTGTTCTTTAATCGATTCTCAGGTAGTGCATGATCTTTGTATGATGCCCAAGAGAAGGCTGGTATGTTAAGGGATGAAGGTCAACCCATTAACAGGTCTGACACTTGACTCAGAAAGACAGCTCTAGCAAATTGATGACTAGGTTCTGTTCCTATACATGTAGAGGTCTCTGGGTCCTTGTACTAAGCCCAAGAGAAGGCATGAGAGCTTTTAAGAAGCCGAAGGGTCCTTGTACAACGCCCAAGAGGAGACGGGGATGCTTTTAAGAAGCCTGTGGGTCCCCAAACCCCGAGAAGTTCAACACATGCCATTCACCGAGAATAGATCAAGCCAGGAAAGTCTGAGAATTTGGAAGAAACTCAAGAGATGCCATTCACGGAGAAAAGATCATCCCTGGGGCGTAGAGTCTCTTTGACGATTTCTAAGAGTGACAGTCTGAGTGATTTCTAGTTTTGTTTGTATTTAAGAGTGACCAACAGGGCTTTACCTAGTGCTAGACGTAGTTTCCGGGGAAAACTCTAAATAACTATACTAGTATTACATAGTTGATATTTGACAAGTATATAAAAGTTTGTGAAAGAAGACTTACAGTGAGCAGCCCCACAATACATTTATATATATATGAAAGCGGATAAAGAAAACGGGTAAACACTTACTCAGTTGTAGAGCTTCCATGCAGTTTTGTTAGTTTGTTCAACAAAGAAAGCTTTGATAACAATATTATATTCAAAATCAAAGGAGAAAGTGCTTTGAAAAGGTTGTTGGGGCTTACAGCTCAAGGAGAGGCCCAAGGTTTTATCAGTGATTGCACTGTTGTTTTGTACAGGGACTTATACAAGTTACTGAGGCCCAAAAGGGTTTTCTGTACAAAGGGATAGGTCTTACACTCTCTCAAGAGGCCCAAAGCTTTATTTTTATACAAGTGGTGGGGCTTACAGCTCAAGGAGAGGCCCAAAAGTTTTGTTTTAAAGGGGCGAGGATCGCGCCGAACTTTTTGATGGTATCGGGACTTATACAATAAGTAAGGCCCAAATTATTTTGGTTTTAAAAAAAGGTTGGGTCTTAAACTCTACTAGAGGCCCAATAATTTTTAAAGAATGGGGCTTATAACACGAGGGTAGGCCCAAGGGTTTGATTTTTCAACTGGCAGTCGCGCCGAGATTTTTTTTTAACGTAGAGGGACTTATCGAATATCTGAGGCCCAAAATTGTTTTGGTTAAAAGGGGATTGGGTCTTACACTCTATTAGAGGCCCAAAGGTGATTTTAAAAGAAAAGATGGGGCTTACAACTCAAGGAGAGGCCCAGATGATTTTATGTTAAACTGGCAATCGCGCCGAGATTTTTTTGAAAGCACGTGGGTCTTATACAATGACTGAGGCCCAAAAAATTTTGGTTTCAAAGAAGGATTGGGTCTTACACTCTATTAGAGGCCCAAAGGGTTTGAAAAAGTTTGATGAGGGTTGAATTAATCAAAAACCCTAATTTGTTTCCAAAATGTATTTTAATTGAATAAAATTTCAATTAATATGATCAAAATCGTTAAACATATGGAAAACAAATTGTGACCTTGGATTAATGTTTCAAAAATCAGGTTTTGATCCACACAATGATTGGAAATCACTAAAATTGGAAAAATCAAGAAAGAAAAAATATTTTAAATGTAAAAAACAATTAAAATATTAATTCTTTACAAAAATATCATGTATATGAAATAAATAATAATTTTGGTGTTTTCCTGGAAAATAAAATATTTTAACATTTTTGTGAATTATTAAAAAAAGAATCAACTCAATATCATTAAAACTCAGAGAGAAATTAATTTTTGAATCAATTAAATAAAACCACAAAATTCAAATATTCAAATTTTCAAAAAAAGGCGCCAAGAACAAGGGCAAGAACACGCGCCACCCTTTGTTTCTGCAGATTTGCATTTTCTATCCAATCTCACTGAATACATGATTATATCATGCAATCTACATATCAATCTACTCGTTTCAACCTCACGATCATGTCTATGGTCTTTAATTTCATTTATTTTAAACATGGAATAAGAAATCAAAGAGAAACCTCAAGAACCCTAAAATTTGCATGAAGGTTCAGAAATTCCATACACGATGCAAACAATGCAATTGATTGAGGGAAAACACTTTATGCATGATTATGAACATATGGCCAAATTATTGTGCAGCAAAAAATGCATGGATCATAGAGTTAGAAGAGCTCATGCTTACCTCTTGCAGCTGGTGATCGTCTTTTGTGTTAAAGGTGTTACAGCTTGGTTACAACAATATGGACAGCTTCCCTAGGTGCTATGGAGTGTGTCTGGATGCTTGGAGTGGATTGATTTGAGCTGGAACTTGATTTGGCACCTCAACTGCAAATCTGTCAAAGGCTTGAGCAGTTGGCTGGTGATTTTGTGATTTTGATGTTCCAGATATTATGTGAGTGCTCAAACTGTACCCAATAGTGACTTGCTTTGGAAGGCAATTTTGGAGTGAAGAAGGAGATTTTGAGGAAAGCATCTGTTTGATGGCTTTGGTGTACTCAAAGTGATCACAAATGAGCTCTATTTATAGTAGAGCAAGTTTGTTTTGCAAGGAATAGTGAATGGCAACTGCTGCATAGGTTTGGCCAATGTTGATCAATGAGAATCCAAGTCTCCTCTAGCCATTGACTAGAGGTTAGGGCACAGGTTGCTGGTCCCCTTGGTCTTGGATAAGTCTTGACTGAATTCAGTTGGAAATGGCTAAGTCCATGCCACCTTGGTGTATGCATTGAATGCTCCAATCCAAAATTGGATTCTTGTCCATCTTTTAGGCATTTTTAGGTTTGGCATGTTATTTTTGGTTCCAAAGACTTGGGAGGCTTGGGATCAGAGTTGGTTCCTCCTTGTTCCCCCTTGAGGTGTTCAGATGGATAGAGTTTCTTGCCCTTTGCAAAATTTGAGCAAATCGAGCAAAACTCCAAAATCTTCCTTGCCATGACAGTTTGCAGCAAGGAATATTGGCATTGTCATATCTCATGGCTCAATTGGACTTTGATGGAGTTCTTGGCCATTTTGGAAAGCCCTCATATGATACAACAACTGCTTGATCATAATTGGTTTTGATACTTTTTGGATCCAAGTGAAAAATGCCCCTACATTTTGAAAAAAGTAAGACAGATTCTGACTTAGTGAAAATTTCACTAAGTGTTGGAAAAAAGTGACATTTTCACTTTTTGTGATTTTGATCATTCCATAACTCAAAATCCCTGATGGATTGGAATGAGGTGTAGTTGAAGCTTTTGTCGAGGGCCATGAGAGCTACAAATCCAGCTTTGAATAGGGAAAAAATGGCCTTGTGGTTTAGGAGTTATGATCCTCCAAAGTTGGTACCCTAGCCACTTTGTTCCATAACTTAGGAAAATTTCTAAGTTTTTATGGTTACCCCTTTTACAAGTTATCCTACTTTTCTTGATTTTTCTTGATGAATGATGATTCCAATCACACATTAACATCATTTTAGGGTTAAGGAACCATAATTGTGAAAAATCTCAAAAAGTCAAAGTTGACTTTTGTGCACAATTGACTTTTTATCAGATGAATTCCAAACTGTGCGATCCTCTATGAAATCAAGTCCTTGACCTAAATTAAACTTGATGGATTGATTTCATAGGTGTTATAGGGTGTATTAAATCATGTCCTAGGGTTTGGGAGCATGTCTTGGTCAAAAGTCAAAGGTACAGTTGACTTTTCTCGCGAAACCCTAATTGTGGTTCTGATGAACTTGAAACTTGTGGACTAAGCTTCTTGGATCAATCCATTGTTGCAAATGGATCAATGTAGTGTGTTAGGGACCCTCAAATCTTCTCTTGAGGTCTTGGCTCATGATTTGTCCCAAAAGTCAACTTGGGGAGTGAATTAGGTCAAGAAACCCTAATTCCTGATTTTTTGTGAATGCATCCCCTGAGGTTAAATTGACTTGATGATTGGGTCCATGATGTCCCTTGGAGCATCATAGGTTATGCTTTGAAGCATTGGCTCATGCCCAGAGGAAAATTTCCATCTGGAGGCCCTGGTCGACCAAACCCTAATTTTGGTGACACTGGTGATCTTGAGGCTTAATCCACCTAGAATGTTGCAGCCTTGTGCTTAATCCTTGAAGTGGGAGTCCTCTTGATCCCTTGGGGATGTTTGAGAGGTTAGATAAGTTGAATATCATGTCATTCCTTGACTGATCCTTTGTCTAAGAGCTCTGAGCGGGCTTGACACCCTAAGCTTGATTGTAGTGGATGCTCACCCATCTTTTGGGAGACTAATGAGGCATGATGGATTACCCATATTATGGTGATGATTTGCACAATGATGGGAAATCTTAGTGGTCAAAATTTGGGGTATGACATCCGCAAAATCATTGACCCCTCTTGGGATGACAACAGCAAGCGGATCGCTAGCGAGCTGATGTATCCTAGAGCGATCTCAGATGAGGGTAGTATCGCGTGACAACTATTTCCGAGAGCTTCCGCACTACAAAATGGCTTAAGTCTACTAAAAACCTCAGCTTCTCAAAAAACCCAGTCGACCACACTACTTTCAACAACCGGAGTCTTATAGGCAATGTATCTGCAAAGGGAGTCTCCATTGAGTTTGATGGTCGATCGGGGGCTCTTAACTGGAATTCACTCCCAGTAAGATTACTCGCATTGCCATCACCTATCTTAGGTGTATACTCAATCTTTCCACATGCGGCA
Organism: Lathyrus tuberosus; assembly: GCA_022829125.1. Taxonomy (NCBI): domain Eukaryota; kingdom Viridiplantae; phylum Streptophyta; class Magnoliopsida; order Fabales; family Fabaceae; genus Lathyrus; species Lathyrus tuberosus. Next base: position 12,590,597 of record JALAZF010000062.1, on the reverse strand, counting down.
TCACATGCATTCCCATTAGCAAAAAAATAAACACAAATATCAATTAGGAAAAGCAGTATATATATTTGTCTTAATCATCCTAGACCTCTAGTCTTATGATCCTATACAGACAATGACTCCCCAGCAGAGTCGCCATTTCTGTGACTTTTTGAGAACTCAGGGCTTTCTACCAAATATTGCAAGAAAGAGAAGTTAGGCCCCACGGTGGGCGCCATTTTTTCCTGTGGTACTTTCTTAAGGTTTCTACCTAAGAGATGGGAAGAGAACAAGATCTTGCGGTCCCCAGTGAAGTCGCCATTTTTCTGTGGAAAATGGTGACGAATGATGACTAAGGTAAGACAGATCCTAATGGCACTCCCCAGTGAAGTCACCATTTTTCTGTAGCGCAAATTTTTGCGTGGTTGCGAAGCACTATCGCTTTGGGGTACTACAGTATGATTCATTTTTTATCTTGTTAAGCTGATAAGGAAGGGAAATAGATGTCTCCAATTAAACCTACTTGCATACTAAGTTTAAACAGATGACTGTTGGTTTACAAATGCTATTAAGATTGCGGGTCTCTCTTAGGTTATTTTGTTAAGAAGAACAGTGTCTAGGCAATTGGTAGGATGTTAGGATTGATGCTTTTGGGTTGATTTGGTGGAAATACTGGGTTTTGAGTTTTTGATTAGTATGCTCGCTGAGATTATTCCAATCTTATGCCTACGTATTCCCGTTTAACGAAACAGGGAAATCAGAGCGATCATAGTTCCTCCTATTCTATGGGAGGAAAAAAGGTTGTTTTGGTGTCTTGTTCAAAGCCCAAGACGTGAAGCTAAAGGTGATTTGTATCTTTTTCAAAACCCAAGATGTAAAGCTGAAGGGTCTATTCATATCTTGTTTGAAGCCCAAGATGTGAAGCTAAATGGTTTATTGATGAGAGAGAATTTGTCATCTCTAAAAGGGGATATTTGGTCTGTTTGTCACAACTGTTGGGTGACTGATTATAAAGGAGAATTACTTTAACTGGGATATGTGAATCCAGCAATGCCATAATTTACTTTATAGGGGATTTTTAACCTGAATGAGAAGACTTTAACTCAGTTTAGAGCAATGCTATATTTCCTTAGGAATTTCTCATGCTAAAAGAGGGACAGTGGCGTGGATGTAAATAATCCAGAGGCTTGCCGCTTACGGAAATTTAGATGAAGGAAAAGGAGTGGTTGATGTTTGTATACTGTGAGCAATGCACAAATTTTGATGCTAAAAGGTTGATTGACTCAACCGGGGTTTTCTTATACAAAGCCTAAGAGGAGGCTATTGACCCAACAAGAGGGTGCTTTTATGTGTCTCGTACGAAGCCCGAAAGAGAGGCTAAAAGGGTTGTCTCAACAAGAGAGTGTTTTTTATGTGTCTCGTACGAAGCCCGAGAGAGAGGCTAAAAGGGAAGTGACTCAACAAGAGAGTCTTTTATACTCAGCAAGAGGGTGTTTTTTATCTCGTAAGAAGCCCGAGATGGAGGCTAAAAGGGGTTTGACTCAACAAGAGAGTCTTTTATACTCAACAAGAGAGTGTCTCAGTATCTTGTACGAAGCCCAAGATGGAGGCTAAACATGTTTGACCCAATAAGAGAGTCTTTTATACTCAACAAGAGAGTGATTTTGTATCTCGTACGAAGCCTGAGATGGAGGCTGAATATGGGTAACTCAACAAGAGAGTCTGAAAAGGTTAGCTCCGCTGGGGAGAATCATTTGTACAAAGCCCAAGAGGAGGCTATTGTGCTGGTGACTGTTTTAGTTTAGTGACAGGTCTAGTATGTTTGATAAAAGAGAAAATCAGTTCTTATGAAGGGAACGATTAAAGGTATTGTTGTGCTTTGGGATTGATCAGAGGATCAGGGTTATTTCCTGTTCTTTAAGGAAATGGGAAATCCAAAGGGTATTGAGACTATTCAAGTCTACTGGTGTTGGGATAAATCGATTCTCAGGTAGTAAATGATCTTTGTATAATGCCCAAGAGAAAGCTGGTATGTTAAGGGATGAAGGTCAACCCATTAACTGGTCTGACACTTGACTCAGAAAGACAGCTCCAGCAAATTGATGACTAGGTTTTGTTCCTATACCTGTAGAGGTCTCTGGGTCCTTGTGTAATACCCCAAATTTTGACCACTTAGATTTCCCATCATTGTGAAAATCATCATCACAATATGGATGAACCATCATGCTTCATCAGTCTCCCCAAAGATGGGTGAGCATCCAATACAATCAAAATTAGGGTTTCAAGCCCTCTCTGAGTGCTTAGACAAAGGATCAATCAAGAAATGACATGATCTTCAACTTGTCTAATCTCTCAAACATCCACAATGGATCAAAAAGGACTCCCACTTCAAGGATTAAGCACAAGGCTGCTCCCTTCTAGGTGGATCAAGTCTCAAGATCGACAGTGTCACCAAATTAGGGTTTTGGTCGACCAGGGCCTCCAGATGGAAATTTTCATCTGGGCACAAGGCAATGATCCAAAACATGACCTAATATGCTTCATGGAACCTCATGAACCCATGCATCAAGTCAATTTTGCCTCAGGGGATCCATTCATCAAAAATCAGGAATTAGGGTTTCTTGACCTAATTCACCCCTAAGTTGACTTTTGGGACAAACCATGAGCCAAGACCTCAAGAGATGATTTGAGGGTCTCTAATACACCATATTGATCCATTTGGAACAATGGATTGATCCAAGAAGCTTGAGCAACAAGTCTCATTTTCATCTGCACCACAATTAGGGTTTTAAGGGAAAAGTCAACTGTAACTTTGACTTTTGACCTGGACATGCTCCCAAACCCTAATACATGATTTAATATACCCTATGACATCCATGGAACATGTCCATCAAGTTTTATTTAGGTCAAGGACATGATTTCCTGAAGAATTGCACAGTTTGGAATTCATCTGATAAAAAGTCAACTGTGCACAAAAGTCAACTTTGACTTTTTGAGATTTTTCACCAAAATGGATTTTTAACCCTAAAATGATGTTAATGTATGATTTGAATCATCATTCATCAAGAAAAATCAAGAAAAGTGAGATAACTTGTAAAAGGGGTAACCATAAAACTTAGAAATTTTTCTAAGTTAAAAATAAAGTGGCAAAGGTACCAACTTTGGAGGACCATAACTCCTAAAGCACAAGGCCATTTTTTCTCATCCAAAGATGGATTTGTAGCCCTCATTATCACCTACAAAAACTTCAACTATAAGTCATTCCAATTCATTAAGCATCTTGAGTTATGGAGTGATCAAAGTGGCTGAAAAGTGAAAAAGTCACTTTTTCCAACACTTAGTGAAATTTTCACTAAGTCAGAATTTGCCTTCACTTTTTGCCAAATGTAGGGGGATTTTTCACTTGGAATCAAAAGAGATCAAAACCAAACTTGTTCAAACAGTTGTTGTATCATGTAAGAGCTTTCCAAAATGGCCAAGAACATTGCCAAATTCAACCTACATCATGAGATACAACATTGGCAAGTTGCCTTGCTGAAATCTGTCAAGGCAAGGCAGAATTTGCATTTTGGCTCGATTTGCCAAAATCATCCAATTTCAATTGCTCCAATCCACTTGGACACCTCAAAGGATTGAATCTAAAGGGGGCAATCACTGAGCCAAGCCTCCAAAGTCCATGGAACAAGAAATAGCATGTTGAACCTAGAGTTGCCAAAATAGGGACAAGACTTCAAATTTGGAATGAGGCATTCAATGGAACCATCAAGGTGGCATGGACTGAGCCATTCTCATCTGAAATCAGTCAAGACTTATCCAAGACCAAGGGGACCAAAGCTCTGTGCCCTAACCTCTAGTCAATGGCTAGAGGAGACTTTCATTTCCATTGGCCAACATTGAGGAAACCTACTTACCAGCTGCCATGCACTATTCCTTGCAAAACAAACTTGCTCTACTATAAATAGAGCTCAATTGTGGTCAGTTTAAGTACACCAAAGCCATCTAACAGATGCTTTCCTCAAAATCTCTTTCTCTTGGCAAAAATGCCTTTCTTAGCAAGGTAGCTATCGGGTTTTGAGTTTGAGAGCAATTCTGCACAAACCAATCACTCACACACCTCACATACATCACATATGAGCTGATCAAACACTCACATAACTTCTGAAACATCAGAATCTCAAAATCACTTGCCATCCACACAAGTTTGAAGTGAAGTTGCAGCTGAGATGCCATAAACTGATCCAGTCCATTTCAATTCAATCCAAGTGTTCAAACACACTCCATATGGTGTAGGGAAGCTGTCCAGATCATCACAACTTGTCTGTAACACCTCCAACTCAAAATCACATCTGCTCTTGCTGTCACGACTTGGAGGTAAGCACATACTTGGTCATCTCTCAATCTATGCATATTTCCTCGCACAATAATTTGGCCATATGTTCATAATCATGCATGGAATGTTTTCCCTCAATTAATTGCATTGTTTGAATCGTGTATCAAAAATCCTAGCCTTCAGGCAGAAATTAGGGTTCTTGAGGTCTCTTCGTGATTTCTTGTTGTATGTTTAATTTAAATGAAATTAAAGTACATAGACATGATCGTGAGGTTGAGACGAGCATAATGATATGTGGATTGCATGATATGATTACGTATTCATGGAGATTGGATAAAAAACGCAAATCTGAGAAACCAAGAACACGCGCGTGTTCTTCAGCTGTTCTTGGCGCCATTTTTGAATAATTTGAATATTTGAATTTTGTGATTTTTTTAATTGATTCAAAAATTAATTTCTCTCTGAGTTTTAATGATTTTGAGTTGATTCTTTTTTTAATAATTCACAAAAATGTTAAAATATTTTATTTTATCAAAAAATCCCAAAAATATTATTTATTTCATATAATTAATATTTTTGTAAAGAATTAATATTTTGATTGTTTTTGGTATTTTAAATATTTTTTCTACATTGATTTTGCAACTTTTAATGCTTTCTAATTATATTGTAGGTCAATACTTAATTTTTGAAGCATTAATCCAAGATCACAATTTGTTTTCCATGTGTTAAACAATTTTTGATCATTTTTAATTAAATTTTTATTCAATTAAATACATTTTTGGAAATAAATTAGGGTTTTGGATTAATTCAACCCTCTTAAATCATTTTCAAAACACTTTGGGCCTCTATTAGAGTGTAAGACCCAATCCCTTTTTTGACCAAATCATCTTTGGGCCTCACTTATTGTATAAGTCTCGATACCGTCAAAAAACAAACGGCGCGATCGTCGCCTTTTCAAAAATCATCTGGGCCTACACTCGAGTAGTAAGACCCATTTATTCATCTCAAAACTCTTTGGGCCTCTTGAGAGAGTGTAAGACCCATCCCCCCTTGTACAAAAAATTTTTGGGCCTCACTCATTTGTATAAGTCCCTCTGTACAAGTAAACGGTGCGATCGTCGCCCGTTTAAAAATAAAAACCATCTGGGCCTACCCTCGAGTAGTAAGACCCATTTCTCTTTTCTTTAAACTTTTTTGGGCCTCTTGAGAGAGTGTAAGACCCATCCCTTTGTACAAAAAATCATTTTGGGCCCTAGTCACTTGTATAAGTCCTGCTGTACAAAGTCAAACAGTGTGCTCACTGATAAAACCCTGGGCCTCTCCTTGAGCTGTAAGCCCCAAATCTTTCTTTTTCAAAGCACTTTCTCCTTTGATTTTGAATATACTGTTGTTTTTAATCTCTCTTTGTTGAACAACTAACCAAACAGCATGGAAGCACTACAACCGAGTAAGTGGTTATCGCTTTCATTTACTGCTTTCATATTATAAACTATATTGTGGGGCTGCTCACTGTAAGTCTCCTTTCATAAACTCATATCTACTGTGTAATAATAGCATAGATATTTCGAGTTTCCCCGGCAACTACGTCTAGAACTAGGTGACGCCGTTTCACTTATTCGTAGAAATAGACGCCTAGATCCCCAATAGGAGCACCAGATACAGTCTTCTCTTCGGCTGTCCTCCTTAGGAATCGTCAAGAAGCTCTACTCCCCAAGATGAATGTATTCTCCGTGAATGGCATCTTTGAGTTTCTTCCCAATTCTCGAACTTTCCTGACTTGATCTATTCCTTGTGGATAGCTTGCCTTGAATGTCTCGGGGTTTGGGTACCCACTACGGTCATAATCTTGGACCTTAACTAAGGAACCCTCTTTAAAAGCTAAAAATCGCTGGATAGTAAACCTCGCACGTTTACCAGTGGTTTTCATCTCTAAAAGAGTTATCTCTCCTAATGGAAAGGAGATGATAGACCCACGGGCTTCTTAAAAGCATCGGCCTCCTCTTGGGCATTATTCAAGGACCCTACGGCTTCTTAGAAGTATTCACAGCCTCCTCTTAGGCTTCGTATAATGATCTCTTCCTCCGGGAATGATAGCCTCCTCTTGGGCTTCGTACAAGGACCCGTCGGCTTCTTAAAAGTTCCCAGCCTCCTCTTGGGCTTCGTACAAATTGTCCCGACGACCTCCTAGAGGTATAGGAACAGAACCTAGTCATCCTCATAGAACAGTCCTTTCATAGGTCTACTACTGTTTCTCGAAGCATAGTACAAAAGATAAAACTCTAGACACGGACAGTCTAACTTCCTTGAGTCTCAAAGACATTCTCAAGCACCCTTCGTTAAATAGGAAGGAAACCCGCAGACTCGGATAGTCTCAATACCCTTTGGATTTCCCGTTTCCTCAAAGAGAAGGAAATATCCCTGATCCTCAAATGAAATCCCTGTGTACAGTGTTACTCATATATGAACTGATTTTCTCTTTTAAATCAGTATATTGGATCTGTCACTCATTTGAAACAGTTACAATAGCCTCCATCTCGGGCTTCGTACGAGATACCAAAATTCTCCCCAGTGGAGTCAAAACAACCTTTTCGCCTCTCTCTCGGGCTTTGTACGAGATACAAAAACACTCTCTTATTGAGTATAAAAGATTCCCCTGTAGAGTCAAACCCTTTTAGCCTCTCTCTCAGGCTTTGTATGAGACACAAAAGATTCCCTCGTTGAGTCAATCACCCCTTTTTGCCTCCATCTCGGGCCTCGTACGAGATACAAATTCCTTAAGCAAGAGTCGAACTCTTTTAGCCTCCTCTTAGGCTTTGTATAACGATATGCCCCACTGGGTCAAAAACTTTTAGCCTCTCTCTCGGGCTTTGTACGAGACACATGATAGCCTCCTCTTAGGCTTTGTATAATGATTTTCCTAGCGGAAATTAGCCTCCTCTTAGGCTTTGTATAAGAAAACCACTGGTTGATCCAATCAACCTTTTAGCATCAAAACTGTGCCTCGTTCACAGTACACAAACATCAACAACTCCTTTCCCTTCATCTAATCGCTATAAGCGGCAAGCCTCTGGATCATCTACATCCATGCCAATGTCCCTCTTTTAGCATGAGAAATTCCTAAGGAAAGATGGCATTGCTCTACACTGAGTTAAAGTCTTCTCCTTCAGGTTAAAACCCTTTCTTTGGAAATTATGGCATTGCTCGGATCCGCGTATCCCAGTTAAAGTAATTCTCCTTCCCCCTCTTTAGAGATGACAAATTCTCTCTAAAGTCGAGGTCTTTCAGCTTCACGTCTTGGGCTTTGAACAAGACACAAATAGACCTTTTAGCTTCACATCTTGGGCTTTGAACAAGATACAAATCACCTTTCGCTTCACGTCTTGGGCTTTGAACAAGACACCAAAAACACCCATTTCCTCCCATAGAATAGGAGGAACTACGAACGCTCTGATTTCCCTATTTCGATAAACGGGAATACGTAGGCATAAGATCGAAAGAAAAGATCTTAGCGAGCGCAATCAACAAAAAACCCATATCTCCATCAATCAAAAGCAGTAATTCAAAAGCACCAGTCCTAACATCCTAATCCTTATTCCCCATCAGAAACATTAAGCCCTAGAAAGAAAGAAACCTGTATTGGCGAAATAGGAATAACCAGTACAAAGGCCCCCCCACATTGATAGCATCCGTAACCTAACAGACAGTTGTTTAAACTCAGTATGCAAAGCAGGGTTAATTGGAGACATCTATTTCCCTTCCTTATTCAGCTCACAATAGGATAAAAAATGAATCGACCTGTAGTCAAAGCTCAAACCGCAGAGAGCGACCAGCGCTTAAGAACCGCGTCCAAAATCGCTCGCTACAGAAAAATGGCGCCCACCGTGGGGCCCGTTCCTTTCTTTCTACTTCTCTTGTGTGAAAAATTACACAAATGGCGACTCTGCTGGGGAGTCTCCTTTTCTGCCTTAGGGCATCATCCCCGTTTTTTACGGAAAATGGGAACTCTGCTGAGGAGAAAGATTGACCTATGCTGGTCCATCTCTTAGGCAGGGAACCACAGATTGGGGCTTCCGCCGGGGAACCCATTTCTGTCAGGAACTTAAGATTCGTTGCTTTATAAGTCTAGGATGATTAGGACAAATATATATACTGCTTTTCCTAAATGCTATACATGTTTATTTTTCGGCTAATGGGAATGCGTGTGATGCCGCATGTGGTGAGATTGAGTATACACTTAAGAAAAGCCAACCTTTTTCGTAGTGCGGAAGCTATCGGAAATAGCTGTTACGCGATACTACCCTCATTTGAGGCTGGTGATCTATTCTCGGTGAATGGCACTTACTCTAAGATTGCACACAACTCGCTGGCGATCCACTTGTTGTTTTGCTTTCCTGGGAGGAGCTGATGATAATGAGTACAGGTACAAAAATCACCCTAGTATAAACCTTTGGGGATGGGTAGAGCCTTGACTTCATGACAACGACCCTTTGACCCCATGTTTTTTCTATGTTTTTGTGTGCTGCATTCATGCATTCGTTTAATAAAACATTAAAACATTCAAAAAACTTTCTCTTCTAGTCTCTCTGTTTTTCAAATTAAACTAAGACTGTGATTGCAAATATCAGAGAAAAAGATTGCATTAATGGATTTCGGTAGAAGGAGAACTCACCAGTATACCTTCAAGGTTCCAAAACTAGGGGATTTGAGAAAGTTAGCAAGGATGATCGTTAACCCAGAGGCTTTCAGAGCCAAGCACGGTGGTTTGCTACCACTGTTAAGAGTCCATGTGATTAAGGGGATCATGGATGCGCTCATTCAGTTCTACGATCCGGTTTATCATTGTTTCACATTCCCGGATTACCAGCTATCACCAACGCTGGAGGAGTATTCTCATCTGGCTGATTTACATATCACTGATCGAGCTCCATTTTATGGACTGGAAGAAATTCCAAAGAATCAGACTATTGCAAGAGCAATTCATTTGGACGAGTCTGAGGTCAGGACTCACATGACCACTAAGGGTGGCATCCAAGGTTTTCCAGCCCAGTTCTTGACAAAAAAGGCTCTATACTTCGCTAGTATAGGGAACGGGAATGCTTTTGAAAGCATCTTTGTCTTGCTCACCCACGGGTTATTTTTGTTTCCCAACATCAATAACTTCGTCGATATCAACGCTATTAAGGTTTTTCTCATTGGAAACCCTGTGCCGACTTTGCTCGCGGATGCGTATCATTCTGTACACTTGGGAAATTTGTACAGCGGAGGGGAGATCACATGATGTGTACCTTTGCTTTACAAATGGTTTATCTCTTACTTACCCAAGTCTGCTGCTTTTTGGGATTGCAAGAGTGTCTTACGTTGGTCGCAGAAGATCATGTCTCTTACCAACTCTGATATTGATTGGTGTAATAGGATTTATGAGGGAATCAGAATCATTGATCGTTGTGGAAACTTCCCCAGCGTGCCCCTCATAGGAACTAAAGGAGGAATCAACTATCATCCGATATTAGTTCTTCGTCAATTTGGATACCCGATGAGACACATCTAACTGGGTGTTCATCTGGAAGGTCTTTTCTTCAAAGAAGGAGAAAGTGACAGAGCACTAAAAATAGAAATAGTGCAAGCTTGGAAACATGTTCATAAGAAAGGACGATAGTCTCTGGGAAAACCGGACTGTGTCTCGGTGGAGCCTTATCTCTATTGGGTACAAACCAGAGCTCTCAAGCTAAAGATGCCTTATCCTCGTTACGGAATTCTTCCACCGAGGGAAATTGTCATGTACTTCATGACGGAAACTGAAAGGCTTCAGGTTACTCTCAACAAAGTTCAAAAGGAAAGAAAATCTTGGAAGAACAAGTACCGCACCCTCGACGTAGAGTGTATCCAAATACAGCAATTACTGAAAGAGAAAGATGCTCTGATTGAAATTTTGGAGCAGCATGCTGTAGAGAATCAAGATGACCAAAGGAATTTGCTCACTCCTTTCACTTGGCAAAGGAATGACGACCCGACAACGGCCCAAGCGCCCCGGTCAAAAGAAAAGGAAGATACCAGAATCAGCACCTGATTTCTCTTCAGAGAGGACTCGGGACCCATTAGTTTAGGTTTCTGTTTCTGCACTTTGTAATCTACTGTATTTCCATTTCTGTAATCCTTTGAATTTCAATAAAAAGGGGTTTCCCCACTGTTTGATATTTGCAATCTAATTGTCAAAGTTTTATTTTAATTAAACCTAAAAACAATTAATATAATCATTGCATTCATCATTCTCACATCGCGTATTCTTCTTCCCTACGAATCTCACGTTTGTGTCTCGATTCTAGAGTCAAACTGTCTCATTCGTATAATACTCGGGCCAATCGTCAGAAAAAGATGGATGATCTTGAGGAAGAAAACAGATAGTTGAAAGAAGAGATCGACACTCTGAGAGAGGATATGAGAAAGCTTCGTAACGACATGCAAGCCATGGCAGAAGCTCAGCTACAAAGAACTGTGATCTCAGAGATCACCTCAACGCCCATCATAGAAAAGTATGATCCTAGGTATCAGATGCCAAAAGATCGTCCTTGGGGCATGCCTGTTAACTATATCCCAGAAGGATATGTTCCGCCGATCACTGAAGATCAGGGAATCGCAACAGAAGCCGCTGGGCCTGAAGGTTACAAACTTCGGGAAAGCGAAGATGCCAGGGGCATACTGAAGACTCCTGAAGGTTACAAACTTCGGGAAACGCCAAGACTTACTGCCGTAGTCACGGTACCACCCCCTGTGGTGCACACTGTCCCAGAAGGACAGATTCCACGGACACCTTCTGGTAAGAAGGAAACTATGTTTGACAGAATGAATGAATTCCAGGAGCAGTTCTTGGAAATGCAGAAAGAGCTGCAAGCCATTCGCGGTCAGGATCTATTTGGAAAGGACGCCGCAGACCTCTGCTTGGTCCCAAATGTGAAAGTCCCGCACAAGTGTCAAGTGCCCGACTTTGAAAAATACAAGGGTAACTCTTGCCCTCAGAGCCATCTGGTGATGTACGCTCGGCGGATGTCAGCCCAGACGGAGAATCAGGACCTGCTGATTCACTACTTCCAGGATAGTTTAACCGGTGCCGCACTCAAATGGTACATGGGTTTAAACCGTACTACGATCAGTACATTCAGAGATCTTGGTACTGTCTTCGTCCAACAATACAAGTACAATTTGGACATGGCACCCGACAGAGATCAACTTAGATCAATGTCACAAAAGGACAACGAAACCTTTAAGGAGTATGCTCAAAGGTGGCGTGAAATTGCCGCTCAAATTTGTCCACCTCTTGAGGAAAAAGAGATGACAAAAATCTTCTTAAAGACCTTAAGCTCATTTTACTATGACCGAATGGTCGCCAGTGCACCCAGTGATTTCACCGAAATGGTCGGCATGGGTGTACGTCTTGAGGAAGCTATCCGAGAAGGACGTTTGGTAAAAGACACTGGATCAACGAGCGGTACTAAAAAATACGGTGGTGCTCTCCCTAAGAAAAAAGAGCAAGATATTGGGAATATCTCTCTCGGAAAGCAAAGGCGACGTTATCAGCCAGTAGCAGCTGTTACTCCTGCTATCGGCCCTGCGCCTGTTCCTATGTATCAACCTCAGGTTGCGAAGAGCCAACCTGACCAACAAAGGACACAACAGCCTCTTCAGCAGGCTCGTCCTCCATATAACAACAACCGTACAACACGGCCACAAGGATTTGATCCTATACCCGTAACGTACGCAGAGCTGTTTCCGTTACTGCTGGCTAAGGGGCACATTCAGACTAAGTCTCCCTTTTCAGTTCCGGAAAATCTGCCTTTCTGGTTTAAGGTGGATCAAACATGCCCTTATCATCAAGAAGGTTCAGGGCATAACATTGAGACTTGTCTCAATTTCAAATCCGACGTGCAAAAGCTTGTTAGGAGCGGGCTCTTATCTTTCAAAGATATGAATCCTAATGTTCTTACGAACCCGCTGCCTCAACATGAGAAAGATGCAGTCAATCTGATTGAGAAAGAGACTAACAATGTCTATCAAATTCACGATGTACTCTTATTGGGGACCAATCTGGTCAAGATGCATTGTAGACAGAGTGGATATGGACATGTGCCACCTCATAATTATCACCAGTGTGATATCTGCTCTAAAGACAACCAAGGATGTTCTGTAGTGCAAGCAGCTCTACAGGAACAGATGGATCTCAGATGGATCCAAGAGCACCGAGTTCGTGGAGTTAACATGGTCTCTACGAATTCTAACGTCATTCAAAACCACGACATCCGTGTGATGAATGTCAACTTGGTGGCGATGCACTCAAGGCAAAGCCAGTATCATAATCTGCCGAGGCACGATTACAGTTCCTGTCTGATTTGCTCGGTAAACAAACAGGGATGCTCTTTCATACAAGAGGCCCTCCAGCGTCAGATGGATCTTGGATGGATCCAAGACTACCATGATAGGAACTCCTATCAAATCAACATGGTTCAGATCTTTGACATCCGCATAATGAATACCAACCTGGTAGAGTTACATGCTGAGCAAGTCCGACTTGGATTCTTAATATCACATGACTATCAAAGCTGTAAAGCGGGTTGCGAAAACGATCGAGGTTGTACCCTTGTCCAGGAGGCAGTTCAGCACTTGTTAAATCACTGGTGGATGCCAATCTATATGGATGAAGATACTCAACAGATTAGTATCAATAACAGGAATCCTACTCGTCGTTAAAGTCAGGATGTCCGATCAATGGAAGATAACCTAGTGAGGTTACATTGTATTCAAAGTAGGCATGGCCAGGTGCCACCACACAACTATGACAATTGTAGCGTCTGTTCGGAAAGTAACCAAGGGTGTTACCTTGTGAGAGCAGCTCTTCAGGGTCAGATCGATCATGGGGAAATTCATCCATATCCAGGTTCAGGACCCATCATTTGGTCGCCGAACTACCTTGCCGATCAAGTTGAGGATGTTGTCACGATCTCTGGTCATCACTAGATCAGGGATGTTTTTGCCATCGTCCCTCTACTTGACGAATCTAGAGTTCCCAATCGGGAACGGATCGAGGTTACTTATGACGGTCAGAAAAATCAGAAGGTTCCCATAGTCATCTATCTACCGGGACCATTACCGTATGAATCAGCTAAGGCGATCCCTTACAAATACGGTGCAACAACAATTGAGAATGGAAAGGAAATTCCATTACCCTCCATCGTGAATATTACAGACATCAGTCGTGTAACACGGAGTGGTAGAATCTTCAACCGAGGGGTTGGGGAAGCTAACAAAGAAAAGGAACTTCAGGCGGAAATTCCTGATCCACCAGTCGGTCAATCTAGTAATCCCGACTTTTCAAAAGATGAAGATGAGATGCTAAAGCTCATCCAAAGGAGTGAATACAACATTGTTGATCAACTGTTACAGACTCCTTCAAAGATCTCAGTATTATCACTGTTACTCAGTTCAGAAGCACACAGAAAGGCTCTACAGAAAGTCTTGGAGCAAGCCTTTGTGGAATAGGATGTAACAATCAGACAGTTCGATAGTATTGTCTCTAACATCACTTCCTGTAATAATTTGGGATTTAGTGATGAGGAATTACCTGAAGAGGGTCGCCGTCATAACATGGCGCTCAATATCACAGTTAACTGCCAGGACGATGCTTTAGCCAGCGTACTGGTAGACACAGGGTCAGCCCTGAATGTTATGCCGAAGTCCACTTTGATGCAATCATCATTCAAGGGCCCTCCGATGAGAGTCAGCGAGGTCGTCGTCAAAGCATTCGACGGATCCAGAAAAACAGTTATCGGCGAAGTTAATCTTCCCATAACTATTGGTCCTCACACTTTCCAAATCACTTTCCAGGTCATGGACATCCAGGCAACATACAGTTGTTTATTAGGAAGACCTTGGATACATCAGGCTGGAGCGGTTACTTCCACCCTCCACCAAAAGCTAAAGTTCGTCCAGAACGGCCAACTCATCACAGTCTGTGGAGAACAGGCTTTGCTTGTGAGTAACTTATCATCATCTACTTGTGTGGAACCCGAGGAGGTTATTGGAACTCAGTTCCAAGCACTATCGGTGAGTAAAAATGATCAATCCGAAGAAGGAACTTCAATTTCTTCATACAAAGATGCTATCAAAGCGGTCGAGAGTACCGATACGACAGGATGGGGACAGCTTGTCATTCCTATTGACAATAAAACAAAGAAGGGTCTTGGTTTTTCTGCAACCTGTACCCAGACAGCAGCCAACGATGAAAGTCTTCATCCCCTTCAAAACTTCTTCCACATTGGAGGTTCTTCACCCAGTGTCTCAGATAGTTCATGCTATCAATGAGGAAGATCCCTCTGACACAGATGAAGAATGGAAGTCCTACCTTAACAAGGACGGCTATATGTCTCAGAAAGAGGTGCCTATGCCTTTTTGCTTTCCTACAGAAAGTCCGAGATTTATACCAAGATCAGATGTCAAAATGATCTACGGAGATTGTGATCCAGAAGGATGCCGTGCTCCGCCAAAATCATTAGAGGAAGACACTCTAATGAAAGACAACTTTGACTCTACCTACTATGGCCCGATGGATGGTCTGCCAATGTGGCAACCTTACCCAGGAGACTTGGGGCCAGAAAGTCAGCCGAGTAATGAAACTTAGCTGAGTGTCATTGAACAGAATACCTGTGTCCCCGCCATGTCATGGGATCAACACTCAGGTCATTCGGAAACTACTCAACATGAAGATGAATTCGCAACGTTTGCAGGACTTGAATTTATCAACTATGCTTTTCCTGAGGTCAACGTCATCGAGAGGGATGACTTCTCCAGTTCCAAAGAAGTTTGGGACACTTTGGGACAACCAAGTGGAAAATACGACTTTATGGTCAAGTACACTGCTCCCGAGAGCTCTCGTATCAGGCTCGAAGATATCCAGTCAACTGGATGGGGAGATACAGCTGAGAGCATCGATGCTATGCAAAATGCAACAGAGGAATCCTCCTACGACAATTCTGCTTGGGAGACAGATTCCAATGATCCTGCTCCACCAGAAATCAGCGTCATTTCTGAAGACAAATCAAGGAAGGTGCCAGACTTTGTGATTCACCTAGGAGTTCGCCGCCAATGGGTTGCTGTCGAGGTTCTGAAGGTCGTTCATCAGTCAAAGTAATTGCCATCTTTAACCTTTCACCCTGCCCAGGTGAAATGGATGTTTTGATAGGGCTCGCTTTTTAAAATTCCCTCTTCGCTTTGCCCAAAGCGACGGAGTTTTGTTTTATAGGGCTGTAGTTTCAAGATTCGACTTGTTCATTAATAAAATAACGTCGTTCTGTAATTTCTGCATTAATTGCTATTTTCTCTTTTTGCTTTTTCAGAAAATGGTAATCCTAAAAAACAATTCAATCATAAAAACAAGCAGTAAAATAAATACACTGCACACACTTACATTTTCTCTATCTCTTCTAAACACGAATCATCACGTCATGCAGATTGCTTGTTTTAAACCCCGTTGAAACATACGATCCGATGCCTTCTTCCAACTTTGAGTTCCCGGTATTCGAGGCTGAAGAAGAAAATGACAACGAAATTCCAGGAGAGATCTCCCGACTACTCAGACAAGAGGAAAGGTCCATTGAACCTCACAAAGAGCCGTTGGAAACAGTCATAGACGACAGACCTTGGTATCACGATATCAAATGCTTCCTTCAGAAACAAGAGTACCCATCTGGGGCACTCAGAAAAGACAGGAAAACCCTCAGAAGATTGGCTGGAAACTTCTTCCTGAGCGGTGACACTCTTTATAAGAGAAATTTTGACATGGTCTTGCTCCGATGTGTCGACAGACCAGAAACAGACATGCTCATGAAAGAAATTCATGAAGGATCCTTTGGCACTCATGCCAACGGACACACAATGGCGAGAAAAATTCTCAGGGCCGGGTATTATTGGTTGACCATGGAATCCGACTGCTACAAGTACATGAGGAGGTGTCACAAGTGTCAGATATACTCCGACAAAATTCATGTACCGCCATCACATCTCAAAGTTCTTTCTTCCCCGTGGCCTTTTTCCATATGGGGAATCGACATGATTGGTATGATTGAGCCCAAGGCTTCAAACGGACATCGGTTCATTCTGGTAGCCATTGACTATTTCACCAAGTGGGTCGAAGCAGCGTCATTCGCCAATGTAACCCGACAAGTGGTGGTCCAATTTATCAAAAACAATATCATCTGCCGTTATGGTGTTCCAAGCGAGATCATTACCGATAATAGATCTAACTTGAACAATAAGATGATGAAAGAGTTGTGCGCTGAGTTCAAGATCGAACACCATAACTCATCTCTCTACCGACCCAAGATGAACGGAGCGGTAGAAGCGACTAACAAGAACATCAAGAAGATCGTTCAAAAAATGGTTGTAACCTATAAAGATTGGCACGAGATGCTACCCTTTGCTCTTCATGGTTATCGCACATCTGTCCGCACTTCAACAGGGGCTACCCCTTTCTCTCTAGTATATGGCATGGAGGCAGTGCTTCCCATAGAAGTAGAGATCCCGTCAATCAGGGTATTGATGGAAGCTAAGCTCACCGAAGCTGAATGGTGTCAAAGTCGACACGACGAACTGAATCTGATCGAGGAGAAGCGAGTCACGACACTATGCCATGGTCAGTTGTATCAAAAGAGAATGAAGAGGGCGTTCGACAAAAAGGTTCGGCCTCGTGTCTTCAGGAAAGGAGACCTCGTGCTCAAGAAGATACAATCATTTCTCACTGACTCTCGGGGCAAATGGACCCCAAATTATGATGGCCCCTATGTGGTCACGAAAGCTTTCTCAGGCGGTGCCTTGAGGCTTGCAACCATGGACGGAGAGGAATTTGCCTACCCCACGAATGTTGATGTAGTCAAGAAATACTTCGCCTAAAACTGAAAAAAAACGTCTCGGTGGATTGAAAACCCGAAAGGGCGGTCCAGGCAAAAGTTAGAGACATGAAAAAAAAAGAATCATCCCGATGGATTGGAAATCTCATAGTACAATCCAGGCAAAAGTTAGGGATAATGGCAAGTAACTATGTTCAACAGAGGCAAGTCCCTCAGCAGTAGTTACATCATCTATCGGAGGAAATCTCCAGTCAAAGGTCATCTTCGACAGAAGCTCAGGATGCCCTGAATTCAAAGTTGGTAGAAGGATAGTGGTCGTTATGTTTCAACGTAGCCCTTTTCCCTGTAAATTACCATTTTCTAACTTTGTATATACTCTTTGGAATCACGTGTTTGGCTGATCTCCATCTTATCAATAAAATTTAAGCCCTTGTGCTTTTGTTTGTAACTCTTGCTTGTTTTAGCTTTACAGAACGACGTTGTTTAAACTTAATTAACATCTCTTGAAATAAAACAAAATGAATTTACTTGTTAAAACTTTTTCTGCTTTTAAATTAAGGTTGGCAATTTCTTTTGACTGTTGAACATCAGTAGAACATCGATTGCTTCTCCCGAAGTAAGCAAACTTCAAAGTGCAGAATCAAAGTACTCCTTCTAAGCCAGTATGCCTGAATGAAGGGATCAACTGTGTCAGAGACCTTGTTTCGTCTGACATCCTCGGCCGAGTTCTCATCTCTTAAGCCCGATCAACATAGCTCCCAACGGGACTATCTCTCCTAAGCAAGGTGGAATTGCTATTTTGAATCAACGGTACCTCTTCGCCCCGCGATGGTCGAGTATCCAATTGTGTTCCTCCATTAGTCTGTATGTCGCGTCTGTTTTGTCAGCATATACATACATACTTCATGCATTTTATTTGCGTTCGCATTTCGTATTGCATCACTATCACTTGAGTCGGTCTTGTCCCCTAGTGATAAACAGTTTTCTCAATCGAGTTTGTCAGTTCTTTCCTCGTCAGGAAGTGTTGCGTCTGCACAATCTCGCCACCAGTGTATCTTTTGATCAGAGTCGGCACTTTGCCACTTTGATAACTTGAACCTCTGAAAAGCCAGAGAAAACTCTCAATAAACATCACTCTTCGCCATTGAAGATGATATCCTTGCTTTCCCGGATTAAGGAAGATCCACAGAGGAAGCCTCGTGATCAGAGATTCGGCAGCACGCCAGTTTTGCTCCGAAAAGTCGTTGATGAGAAGGTCATTGGTACCTCAAAATTGGACCCCATCATATGGCGTTTCTCCGGGAAGATCCCGAGAAAAGTATGATGAAAGATCCCAAGTGAAAACAGTCTCTCAAGAGACTCGCTTTCCCCAGTAGAATCGACAAATGGCGTCTCCAACAGAGAAGTTTGTACAACTCTACAACTCAGACGACTGGGTTCCCCAGCAAGTCTGACATCAAAACTTTTTCCACTCAAATGGCATCTCCCCAGGAAAATTCGGCGAGAAGTTTGAGGAAAGCCGCTATGAATAGCGTCCCTTGTCAAGAAAGTTTATTGACAAAAGAAACTAAGACCAGTTCCTTGGTAGGAAACCAGGATCGAGGGGAAGTTTAAATCAGAAACTAAGACCAGTTCTTGGTAGGAAACCAGGATCGAGGGGAAGTTTAAATCAGAAACTAAGACCAGTTCCTTGGTAGGAAACCAGGATCGAGGGGAAGTTTAAATCAGAGACTGAGACCAATTCCTTGGTAGGAAACCAGGATCGAGGGGAAGTTTACCTTTTCTGAGCATCATTGCTTAGCTAAAGAAGATGAATGCATAAGCTACCATTCATAACCATCATCAAAATTTTGGATATTCCGATATTTAATCCTCTTGCACCCCGAATGCTCGAATCCCTTCGTCATTCATACCTTCAGGTCTAAGAAGATTAAATAGGGGCATCTGTAATACCCCAAATTTTGACCACTTAGATTTCCCATCATTGTGAAAATCATCATCACAATATGGATGAACCATCATGCTTCATCAGTCTCCCCAAAGATGGGTGAGCATCCAATACAATCAAAATTAGGGTTTCAAGCCCTCTCTGAGTGCTTAGACAAAGGATAAATCAAGAAATGACATGATCTTCAACTTGTCTAATCTCTCAAACATCCACAATGGATCAAAAAGGAATCCCACTTCAAGGATTAAGCACAAGGCTGCTCCCTTCTAGGTGGATCAAGTCTCAAGATCGACAGTGTCACCAAATTAGGGTTTTGGTCGACCAGGGCCTCTAGATAGAAATTTTCATCTGGGCACAAGGCAATGATCCAAAACATGACCTAATATGCTTCATGGAACCTCATGAACCCATGCATCAAGTCAATTTTGCCTCAGGGGATGCATTCATCAAAAATCAGGAATTAGGGTTTCTTGACCTAATTCACCCCTAAGTTGACTTTTGGGACAAACCATGAGCCAAGACCTCAAGAGATGATTTGAGGGTATCTAATACACCATATTGATCCATTTGGAACAATGGATTGATCCAAGAAGCTTGAGCAACAAGTCTCATTTTCATCTGCACCACAATTAGGGTTTTAAGGGAAAAGTCAACTGTAACTTTGACTTTTGACCTGGACATGCTCCCAAACCCTAATACATGATTGAATATACCCTATGACACCCATGGAACATGTCCATAAAGTTTGATTTAGGTCAAGGACATGATTTCCTGAAGAATTGCACAGTTTGGAATTCATCTGATAAAAAGTCAACTGTGCACAAAAGTCAACTTTAACTTTTTGAGATTTTTCACCAAAATGGATTTTTAACCCTAAAATGATGTTAATGTATGATTTGAATTATCATTCATCAAGAAAAATCAAGAAAAGTGAGATAACTTGTAAAAGGGGTAACCATAAAACTTAGAAATTTTTCTAAGTTAAAAATAAAGTGGCAAAGGTACCAACTTTGGAGGACCATAACTCCTAAACCACAAGGCCATTTTTTCTCATCCAAAGATGGATTTGTAGCCCTCATTATCACCTACAAAAACTTCAACTACAAGTCATTCCAATTCATTAAGGATCTTGAGTTATGGAGTGATCAAAGTGGCTGGAAAGTGAAAAAGTCACTTTTTCCAACACTTAGTGAAATTTTCACTAAGTCAGAATTTGCCTTCACTTTTTGCAAAATGTAGGGGGATTTTTCACTTGGAATCAAAAGAGATCAAAACCAAACTTGTTCAAATAGTTGTTGTATCATGTAAGAGCTTTCCAAAATGGCCAAGAACATTGCCAAATTCAACCTACATCATGAGATACAACATTGGCAAGTTGCCTTGCTGAAATCTGTCAAGGCAAGGCAGAATTTGCATTTTGGCTCGATTTGCCAAAATCAGCCAATTGCAATTGCTCCAATCCACTTGGACACCTCAGAGGATTGAATCTAAAGGGGACAATCACTGAGCCAAGCCTCCAAAGTCCATGGAACAAGAAATAGCATGTTGAACCTAGAGTTGCCAAAATAGGGACAAGACTTCAAATTTGGAATGAGGCATTCAATGGAACCATCAAGGTGGCATGGACTGAGCCATTCTCATCTGAAATCAGTCAAGACTTATCCAAGACCAAGGGGACCAAAGCTCTGTGCCCTAACCTCTAGTCAATGGCTAGAGGAGACTTTCATTTCCATTGGCCAACATTGAGGAAACCTACTTACCAGCTGCCATGCACTATTCCTTGCAAAACAAACTTGTTCTACTATAAATAGAGCTCAATTGTGGTCAGTTTAAGTACACCAAAGCCATCTAACAGATGCTTTCCTCAAAATCGCTTTCTCTTGGCAAAAATGCCTTTCTTAGCAAGGTAGCTATCGGGTTTTGAGTTTGAGAGCAATTCTGCACAAACCAATCACTCACACACCTCACATACATCACATATGAGCTAATCAAACACTCACATAACTTCTGAAACATCAGAATCTCAAAATCAGTTGCCATCCATACAAGTTTGAAGTGAAGTTGCAGCTGAGATGCCATAAACTGATCCAGTCCATTTCAATTCAATCCAAGTGTTTAAACACACTCCATATGGTGTAGGGAAGCTGTCCAGATCATCACAACTTGTCTGTAACACCTCCAACTCAAAATCACATATGCTCTTGCTGTCACGACTTGGAGGTAAGCACATACTTGGTCATCTCTCAATCTATGCATATTTCCTCGCACAATAATTTGGCCATATGTTCATAATCATGCATGGAATGTTTTCCCTCAATTAATTGCATTGTTTGAATCGTGTATCAAAAATCCTAGCCTTCATGCAGAAATTAGGGTTCTTGAGGTCTCTTCGTGATTTTTTGTTGTATGTTTAATTTAAATGAAATTAAAGTACATAGACATGATCGTGAGGTTGAGACGAGCATAATGATATGTGGATTGTATGATATGATTACGTATTCATGGAGATTGGATAAAAAACGCAAATCTGAGAAACCAAGAACACGTGCGTGTTCTTCAGCTGTTCTTGGCGCCATTTTTGAATAATTTGAATATTTGAATTTTGTGATTTTGTTTAATTGATTCAAAAATTAATTTCTCTCTGAGTTTTAATGATTTTGAGTTGATTCTTTTTTTAATAATTCACAAAAATGTTAAAATATTTTATTTTATCAAAAAATCCCAAAAATATTATTTATTTCATATAATTGATATTTTTGTAAAGAATTAATATTTTGATTGTTTTTGGCATTTTAAATATTTTTTCTACATTGATTTTGCAACTTTTAATGCTTTCTAATTATTTTGTAGGTCAATACTTAATTTTTGAAGCATTAATCCAAGATCACAATTTGTTTTCCATGTGTTAAACAATTTTTGATCATTTTTAATTGAATTTTTATTCAATTAAATACATTTTTGGAAATAAATTAGGGTTTTGGATTAATTCAACCCTCTTAAATCATTTTCAAAACACTTTGGGCCTCTATTAGAGTGTAAGACCCAATCCCTTTTTTGACCAAATCATCTTTGGGCCTCACTTATTGTATAAGTCCCGATACCGTCAAAAAACAAACGGCGCGATCGTCGCCTTTTCAAAAATCATCTGGGCCTAGCCTCGAGTAGTAAGACCCATTTATTCATCTCAAAACTCTTTGGACCTCTTGAGAGAGTGTAAGACCCATCCCCCCTTGTACAAAAACTTTTTGGGCCTCACTCATTTGTATAAGTCCCTCTGTACAAGTAAACGGCGCGATCGTCGCCCGTTTAAAAATAAAAACCATCTGGGCCTACCCTCGAGTAGTAAGACCCATTTCTATTTTCTTTAAACTTTTTTGGGCCTCTTGAGAGAGTGTAAGACCCATCCCTTTGTACAGAAAATCATTTTGGGCCCTAGTCACTTGTATAAGTCCCGCTGTACAAAGTCAAACAATGCGCTCACTGATAAAACCCTGGGCCTCTCCTTGAGCTGTAAGCCCCAAATCTTTCTTTTTCAAAGCACTTTCTCCTTTGATTTTGAATATACTGTTGTTTTTAATCTTTCTTTGTTGAACAACTAACCAAACAGCATGGAAGCACTACAACCGAGTAAGTGGTTATCGCTTTCATTTACTGCTTTCATATTATAAACTATATTGTGGGGCTGCTCACTGTAAGTCTCCTTTCATAAACTCATATCTACTGTGTAATAATA
The DNA here is from genome assembly GCA_022829125.1 of Lathyrus tuberosus. NCBI lineage: Eukaryota > Viridiplantae > Streptophyta > Magnoliopsida > Fabales > Fabaceae > Lathyrus > Lathyrus tuberosus. The sequence continues at coordinate 12,567,720 of JALAZF010000062.1, read as the reverse complement.
GTATAGATATTTCGAGTTTCCCCGGCAACTACGTCTAGAACTAGGTGACGCCGTTTCACTTATTCGTAGAAATAGACGCCTAGATCCCCAATAGGAGCACCAGATACAGTCTTCTCTTCGGCTGTCCTCCTTAGGAATCGTCAAGAAGCTCTACTCCCCAAGATGAATGTATTCTCCGTGAATGGCATCTTTGAGTTTCTTCCCAATTCTCGAACTTTCCTGACTTGATCTATTCCTTGTGGATAGCTTGCCTTGAATGTCTCGGGGTTTGGGTACCCACTACGGTCATAATCTTGGACCTTAACTAAGGAACCCTCTTTAAAAGCTAAAAATCGCTGGATAGTAAACCTCGCACGTTTACCAGTGGTTTTCATCTCTAAAAGAGTTATCTCTCCTAATGGAAAGGAGATGATAGACCCACGGGCTTCTTAAAAGCATCGGCCTCCTCTTGGGCATTATTCAAGGACCCTACGACTTCTTAGAAGTATTCACAGCCTCCTCTTAGGCTTCGTATAATGATCTCTTCCTCTGGGAATGATAGCCTCCTCTTGGGCTTCGTACAAGGACCCGTCGGCTTCTTAAAAGTTCCCAGCCTCCTCTTGGGCTTCGTACAAATTGTCCCGACGACCTCCTAGAGGTATAGGAACAGAACCTAGTCATCCTCATAGAACAGTCCTTTCATAGAGTCTACTACTGTTTCTCGAAGCATAGTACAAAAGATAAAACTCTAGACACGGACAGTCTAACTTCCTTGAGTCTCAAAGACATTCTCAAGCACCCTTCGTTAAATAGGAAGGAAACCCACAGACTCGGATAGTCTCAATACCCTTTGGATTTCCCGTTTCCTCAAAGAGAAGGAAATATCCCTGATCCTCAAATGAAATCCCTGTGTACAGTGTTACTCATATATGAACTGATTTTCTCTTTTAAATCAGTATATTGGATCTGTCACTCAACTGAAATAGTTACAATAGCTTCCATCTCGGGCTTCGTACGAGATACCAAAATTCTCCCCAGTGGAGTCAAAACAACCTTTTCGCCTCTCTCTCGGGCTTTGTACGAGATACAAAAACACTCTCTTATTGAGTATAAAAGATTCCCCTGTAGAGTCAAACCCTTTTAGCCTCTCTCTCAGGCTTTGTATGAGACACAAAAGATTCCCTCGTTGAGTCAATCACCCGTTTTTGCCTCCATCTCGGGCCTCGTACGAGATACAAATTCCTTAAGCAAGAGTCGAACTCTTTTAGCCTCCTCTTAGGCTTTGTATAACGATATGCCCCACTGGGTCAAAAACTTTTAGCCTCTCTCTCGGGCTTTGTACGAGACACATGATAGCCTCCTCTTAGGCTTTGTGTAATGATTTTCCTAGCAGAAATTAGCCTCCTCTTAGGCTTTGTATAAGAAAACCACTGGTTGATCCAATCAACCTTTTAGCATCAAAATTGTGCCTCGTTCACAGTACACAAACATCAACAACTCCTTTCCCTTCATCTAATCGCTGTAAGCGGCAAGCCTCTGGATCATCTACATCCATGCCAATGTCCCTATTTTAGCATAAGAAATTCCTAAGGAAAGATGGCATTGCTCTACACTGAGTTAAAGTCTTCTCCTTCAGGTTAAAACCCTTTCTTCGGAAATTATGGCATTGCTCGGATCCGCGTATCCCAGTTAAAGTAATTCTCCTTCCCCCTCTTTAGAGATGACAAATTCTCTCTAAAGTCGAGGTCTTTCAGCTTCACGTCTTGGGCTTTGAGCAAGACACAAATAAACCTTTTAGCTTCACATCTTGGGCTTTGAACAAGATACAAATCACCTTTCGCTTCACGTCTTGGGCTTTGAACAAGACGCCAAAAACACCCATTTCCTCCCATAGAATAGGAGGAACTACAAACGCTCTGATTTCCCTATTTCGGTAAACGGGAATACGTAGGCATAAGATCGAAAGAAAAGATCTTAGCGAGCGCAATCAACAAAAAACCCATATCTCCATCAATCAAAAGTAGTAATTCAAAAGCACCAGTCCTAACATCCTAATCCTTATTCCCCATCAGAAACATTAAGCCCTAGAAAGAAAGAAACCTGTATTGGCGAAATACAAATAACCAGTACAAAGGCCCCCCCACATTGATAGCATCTGTAACCTAACAGACCGCTGTTTAAACTCAGTATGCAAAGCAGGGTTAATTGGAGACATCTATTTCCCTTCCTTATTCAGCTCACAATAGGATAAAAAATGAATCGACCTGTAGTCAAAGCTCAAACCGCAGAGAGCGACCAGCGCTTAAGAACCGCGTCCAAAATCGCTCGCTACACCTTGTACTAAGCCCAAGAGGAGGCATGCGAGCTTTTAAGAAGCCGAAGGGTCCTTGTACAACGCCCAAGAGGAGGAGGGGATGCTTTTAAGAAGCCTGTGGGTCCCCAAACCCCGAGAAGTTCAACACATACCATTCACCGAGAGTAGATCAAGCCAGGAAAGTCCGAGAATTTGGAAGAAACTCAAGAGATGCCATTCACGGAGAAAAGATCATCCCTGGGGAGTAGAGTCTCTTTGACGATTTCTAAGAGTGAAAGTCTGAGAAGAGGTTCACTGAGAATGCTGTCTTTCACGTCTCCATATTGTTTAACCCCAAGAGGAGGGAAGACTGTGTCTGGTAATCCTATGGGGATCTAGTTTTGTTTGTATTTAAGAGTGACCAATAGGGCTTTACCTAGTGTTAGACGTAGTTGCCGGGGAAAACTCAAAATAACTATACTAGTATTACATATTTGATATTTGACAAGTATATAAAAGTTTGTGAAAGAAGACTTACAGTGAGCAGCCCCACAATACAGTTATATATATATATATATATGAAAGCAGATAAAGAAAGCGGGTAAACACTTACTCAGTTGTAGAGCTTCCATGTTGTTTTGTTAGTTTGTTCAACAAAGAAAGCTTTGATAACAATATTATATTCAAAATCAAAGGAGAAAGTGCTTTGAAAAGGTTGTTGAGGCTTACAGCTCAAGGAGAGGCCCAAGGTTTTATCAGTGATTGCACTGTTGTTTTGTACAGGGACTTATACAAGTGATTGAGGCCCAAAAAGGTTTTATGTACAAAGGGATGGGTCTTACACTCTCTCAAGAGGCCCAAAGGTGTTTAAAGAAAAAGAATGGGGCTTATAACTCGAGGGTAGGCCCAGATGATTCATTTTTTGAATTGGCGATCGCGCCGAGATTTCTTTAACATACTAGGTCTTATACAATGCATTGAGGCCCAAAAAGGTTTTGGTTAAAGGGGGTTGGGTCTTAAACTCTATTAGAGGCCCAATAATTTATTTTTGTACAAGTGGTGGGGCTTACAACTCAAGGAGAGGCCCAGGTGATTTTGCTAAAAAAAAGCGACGATCGCGCCGTTGTTTTAGAAAATACAGTGGGACTTATACAATGACTGAGGCCCAAAAAGTGGTGTATTTGAAATGGGGATAGGTCTTACACTTTAATAGAGGCCCAAAAAGTTTGAAAAAGATTTGTGATGGTTGAATTGATCACAACCCTAATTTGTTTTCAAAATATATTTTAATTGAATAAAAATTCAATTAAAATGATTAAAATTGTTAAACATGTGTGAAAAACAAATTGTGGTATTGGATTAATGTTTGAAAAATCATGTTTATACCCACAAAATAATTGGAAATCAATCAAGTTTGGAAAATCAAGGGAGAAAAATATTTCAAATGTTAAAAACAAATAAAACATTAATTCTTTGCAAAAATATCAAACAAATAATATTTTTGGGATTTTTTGGTAAAATAATATATTTTAACATTTTTGTGAATTATTAAAAAAAGAACCAACTCAAAATCATTAAAACTCAGAGAGAAATTAATTTTTGAATCAATTAAATAAAATCAACATCTTGGCCTTGCCCACGTGCTCTGTTTTACCCAGATTTGCGTTTTCTCATCAATCTCACTGAATACTTGATTATATCATGCAATCTACATATCAATCTACTCGTTTTCACCTCACGATCATGTCTATGGTCTTTAATTTCATTTATTTTAAGCATGGAATAAGAAATCAAAGAGAAACCTCAAGAACCCTAAAATTTGCATGAAGGCTCAGAAATTCCATACACGATTCAAACAAAGCAATTGATTGAGGAAAAACACTCCATGCATGATTATGAACATATGGCCAAATTATTGTGCAGCAAATAATGTATGGATCATAGAGTTAGAAGAGCTCATGCTTACCTCTTGCAGCTGGTGATCGTGTTTTGTGTTAGAGGTGTTACAACTAGGTTCCAATGATGTGGATAGTTTCCCTAGGTGCCAAGTGATGTGCCTGAGTGCTTGGAATGGTTTGAAATAAGCTGGAACTGAAGATTGTATCCCAACTCCAACTTGGTTAAAACCTTGAGCAGTTGGCTGGTGATTTTGTGAAATCAGTGTTCCAAATGTTGTTTAAGTGTTTGGATCACTTCTATATGATGTTTATGAAGTGTGTGTGTGTGATTGGTTTGGTTGGAATAGCTCTCAAACTCAAAACCTGATAGTGACTTGCTTTGGAAGGGAATTTTGGAGTGAAGAAGGAGATTTTGAGGAAAGCATCTGTTTAATGGCTTTGGTGTACTCAAATTGATAACAAATGATGTCTATTTATAGTGCAACAAGTTTGTTTTGGCATCAATAGTGAATGGCAACTGCTGCAGAGGTTTGGCCAATGTTGATCAATGAGAATCCAAGTCTCCTCTAGCCATTGACTAGAGGTTAGGGCACAGGCTGCTGGTTCCCTTGGTCTTGGATAAGTCTTGACTGAATTTAGTTGGAAATGGCTCATTCCATGCCACCTTGGTGCATCCATTGAATGCTCTAAAACAAAATTGGAGTCTTGTCCCTCTTTTAAGGATTTCTAGGTTTGGCATGCTACTTTTGGTTCCAAAGACTTGGGAGGCTTATGGATCAGTGTTTGTATCTCCTTGGTCTCCCCTTGAGGTGTTCAGATGGAAATAGTTGTTTGTCATTTGCACAAATTTGGCAAATCGAGCAAAATGCACAAATCTGCCTTGCTTTGACAGTTTTCAGCAAGGCATATTGCCATTGTCATATCTCATGGCTCAAGTGGAATTTGATGGAGTTCTTGGCCATTTTGGAAAGCCCCCATATGATACAAAAACTATTTGATCATAGTTGGTTTTGATACTTTTTGAATCCAAGTGAAAAATTCCCCTACATTTGGGAAAAAGTGAAGGCAGATTCTGACTTAGTGAAAATTTCACTAAGTGTTGGAAAAAAGTGACATTTTCACTTTTTGTGATTTTGATCATTCCATAACTTAAAATCCATGAGGAATTGGAATGAGTTGTAGTTGAAGCTTTTTTAGAGGGCCATGAGAGCTACAAATCCAGCTTTGAATGGGGAAAAATGGCCTTGTGGTTTAGGAGATATGATCCTCCAAAGTTGGTACCCTAGCCACTTTGTTCCATAACTTAGAAAATTTCTAAGTTTTTTATGGTTACCCCTTTTACAAGTTATCTCACTTTTCTTAATTTTTCTTGATGAATGATGATTCCAATCACACATTAACATCATTTTAGGGTCAAAGAACCATAATTGTGAAAAAATCTCAAAAGTCAAAGTTGACTTTTGTGCACAGTTGACTTTTTGTCAAATGAATTCCAAAAGTGTGTGATCCTCTATGAAATCAAGTCCTTGACCTAAATCAAACTTGATGGATTGATTTTATAGGTGTTATAGGGTGTATTGAATCATGTCCCAAGGTTTGAGAGCATGCCTGGGTCAAAAGTCAAAGCTACAGTTGACTTTTTCATCAAAACCCTAATTGTGGTTCAGATGAAACTGAAACTTGGTGATCAAGCTTCTTGGATCAATCCATTGTTGCAAATGGATCAATGTAGTTTATTAGAGACCCTCAAATCCACTCTTGAAGTCTTGGCTCATGATTTGTCCCAAAAGTTAACTTAGGGGTGAATTAGGTCAAGAATTCCTAATTCCTGATTTTTGATGAATGCATCCCCTGAGGCTAAATTGACTTGATAATTGGGTTCATGATGTCCCTTGGAGCATCATAGGTTATGTCTTGAAGCATTGGCTCATGCCCAGGGGAAATTTTCCATCTGGAGGCCCTGGTCGATCAAAACCCTAATTCGGTGACACTTGCGATCTTGAGGCTTAATCCACCTGGAATGCTGCAACATTGTGCTTGATTCTTGTTGTGGGAGTCCTCTTGATCCATTGTGGATGTTTGAGAGGTTAGACAAGTTGAAGATCATGTCATTCCTTGATTGATCCTTTGCCTAAAAGCTCTGAGAGGGCTTGAAACCCTAAGTCTGATTGTAGTGGATGCTCACCCATCTTTGGGGAGACTGATGAGGTATAATGGTTCATCCATATTGCGATGAGGATTTGCCCAATGATGGGAAATCGTAGTGGTCAAAATTTGGGGTATGACAGCCTTGGTCGATCAAAACCCTAAATTGTTCACACTGATGATCTCGAGGCTTGATCAACTTGAAATATTGCATTTTTGTGCTTGATTTTTTATGTAGGAGACCTCTTAATCTTCCATGGATGTTTGTGAGGCTTGGCTAGTTGAGGATTATGTCAATTATTGATTGATATTTGCCTGAAGGCTCTGAGAGGGCTCAAAACCCCTAATCCTTGGCTAGAGTGAACACTCAACAACCTTTGAGAGGATTGTTGAGGAATGAATGTATCTCCATATTGTGGCGATGATTTGCACAATGATGTGAAACCTTGTGGTCAAAATTTAGGGTATAACACCAACAGATGATGCACCATGAGCATTTCCCCCATTTGTAGAGGAGGTGTGTCATACCCCAAATTTTCACCACTAGGATTTCCCATCATTGTGCAAATCATCATCACAATATGAAGGAACCATCATACTTCATCAGTCTCCCCAAAGATGGGTGAGCATCCACTACAATCAAAATTAGGGTTTCAAGCCCTCTCTGAGCTCTTAGACAAAGGATCAATCAAGGAATGACATGATCTTCAACTTGTCTAACATCCACAATGGATCAAAAGGACTCACACTTCAAGGATTAAGCACAAGGCTGCTCCTTTCTAGGTGGATCAAGTCTCAAGATCGACAGTGTTACCAAATTAGGGTTTTGGTCGACCAGGGCCTCCAAATGGAAATTTTTCATTTGGGCACAAGCCAATGATCCAAAACCTAACCTAATATACTCCATGGAACCTCACGGACCCAATCATCAAGTCAATTTTGCCTCAGGGGATGCATTCATCAAAAATCAGGAATTAGGGTTTCTTGACCTAATTCACCCCTAAGTTGACTTTTAGGGAAAATCATGAGCCAAGACCTCAAGAGAGGGTTTGATGGTCTCTAATGAACTATATTGATCCATTTGCAACAATGGATTAATCCAAGAAGCTTGAGCAACAAGTCTCAATTTCATATGCACCACAATTAGGGTTTTAAGGAAAAAGTCAACTGTAACTTTGACTTTTGACCAGGACATTCTCCCAAGCCCTATGACATGCATCAATATACCCTATGACACCCATGGAATATGTCCATCAACTTTGATTTAGGTCAAGGACATGATTTCCTGAAGAATTGCACAGTTTGGAATTCATCTGATAAAAAGTCAACTGTGCACAAAAGCCAACTTTGACTTTTTGAGATTTTTCACCAAAATGGATTTTTAACCCTAAAATGATGTTAATGTATGATTTGGATCATCATTCATCAAGAAAAATCAAGGAAAGCGGGATAACTTGTAAAAGGGGTAACCATAAAAACTTAGAAAATTTTCTAAGTTATGAAATAAAGTGACAAAGGTGCCAACTTTGGAGGGTCATAACTCCTAAACCACAAAGCCATTTTCTCCCATCCAAGGCTTGATTTGTAGATCTCATTGCCCTCTACAAAAACTTCAACTAGACCTAATTCCAACTCCTCATGGATTTTGAGTTATGGAGTGATCAAAATCAAGAAAAGTCACTTTGTTCCAACACTTAGTGAAAATTTCACTAAGTCAGATTTTACCCTACTTTTTGCCAAATGTAGGGGGATTTTTCACTTGGATTCAAAAGAGATCAAAACCAAACATGTTCAAACAGTTGTTGTATCATGTAAGGGCTTTCCAAAATGGCCAAGAACATTACCAAATTCAATTTGAGCCATGAGATATGACATTGGAAAGTTGCCTTGCTGAAATCTGCCAAGGCAAGGCAGAATTTGCATTTTTGCTTGATTTGCCAAAATCAGCCAAATCCAAATGCTCCTCTCCACTTGGACACCTCTGAGGATTAAATCTAAAGGGGACAATCACTGAGCCAAGCCTCCAAAGTCTTTGGAACAAGAAATAGCATGTTGAACCTAGAATGGCCAGAATAGGGACAAGACTCCAATTTTGGATTGGAGCATTCAATGGAAACATCAAGGTGGCATGGACTGAGCCATTTGCAACTGAATTCAGTCAAGACTTATCCAATACCAAGGGAACCACAACCCTGTGCCCTAACCTCTAGTCAATGGCTAGAGGAGACTTGCATTTCCATTGGCCAACATTGAACAAACACCTGCTGCAGTTGCCATTCACTGTGGATCCCAAAACAAACTTGCTCTAATATAAATAGAGCTCAATTGTGATCAGTTTAAGTACACCAAAGGCCTACAACACTTGCCTTTCTCAAAAACCACTTCTCACTCTCAAAAATGCCTTTCTTAGCAAGTCACTATCGGGTTTTTCATTAGAGAGCAATTCCACTCAAACCAATCACACACACACCTCATATACATCACATATGAGCTGATCAAACACTTAAACAACAACTGGAACACTGATTTCTCAGAATCACCAGTCAATTGCTCAAGGTTTTAACCAAAGTGCAGTTGAGATGCCATGAAGTGATCCAGCCATTCTCAGTCAAGTCCAAGCATTCAAACACACTCCATATGGTGTAGGGAAGCTGTTCAGATCATCACAATTCATCTGTAACACCTCCTTCTCAAAGATCAATTTGCTCTTGCTATCACGACCTAGAGGTAAGCTTAAACTTGGTCATCTCTCAATCTATGTATATTTCCTCGCACAATACTTTTGCCAAATGTTCATAATCATGCATGGAATGTTTCCCCTCAAGTAATTGCTTTGTTTGAATCGTGTATTAAAAATCCCAGCCTTCATGCAGAAATTAGGGTTCATAAGGATTTATCGTGATTTCTTGTTTTATGCTTAATTTAAATGAAATTAATTGTCATAAACATAATCGTGAGGTTGAACGAGCATATTGATATGTGGATTGCATGATATAATCAAGTATTCAGTGAGATTGGAGAGAAAATGCAAATCTGGGCCAAGCTGAAACACGCGCGTGTTTTCAGCTGTTCTTGGCGCCATTTTTCATAAATTCAAATATTTGAATTTTGTGATTTTATTTAATTGATTCAAAAATTAATTTCTCTCTGAGTTTTAATGATTTTGAGTTGATTCTTTTTTTTAATAATTCACAAAAATGTTAAAATATTTTATTTTCCCAAAAAATCCCAAAAATATTATTTATTTTGTATAATTGATATTTTTGCAAACAATTAATGTTTTAATTGTTTTTGACATTTAAAATATTTTTTCCACCTTGATTTTGCAACTTTTAATGCTTTCTAATTATTTTGTAGGTCAATACTTAATTTTTGAAGCATTAATCCAAGATCACAATTTGTTTTCCATATGTTAAACAATTTTGATCATTTTAATTGAATTTTTATTCAATTAAATACATTTTTTGAAAACAAAGTAGGGTTTTGGATTAATTCAACCCTCATAAATCATTTTCAAAATATTTGGGCCTCTATAGAGTGTAAGACCCAATCCTTTTTTTGACCAAACCATTTTTGGGCCTCGGTGTATTGTATAAGTCCCGATACCGTCAAAAACAAATGGCGCGATCGTCGCCTTTTGAAAATTAACCTTTTGGGCCTCTCCTTGAGCTATAAGACTCATTCAAAACTTTTGGGCCTCTATTAGAGTGTAAGACCCAACCCCCTTTTAACCAAAATCACTTTGGGCCTCAGATATTGTATAAGCCCCTCGGCGTTAAAAGAAAACCTCGGCGCGATCGCCATTTCAAACGGAAAAATCATCTGGGCCTACCCTCGCGTTATAAGCCCCACTCTTTTTCTTTAAACTTTTTGGGCCTCTTAAGAGAGTGTAAGACCCATCCCTTTGTACAGAAAATAATTTTTGGGCCACAGTCACTTGAATAAGTCCCTCTGTACAAATTCAAACAGTGCACTCACTGATAAAACCTTGGGCCTCTCCTTGAGCTGTAAACCCCAAACCTTTCTTTTTCAAAGCACTTTCTCCTTTGATTTTGAATATACTGTTGTTTTCAATCTTTCTTTGTTGAACAACTAACCAAACAGCATGGAAGCTCTACAACCGAGTAAGTGTTTATACGCTTTTATTTACCGCTTTCATATACATATAACTATATTGTGGGGCTGTTTCACTGTAAGTCTTCTTTCATAAACTCATATCAACTATGTAATAATAGTATAGATATTTAGAGTTTCCCCGGCAACTACGTCTAGCATTAAGCCCGTTGATCACTCTAAAATAGTCAAAACTAGATCCCCATAGGATTACCAGACACAGTCTTCCCTCCTCTTGGGGTTAAACAATATGGAGACATGAAAGGCAGCATTCTCGGTGAACCCTTTCATAGACTGTCACTCGTAGAAGTTGTCAAAGAAACTCTATTCCCCAGAGATGATCTTTTCTCCGTGAATGGCATCTCTTGAGTTTCTTCCAAATTCTCGAACTTTCCTGGCTTGATCTATTCTCGGTGAATGGCATGTCTTGAACTTCTCGGGGTTTGGGGGCCCACAGGCGTCTTAAAAGCACTTGTCAAGAAACTCTATTCCCCAGAGATGATCTTTTCTCCGTGAATGGCATCTCTTGAGTTTCTTCCAAATACTCGAACTTTCCTGACTTGATCTATTCCTTGTGAATAGCTTGCCTTGAATTTCTAGGGGTTTGGGGACCCACGGGCTTCTTAAAAGCATCGGCCTCCTCTTGGGCATCGTACAAGGACCCACAGGCTTCCTAAAAGCAACCCCGCCTCCTCTTGGGCTTAGTATAAGGACCCGCCGGCTTCTTAGAAGTATTCACAGCCTCCTCTTAGGCTTCGTATAATGATCTCTTCCTCTGGGAATGATAGCCTCCTCTTGGGCTTCAGACAAGGACCGATCGGCTTCCTAAAAGTTTCCAGCCTCCTCTTGGGCTTCGTACAAATTGTCCCGACGACCTCCTAGAGGTATAGGAACAGAACTCAGTCATCTGCATAGAACAGTCCTTTCAAAGAATCTACTACTGTTTCTCAAAGCACAGTACAAAAGATGACACTCTAGACTTGGACAATCTAATCTCCTTGAGTCTCAAAGACATTCTCAAGTGACCCCTTCATTAAATAGGAAGAAAACCCGTAGACTCGGTCAGTCTCAATACCCTTCGGATTTCCCGCTTCCTTAAAGAACAGGAATAACCCAGATTCTCGAATCAAATCCTCGAGTACAGTGTTGCTCATATAAGAACTGATTTTCTCTTTAAATCAGCATACTGGACCTGTCACTCAACTGAAACAGTAACCATAGCCTCCTCTTAGGCTTTGTATAATGATCCTTCCCCCGTGAAGTTAGCCTCTCTCTTGGGCTTTATACAATGATTCTCCCCAGCGGAGTCAAACAACCTTTAGCCTCTCTCGGGCTTTTTACGAGACACATAAGAGACTCCCTCATTGAGTCGATCACCCTTTCGCCTCCATCTCGGGCTTCGTACGAGATATAAAAAACTCTCTTGTTGAGTCAAATAGCCTCTATCTCGGGCTTTATACGAGATACCAAAATATTCCCTCATTGAGTCAAAACCTTTTTGCCTCTCTCTCGGGCTTTGTACGAGACACATAATAGCCTCCTCTTAGGCTTTGTATAAGAAAACCACTGGTTGATCCAATTAACCTTTTAGCATCAAAGCTGTGCCTCGTTCACAGTACACAAACTTCAACAACTCCTTCCCTTTCATCTAATCGCTGTAAGCGGCAAGCCTCTGGATCATCTACATCCATGCCAATGTCCCTCTCTTAGTATGAGAAATTCCTAAGGAAAGATGGCATTACTCTACACTGAGTTAAAGTCTTCTCCTTCAGGTTAAAACCCCCTATAAAGGAAATTATGGCATTGCTAGGATCCGCGTATCCCGGTTAAAGTAATCCTCCTTTACAGTCAGTCACCCAACAGTTGTGACAAACAGACCTCTCTAGAGATGACAAATTCTCTCTAAAGTCAACACTTTTAGCTTCACATCTTGGGCTTTGAACAAGATACAAATCACCTTTCGCTTCATGTCTTGGGCTTTGAACAAGACACCAAATACCATTTCCTCCCATAGAATAGGAGGAACTACGAACGCTCTGATTTCCCTGTTTCGGTAAACGGGAATACGTAGGCATAAGATTGAAAGAAAAATCTTAGCGAGCACACTAAACAAAAACCCAAAATCCCATACTTTCATCCTAACATCCTAACCAATAGCCTAAAGCACCCCTCGTCAACAAAATAAACCTAGGACAAACCCCGAATCTTTGTAGCATCTGTAAACCAACAGTTTTGATTGTTTAACCTCAGTATGCAAGCAGGGTTAGTTGGAGACATCTATTTCCCTTCCTTCATCAGCTTTAATAGGAAAAAAAATGAATCGAACTGTAGTACTAGAGCGATCGTGCTTCGCAACCACATCCAAAAATCACTCGCTACAGAAAAATGGCGACTCTGCTGGGGAGAATCTCATGAGGATCTGTTTTACCTTAGTCATCATTTCCTCCCCTAGGTGGAAACCTTGACGTCACTAGGGTCTTAGGTCAAAACGCCGTTAATTTGGAATGAAACCACAGATTGGGGCTTCCGCCGGGGAACCCATTTTCTGTCAGGAACTTAGGATTCATAGCTTTAAAAATCTAGGATGATTTGGACAAATATATATACTTCTTTTCCTAATTGCTATACGTGTATATTTTTCTGCTAATGGGAATGCGTGTGATGCCGCATGTGCAAATATCGAGTATACACTTAAGATAAGTGATGGCGACGAGGTCGACCATCAACCTCAGTGGAGGCTGACCAATGCTACCCATTCTCTCACCTAGACAATGGGCCGATTGTGATGTCTGAGAAGCTGAGGAGCCAAACCCTTTTGTAGTGCGGAAACTATCAGGAATAGTTGTTACGCGATACTACCCTCATTTGAGGTTGGTGATCTATTCTCGGTGAATGGCAGTTACTCTAAGATCGCTCTACAACTCGCTGGCGATCCGCTTGTTGTTTTGCTTTCCTGGGAGGAGCTTATGATAATGAGTACAGGTACAAAAAATCACCCTAGTATAAACCTTTGGGGATGGGTAGAGCCTTGACTTCATGACAACGACCCTTTGACCCCATGTTTTTTCTATGTTTTTGTGTGCTGCATTCATGCATTCATTTAAAAAACATTAAAACATTCAAAAAAAATTTCTCTTCTAGTCTCTCTGTTTTTCAAATTAAACTAAGACTGTAATTGCAAATATCAGAGAAAAGGATTGCACTAATGGATTTCGGTGGAAGGAGAATTCAAAGTTATACCTTCAAGGTTCCAAAGCTAGAGGATTTAAGAAGGTTAGCGAGGATGATCATAAACCCAGAGGCTTTCAGAGCCAACCACGGAGGTTTGCTACCACTTTTAAGAGTCCATGTGATTGAGGGAATCATGGATGCGCTCATTCAGTTTTATGATCCAGTTTATCAGTGTTTCACATTCCCGGATTACCAGCTCGCACCAACGCTGGAGGAGTATTCTCACCTGATCGATTTACACATTATTGGTCGAGCTCCATTTTCTGGACTGGAAGAAATTCCAAAGAATCAGACCATTGCAAGAGCAATTCATTTGGATGAGTCTGAGGTCAGGACTCACCTAACTACCAAGGGTGGCATCCAAGGTTTTCCAGCCCAGTTCTTGACAAAGAAGGCCCTGTATTTTGCCATTATAGGAAACGTAACTGCTTTTGAAAGCATCTTTGTCTTGCTCACCTATGGGTTATTTTTGTTTCCCAACATCAATAACTTCGTCGATATCAACTCCATTAATTTTTTTCTCATTGGAAACCCTGTGCCGACTTTGCTCGCAGATGCGTATCATTCTGTACACTTGGGAAATTTGTACAGCGGAGGGGAGATCACATGCTGTGTACCTCTGCTTTACAAATGGTTTATCTCTCACTTGCCCAAGTCTGCTGCTTTTTGGGATTGCAAGAGTGCCTTACGTTGGTCGCAGAAGATCATGTCCCTTACCAACTCTGATATAGATTAGTGTAATAGGATCTATGATGGAATCAGAATCATTGATCGTTGTGGAAACTTCCCCAACGTACCCCTTATAGGAACTAAGGGAGGAATTAACTATCATCCAGTTCTCGTTCATCGTCAATTTGGATACCCGATGAGACACGTCCCACGGGGTGTTCATCTGGAAGGTCTTTTCTTCAAGGAAGGAGAAAATGACAGAGCACTAAAGATGGAAATAGTGCACGCTTGGAAACATGTTCATAAGAAAGGACGAGAGTCTCTAGGAAAACCAGATTGTGTCTCGGTGGAGCCTTACCTCTATTGGGTACAAACTAGAGCTCTCAAGCTAAAAATGCCTTATCCTCGTTACGAAATTCTTCCTCCAAAGGAATATGTCAAGTACTTCATGACGGAAACTGAAAAGCTTCAGGTTACTCTCGACAAAGTTCAAAAGGAGAGAAGGTCTTGGAAGAACAAGTACCACACCCTCGACATAGAGTGCATCAAAATACAGCAATTACTAAAAGAGAAAGATGCTCTGATCGAAATTTTGGAGCAACATGCTGTGGATAATCAGGATAACCAAAGGAATTTGCTCACTCCTTTCACCTGGCAAAGGAATAACAACCCGACAACGGCCCAAGAGCCCCGGTCAATGAAAAGGAAAGTACCAGAATCAGCACCCGATTTCTCTTCAGAGAGGACTCGGGACCCATTAGTTTAGGTTTATGTTTCTGCACCTTGTAATCTATTGTATTTCCATTTCTGTAATCCTTTGAATTTCAATAAAAAGGGGTTTCCCCACTGTTTGATATTTGCAATCTAATTGTCGAAGTTTATTTTGATTAAACCTTAAACAATTAATATAATCATTACATTCATCATTCTCACATCGCGTATTCTTCTTACCTACGAATCTCACGTTTGTGTCTCGGTTCTAGAGTCAAACTGTCTCATTCGTATAATACTCTGGCCAATCGTCAGAAAAAGATGGATGATCTTGAGGAAGAAAACAGAGAGTTGAAAGAAGAGATCGACGCTCTAAGAGAGGATATGAGAAAGCTTCGTAACGACATGCAAGCCATGGCAGAAGCTCAGCTACAAAGAACTGTGATCTCAGAGATCACCTCAATGCCCATAGTGGAGAAGTATGATCCTAGGTATCAAATACCAAAAGATGGTCCTTGGGGCATGCCTGTTAACTATATCCCAGAAGGATATGTTCCGCCAATCACTGAAGATCAAGGTATCACAACTGAAGCCGTTGGGCCTGAAGGTTACAAACTTCAGGAAAGCGAAGATGCCAGAGGCATACTGAAGACTCCTGAAGGTTACAAACTTTGAGAGACGCCAAGACTCACTACCGTAGTCACGGTACCACCCCTTGTGGTGCACACTGTCCCGGAAGGACAGATTCCGCCAACACCTTCTGGTAAGAAGGAAACTATGTTTGACAGAACGGAGGAATTCCAGGAGCAGTTCCTGGAAATGCGGAAGGAGCTGCAACCCATTCGCGGTCAGGATCTATTTGGAAAGGAGGCCGCAGATCTCTGCTTGGTCCCAAATTTGAAAGTCCCGCACAAATTTCAAGTGCCCGACTTTGAAAAATACAAGGATAACTCTTGCCCTCAAAGCCATCTGGTGATGTACGCTCGGCGAATGTCAGCTCAAACGGAGAATCAGGACCTACTGATTCACTACTTCCAGGATAGTTTAACCGGTGTCGCATTAAAAGGGTACATGGGTTTAAACCGTGCCACGATCAGCACATTCAGAGATCTTGGCACTGCCTTCGTCCAACAATACAAATACAATTTGGACATGGCACCCGACAGAGATCAACTCATATCGATGTCGCAATAGGACAAGGAAACCGTTAAGGAGTACGCTCAAAGGTGGCGTGAGATTGCCGCTCAAATTTTTCCACCTCTGGAGGAAAAAGAGATGACAAAGATCTTCTTAAAGACCTTAAGCTCATTTTACTATGACCGAATGGTTGCCAGTGCGCCCAATGACTTCACCGAAATGGTCGGCATGGGCGTGCGTCTTGAGGAAGCCGTCCGAGAAGGACGTTTGGCAAAAGACGCTGGACCATCAAGCAGTACAAAACGATACGGTAGTCCTCTCCCTAACAAAAAAGAGCAGGATATTGGGAATATCTCTCTCGGAAAGCAAAGGCGACGTTATCAACCAGTAGCAGCTGTAATTCCTGCTATCATCCCTGCGCCTATTCCTACGTATCAACCTCAGGTTGCGCAAAGCCAACCTGATCAACAAAGGATACAACAGCCTCTTCAGCAGGCTCGTCCTCCATACAAGAACAACCGTACAACACGGCCACCAGGATTTGATCCTATACCCGTGTCGTACGCAGAGTTGTTTCCATTACTACTGGCTAAGGGGCACATTCAGACTAAATCTCCTCTTACAGTACCGGAAAATCCGCCTTTTTGGTTTAAGGTGGATCAGACTTGCCCTTATCATTATCGAGGTCCAGGGCATAACATCAAGACTTGTCTCAATTTCAAGTCCGACGTGCAAAAACTTGTTAGGAGCAGGGTCTTATCCTTCAAGGATACGAATCCTAATGTTCTCACGAACCCGCTGCCTCAACATGAGAAGGTTGCAGTCAATTTGATAGAAGGAGAGACTAACGATGTCTATCAAAGTCACGATGTACTCTTGTTGAAAACCAATCTGGTCAAGATGCATTGTAGACAGAGTGGATATGGCCACGTGCCACCTCATAACTATCATCAGTGTGATATCTGCTCTAAAGACAACCAGGGATGTTCTGTGGTGCAATCAGCTCTACAAGAACAGATGGATCTCGGATGGATCCAAGAGCACCGAGTTCGTGGAGTTAACATGGTTTACATGAATTCTAACGTCATTCAGAACCACGATATCCGTGCAATGAATGTCAACTTGGTGGCAATGCACTTAAGGCAAAGCCAGTATCATAATCTGCCGCGGCACGATTACAGTTCCTGTCTGATTTGCTCGGTAAACAAACAGGGATGCTCTTTTGTACAGGAGGCCCTCCAGCGTCAGATGGATCTTGGATAGATCCAAGACTACCATGATAGGAACTCCTATCAAATCAACATGGTTCAGATCTTTGATATTCGCGTGATGAATACCAACCTGGTAGAGTTACATGCTGAACAGGTCCGACTCGGATTCTTAATATCACATGACTATCAAAGCTGTAAGGCAAGTTGCGAAAACGATCGAGGTTGTACCCTTGTACAGGAGGCACTTCAGCACTTGTTAAATCACTGGTGGATGCCAATTTATATGGATGAAGATACTCAACAAATTAGTATCAATAACAGAAACCCCACTTGGCGTCAAAGTCAAGATGTCCGATCTGTGGAAGCTAACCTAGTGAGGTTACATTGTATTCAAAGTGGGCGTGGCCAGGTGCCACCACCCAACTATGAACGTTGCGGCGTCTGTTCGGAAAGTAACCAAGGGTGTTACTTTGTGAGTGCAGCTCTTCAGGGTCAGGTGTTTCGTGGAGAAATTCGTCCATATCCGGGTTCTGGACCCATCAACTGGGCACCGGACTACCTTGCCGATCAAGTCGAGGATGTTGTCACTATGTCTGGTCATCACAGGACCAGGGATGCTTTTGCCATTATCCCTCTACTTGATGAATCTAAAGTTCCCAACCGGGAACTGATCGAGATTACTTATAATGGTCAAAAAAATCAGAAGGCTCCTGTAGTTATCTATCTGCCGGGACCACTACCGTATGAATCAGCTAAGGCAATCCCTTACAAGTATGGTGCAACGACAGTTGAAAATGGAAAGGAAATTCCATTACCCTCCGTCGTGAATATTGCAGACATCAGTCGTGTAACACGGAGCGGTCGAATCTTCAACCGAGGAGTTGGGGAACTTAACAAGGTAAAGGAACTTCAGACGGAAACTCCTGATCCACCAGTCGGTCCATCCAGTAATCCCGACCTTTCGAAAAATAATGATGAGATGCTGAAGCTCATCCAAAGGAGTGAATACAACATTGTCGATCAACTGTTACAAACTCCTTCAAAGTTCTCGGTGTTATCACTGTTACTCAGTTCAGAAGCCCACAGGGAGGCTCTACAGAAAGTCTTGGAGCAAGTCTTTGTGGAACAGGATGTAACAATCAGACAGTTCGATAGCATTGTCTCTAACATCACTTCCTGCAACAATTTGGGATTTAGTAATGAGGAATTACCCGAAGAGGGTCGCCGTCATAACATGGCGCTCAACATTACAGTTAACTGCCAGGACGATGCTTTAGCCAGCGTACTGGTAGACACAGGGTCAGCCCTGAATGTTATGCCGAAGTCCACTTTGATGTAATTATCATTCAAAGGCCCTACGATGAGAATTAGCGAGGTCGTCGTCAAAGCGTTCGACGGATCCAGAAAAACAGTTATCGGCGAAGTTGATCTTCCCATAACTATTGGTTCTCACACTTTCCAAGTCACTTTCCAGGTCATGGACATCCGGGCAACGTACAGTTGTTTATTAGGAAGACCTTGGATACATCAGGCTGGAGCAGTGACTTCGACCCTCCACCAAAAGCTAAAGTTCGTTCAGAACGATCAACTTGTCACAGTATGTGGAGAACAAGCCTTGCTTGTAAGTAACTTGTCATCATCTACTGGCATAGAACCCGAGGAGGTTATTGGAACTCAGTTCCAAGCAGTGTCAGTGAGCAAGGACAATCAATCCCAAGGAGGAACCTCGATTTCCTCATATAAAGATGATATCAAAGCGGTCGAGAGTACCAATACAACAGGATGGGGACAGCTTGTCATTCCTATTGACAATAAAATAAAGAAGGGTCTTAGTTTTTCTACAACCTGTACCCAGACAGCTGCCAATGATGAAAGTCTTCATCCCCTTCAAAACTTCTTCCACAGTGGAGCTTTCATTCACCCAGTGTCTCAAGCAGTACATGCTATCAATGAGGAAGATCCCTCTGACACAGATGAAGAATGGAAGTCCTATCTTAATGAGGATGGTTATATATCTCAGGAAGAGGTGCCTATACCATTTAGCTATCCTGCACAGAGTCCGAGATTTATACCAAGGTCAGATGTCGAAATGATATATGGAGATTGTGATCCAGAAGGATGCCGTGCTCCGCCAAATTCATTAGAGGAAGACACTCTGATGAAAGACAACTTTGACCACAATTACTATGGCCCAATGGATGGTCTGCCAATGTGGCAGCCTTACCCAGGAAACTTGGGGCAAGAGAGTCAGCCGAGTAATGAAAATCAGCTGACCATCATTGAACAGAATACCTGTGTCCCCACCATGTCATGGGATCAACACTCAGGTCATTCAGAAATTACTCAACATGAAGATGAATTCACAATGTTTGCAGGACTTGAATTCATCAACTATGCTTTTCCTGAGGTTAACGTCATCGAGAGGGATGACTCCTCCAGTTCGAAAGAAGTGTGGGACACCTTGGGACAACCGAGTGGAAAGTACGACTTCATGGTCAAGTACACCGCTCCCGAAAGCTCTCGTATCAGGCTCGAAGATATCCAGCCTTCTGGATGGGGAGATACAGCTGAGAGCACAAATACTATGCAAAATGCAACTGAGGAATTCTCCTACGACAATTCTGCCAGGGAGACAGATTCTAATGATCCTGCTCCACCAGAAATCAGCGTTATTTCTGAAGATAAATCAAGGAAGGTGCCAGACTTTGTGATTCACCGAGGAGTTCGCCGCCAATGGGTTGCCGTCGAGGTTCCGAAGATCGTTCATCAGTCAAAGTAATTGCCATCTTTAACCTTTCACCCTGCCCAGGTGAAACATATGTTTTGATAGGGCTCACTTTTTGTAAATTTCCCTCTTCGCTTAGCCCAAAGCGACAGAGTTTTTTTTATAGGGCTGTAGTTTCAAGGATCGACTTGTTCATTAATAAAATAACGTTGTTCGGTAATTTCCACATTAATTGTTGTTTTCTCTTTTTGGCTTTTTCAGAAAATGGTAATCCTAAAAAACAATTCAAATAAAAACAAGCAGTAAAATAAAACACTGCACACACTTGCATTTTCTCTATCTCTTCTAAACACGAATCATCACGTCATGCAGATTGCTTGTTTTAAACCCCGTTGAAACATACGATCCGATGCCTTCTCCCAACTTTGAGTTCCCGGTATTCGAGGCTGAAGAAGAAAATGACGACAAAATTCCAGAAGAGATCTCTCGACTACTCAGACAAGAGGAAAGGTCCATTGAACCTCACAAAGAGCCGTTGGAAACGGTAAACTTGGGTTCAGAAAAAGAGAGAAAAGAAATCAGGATTGGGGCACTACTCAGTCCAACTGTCAAAGAGAGTTTGATAAAGCTTCTCAAAGAATTCCCCGATGTATTTGCTTGGTCCTATCAGGATATGCCAGGGTTGGATACCAGCATTATGGAACATCACTTACCGTTGAGATCAGAATGTCCGCCAGTAAAGCAAAGGTTGAGACGCACTCACCCGGACATGGCCATCAAAATCAAAGAGGAGGTACAGAAACAGATTGACGCGGGTTTCCTCACCACATCTGAATATCCTCAATGGTTAGCCAACATCGTACCCGTTCCCAAAAAGGACGGAAAGGTCAGAATGTGTGTCGAATACAGGGATCTAAACAAGGCTAGTCCAAAGGACAACTTTCCTTTACCACACATTGACATGCTGGTAGACAGCACAGCAAAGTTCAAAATTTTCTCCTTCATGGATGGATTCTCGAGCTATAACCTGATCAAAATGGCGCCGAAAGACATGGAGAAAACTTCGTTCATTACCCCATGGGGCACCTTTTGTTACAAGGTAATGCCGTTCGGTTTGAAGAACGCCGGGGCAACCTATCAAAGGGCCATGACTACTCTTTTTCATGACATGATACACAAAGAAATCAAAGTGTATGTCGATGATATGATTGCAAAATCTAAAATAGAGAGTGAGCACGTTGAACATCTGTCAAAATTGTTCGAACGTTTAAGAAAATTCAAGCTCCGCTTGAATCCCAACAAGTGCACCTTCGGTGTCCGTTCAAGGAAACTACTAGGGTTCATCGTCAGCCAAAAAGGAATTGAGGTTGATCCTGACAAGGTCAAGGCCATTCAAGAAATGCCTTCTCTGAAAACTGAAAAACAAGTTAGAGGATTCCTGGGACGTTTGAACTACATCTCCAGATTCATATTCCTTATGACTGCCACGTGTGCGCCGATTTTCAAATTACTCAAAAAGAACCAGGATTGCGTTTGGTCAGAAGATTGCCAAACCACCTTCGACAGTATCAAGGAATATCTGTTGAATCCTCCGATTCTATCACCTCCAGTGGAAGGAAGGCCACTGATCATTTACCTCACAGTCCTAGAGGAGTCAATGGGATGTGTACTTGGCCAACAAGATGAAACTAAATGGAAGGAGTCTGCCATTTACTATTTGAGCAAGAAATTCACCGACTGCGAGACTCGGTACACGATGCTTGAGAAAACTTGCTGCGCTTTGGCTTGGGCAGCCAAACGTCTACGCCAATACATAATTCGTCATACTACTTGGTTGGTTTTCGAAATGGATCCAATCAAGTACGTTTTTGAAAAGCCTGCTCTCACGGGAAGAATTGCCCGTTGGCAGATGTTGTTATCAGAATATGACATAGAGTACCACGTTCAGAAAGCCGTTAAGGGGAGTATTTTATCCGATCATTTGGCTCATCAACCGAGTGACGATCAAGAATCAATCGGGTTTGACTTCCCAGACGAAGATGTCATGTATCTAAAAATGAAAGATTGCGATGAACCATTACCCAGTGAAGGGCCAGAACCAGGTTCCCAATGGGGACTTATCTTTGACGGAGCAGTTAATCATTATGGAAACAGAATTGGGGCAATCATTGTTACCCCTCAGGGTACCCACATTCCTTTAACTGCCAGACTTACGTTCAAATGTACAAACAACAAGGCCGAATACGAAGCTTGTATTATGGGTCTCGAAGAAGCAATTGATTTAAGGATCAAAAACTTGGACGTATACGGCGACTCAGCTCTGGTTATCAATCAGATTAAAGGAGATTGGAACACATACCAATCAAGATTGATTCCTTACAAAGACTACGCAAGAAGGTTGCTACCTTTCTTCGATAGAGTTGAGTTTCATCATATCCCTCGTGATGAGAATCACATGGCTGACGCATTAGCCACTCTCTCTTCCATGATTAGTGTAGGTCAATGGAACGACCTACCTAAGATCGACATAATGCGCCTTGAAAGGCCCGCTTACATCTTCACGATTGAAGCAGTCATAGACGACAAACCTTGGTATCACAATATCAAATGCTTCCTTCAGAAACAAGAGTACCCACCTGGGGCATCCAGGAAAGATAGGCAAACCCTCAGAAGATTGGCTGGAAACTTCTTCCTGAGCGGTGACACTCTCTATAAGAGAAATTTTGACATGGTCTTCCTCCGATGCGTCGATAGACTAGAAGCAGACATGCTTATGAAAGAAATTCATGAAGGGTCCTTTGGCACTAATGCCAACGGACATACAATGGCGAGAAAAATTCTAAGAGCATGGTACTATTGGTTGACAATGGAATCCGACTGCTACAAGTACATGAGGAGGTGTCACAAGTGTCAGATATACTCCGACAAAATTCATGTACCGCCATCACATCTCAAAGTTCTTTCTTCCCCGTGGCCTTTTTCCATATGGGGAATCGACATGATTGGCATGATTGAGCCCAAGGCTTCAAACGGACATCGGTCCATCCTGGTAGCCATTGACTATTTCACCAAGTGGGATGAAGCAGCGTCATTCGCCAATGTAACCCGACAAGTGGTGGTCCGATTTATCAAAAACAATATCATCTGCCGTTATGGTGTTCCAAGCGAGATCATTACTGATAATGGATCTAACTTGAACAATAAGATGATGAAAGAGTTGTGCGCGGAGTTCCAGATCGAACACCATAACTCATCTCCCTATCGGCCCAAGATGAACGGAGCGGTAGAAGCGGCTAATAAGAACATCAAGAAGATCGTTCAAAAGATGGTTGTAACCTACAAAGATTGGCACGAGATGCTACCCTTTGCTCTTCACGGTTATCGCACATCTGTCCGCACTTCAACAGGGGCAACCCCTTTCTCTCTAGTGTATGGCATGGAAGCAGTGCTCCCCATAGAAGTAGAGATCCCGTCAATCCGAGTATTGATGGAAGCTAAGCTCACAGAAGCTGAATGGTGTCAAAGCCGACACGACGAATTGAATCTGATCGAAGAAAAGCGAATCATGCCACTATGCCATGGTCAGTTGTATCAAAAGAAAATGAAGAGGGCATTTGACAAAAAGGTCCGACCTCGTGTCTTCAGGAAAGGAGACCTCGTGCTAAAAAAGATACAGTCATTTCTCACTGATTCGCGAGGTAAGTAGACTCCGAATTATGATGGCCCCTATGTGGTCACGAAAGCTTTCTTAGGCGGCACCTTGAGACTTGCAACCATGGACGGAGAGGAATTTTCCTACCCCACGAATGTTGATGTAGTCAAGTAATACTTCGCCTAAACTAAAAAAAAGAAACGTCTCGGTGGATTGAAAACCCGAAAGGGCGGTCCAGGCAAAAGTTAGAGACAAAATAAAAAAAAAATCATCCCGGTGGATTGGAAACATCACAGTACAATCCAGGCAAAAATTAGGGATAATGCCAAGTAACTATGTTCAACAAACGCAAGTCCCTCAGCAGCAGCCGTTACATCGTCTGCCAGAAAACTCCAGTCAAGGTCATCTTCGACAGAAGCTCAGGATGTCCCGAATTCAAAGTTGGTAGAAGGATAGTGGTCGTTATGTTTCAACGTAGCCCTTTTGCCTGTAAAATTACCATTTTCTAACTTTGTAAATACTCTTTGGAATCACGCGTTTGGCTGATCTCCATCTTATCAATAAAATTTGAGCCCTTGTGCTTTTGTTTGTAATTCTTATTTGTTTTAGCTTTACAGAACGACGTTGTTAACATGATTAACGATTCTTGAAATAAAACAAAAATGAATTTACTTTTTAAAACTTTTTCTGCTTTTAAAATAAAGACGGCAATTTCTTTTGACTGTTGAACATCAGAAGAACATCGATCGCTTCTCCAGAAGTAACCGAACCTCAAAGTACAGAATCAAAGTACTCCTTCTAACCCAATACGCCTGAATGAAGGGATCATTTGTGTCAGAGACCTTGTTTCGTCTGACACGCCTCGGCCGAGTTCTTATCTCCTAAGCCCGATCAACGGTATTCACCGCAGGGACTATCTTTCCTAAACAAGGTGGAATTGCTATTCTGAACCAACGGTACTACTTCGCCCCGCGATGACCGAGTATCCAGTCGTGTTCACCTGTCAGTTTGTATGTCATGTCAGTTTTGTCAGCATAAACATACATGCATCATGCATTTTTGATTTGCATTCACATTTCATATCACTCTAGCCAGTCTTGTCCCCTAGTGATAGAAGTTCTCTCAATCAAGTCGTCAGTTCTTTCCTCGTCAGGAAACGCTGTGTCTGAACAGCCTCGCCTCCAGTTTATTTCTGGAAGGAAGTTGGCCCTTGACCACTTTGATAACTTGAACCTCTGAAAAGCCAGAGAAGCTTTCAACAAATGTCACTCTTCGCCATTGAAGATGATATCCTTGCTTTCCCGGATTAAGGAAAATCCCCAGAGAAAGCCTCTTAAATAGAGATTCAGCAATACGGCAGTTTATCTCTGAAACACCACTGATGAAAAGGTCATCGGCACCTCAAAATTGGATCACATCATATGGCATTCCTCCGAGAAGATCTCCTAGAAAAGTATGATGTAAAGACCCCAAGCGAATGCAGTCTCTCAAGGGACTCGCATTCCCCAAATTGAGTCAACAAATGGCATCTCCAACAGAGAAGTTTGTACACCTCTACAACTCAGACGACTGGGTTTCCCAGCGAGTCTGGCATCAAAACTTTTTCCGTCAAATGGCATCTCCCCAGGAAAATTCGGCGAGAAGTTTGAAGGAAAGCTGCTACGAATAACGTCCCTTGTCAGTAAAGTTTATTGACAAAAGAAACTAAGACCAGTTCCTCGGTAGGAAACCAGGATCGAGGGGAAGTTTAAATAAGAAACTAAGACCAGTTCCTCGGTAGGAAATCAGGATCGAGGGGAAGTTTAAATCAGAAACTAAGACCAGTTCCTTGGTAGGAAACCGGGATTGAGGGGAAGTTTATTTTAGAAACTGAGACCAGTTCCTTGGCTGAAGACCAGGATCGAGGGGAAGTTTACCTTTTCTAAGCATCATTGCTTAGCTAAAGAAGATGAATGCGTAAGCTACCATTCATAACCACCATCAAAATTTCGGGTATTTCGATATTTAATCCTCTTGCACCCCGAATGCTCGAATACCTTCGTCATTCACACCTTCGTGTCCAAGAAGATTAAATAGGGGCATCTGTCATACCCCAAATTTTGACCACTAGGATTTCCCATCATTGTGCAAATCATCATCACAATATGGAGGAACCATCATACTTCATCAGTCTCCCCAAAGATGGGTGAGCATCCACTACAATCAAAATTAGGGTTTCAAGCCCTCTCTGAGCTCTTAGACAAAGGATCAATCAAGGAATGACATGATCTTCAACTTGTATACCATCCACAATGGATCAAAAGGACTCCCACTTCAAGGATTAAGCACAAGGCTGCTCCCTTCTAGGTGGATCAAGTCTCAATATCGACAGTGTTACCAAATTAGGGTTTTGGTCGACCAGGGCCTCCAGATGGAAATTTTTCATTTGGGCACAAGCCAATGATCCAAAACCTAACCTAATATACTCCATGGAACCTCATGGACCCAATCATCAAGTCAATTTTGCCTCAGGGGATGCATTCATCAAAAATCAGGAATTAGGGTTTCTTGACCTAATTCACCCCTAAGTTGACTTTTAGGGCAAATCATGAGCCAAGACCTCAAGAGAGGGTTTGAGGGTCTCTAATGAACTATATTGATCCATTTGCAACAATGGATTAATCCAAGAAGCTTGAGCAACAAGTCTCAATTTCATCTGCACCACAGTTAGGGTTTTAAGGAAAAAGTCAACTGTAACTTTGACTTTTGACCAGGACATGCTCCCAAGCCCTATGACATGCATCAATATACCCTATGACACCCATGGAATATGTCCATCAAGTTTTATTTAGGTCAAGGACATGATTTCCTGAAGAATTGCACAGTTTGGAATTCATTTGATAAAATGTCAACTGTGCACAAAAGTCAACTTTGACTTTTTGAGATTTTTCACCAAAATGGATTTTTAACCCTAAAATGATGTTAATGTATGATTTGGATCATCATTCATCAAGAAAAATCAAGGAAAGTGGGATAACTTGTAAAAGGGGTAACCATAAAAACTTAGAAAATTTTCTAAGTTATGAAATAAAGTGACAAAGATACCAACTTTGGAGGGTCATAACTCCTAAACCACAAAGCCATTTTCTCCCATCCAAGGCTTGATTTGTAGATCTAATTTCCCTCTACAAAAACTTCAACTAGACCTAATTCCAACTCCTCATGGATTTTGAGTTATGGAGTGATCAAAATCAAGAAAAGTCACTTTGTTCCAACACTTAGTGAAAATTTCACTAAGTCAGATTTTACCCTACTTTTTGCCAAATGTAGGGGGATTTTTCACTTGGATTCAAAAGAAATCAAAACCAAACATGTTCAAACAGTTGTTGTATCATGTAAGGGCTTTCCAAAATGGCCAAGAACATTACCAAATTCAATTTGAGCCATGAGATATGACATTGGAAAGTTGCCTTGCTGAAATCTGCCAAGGCAAGGCAGAATTTGTATTTTTGCTCGATTTGCCAAAATCAGCCAAATCCAAATGCTCCTATCCACTTGGACACCTCTGAGGATGGAATCTAAACGGGACAATCACTGAGCCAAGCCTCCAAAGTCTTTGGAGCAAGAAATAGCATGTTGAACCTAGAATGGCCAAAATAGGGACAAGACTCCAATTTTGGATTGGAGCATTCAATGGAAGCATCAAGGCGGCATGGACTGAGCCATTTGCAACTGAATTCAGTCAAGACTTATCCAAGACCAAGGGAACCACAACCCTGTGCCCTAACCTCTAGTCAATGGCTAGAGGAGACTTGCATTTCCATTGGCCAACATTGAACAAACACCTGCTGCAGTTGCCATTCACTGTGGATCCCAAAACAAACTTGCTCTACTATAAATAGAGCTCAATTATGATCAGTTTAAGTACACCAAAGGCCTACAACACTTGCCTTTCTCAAAAACCACTTCTCACTCTCAAAAATGCCTTTCTTAGCAAGTCACTATCGGGTTTTTCATTAGAGAGCAATTCCACTCAAACCAATCACACACACACACACCTCATATACATCACATATGAGCTGATCAAACACTTAAACAACAACTGGAACACTGATTTTTCAGAATCACCAGTCAATTGCTCAAGGTTTTAACCAAAGTGCAGTTGAGATGCCATGAAGTGATCCAGCCATTTTCAGTCAAGTCCAAGCATTCAAACACACTCCATAGGGTGTAGGGAAGCTGTTCAGATCATCACAATTCATCTGTAACACCTCCTACTCAGAAATCAATTTGCTCTTGCTGTCACTACTTAGAGGTAAGCTTAAACTTGGTCATCTCTCAATCTATGCATATTTCCTCGCACAATACTTTTGTCAAATGTTCATAATCATGCATGGAATGTTTCCCCTCAAGTAATTGCTTTGTTTGAATCGTGTATTAAAAATCCCAGCCTTCATGCAGAAATTAGGGTTCATAAGGATTTATCGTGATTTCTTGTTTTATGCTTAATTTAAATGAAATTAATTGTCATAAGCATGATCGTGAGGTTGAGACGAGCATATTGATATGTGGATTGCATGATATAATCAAGTATTCAGTGGGATTGGAGAGAAAATGCAAATCTGAGCCAAGCTGAAACACGCGCGTGTTCTTCAGCTATTCTTGGCGCCATTTTTCATAAATTCAAATATTTGAATTTTGTGATTTTATTTAATTGATTCAAAAATTAATTTCTCTCTGAGTTTTAATGATTTTGAGTTGATTCTTTTTTTAAATAATTCACAAAAATGTTAAAGTATTTTATTTTCCCAAAAAATCCCAAAAATATTATTTATTTTGTATAATTGATATTTTTGCAAAGAATTAATGTTTTAATTGTTTTTGACATTTAAAATAATTTTTCCACCTTGATTTTGCAACTTTTAATGCTTTCTAATTATTTTGTAGGTCAATACTTAATTTTTGAAGCATTAATCCAAGATCACAATTTGTTTTCCATATGTTAAACAATTTTGATCATTTTAATTGAATTTTTATTCAATTAAATACATTTTTTGAAAACAAATTAGGGTTTTGGATTAATTCAACCCTCATAAATCATTTTCAAAATTTTTGGGCCTCTAATAGAGTGTAAGACCCAATCCTTTTTTTGACCAAACCATTTTTGGGCCTCAGTGTATTGTATAAGTCCCGATACCGTCAAAAATAAACGGCGCGATCGTCGCCTTTTGAAAAATAACCTTTTGGGCCTCTCCTTGAGCTATAAGATCCATTCAAAACTTTTGGGCCTCTATTAGAGTGTAAGACCCAACCCCCTTTTAACCAAAATCACTTTGGGCCTCAGATATTGTATAAGCCCCTCGGCGTTAAAAGAAAACCTCAGCGCGATCGCCATTTCAAACGGAAAAATCATCTGGGCCTACCCTCGCGTTATAAGCCCCACTCTTTTTCTTTAAAATTTTTGGTCCTGTTGAGAGAGTGTAAGACCCATCACTTTGTACAGAAAACAATTTTTGGGCCACAGTCACTTGTATAATGTCACACCCTAATTTTTTACCCTAAAATTTGGTACTTTTCCATGTCGTATATTTCGTATCGATCATTTTAGTGTACTCGATTTATTTTTTTCGATAACTTGTGCATCTGTTTTTTATTTATTTGGGGTCCGTTTATTTTACTTTTTTTAACTAATATTATTTAGAATAAATAATTATAGTAATTAGCATTTTATTTTAATTTTATTTTAAATATTTATTTTCACTTTTATTTTTATTTTTTAATTTAAATAATGTTTAGAATAGATAAATAAGATAATTAGTATTTTTATTTTATTTTATTTTAAATATTTATTTTTATTTTTAACTAATATTGTTTTTCATAAATAAATAGGATTTTTAGTTTCTGTTTTAAATTTATTTTAATTAAATTGTTTAAATTTCATTTAGTTTAAATTTTTATTTAATTTTAATATTATTTTGGACCTCAAATTGGATATTAGGGATATTATTGGCAACTAACTGATAACCCTAATTTATTTTATTATATATATGTGTGTTAATGCTAAGAATAAGGGACCGAAAAAAAAAGAAAAAAGGCGGAAGAGAGACCGGAAAAAATACGAGCGCAACTGTTCAACAACACAATCAACGTCTCAATTGCCATTATCACTCGGTACCTATTGATGCATATATTATACAATTTCTATCTGCTAAGATGATGACGGTATCATATACATATATTGCACAGTGCCATTTTTTTGTAATACTTTATACTGTAACAATTTCCATGATGGTATCATATATATGCATTACACTTTGCCAGCATCTTTTATATATATATATATATATATAATGTTAATACGATTTTTATTTATGCTTCGATTATGTTTTCGGATCGAATTACGTCGATACGCTGTCTGCATATATGTGCATGATGCGTGACCTTTATATTTAGTTCGATCCGACTGCGGTGATCGCGTTTTGCGTTAGCAACATTGTTGAGGTTTTTTTATTAAATTTAAAAAGTTCTTTTTTTTTTCGGTTGGTTTTTGTTATATTTTGATCTACACGATTCAGATCCAGTTGCGATGACCGCGTTTTCGCGATAGCAATGTTGTTGAGGCCGTATTTTTTTTTTCCTCTTGGTTGGTTAATGAAAGGCTAAATAAAAGATTATCGATTTTATCGAGTTAAATCTTGATTTAGACGAAACCACCTTTATTTTCACTTTTCTTTATTTTTGGCCTATGATATTACAAAAATCATGACTGAGTGGATTTATTCAAAATGACTAAAAGTCTTGATAAGTATGAGACCACTCTTTTTTATTTATCTTTATTGGTCGATGAAAGTCAAAAATCCAAGATTATCGATTTATCGATTAAATCTTGATTAAGACGAGACCAATTTCATTTTCATTTTGATCCCATTTTTTCTAAATGCACCCCACTTATTTGTTATTTCTCTTAAGCCCATTCCTTTTCTTTATTAATTTTTTATGTTTAATTTAATTTCTTTTAATTTTATATTTTATTAAATAAAAAAAAACTCAAAAAATAATTATTAAGTAACTTTTGATTAATTTTATTAAATTATTTTATTTAATACTAATTAATCCATTAAAGGATTAATTTTATTAAATATTTGACTTTAATTCAATTAATTATTTTAAATTAATTTTTCCTTAATCCTAAAAATTTCAAAAATACTGCTTATTTAGTTCTCAGTTCTAAATTTTCTTTTTTTTAGATATTACCTATTTTAATTTTAATTTTTAAATAACTTCTTCTCCTTATTTCAAGCGATAAATAACATAAATAATAACAAGAGGTTCCCGTAGAATACTACGGACGTTTAGGATGCTAATACCTTCCCTAGACGTAACCAACCCCCGAACCTTAGATCTCTTAGGTTTTTTCCGTTCTTTAAACCTTTCCTTCGGATAAAATAAAGACCGGTGGTGAATTTCAAAAATTGTGATTCAAGTTAATCCAATATCTTGGTATCCAATTCTCACCGCGACAGAAATGGCGACTCTGCTGGGGATTTTTCGAGGGTTTCCCCTAACTTGTTTATATCTATGTTATTTATTTGGTTATTTGCCTATATATCTTTATATCTGTATATATACCTGTTTTGCTTGGTTTTTCTGTGTGCAGGGTACTATTTGTGTGGTGAGACAAAGTCCTACACCCGGACTAGAGTGAAATTAAGATAGGAAAACGGTGAGACTTCAATGATACTTTGAGGGAGTCGATTCCTGAAAAAGTAAATTGAGACTTCACCACTCAGTCTAGGCCCTCTCGAATAAAATATTTGTCCAACGAGTTCATTCGTGAAGACGATATGGTTTTGATCTAAAGGCCCTCGGGACTGGGGACCGTAGTTACCTTTAACCCAACTTGGGCTATTAGGATGTAGTGCGGGGGCTATGCGGGAGTCTATTTCTGCAATAGTCGCTATGCGATACTACACTCAGACGAGATTCTCTTGAGAATATTATTGACTACCAAGTGATTTGGAAAATTGATAATATCCGAAAGATGGATTGTAGACTCTGGGAACTTTGTAGAACCCGTTCGGCAGGTACAAATAAACCTCTAGTACATACCTTGGGAAGGGTAGACCATGGCTCCATGCTCGTGATCTTCAAGCCTAGGCCTTTGTTTGCCTGTATATGTGTATACCTGTGCTTATGCATCCATTCATCCATTCATGCATAACCATTCGGTTTCAAGAAACTCAATTGTTCCTTCATTTGCAAAATCAATAAAAAAATCCTGGATTATAAAATGAAACTTTTTTCAGCATTTCTGAAATGTTTGCAACCTACTCTTGAGTTCCTTGAAACCATTACATTGCATTGCATATCATTTGCATGATTCATTGCATACATCCGTTTGTCCAGCAACTCATTTCCAGCTATCTTTATCTTCAGTGTCACCTGTGAGTCGTCAAGCTGATTCCTCGACATCGATACCAGACTAGAGCTAACTACAGATGCATAATGGCAGAGCAAGAAGCACACAATGCTGAGATGCAAATGGAGATCGACGACCTTAAGTCAAGCATGGCAAAGCTCACTGAAATGCTCCAAGTTTTGATTGCTAGAGGAGAACCACCTCAAAGGACTGTCATTCAGGAAGTTTCAAATGCAGATCCTCATCCTGTTCAGGTGCAACCTTTAACTTGGCCAGAGTTTGGTTTACCTTCCAACTACTCACCACCTCTTGTATCTACTGGTATGATTGGTCAGACTGCTGGACCAGTTTTTCAAGCTCCTATTTTTGCCGAGCCTCAACCTATAGTTCAGACTACTCGGGCTCCTTTTGAGAACCCTCTCTATGAGTACAATGCCGCCGGTGCTCAGGGTGAAGATCGTGAACACTTTGTTGAACCCGAGGTTGTCCGTGAACAGTTTTAGACTATAGACAAGAGACTTAAAGCCGTAGAGGGTACTGATTTCTTCAACATTGATGCAGAAAACATGGGTTTGGTTTCTGACCTTGTTATGCCTGCTAAGTTCAAGGCTATCGATTTTGTGAAGTACAAAGGTGATTCTTGTCCAAGAGCTCATTTGGTCATGTATACCCGAAAGATGGCTGCTCATGCCAAGAATCAGAAGTTGCTTATCCACTGTTTTCAAGATAGTCTAAGTGGAGCTTCTCTCAAATGGTATATGAATCTTGAACAGAACAGCATTCACTGTTTCCAGGATCTTATTAATGCCTTCATGAAGCAATACAAGTATAACCTCGACATGGCTCCTGACCGCCGTCAGCTGCAAAACATGTCTCAGAAGGATAAAGAGTCTTTTAAGGAATATGCTCAGCGCTGGAGAGAGTTGGCTTCCCAAGTTGAACCTCCTTTGGCAGAGAAAGAATTAACTGGACTATTTATGGACACCTTGTCTCCATTCTACTGGGAGAAGATGATTGGTAGTGTTTCCTCTAGCTTCACTGATTTGGTTACTATTGGTCAAAGACTCGAGGAAGGACTTAAGAATGGTAAAATGTCAAAGACTGCTGAATCTTCTAATGGTGCGAAGAAATCCTATGGGAACTTCCAGAAGAAGAGAGAAGATCAGACTAATGCTTTCATATTTGAAACAAGAGGGCCTCGACCCCAACATTCTGATCACCCTGCTGTTGCTGCTGTTACTCCCGTGATTACTGCTCCTCGACCGGCTCAAGCTGCTCAACGTCCAGCTATTAGACAGAATCAGTACCGTGATAGGAGTCATTTTGATCCTATTCCAATGACGTACAACGAATTATATCCTGGTCTGGTTCAGAAAGGTTTGATTACTACTAAGGCTTTGCCTCCTCCTCCAGATCCACTTCCACCTGGATTCAGATCTGATCTCCACTGTGCATTCCATGAAGGTGCCGCCGGCCATGACTTGGAACATTGCTATGCACTAAAGGCTAGAGTGCGCGACTTGATTAAGGTCGAAATCATCAACTTTCGTGACACCAATCCTAATGTCCAGACGAATCCTCTGCCAGAGCATGCCAAGTGAAGTTTCAGTTGACTTCAGCAGACCTCAGTGTTTCAGACAGGAGAGCTCACTCTTGTTTCTAAATAGTCACTAGACCATGTTTCTTATCGTTTGCATTTTCCTTATTTGTATTGGTTGTTTGCTTTCAATTTATGTTTGTACTTTCATAATTAATAAAATGAGCATTGCAACTTTTAATTCAATTCATTTGTGTTTGCTATTTTACGCTTTATATTTCGAAAAAAAAAACAAAAACAAAAACAAAAAATTATCTCTTTTCCACTTTCCTTCTGATTATGCTAAGATTGGAGGGTGGATGATGAAAACATTATACTCATAATTGTTGTTGGTATGCTTTCAAATCAAAACTTTGCTGACGATGTAAGGCATTGTTTCAATTCCTAAACACTGGAGAAATAAGGAAGATAAACCCTCGTCAACCCCTTTGAGCCTTGAAGTAGGAGTTTCTTTTCTTTACAAATAAAAACCTGCAATCTTAACCTGGGGCAGGGTAGTTCTCAGTTAACTTGATTATGCATTCAAATACAAGAGCTTCATGCAAGACACCTTTCAACAAAAGTTTGCATTCACAAATTTTCCTTCGCACACAACAAGCAAGTGTCGAAGATGTCTTTCAAGTCAAAAGTCGATGATGGTTCGCCGTAATCATTAAGCCAAGCAGTCACTTTCTTTCAAAAAAAAGATAAAAAAATCAAAAAAGGAAAAAGCCCGCTAAGTCGAAACCTGTGAAGGAGACTTAGGCAGACAGAAAACTGGGGCATCCCGCTGACTGTAAGATTCACAAAAAACAGTTCAGGCAAAAGTTAGGGTTAATAAAAATGAGACCATGAAAGTCCTCAATGAAAAAAACCAACCAAGAGTTATAAGGAAGTAGTGACTGTCACCTCAAAAGTCCCTTAACTTCTGAACCATCATCACTATCATCAATGTAATCCCTAACCTATGGGAACCTGAGTGCAAAGTCTGGGTTAACTGGGTGTAGGACTGGAGATCATCACGAAGATTGGGTGGGTACAAATAAACTTTGAGCCTTTATCCTTTGTTTCTTAAACCGTGAACCAGGCCACGTTATAACCCTCAAAAGACCTAATTGAAGCAAGGTTATTTTGAAAGCATGCTACAACGAGGTTGCGTAAACTGACTCCTAAAGATCTTTGCAGATCATTTTTTTGGCATCACGCCTTTTTGCTTTATCTTTCACTTTTAAACGTCTTGAACCACCGTGTTCTGACCAGTGACACTATTGTTTTACCTCTTTCCAAAAATGATTTTGATTTCAAAAGTTGCATGAACTTTGCATTTACTATGTTTGTATGAACACTTTTGTTTGCAATCTGGCTTCCTCTTAAGGAATTTTCAAACATTTGAGAAACTTGGTCGGTGATCCAATCAGGGGCAAGTTCTTTCCAGACCAGGTTGAAAATCAGTTCAAGATTTGTTACAATGCAAGTCTTTCTCAGAATTGGTTTATTCATAATATCTTCCGAGACTCAGACTGGGGGCAAGCTTTCCAAGTGCACAGTTAAGCAGTCATTTACATAATCAATCCAGCTAAAGCAATTATCAGTTCATCTACAACAGACAGCTAATCAGGGGCAGTTTACTTGAAGAATCCCCATGCAGCTTTCCATCCCTCCTATAAGGATCACCAGTTTGATACAGTTTACCAGTATGGAAGAATTGTGCTCGGTAGTAACATCTCTAGTACTTAAGCAGAATGACAGTGATCTCCGTGTTGAGGAATCAGTCTTCCAGTCTTGTCTTCTCCATAAAAGAGTCAAGTCGTGTCTTCGACGTCTGTATTACATCTACATTTGCATTTGATCATATTCATATACATATGCATAGCAAGAGAGCCATCCTCATTTGCACTCATTTGCATTATCCATTGGTCGTGTTGTTATCCACGTCTTACCTTTGCAGTCAAACTCCAACTCACTTGGAACCTACCAAACAGATATTTTCGCGTCTATCCAATGCTTTCTTGGGTACCTCCTTGTTCATATTCGTCCAATGCTTTCTTGGGTATATCTTTGTTCACATTCATCTAAAACCTTTATTAGATATTGTGATTGTACCTTTCATTCAAGGCCATTATTGGATATCTGGTTTCTTTTCCATCTGATGTTTTTCTGGATGGGTCCCTCTATCCGATGTTCTTCCGGATATGTACTTTTGTTCTGATGTTTCTCCCAGAACATTCTTTGTGTCTATCTGACGTTCTTCCAGATATGACGTTGTACCTGACGTTTTTCCAGATGTGTCCTTTATTCTGATGTTCTTCCAGATCTTACCTTTGATTCTGATACTTTTCCAGAATCTCTCTGATGTTCTTCCGGATATGTACTTTTATTCTGATGTTCTTCCCGAACCTGTCTGACATTTTTCCAGACAATCATATCGATTCTGATGCTTTTTCGGAATTTATCCGATGTTTTTCCGGATATGTCTCTATTTCTGATGTTCTTCTAGATTGAGTCTTTGTTATCTGATGTTCTTCCAGATATATCACCTTGTTTATCTGATGTTCTTCCAGATATGTGACTTTATTCTGATGCTTTTCTGGAATGACCTTGCTTTTACCGTCTGATGTTTTCCCAGATGTGTCTGCTCCTGATGTTTTTCCAGAGCCCTTTTATGTCTATCTGATGCTCTTCCGGATATGACCTTGTTTATCCGATGTTCTTCTGGATATGTGACTTTATTCTGATGCTTTTCCAAAACCCCTTTTGTGTCTATCTGATGTTCTTCCAGATATGACCTTGTTTATCTGATGTTTTTTCCAAATATGATGTTCCTTATCTGACGTTCTCCCAGATATGTCTTCAAATATTCACCCGTACATTTAATGCTTTTCTAAATGTTTCAGATGTAACTTTTGGATCTCTGTCTTTCATTCCATATCATATCATAAGGTATTTTAGGGCCAAAAATTGTGCATGTTTGTATTTAAGTCTCTCCTATCGCGTCGAGATGAAGATTTTAATCTTCATATCTCCGGATAGATGAAACTTAAATAGGGGCATCTGTCACACCCTAATTTTTGACCCTAAAATTTGGTACTTTTCCATGTCGTATATTTCGTATCGATAATTTTAGTGTACTCGATTTATTTTTTTCGATCACTTGCGCGTCTGTTTTTTATTTATTTGGGGTCCGTTTATTTTACTTTTTTTAACTAATATTATTTAGAATAAATAATTATAGTAATTAGCATTTTATTTTAATTTTATTTTAAATATTTATTTTCACTTTTATTCTTATTTTTTAATTTAAATAATGTTTAGAATAGATAAATAAGATAATTAGTATTTTTATTTTATTTTATTTTAAATATTTATTTTTATTTTTAACTAATATTGTTTTTCATAAATAAATAGGATTTTTAGTTTCTGTTTTAAATTTATTTTAATTAAATTGTTTAAATTTCATTTAGTTTAAATTTTTATTTAATTTTAATGTTATTTTGGACCTCAAATTGGATATTAGGGATATTATTTGCATCTAACTGATAACCCTAATTTATTTTATTATATATATGTGTGCTAATGCTAAGATTAAGGGACCGAAAAAAAAAGAAAAAAGGAGGAAGAGAGACCGGAAAAAATACGAGCGCAGCTGTTCAACAACACAATCAACGTCTCAATTGCCATTATCACTCGGTACCTATTGATGCATATATTATACAATTTCTATTTGCTAAGATGATGACGGGATCATATACATATATTGCACAGTGCCATTTTTTTGTTATACTTTATACTGTAACAATTTCCATGATGGTATCATATATATGCATTACACTTTGCCAGCATCTTTTTTAAATATATATATATATATATATATATATATATATATATATATATATATATATAATGTTAATACGATTTTTATTTATGCTTCGATTATGTTTTCGGATCGAATTACGTCGATACGTTGTCTGCATATATGTGCATGATGCGTGACCTTTATATTTAGTTCGATCCGACTGCGATGATCGCGTTTTACGTTAGCAACATTGTTGAGGTTTTTTTAGCAAATTTAAAAAGTTCTTTTTTTTTCGGTTGGTTTTTGTTATATTTTGATCTACACGATTCAGATCCAGTTGCGATGACCGCGTTTTCGCGATAGCAATGTTGTTGAGGCCGTATTTTTTTCCCTCTTGGTTGGTTAATGAAAGGCTAAATAAAAGATTATCGATTTTATCGAGTTAAATCTTGATTTAGACGAAACCACCTTTATTTTCACTTTTCTTTATTTTTGGCCTATGATATTACAAAAATCATGACTGAGTGGATTTATTCAAAATGACTAAAAGTCTTGATAAGTATGAGGCCACTCTTTTTTATTTATCTTTATTGGTCGATGAAAGTAAAAAATCCAAGATTATCGATTTATCGATTAAATCTTGATTAAGACGAGACCAATTTCATTTTCATTTTGATCCCATTTTTTCTAAATGCACCCCACTTATTTGTTATTTCTCTTAAGCCCATTCCTTTTCTTTATTAATTTTTTATGTTTAATTTAATTTCTTTTAATTTTATATTTTATTAAATAAAAAAAAAACTCAAAAAATAATTATTAAGTAACTTTTGATTAATTTTATTAAATTCTTTTATTTAATACTAATTAATCCGTTAAAGGATTAATTTTATTAAATATTTGACTTTAATTCAATTAATTATTTTAAATTAATTTTTCCTTAATCCTAAAAATTTCAAAAATACTGCTTATTTAGTTCTCAGTTCTAAATTTTCTTTTTTTTAGATATTACCTATTTTAATTTTAATTTTTAAATAACTTCTTCTCCTTATTTCAAGCGATAAATAACATAAATAGTAACAAGAGGTTCCCGTAGAATACTACGGACGTTTAGGATGCTAATACCTTTCCTAGACGTAACCAATCCCCGAACCTTAGATCTCTTAGGTTTTTTCCGTTCTTTAAACCTTTCCTTCGGATAAAATAAAGACCGGTGGTGAATTTCAAAAATTGTGAATCAAGTTAATCCAATAGCTTGGTATCCAATTCTCACCGCGACATATAAGTCCCTCTATACAAATTCAAACAGTGCGCTCACTGATAAAACCCTGGGCCTCTCCTTGAGCTGTAAGCCCCAAACCTTTCTTTTTCAAAGCACTTTCTCCTTTGATTTTGAATATACTGTTGTTTTCAATCTTTCTTTGTTGAACAACTAACCAAACAGCATGGAAGCTCTACAACCGAGTAAGTGTTTATACGCTTTCATTTACCGCTTTCATATACATATAACTGTATTGTGGGGCTGTTTCACTGTAAGTCTTCTTTCATAAACTCATATCAACTGTGTAATAATAGTATAGATATTTAGAGTTTCCTCGGCAACTACGTCTAGCATTAAGCTCGTTGATCACTCTTAAATAGTCAAAACTATATCCCCATAGGATTACCAGACACAGTCTTCCCTCCTCTTGGGGTTAAACAATATGTAGACATGAAAGGCATCATTCTCGGTGAACCCTTTCATAGACTGTCACTCGTAGAAGTTGTCAAAGAAACTCTATTCCCCAGAGATGATCTTTTCTCCGTGAATGGCATCTCTTGAGTTTCTTCCAAATTCTCGAACTTTCCTGGCTTGATCTATTCTCGGTGAATGGCATGTCTTGAACTTCTCGGGGTTTGGGGACCCACAGGCTTCTTAAAAGCACTTGTCAAGAAACTCTATTCCCCATAGATGATCTTTTCTCCGTGAATGGCATCTCTTGAGTTTCTTCCAAATTCTCGAACTTTCCTGACTTGATCTATTCCTTGTGAATAGCTTGCCTTGAATTTCTCGGGGTTTGGGGACCCACGGCTTCTTAAAAGCATCGGCCTCCTCTTGGGCATCGTACAAGGACCCACAGGCTTCCTAAAAGCAACCCCGCCTCCTCTTGGGCTTAGTACAAGGACCCGCCGACTTCTTAGAAGTATTCACAACCTCCTCTTAGGCTTTGTATAATGATCTCTTCCTCTGGGAATGATAGCCTCCTCTTGGGCTTCATACAAGGACCGATCGGCTTCCTAAAAGTTCCCAACCTCCTATTGGGCTTTGTACAAATTGTCCCGACGACCTCTTAGAGGTATAGGAATAGAACTCAGTCATTTGCATATAACAGTCCTTTCAAAGAGTCTACTACTGTTTCTCAAAGCACAGTACAAAAGATGACACTCTAGACTTGAACAGTCTAATCTCCTTGAGTCTCAAAGACATTCTTAAGTGACCCCTTCGTTAAATAGGAAGAAAACCCGTAGACTCGGACAGTCTCAATACCCTTCGGATTTCCCGCTTCCTTAAAGAACAGGAATAACCCAGATCCTCAAATCAAATCCTCGAGTACAGTGTTGCTCATATAAGAACTGATTTTCTCTTTAAATCAGCATACTGGACCTGTCACTCAACTGAAATAGTAACCATAGCCTCCTCTTAGGCTTTGTATAATGATCCTTCCCCCGTGAAGTTAGCCTCTCTCTTGGGCTTTATACAATGATTCTCCCCAGCGGAGTCAAACAACGTTTAGCCTCTCTCTCGGGCTTTGTATGAGACACATAAGAGACTCCCTCGTTGAGTCGATCACCCTTTCGCCTCCATCTCGGGCTTCGTACGAGATACAAAAAACTCTCTTGTTGAGTCAAATAGCCTCCATCTCGGGCTTTATACGAGATACCAAAAGATTCCCTCATTGAGTCAAAACCTTTTAGCCTCTCTCTCGGGCTTTGTACGAGACACATAATAGCCTCCTCTTAGGCTTTGTATAAGAAAACCACTGGTTGATCCAATTAACCTTTTAGCATCAAAGTTGTGCCTCGTTCACAGTACACAAACTTCAACAACTCCTTCCCCTTCATCTAATCGCTGTAAGCGGCAAGCCTCTGGATCATCTACATCCATGCCAATGTCCCTCTCTTAGTATGAGAAATTCCTAAGGAAAGATGGCATTATTCTACATTGAGTTAAAGTCTTCTCCTTCAGGTTAAAACCCCTTATAAAGGAAATTATGGCATTGCTAGGATCCGCGTATCCCGGTTAAAGTAATCCTCCTTTACAGTCAGTCACCTAACAGTTGTGACAAACAGACCTCTTTAGAGATGACAAATTCTCTCTAAAGTCAACACTTTTAGCTTCATATCTTGGGCTTTGAACAAGATACAAATCACCTTTCGCTTCACGTCTTGGGCTTTGAACAAGACACCAAATACCATTTCCTCCCATAGAATAGGAGGAACTATGAACGCTCTGATTTCCCTGTTTCGGTAAACGGGAATACGTAGGCATAAGATTGAAAGAAAAATCTTAGCGAGCACACTAAACAAAAACCCAAAATCCCATACTTTCATCCTAACATCCTAACCAATAGCCTAAAGCACCCCTCGTCAACAAAATAAACCTAGGACAAACCCCGAATCTTTGTAGCATCTGTAAACCAACAGTTTTGACTGTTTAACCTCAGTATGCAAGCCGGGTTAGTTGGAGACATCTATTTCCCTTCCTTCATCAGCTTTAATAGGATAAAAAATGAATCGAACTGTAGTACTAGAGCGATCGTGCTTCGCAACCACATCCAAAAATCACTCGCTACAAGGTGGAATAATTCCTATGTTCTTCCTTTCTTCAGCCTCATGGAACCTACCAATATCTTTCATGATAGAAACTCCCATGTTAAAGGGTTTCTTATTTGAACTTCCACGCTTTTGACTCATGATGGTCAACAACACAAACACTTGGAAGATGCAAGATAAGGATATGATAACTTTTCTCTTGCTAGTATTAACAGTCCAAATAAAAGGAGTGATTGGAAAATAACGAATCACCCTGAATATACGTGCATCCTAGAGAATATGAGAGTGATATTGACTTGGTATCCTTGCACAGTTCCCAATATTTGACTGCTATAGGATCTCCAATATGCACACTCCAAGTGCACTTCTTCACTTTTCAAATAAGACAATATCCATAGGCTTAGTGAATATACCATCCAGTTGTTTGTCAGTTGTTATGTGCTCTAGATTGACCATTTTGTCTTCCATAAGATCCCTAATGAAATGATAACGAATGTCAATATGCTTGGTTCTGCTGTGATGAACAAATTTTTTGAAATGTTAATAACACTCAAGTTGTCATAGAATAATTTCATGACGTCTTATTCGACATTGTATTCCTTTAGCATTTATTTTATCCAGAGTATTTGTGTGTAACTGCTTCCAGCACCAAATTACTCAGCTTCAACAGTAGATAAAGAGACATAATTTTGTTTCTTGATGAACCAAGAAATTAGATTGTTTCAAAGAAAGAAACATCCCCCTAATGTACTTTTTCTATTATCAAAACTTCCGACCCAATCTGCATTACAATACCTTACAAGCATGTGATTAGTATCACGAGAGTACAATACACCACAGTCATAAGTCCCACTTATGTACTTTAAGATTCTCTTCACTTGTGTGAGATGATTAGCATTAGGTTTAGCTTGGTACTTAGCACATACACCTACAACAAAGGTGATATCATGTCTGGTAGCTGTGAGATATAGAAAACTCCCTATCATACTTCTATATAGGCTTTGATCTACATCAATTCCATGTTCATCCATAGAAAGCTTCAAATGAGTTACAACAGAAGTTCTTTTGTGGCTTACATTGTCAAGACCGAACTTTTTCACTATGCTTTCAGTGTAGTTACTTTGAGATACAAATTGTCATCCACTTGCTTTACTTGAAGACCAAGAAAGTAAGTGAGTTCTCCAACAAGACTGATTTCAAACTCATACTACATTTGTTGAACAAAATGTTACACTATCATGTCTTGAAAATTCGTCCCTTAAGGGACAGATGTCGAACTCGATGCTTCGACAACATGTTTGACAAGATACACTAGAAC
The DNA here is from genome assembly GCA_022829125.1 of Lathyrus tuberosus. Taxonomy (NCBI): domain Eukaryota; kingdom Viridiplantae; phylum Streptophyta; class Magnoliopsida; order Fabales; family Fabaceae; genus Lathyrus; species Lathyrus tuberosus. Next base: position 12,525,061 of record JALAZF010000062.1, on the reverse strand, counting down.
CACTTGTAGCGTGCGATTTTTGTCGGTGACGCGACCACCTTATCGCCATGGGTTTTTCCTCACCGCAATGGTAGGAGTTGGGTGCTACTTTCTGATTTCTTATTTATCCTGTGAAGCTGGAAAGGAAAGGGAAGATATCTTAAACTAACCTTGCACGCAAATGTTTAACTGAACAAATGCTTAAAGAGATCAGGGAGTCCGGGGTCAGGTTATACAATAGGGAGTTGTCAATTACCCATCCTATATGTGGTTATCCACAGGTCGTTAGAAATTATACTTACTATTTCCTACTTACTGGTGTTTGTCTGTTTATTGGGAAAGTTTCTCCATTGGGAATGTTGAGAGAGAGAGAGTTTTTGTTGATTTCGGTTTTGTTCCGATGGTTTTTTAGTAAGGTACTGGACCTAAGGTTTTTGATTAAAGTGTGAAGGTATTGGACCTAAAGTTTTGGATTGGTGTGCTCGCTAAGATTTCACAATCTTATGCTTACGTATTCCCGTTAAAGAAAAAACAGGGAAATAAGAGCAATCGTAGTTCCTCCTATTCTATGGGAGGAAAGATGTTTGGTGTCTTGTTCAAAGCCCAAGATTGAAGCTGAATGGAGTATTTGTGTCTTGTTCAAAGCCCAAGATTGAAGCTAAAGATTTGCCTGAAAGAGAATTTGTCATCTCTAAAGGGAGATATCTCGTCTGTTTATCACAAGTGTTAAGTGAATGATTATAAAGGAGAATTACTTTAACTGGGATGTGAGAATCTAGTAATGCCATAATTTCCTTTAAAAGGGATTTGTCCTGAAGGAGAAAACTTTAACTCAGTGTTGAGCAATGCCATTTTCCTTAGGAATCTTTCATGCTAAGAGAGGGACAGTGGCGTAGATGTTTGTAATCTAGAGGCTTGCCGCTTACAGCAATTAGATGAAAGATGGAGATTTACCAAGATAAAGAGGGACTACAACTTGGATTTTTGAATCAACAAGTGTGCCACTTACAACAATTATCTGGGATTAAGGTTTTGTTTTGATTCTCTATTTTGATGTTTGATGTACAGAGAAATGTCCTCCTTTATAGAGGTTTTTTTTATTTCCTCTGAGGGGATTTTGGTTTTTGTATATGCCTTGATCAAAGACCAAGGTTGAAGCTAAGAGATTGATTAACTCCATTGGGGAGGTCCTTATACAAAGCCTAAGAGGAGGCTGGAAAAGGCTGACTCAACAAGAGAGTGTTTATCTGTCTTGTACAAAGCCCAAGATTGAGGCTAAAAAAGAGATTGTCTCTTTTGGGGAATATCATTATATAAAGCCTAAGAGGAGGCTGAAAATTGACTTTTTCGGGGAAATATTTTGTCTGTCTTGTACAAAGCCCAAGATTGAGGCTAAAAGAACTTATTGACTCCACTGGGGATATATTTGGGGTGTCGTGTACAAAGCCCAAGATTGAGGCTAAAAAAGAGATTGACTCTTGCTTAGGGAGATTAATTCACAAAGCCTAAAAGAAGGCTGGGAGGAATTGATTCCGCTGGAGAGATACTTATATAGAACTTAAGAGAAGGTTTAGAAAGACATGACTTTATTGGAGAAAGTTTATATGTGTCTTGTATAAAGCCCAACATTGAGGCTAAAAGGGAATGACTCAGCTGAGGATATTTCAGGTGTCTTATACAAAGCCCAAGATTGAGGCTGAAAAAAGAACTGACTCAACAAGAGAATATTTTTATTTATCTTGTACAAAGCCCAAGATTGAGGCTGAAAAGAGACTGACTCAACAAGAGAGTGCTTTTTTTATGTCTTGTACAAAGCCCAAGATTGAGGCTGAAAAGGGTTGACTCAACAAGAGAGTGCTGAAAGGAGATTGACTCAATAAGAGAGTGCTCTTAATTGTCTTGTACAAAACCCAAGATTGAGCCTAAAAGGTTGACTCAACAAGAGAGTACTGAAAGGAGATTGACTCAACAAGAGAGTGTTTTTTATCTGTCTTGTACAAAGCCCAAGATTGAGGCTTAAAAGGTTGACTCAACAAGAGAGTATTGAAAGGTGATGAGGAAGAAGAAAGGATCATTATACAAAGCCTAAGAGGAGGCTGTCTTCTGCTGAGGATTATTGAGATCCAGAGGCAGGTCCAAAGAGGGGAATCAACTCTTGCTGAGGATTACAAAAAAGTTAAGGTATCAGATGCCTTGAGGTTATGATAGGCTAGTATTGATGATAAGCTGACCCTTAGCTGGGGAAGTTTAGGATGAAAGATTGAGTTTAAGAACCTATGGAGGTTTTAATTCTTCCGGAGATTGATTAAATGACCAGGGTTTCTCCTGTGTTTGTAGGGAACTTGAGGATTCCTTAAGATCCAAAAGGAGATTAGATTGTCCAAGTCTACTGGTATGGAAGGTTTATCTTTGTATGATGCCCAAGAGGAGGAAGGTGCTTTAAGGGATAAGAATCAACCCTAAATTGGTCTGAGGTTTTGACTCTTTGGAAAGACTGCTCCCACAAAGGATGACTAAGTTCTGTCCTATACCATTAAGAGGTCTCGGGTCCTTGTACTAAGCCCAAGAGGAAGCATGAGAACTTCTAAGAAGCCGGAGGGTCCTTGTATAAAGCCCAAGAAGAGGTGGGGATGCTTTTAGGAAGCCTGTGGGTCCAAACCTAAGGAAAGTTCAAGAAAGGTTTCACCGAGAATTAATCCTCTCTGGGGAAATGAATTTCTTTGACAATTTTCTAATAGTGACAGTCTGAGAAAAGTTTCACTAGGAAGTATGCCTTTCTCTTTGTTCCATATTGTATAAGCCCAAGAGGAGGCAAGACTGTATCTGGAATTCCTATGGGGAACTAGTTTTGACTGTGTTAATAGAGTGACCACTAGTTTGATCTAGTCTTAGACGTAATTGTTAGGGAAAACTCTAACCAGATATATACAAGCATATATATACAGATGAAATATATACAAGTATGTAAAAGAGGGTAAGAGAACTTACATGTGAGCAAGCTTCCAGCACAAACAAATATATATATGTGTGCAAGTATGTAAAAGAAAGTTGTTTAAAACTTACAGGTGAGCAAGCTTCCATTGTAACATCTGTATGGTTAGTTGTTCAAGAAATTAAAGAAAGTTTTGATAACAACTATGAATTTGAACCTAAATCAAAAGGGAAGTTGATTTGAAAAGATTGGGGCTTACACTTAAGGAGAGGCCCAAAGAATTGTTTATTTACAAAAAAAGGGTTGGGTCTTACTACTCAAAGAGAGGCCCAAAGTGTTTGAAAAAGAAAAGAAAATGGGACTTACAACACAAGGGTATGCCCAGATGATTTTGTTTTGAAATGGTGATAGCGCCGAGATTTCTGAAAACGTGTAGGGACTTACACAATGACTGAGGCCCAAATTATTTTGTATTTACAAAGGGGATGGCTCTTACACTCTATTAGAGGCCCAAAGTTTATTTTTGTACAAAAGATGGGGCTTACAACTCAAGGAGAGGCCCACGATGAAAATAGTGATCACACCGTTGTTTTGAAAATCGGATCGGGTCTTACACGATGACTGAGGCCCAAATTTATTTATGTAGAAAAGGGATGGGTCTTACACTCTTTCAAGAGGCCCAAAATGCTTTAAAAGAAAGAAAAATGGGACTTACAACACAAGGGGAGGCCCAGATGAATTGTTTTGAAAACGACGATCGCGCCGATATTTTTAAAATCGTATTGGGACTTATACAACGACTGAGGCCCAAATTTATTTACAAAAAGGGTTGGGACTTACACTCTATTAGAGCCCCAAATTATTTTGACAAAGGGATGGGACTTACACTCTATCAAGAGGCCCAAATTGCTTTAAAGATCAAAATTTAGAGAAAACCCTAACTTTGAATTTAAAAGATATAATTTTCAAAAGAAATTAAATAAAAAATGATATGAAATATCAAAAATATTCAAAAACAAGTTGTACACTTTGAAAAATGTTTTGAAAAATCATGTTTAATCACATGAAAGCTTGAAATCCAATTGGTTTTGAAAAATCAAAGTGGGAATTTCATTTAAAAATGTTTAAAAATAATAAAAATGAAATTAATTACAAAAATTATAACTATATTAAATAAATAATATAAATTGGATATTTTTGTAAAATAAAATATTTAAACCTTTTTGTGAATTTTGAGAAAAAGAATCAATTCAAAAACACAAATATTCAGAGAGAAATTAAATTTTGAATCAATTAACAAAAATATCAAAATATTCAAAAGTTCAACTTTTGAAAAAGGGCGCCAACGGTCAAGGAAGAACACGCGCGCACCCTGTTTCTGCAAATTTACGTTTTCTCACTTTTCTCCATGATTACTCAATGGTTTTGCACGATTCAAGTATCAATCTTGTTCGTTTTTGAACAAGGATCACAACCATATATATTAATTGCATTTATATTAAGTATGGAGGAAGAAATCAATGGAAAACCTCAAGAACCCTAATTTCATCATGAACACAATGAAATTCTAAACACGATTGATTCATGGCAATTTATTAAGGGTTATCACTCTACATACATGCATAAACAAGATGGTAACTCAAAAATTCATTCATGATGCATGGATCATAGAGTTTGAAGGGTTCAGGCTTACCTCTTGTAGCTGGTGATCGAGTTTGATGATGGAGGTGTTGCAGATAGGTTTTAATGATCTGGACAACTTCCTTAGGTGCCAAGGAGTGTGTTTGAATGCTTAGAGTGGATTGAAATGAGCTGGAACTGGTTATGGTACCTCAACTGCAACTCTGTCAAGAACTTGAGCAATTGGCTGGTGATTTTGTGAATTTGATGTTCTAGATGTTGTTTTAATGTTTAGATCACCTACATATGATGTTTATGAGGTGTGTGTGTGTGATTGGTATGGTTGGAATCACTCTCAATCTCAAAACCCGATAGTGACTTGAGTTAGAAGGCAAAATTGGAGTGAAAGGGAGATTTTGAGTAAAGCATTAGTTTGGGTGCTTTGGTGTACTCAAAATGATCACAAATGAGCTCTATTTATAGTAGAGCAAGTTTGTTTTGGCTGCAATAGTGAATGGCAACTGCAGCAGGTCTGTGGCAAATGTTGATCCAAGGGAATCTCAAGTCTCCTCTAGCCATTGACTTGAGGTTAGAGCACAAGCTATGAGTCTTCTATGGCAGGGATAAGGCTTGACTGAACTTGGATAACATTGTCTTGATGAATGCCACCTGTATGCATCAGTTAAATGCTTGGAAACAAAATTGACCATTTGAAGCATCTTGAATTTTAGGGATGTCATGCCTAAACATAGATCCATGGACTTGTGAGGCTGGTGGATCAGTGCTTGTCCCTTGGTTGTTCCCTCTTGAGGTGTGCAGATGGATATGAAGGTGCGAGAAAGACACAAGAAAGGGGGGTTTGAATTGTGTATTTACTCTTTTTAACAACTTTTTGCTTCTTGTCATTAAAGTACTTATGATGACATCAGAGTTAGTTGAGAGACTCTGACTAACGAAGTTACATTCAGACTTGCAGTGCATGAAGCATGAGAACCAACAAGAGTCTGAACATTATGCGTAGCATTCAGAACTTGTAGAGCGGAAGCTTATCAGAGTTGCAAGGTTCTGACTTGCTTGTGTAAGGTTCTGATACTTGATATAGAACATAAATAAATACATTAAGCATAAGAGTAAAGAACACACGATATATCCTGGTTCACCACAAAGGCTAATCCAGTCCACCCTCCTCAGGTGATTTCACCTTGAACACAAGGTCTTAATCCACTATAATTAATCTCGATTACAGATGCATGGGCCACGCCAGTGACTAACAACTTGCACAGCCGTACTGTGACTAATATGCAATGAACCCTTCAGGGATTCAACTTAATTAATATAACGAACAATGACCTGCAGGTTCCAATCTCGCAAGATCTACTGCTAGGCTTTCACAGCTAGACGTTCATGGATTCATCGCAATGAATATAACGCTGCTGACCCTATTTCAAGTTTTTCCCACAATGATATCTCGCCATGGTCTTCTCGAGTCTCCGGTCACACTGACCACTCAAGGAATCCTAATTCACCAAGAATTAGTTTTACAGAAGGTTACAAAGATGCTTTTTAACAAGCAGATTACTCCTAAGTTTAAGTACAAAGAACATACAAGTGTTCAAGCAAGATATGAGCAACAACTCCTTGCTATTCTAAGAAACTACATAGATGTATAATGATTTGACAGTTGTTGACATCTTGTAGATCTTCTTCTTCTTCGTCTTCTTGGGTGAGCAAGCTTTGAGCAATAACTCCTTGCTTCGGATCTTCAATGTAGCGCTGACGAGAAGGTGGTTGATGACTTGACTGATTTTCAATGTTGTCTTCTTCATCAACAGCTTCTATACCAATTCATTGTTGTTGTGTTGAATGATGATCTTTGAGCTTCAACAACAATGGCCATATGTAAATGGTGATAGCTTTGGATATTCTAAGTGTTACAACGAGAACTCATCATTGTTGTTATCTTCACACAATGACTTGATCAATTCATCTTTTGTGGGAGTGAATCGATTTGTGGACTTTGTCGTCATTTAAAAGGGGATACTCTTTCCTTTAAATAGCCCAGTAGAAATATAGTCGTTTGAAATATTGTTGGCTGTTGTAAAAGAGATGTTGTATAATAACTAGCTGTACTGACACATCTCTTTTTTACTGTGGAAGAAGTGACAGGATATATCTTTCTTGGGCGCCGTGTACAGTTACTCACAATGGTAACATGTGACTTCCAAGCTTTAGAGGTTTCTGATGGTAAATTGATGAAGCATGAGTAGAGTCTTCTTAATAGGATATCTGATATGTCAAGTCTTCAGTCATTTGAAGAAGACCATTAGGAATTAGTTTTCAGAACTTCAACACTTGTCCTTAAGAATATTATCCTTTCCTTCTTCAAGTCTTCCGAAACTTCAGAACTTGTCCCTTAGGAATCCGTCTTCAGAGTCTTTATCACTTGATCTTCAGAACCTTAATCTTCAGAACACATAAGTCTTCAGAGTCTTTCTGCACTTGTTCTTCAGAGCCTTCCGCCTTCAGAACTTCAAGTCATGAGAGTCTTCAGCACTTCGGTTATCTTCTCAGAAGCTTCACAATCTTCATAATCTCGACCACTTTCAGAGAGCATCCATAAGAGCATTGCAACAACAATATCAGCATCCTTGGATCTGACTGATCACGATTAGATACAGAAGCATTCTTGCTTCTTGCGACTTGTGTCACATATAGTAACTTCGCATATTATCAATTACGCTCATCTGGATGGTGCTTGTTGGATCTGATAACTTCTATGAATATGATCTGCGCACAACACACGTTAGAACATAAAATGGTTCTTTCACAAATATGTATTGTTATCATCAAAACATAGATTGACTTGTAGAGACAACTCTTGCTCTCACAATCTCCCCCTTTTTGATGATGACAAAACCAAGTATTTTGATTGAACATTTTATACAAGGTAATCACCAAAACAAAACTCCCCCTGAATTTGTTATCCTCAAAGTTTTATCTGTGATCATCTAGAATCTTATATGATCTAAAGACATACAAAATAACAACTTGAGTTGCCAGAACGTAGAATAGAAAAGGACTATCTCTCTATCTCGTCTTTAAGAAAACAAAGAGTCTTCAGCATCTGGACTAGTTCATCAGAACTTCCATCTTCAGATCTTCAGAACTCACTTCCTTTGTGGTCGTATCAGAGCTTGTAATCTTCAGAGTCTTCTGAAGCATTTCTACTTTTCAGTAGGTTCATTTAAGCACAAACAGATCAGTTCTTATTTGATAACATAGTCTCACTATTCATCAGAGACAGACACTGTGTTTCAAGAAACTCCCCCTGAGTTTCAGATTTTGTGAATATTATAGGATTATCATTTGAATCTTCTGGGTAGTCTCCCCCTAATTTCCATAAGTGAGATATTGGGATCTTCAGAATCATAATTCAGGATGATAAGTTTTTAATCACCAATGTAGATCATGACTTTTTTCAGAGTTTGCCTTTTGAACATAGATCTTTGTTTCAGAACCTTGTTACTGTCATAACTCAGTGGTTCATCGAAGCTTGATTTTTGATCAGATACCAATTGAAGTTTAAATTTTTGTGATCAATCAACGCTTGATTCTGAATCTGGTACACATGATTTGATTCTGGTCTGATACCAAGTGATGTGCTAAGTCTTATACCAGAGTATGTTGAATCTGATACCAAGTGAAGGAATTCTTCTCATACCACTTGAAAGGTATTTCCTTAGTGTGCTGAAATTGATCCCAATGAAGGTATTTTGACAATAATCCGCAGTTGTGCTCTGATTGACGAGTCTGATACAATCTTTGTGTACTTGGTCTGATTACCAATAGTTGATTTAGTCTGATACCAAATCGTTTCCATTTTAATTGGTTCCTTGTAAACATCAGAACTACTTCTTCTTGGATCTTCAATCCGGATCTTCAGACAGTTGACTTCTGATTTGCACAATTCTTCTGAATAAGCATCTTGAGATGTATACTTTGTCTTGACTGCTTTCAAAGTGTTCTCCTTTTGATTCTTATGTTCTGAATCTCATACTCTCAGACAACTTACAGCTTCTGAACCAAGTGAGACAGAGATCAAGATAAACTTTGACTTTCAGACAGTTCTCAACTTCTGAACAGTACTGGGTAGATCTGATTCTAAACACATGTTTACGAAGTGTACAACTTCTATCATATGACTAACAGAGTTCTTCTTTATTGACCTGTCTTAGAATGCCTAGTGAACTTGTTTAGAGTTCCTCGGATGACATCAAACAACAAACATTAGTAGTAATGCATTTTATATGATTTATTACTTGTTTGAGTTGCATTCTTTCTATTTATTTCTTCTTCTTTCAATCATTGATATCAATCAAAATCATATTATATTTCTCCCCCTTTTTGACATCATCAAAAAGTTATAGATCATTTAAGCATATGTAGATCAATATGATAGTGAACATTAATAGACTCAAGAGGTGTTATCATATAAGCATTACGCATATTTAGGTCAAAATGATAAAGAACAGTGATATATCACTGTAGAGATCAGATACGGCATTATCAATGAAATTTTTGCTCAGAATCACAAAGTAGCTTTAAGAACATAAGGCTTAGGTGAGCTTAATCTTAACAAGTTTAAGGTAATCAAAACATAGACCTAATGAGGATGGGTTTCTAAGAATTAGACTAATAGGAGCCTAATGATGATGAAGATGAGAACAAGCTTTCAGAACCATCAGTTCTTGAGACATGCAGTTTTTCTTCTGCTTGAGTAATTGCCAACCTCTTGTTCTTCATAATTTCCTCTGAGATCCATTCATGGAACTCAGTCCAGATATTTTTATTTCTAAGTGTTCTAAGCTTTGTATTTTGTTGATGGCATTATTCTTAAATGATGTTAATGCATCATTGACAGTCTTTGATTCTAATGATCATTGTTAGATAATGTTTTAAATGTTTTATTTAAGCAATGTAAGCATCTCAGAGAGTGATAAAATTTTAAGTTATGGATTTGATACTGATATGATTATGGATGATAAGACAGGAAGCAGCATTGATTCAGAGATTAAAATGATATAGAGCCATCAACACAAAACTACACAAAACAATTTGAGATACACTAAGGTTTAAAGCTTAATCATCAAAATCTTCCACTTCATCAACTCTTTCATATCTAGTTCCGGCTGGCGTAGGTCCTGGTCTGAGCCTGCTTATTAGTCCCCAAGCCTTTTCTTTCAGGATTATTTCCGATATTATTCTTCCATAAGGAATGTGAAAGGACCTCTTGTTTCTTGAGACTCTGATGGAGCGTCTCATGTGGTTAAAGATGGTCTTGGGAAGATTTATTGTAACAAGATTGGTTAGGAGGAAAATGAAGATTCTGCATCGTGAGTCAGTGTGCCCCTTGCAGTCCAACGAGGACGAAGGTTGGTCAGAGAGAATTTGAACTAGGTTTTTGGAGAAGGGAGGAGTTTCCCAGGGTTATTCGGTTCGTAAGGAGCTGAATCATCAAACAGGATTATGC